>CM031235.1:864394351-865002684 GCA_018340775.1 Taxus wallichiana var. yunnanensis
TCATCGGGTAATGATGATACAATATGTATACCAGAGGGGTGAGAATGTGTAAAAATATTAGTCATGAAGCACAAAGTTTGAAGTGTAGTAATAGACACTAGAGACAACTAATAGTGATAGAAAGGGGGAAGAAAGCATGATGCCCCCAAATTGTGTGAGGTATAGGAGACTATTTGATTATAACGAGGACCAAGGAACCCTTACACGATATTTGAGGAGTAAAAGGCATGTGACCATGGTTTAAAATAGGTGGTTTGGGAGAGTAGTTATGTGTATGTGAAGGAGACCAATGTGGTCAAGGAGATGGAACACACCTATAAGATCAGGTCACCCAAGTAGTGGACTTAGGCCGGGAGGTGGACTAGTGGACTGATGAGGATGACAAGGTCATGATGTAGGTCGTGTGTGAATAGGAGAGGTATGTGAAGAAGGAGCTTTAATATTGAGAGGTGTAAGGGACCTAGATGTCATGACTAGTGCATAGATATCAAAAATATTGGGTTGAGGCAATGGCGTACGTGGTGGGATGCCCTTGATAATGACAACTTGTTTGTTATGAATGAACTTGAGACACAAGTGATGCATGAAGGGAATGGTTTGGGTAGTGCAGAGCCGGGAAGACCTAAGAGAGTGTCATAACCTTTGATGGCAGATATAATGAGGAATGGTGTTAGAATTTTAGGAGGGCCAACTATAATGGGAAGCATGGCACGACCATGAGAATTAGGGACTAGAAAGATAATAAGGGAAGGTGGACATTCGATAGCTAATAAGAGTGTGAAAGAGCATACATTGGCAAGAGCTGATGGAAAAAGCTGAAGTGTTTTTAACAACATAAGTACATGTTGATAAGAGAACACTTGACATAACTCACAAAAGAAGTCCATGCGGGAAAATAGGCCAGGTTTAACAACGTGAATGGACATGAAGAACCCGCGCATGGAGGGAAAGTTCAGCATTTAGGACTTAGCTGATTTTGAGCATGAAGACCTATTTTTAGAAGATGGCATGCAAAACACACCAACGATGCAGAGACGTGTGCGCCACACATTTTCTATCTTTAGAGGATCAGATTGAAGTGTTTTTGCATGGAGACGAGCTAAGAATAGGATTGTCACTTCAGTTAACTATAAGAGGTCTATAGATAGCACACTTGCATGTGTGGCTATGCCTATAAATGGTGCGTGGCTATTAATAACATGCGGCCTATTTTTGGAATAGATAAGTGGTGAAGGGAAAGTCCCCACCCTATATATATGATGTGAATCACATAATAGTTGATAGTGATAGAGATATATAGGTATATGCAGAGCGTAAGAGGTAAGCATAAAGAGATATGTGCATATGACTGGATTATTGTATCAGATCCATGTGTGCATCGGTATAGAATGCCATTATTGTAAGGAGCTTCTGTGTTTATTAATAGATGGGAGATATTGGTTGAATCTAAGTGTCATTCCTATGTGTAATTGAGTAGTGCATGTTTTTGATTCAATCATGAATATTGTTTAAGATTGTTCTTGTATAGATCTGAATATGGCATGCACTGTAGAATGATGGATTAGTTATGGATCTATATGTTTCTTCCTTCATCACGCTAACATCCTGCTATAGCAAACCTAAAGAGGGACTTGGTACCTTTATGCACTTTGGGTGAGCGCTCAGTCTAGGCTAAGTGATGTGTCAGCGCGTCTAGGGTGTTATCAAGTAAATTCTAGGGTACATCATTGGTTCCATTGCCGAGACCTCTTTTTCAGTTGTTTTCAAGATGGTTCGCGATGAAGATGTACCGATTAACTCTAGTAAGTATTGAGGAGTGGATACACGGCACGGAGGAAGAATATACATGGAATTTCAGATGTGGATTTGAGTTTAATGCATGCACTTGGGTAGAAAAAAATATGTATGACAACTTATATGAGATATTTTTCACCATCTTTCCAGTAGAATTATACGAGTTGCTGATTGCATACACATCCAAGCAGAATTGGAGGTATCACGCACTTGTCTAGAAATATGAAGAATTTCAAGCCCTTTATGATGCTGATCTGATCTAGACTTGTGCTTTGGATACGTGGTTTCATGGTGTTCTAAACAATTATATTTTGGAATATTCAATTTTGATGTATTCTTTCCGAGGTAGCTGAATTCCAGTTTTTACGGTATCCTAGAGGAGCATATTTGCAAGGTATTCCACTGGCGATCAAGATCTTGATGGTAACTTTGAACCTAGAGAGTAAACCAATGGCTAACTAAACTTCACCATGCACGAGGGCAAGAACATGTTTGGTGAAAGATGACAGACCTAGTGGCAGAAAGGTAGAGAGAGGAAAGGAGGCTTAAGTATAATGAGGCACGTGAGAGGGAGATAGAGAAGCAGCATACCATTGCAGAAAGTATGGTGTTGAGGAGAGAGATGGCTCATGAAGGATTTGAAGCTCACGTAGAAGACATGGAGCAAGAGCATCAGGAACTCCCCATCTTGGAAAGCATAACAGAGATCCCCCTTGGCTTCACATAGAAGTGTGCCAAAGAAGACTACTCCGGCCATGGGCATGCATCTTAATCCACCCGGTGACCTAGCCATTGCACTTGATTTTCTAGAATCTAGTACGATAAGTAACTAGCAAGCTAACTTGGAAAGTAGGAGAGCAAGAGTAAGTCATGGAGCAAGTACATCAATGGCAGGACATACAGATTCAATGTTATTTGGAGGAAAATTCTTAAGCTCATCATCCGCACAAAATTTGAGTGCACATAATGTTGGATTCACCTCTGGAAGTGGAACTACCTCATAGACTATAGGGGTTCAGTATAGTACTACTATCTGGAGCACATGGGAGTACATCTATAGGTCATATTCTAGCTACACGTGGAGGATTGGGAGGTATAGGTGGTTCTAGTTTCGGTGGATCTGGTGGTTCTGGAGGAAGAGGAAACACAAGAGGTTCTGGATCAAGTGGTCAAGGCCTGCAACAACCACAAAATATCTATATGGAGATGTCTCTTTGTCTTCCTGGAGTATAGAGGCATAGAGGATGTTGTTGATCATGTGTACATGTATGAAATATTGTGGCGCGTGAAAGGGATCGCGGCTTATGAGCGTAAGGTAAATCAATTTGCTACTAAATTATAGGGACGTGCACACAACTGGGATAGGAAGTTTGACCCTAATCAAACTTGTGTGGATTATGCAGTACTGAAGGATGCTTTCTTGAAAGAGTTCCATATCCCTAACTTTAAGCGGTAAAGTATAAGTGCACTCAAGGATTTTAAGTAAGGCACCACTGAGAGTGTACGTGAGTATGATGCCCATTTTAAAACACTCATATCTAAGCTTTCTTATGATAATCACGCAAGCCAATATGCATAATGGTTTGTTGTAGGATTGATTACACCATTTAGAAGGGAATTGTCACATAAGACATACATTGATCCACATGAAGCAATTGGAAGTAGCTTTGTGTCTTTGAGGCGATTAGGAGCATTGACAATGGCGTTAGTCTATTCTTAGAGGCACAGATTGCAGCTATAACAAAATAGTTAGAGAAGTTATCAGCGAATTCATCCCATGAAATGCACTCAGGGATTTGGTGTACAGATTGTGAAGTGGAAGGTCACACCAAGGATAGTTGCCCTCGCAGATCTATACATTCATTATTGTTAGACTATGAAATCTGTCATTTGAATCATGATGCTAGTCATTGTCCTTTGTTACAACACACGATAAGGAAGAATGTATCCTACTTTTGCAAGATTTATAGGTCCACAACCCATGATACTAAGGATTGTTGATTGATTGGTTAGATCCATGATGCTATAGACATTGGGGTATGATGAAAAAAGTATATCGAATAACTCTAAGAACAAGCAAAAGCACCAAGATTGGGATCATAATCAACCACACTATGACATGAATGAGGGTCGTTTTGAAGGAGATCATAGAATAGGATGTGGATATCAAGGTGGATATGGAGGATGAGGCTGTGGTGGAGGAAGAAGTTATTTTCATGAGGAATGTGTTATACATGTGGATCCCTTGATCATTATAGGCATGAATGTCCCCAAAATGTTACATGTTATTTCACGTGGAAAGAATCATATCTATAAGGAGTTCCCAGACTTATACGAGCATCTCGGTAAGTAACATAAGCAAGAAAACAAACATGTCAAGATAGTTAGAATCCATCACATGGTCAAAGATCGGTGGATGCCCAAAATAGCACTAGGACCCGAGGCATTGACAGTAAAGATTACTACACAAGATAAAGTGACACGCATAAGAGAGGCAATACACCAAAAGCCTATGATCACCAAGGAGATGCAAAGTACCCGATCCTGCTCATCGAAGGAAGTTTACCAGATACCATGAAAGTGTTAAGGAATCTTCAGGGTAAGATACAATACTTAAAGGAGCGAAGAAACCATCGAGACACCCAAACTAATATTGATCATTTGAGAGAAGTTTACAAAATGTTGTGCCAACAAAATATTATTCCATTATTAGGGAATTGGTTGAAGGGGAACACTCCACATGAAAACACTGAGAATGAATGACATGTCCTACATGTAAATCTTCCCCCTGATAGCATTGACTATGATAAAGAGATCACTCTGAATTCTGTTGTAGATGGATGATTGTTGAGAAATATTTTGATTGATACAGTATGGAAGTCAATGTGCTTACCTTAGATGGATGGGTAAAATGGGGAGTCCTCCATTGCATTCATCATCTAATGTGTTGTTTATGGCAAATAGGAATAAGGCCACTCCCATAGGAGTTTTGAAGGATGCATCCATAACCATACAAGGGGCCAAATTCACTGGGATTTTGTGGTATTAGCACTTGCAGAAGTAGATAGTTTTCTAGCCTTTCTTGGACGCCCTTGGTGTTATGCAAATAATGTTGATTTGAGATTCAATAAGGGGTATATCAGCTTTGAGAACAAAGAGGAAAGGGTTGTGATACCTTTGAAAAATGGGAATTCTACACCATATGTGGAGCCTCTAAGTGAGGAGGACTTAAATAGAATCTATGTACATGTTATTCAGGACCTAGAGGTCAATGAGCCATCAAAAGAAGACATCCTAAAATGGTCAATGAGCCGATATCCAGAAACAGTGATACTACGAGTATTTCTCTTGACAATTAGGCTTATGGTACATATGAACTAGTAGGGTGCGAGGTAAAAAGCATGGTTACGTGTAAGAATGGACTTCATTCTATTCGATGGATAGGTAGCGTAGTGCTTTAGTGTACAGGAACAAAGATATTCCTATATTTTTGAAATCCATGGAAGCACAATGGACGAGATCAAATCGGGGAAGAGACATGTTAGCATATGTCTTATGTAGGAGACAATAGTATGCTAGTGGGTAGTTCATAGAGATAATCTTACAGAGTGGAAGGAGATCAGGATCACCTTATCTACCAGGTTTGTAAGAAGTAATGCACCTATGTAGATTTGCACTTATAATGGTGATCAACATGTTCAACACCACATTCAGTAGTGTGAGAGACTCTAGATGGCAGGATAGGAAGCATTACCACCTTCACTCTAGGTGCATAAATTTTACTCCACTCTACAAGGATGCACACACGCTTGGTATGTATATGCAAAAATACATTGAGAGACTTGAAACTAGAAAAATTTGACTACAGGAATGATCCAAACCTTTGACTAATTTTCTTCCCAACCTCCAGTAGAAGAGGCATTAAATTTTGTCAATCGGTTAACCATGGGAGATAGTGCAAAGGTGGGGGAACTTGTACATAAATTATTTGGAGAGATAGAAGCGGGCATGCATTTCGAAGAAGAAGGAGAAGACTCCATATTGCTTGAACGTGCTTGCCTTAAGAAAGAAAAAGGAAAGATGGTGTACATCGTGGATGATGAGGAAGTTGAAAACCTAGATATTGACCATTCACAGGGTGGCACGTGAGGTCTTAGATAGTGTAGATAAGGATACGCGTACATACCATGAACCAATGAAGACAAAGAAGGTCAATATAGGATCAAAGGCTAAACCTAAGGAGGTCATAATTGGAGACTATTGGTTAGAATCGGAAGTGGTAAAGAACATTGAGTTACTCAGGGATTATCAGGACTTATTCCATCAAGGGTATCATGAAATTAAAGGTGTGCATGAATCACTTGGGGAAATGAAGATAAAGCTTAAGGAAAGTGCATGCCCAGTGAGAAAGATACCTTACAGAATGAATCCTAATTTGTGTGAAAAGGTAAAAGAAGAAATTAATAAAATGTTGAAGTCTGGAATCATTCGACCTTTGGATGAGTTAGAATGGGTTAGTCTAATGGTGATCAGTATCAAGAAGGATGGTAGAATTTGAATTTGTGTTGATTATAGGGAGCTAAATGTAGCATGTGTCACAGATCCCTTTCCTACACCATTTACGAGGAAATACTCAAAGTAGTAGCAGGACACGAAATAAATTCCTTTACATATGGGTTTTCAGGGTATCATCAGGTTAGGATTTCTTAGGAGGATCAAGAAAAGAAAAATTTTACTACTGAATGGGGTAGTTTTTCCTATATTGTGATTCCTTTTGGATTGAAAAATGTGCATGTTGTATTCTCATGGATAGTTGTTCAGGCATTCAAAGATTGTATTCAAAACTTCTTACAGTCTACCTCGATGATTGGACATTATATGGGCTTGTTAAGGATCATTATGACAATCTGCACTTAATGTTTGAAGGGTGCTGACATTTGAGTATCTCTTTGAACATCAAGAAGTGCATATTTGCTACACCTTTTGAAATAATATTGGGACACATAATCTACAAGGAGGAATTACTTGTTGATTCAACTAAGGTTGCGCAGCTTATTGTAGGCCTAGAAATGCCTACTATTCAAATTGAGGTGCATGATTTTTTGGGTCACATAGGATATTATAGAAAATTCATCAAGGGATATGCAAAAATTTCCACACCTTTGGAGGAGTTACTAAAAGGAAAAGGTACATTCTATTGGGGAGAATCGCAACATCATGTGTTTGAAACATTGAAAGAGAAACTTACTACCACACCTATCCTACATTTTCCTTCATGGGACAAACCATTTCATGTACACATGGATGCCTCTGGCATGGCCATTGGCGTAATATTAGCTCAACTTGGATAAGGTATTGTCGATCATCCTATTTTTTTGCTAGTAGGAAGATGACTCATGCTAAACAAAATTATACAACTACAAAGCGTGAAGCCTTGTCAATGATCTATGCATTGCACAAGTTTTGATAATATTTGCTAGCTACACCATTTTTATTCTATATGAATCACATGGAATTGAAGTACTTGGTAAACAATCCCATCTTACAGGGGTGCATATGCAGATGGGTGCTCTTATTTCAAGAGTTTGACTTCACAATTGTGGTGAAGCCAGGGTAAAGTAACTCTGGACTAGACCACTTGTCTAGAATTAACTCAGGAGAGGAAGCACATATAATTGAAGAAACCATGCCAGATGCCCAGTTATATAGGTTACAGTGCATGCCATTAGAATTAGAAGACATTAGTGTCTTTCTACAGACTAGTGTGGCACCAGAAGGAATGAAGGCATTAGAAAAGAAACAGCTTGCTATATGTGCGGCACCATTTATGTTAATCAGTGGTGACCTCTACAAGTTAGGCAAAGATGAAGTATTACGTCATTTTTTATTAGAGCATGAGTGCAAGGTTATTATGGAATAAGCCTATGGAGGTATTGCAGAGGCCATTACACAGGTGATGCAACCGCCTTAAGATATTACTTGTTGGATTATGGTGGGAGACATTGTATAAAGACTATAAAGAATATTGTAAGGCATGTGATCATTGTAAGCGCCTAGGAAAACTAGGAAAAAGAGATGAGATTCCTTTGAGACCAATTACTAGTGCCGAACCATTTGAGAAATGGGCCATCGACTTTGTAGGACCTATTTCTCCAGCCGCGCATAGGACTGGATCGCGTTATATCATTACTTGCACATATTATCTCACACGGTGGGCCAAAGCAAAGCACCTATGAAGGACTGTACAATAGCTACAACAACTAGGTTTCTATGGGAGAATGTTCTTACAAGATATGGATGTCCTTTAAGTTTGACAAGTGATAGGGGTACACACTTTTAAATGAAACCATCAGGATCCTATTAGATGAGTTTATGGTTGCTCACCATAAGACTACACCTTACCACCCTCAGGAAAATGGAACTATTGAGGCTTTCAACAAGATTTTGAGCAGGACATTGACAAAAATTTTGTTGTTCAAGAAAGGATTGGTATGATAAAGTGTCATCTGTTCTTTGGGCATATAGAACAACTTATAAAAGATTGAACAAAGCCACACCGTTTCAGTTGGTGTTTGACGCAGAAGTCGTTCTCCCTATAGAATTTATGTTACCTTCTTTGCGCATTGCACGCGTTGGAGGTCTAGTTGATGAGTAGGATTTAGAAGAGCATATTGAGAAGATGATTTAACTAGATGAGCGACGAGCCATAGCATGATGGAGTCAGAAGTAGGAAAAGGCCAGGAAAAAAGCATGACATGACAGAAACATAAGGGATAAGAAGTTTGAGATTGGACAAATGGTACTTCTTTATGACTCAAAGTTCTTGTGCCATCCAGAAAGCTCAAAGTACATTGGTTGGGGTTGTATGTCATCACTTACATACTTGAATCAGTGCTTACTAGTTAGAAGCACTTGATGAAACACAACTACCCAGCTTATTTTAACAGAGTTATTTGAAGCCCTACTATAAATAAGTCTTCTTGGTGTTTGTAATAAGGTAGTATTGCCATTTAGATTAGGTTTTAAATTGTGTATTTCCTTCATTTTTTTATGCTTTGTCAATTTAGTTGTTGTTATTGTGTTCATAAGCACACTTGTGCGGATGAAGATAATTACTACATGAAGCATGTTTATGCGTAGAGGACTACACATCCTTTTAGTGTGGGGTGGTTGTTGATTTCCAAGTAAAAGATTGTGGGAATTAAAAGGTGAAAGGAATAAGCCACGGGCGTGCTTTAAGTCAAAAGAAGATTGCTTCTCAAATTTTACCAAGGATGGAGATAAATGAAAGGATAGTATAACGTAAGATAAGTAGAGGCCATGATAACTACCAGGAGAAGGTACAATGATGAGGTACTTAGGCGCAAGGGCGTGTGTTAAAGAGAATTTTGTGACCAGAGGGTAGGAAGGCACATTAGAAGGTTATAGTTGGGGTGTGAAGATGTACCGCATGGAATGAACAAATTTGGTCAATGAATGAGAGGATATTTGGTAGGTGAAGGAGTAATAAATGCATCAAAATTTGAAAAATTATATAAGGATGGGATGTGAATTCATTTTTACCGTTGCAATTAAGAGTATTTGAAAGAAGCCAAGTGTGAAGAGCTAAGTGATCATTTTAAGGTGTGAGAGGTGTGTAACCAGTCATGATGAAGAGATCTATGCATAGAAGAAGCTTGTGTCCCTAGTGGTGAAGGGTTTGAGCGAAGCAAGGTGACAAAGACAAGCTAGGGCATGTAATTTCACCTAGGGCACATTGAATCAAACTAGGGTTTGCTTCGCACCTTGCAGAATTTGAGCAAAGCAAGGATCTACAAAGGATTATAAGGTAGAAATGGCACCCAAGAAAGCAGTTGCAGAACAAGAGTGAAGGGAAAGAAGAAGGTGGTCAAAGAAGAAGAAGAGATGGCTCCAGAAAGTAATTTTTCTGAGATGTAATATCCAGAGGGGGTTATCGTCAACTAGGAGTGGGATTCTCACATAAGGAAAAGAAAAGTGAGTACAATCATTGTACTATAGAGAACAAAAACAATCTTGATGCGTTGTTAAACACAAAGATAAATAAACGCATGGCGGAGGATATATCGGTGTATGACGATGCTAGTGAGAATCTCTTGCAGAGGATAGGATTTTACCAACTTTATGATCTCCCTTATTTTGGGAAGTATGAGCCCTTAAACCAATGGCTCATGAGCATAGTGCACGAGGATTTTTTCTACTTTACAAGACACAAAGTCAGAATTTCATCTGTTCTCATATCCATGGTAATGGGGTTGAAAGGCACAAGAGATGATTTGCGAGATGATCTAACAGATAAAACCACAATATTGGAGACTAGAAAGGAGTTGGGATATACAAAGGGTCCGTGTGGTATGGACATCGACAAACTAAAGAAGTATCCAGTTGTACAAGTGGCCACACATCTCATTACAAAGCTCAATGACTAGGAAAGGTGGTCACGAGTGAACACCATATGGCTACACATTGAAAAAAATATGTCTAAAGGAGTAGTTTATAAAATTTCACGGTATATTACGAGACAATTGTTGAAGAAGCGCGTGTAGGAGGAAATATCATATTTTGATTTGATTTGTTATCACCGGTGTTTATAGAGATCGAGTACACGATGGACCAAAGGAGAAGTTATGGGAGTATCCAATGGAAACCAAATCACCTACAGAATGATTCAAGGAGTACTTATGTGAGGGATCCTTGACAGATTAGGTTAAGCAATGGGCTGAGAAGTGGTATGATAGGCTCCATGCGGCTTTTGAGGAAGAATGGTGCATCCCTAAGGACTTGCCTTCGATGGTTAGAAAGGCAGTTCAGTTTGATGTATACCAACATTTGTGTATAGTGCGTATTTCCATGAAAGATGGAGTGTGGAGTCCTTGGTGCAAGTTGTTGTATGCATTCATAGCAAGGTACTTATAGGCAGTAGTACATAGGTTTACAAATGCACAAAGAATCGATGTTCAATGCGGATAAGGTAGATTGCGACTACCACACACTAAGGAAGAAATATGTGTATCCAAAGTGGGGTGCATATGTTGAAAGAATCATTTATGATGTTGAAAGCATTAAACCAATAAGTTTGGTAGTGGGAGATATTGGAGTAAGCGGGTGTATCTCCAACTAAAGCCAAAGATGGAGAATAACAAGTATGTGGAAGGTGAATTTGCACTTCCAAAGACCACCAAAGGGAAAGCATATAATGGAGAACAACCCGGCCTAATACCATAGAGCCAATTGAAGTGGAGGATGAGGAGGAGCACAAAGATAGTGGTGGTTTATACCATAGAGGTAGGAGATATCCTACGAATAAGGGTGAAGCTAAGAACACCCCTACACCACCTCACCACAAGAGGGGGATGATGAGGACTTGAATATAGTCCAAGGGGAGCAAAATTTAAGAGGGAGTTCAAGAGAACAAGGACCCAAGGTGCTACTCCAAACACTCGTGTGCGTATCACCCAAACTCTCTCCGTATAAGGAGGCAACCATGTAAAGAAGGAGGAAACTGAAGTTAAATGAGGAGGCAGTGTAGACACCAAATTCGTGTCTTACGACCCCTTGTGACCCGCATCTCATCTCGCAATCTAACCTCATCACCTAAACCTTACACAATGATTTATTAATTACCTTATAATTGATAAATCCACATCACCTTACCCGCCACCTCACTTTGACACCTCATCATGACCTAGCCCTAACCCTAAACTAACCTAATTAAGACCCATGACTTGGTCTAGACTCACATCCATAACTAATGCCTCCTTACTCGCACCCAAAGCCGACCTTCTAGCCACTTGACCAAGCCCGCAACTGATCTCTCGGGAGAAAAGCAGGGAAGGTGGGCTATTTTACTAAAAATAGCCTACTTTTTCCTTACCGATGCCGGTTCCTACTCGACCGCCGTCGGTTACGCAACCGCCATCGGTTCCCTGTAAATGGACTCCCCAAACCAAAACAACGGATCGGAATTTCATTTTGGGATCAGTCGAAGGATTTCTGGATCAATAGAGAGCATTGCGAGCGAGGAACAGAGTCTAGATCTTCACTTGACAGAGCAGAGACGAGTGGAAATACCAGAAGTGTTTACAACCAAGGAGATCAACTTGCATCTTTGTCAAAACCAGTAAGTCACATCTTGCATGTCCTCTGTTATAACATTTCTTATGCTCTGTGAATTTCAGTCCTCCTAAATCCGTCTCTGAATCTACTACCCAACGTGTCATTGCATCTAACTGTTATTCTTTTGCTTCTAATCATCCCGTTTCCTAATATCATCCATAAACCAGCCTTACAAAATACCATAGCTACTAAGAAGATCCTAGAACCCACCGGTATCGGTTATCAGTAACCGCATCGGCTATCAGTAACCGCCATCGGTTCCTCTGATCAAAACCAGAAAACCAGCCTTTCCCCTACCCAGTTCAACCTACAGGTCCTAGACCCAACCGACGGCGGTTACCAAAACCGTATCGACGTTACCTTCTATAACCGAAAAACAACCTTCTCCTACTAGTTTCAACCAAGTAATCTAATTGATATTTTGCGCCTTTTGTGTTAATTCATATTAGCAGGGAACTCACCACCTTCGAAAGGAAGTTTTATATTTCCCGCCCAAGGCGCTTTCCTCATTTATTGTTTAATCAAATCTTGTGGTCTTGTGTTCTTATTTGCAGGTAGTCCTTCCAAGACAAAAAGGAGTTCTCCGCAGTCAACCTGATCTTTCTCTACGGTACGCGCACACCATCTCGACATTCAACAGGTATTCCTCCTAACCCTAACCTCATCTGTTTCTAAAAGGAATGAAAGGATAGAAGCAACTCTATTCCCAGAAGCCGAAACATTCCGAGTGAAACATTTTGGCACGCCCGGTGGGACCCATTTTGGGTTTCTTTCTCTTGCTTATTTTCATTTTAGGAAGCATACTTGCTGTTGCTGCTTTTGTTATATATTTCGTAAAGAATTTGTCTTGCTTTCCTAGTTTCGCATTAGTGAAAGTCATCTCTCTTGCTTCATCGAACATAATTTTCGATTTGGGTTTAAAACACATGCATTGCATTCCTGCTTGTTGTTCTTCAATTCTAGTGAACATAGATTAAGTAACAGGTCGTACACGTGGGGGTGATATCCACGGTATTGACAGGAAATTAACCCTAGTTTCACTACACAACACATACCGAATCACTTCACAATTAACACAACAGCTCAAACATCCCCCCTTTTCCGCGGTATTCCTCCGCCCGATTGAGGTAACCTTATAAGCCAAAACAAACTTGACATTTCCCCTAGGTCTTGTTGTTTAGGATCTGACATCATCTTACGTCTAAAGGCATAAGCCCACGATAACTAAAATTAACCCTAGGATTAGTCTCTGGATTTGTGTGTGCATCTTGCTTGTTTTCAAATTCTATTTTCTCTATCATACTTTGTCTTCTGTGATCAATAAGTTGATAAATATACTCAACGTTGCTAAAAATCAAATTAGCAGCCTTTTATATCTTCTTATCCTAGAATTTTTTGACACCGCATCGGTTAATCGACCGACGCCGTTTGCTCTCCCGACCGACACCGCTTATTAAACCGATATTGGTTATCGTCTTCATCACCCCCGAAACCAAAGAACTTGCCAAATTCATCATTCTCGAGGTTGTTTTTGTTCTTGATAGATTGAAACTTTCCTGTGTGTTCTTGTCCATGGTTGTCATCACTGGGAAGCAAGCGCGCCATGGTTTCACATGCCTCGCTCTATGTCTTTTCCTGAATCACCCCCTTCACATTCTATAGGAACCCTACGGACACCAAAGTGAGATCCCCAAATTCTCGTAGGAGACAAGGACTTTGCCAAATTTCTGGATGCTAATCCCAGCGCTGTACAATACTATTTGTCTCATGCCCCTGACCGTACGCCTGATGGTCAGCTCCTTATTGGCATGCCTATTAGTATAGCTGCTCATTTAGCTCCCACTCCTCCTGATAACACTGCCTTACTTCCTGCATCTCTAGCCCCGTCTCCCAATCCGACGGCTTCAGGGGTTCATACGACCCCGATTAGCTTTCCTTTGGTTAATCTTGGACCCCACGTATCGTTACCACCAACTGCCCCTACCTCATCTCTCTTTCAGACCACTCCATTCATGACTTACTCTCTGCCACCTATTCACACGAGCTTTCCTTCTCAAGCTCCGCCTACCTTTTCATTCCCATACACGTATCCAGTAACCTCAACACCTTATATGGGACATCCCTATTCTATTGCTCCAACATACTCATCCTCCATACCTTATCAACACTTAGCCCCACCATTGTCCAGCGGAAGCCCTTGGTCCAACTTGCCTCCGTTTACCACAACCGCACCATCATCTCATCCAACCACAGATTTCATCAAACAAATGATGGACAAAATGCAAAACCTGGAGGCTTCTGTTTCAGGAAGTCGTAGCGCCTTGACATACGAGCAAGTTTGTCGGGAGCCCATTCACCCTTCTGTCCCCCTTCATTCATATCCTCCTCAATGGGAGTTGCCAAAATTTACTCGCTTTTAACAAGAAAGAGGATCCTCAACAACACTTGCGATCATTTAGACATGCTTGTTATTTGATTTCCCATGATGACGCCTTGTTACTCCGCACCTTCCCCATGTCCTTATCAGACCCGCTTGAGTGGTACAAAGTTGCTTTAACCCAAGACTCGATCTTCTCTTTTAACCAACTAGCCCAATCTTTCTTGGATCATTTCTCCATTAACATTGCCAAGAAAGTATCTATCACCGACCTCTATGCCATCCGACAATTTGAGGACGAATCTATCGCAGATTTCGTTGGACGATGGCGGGGCCTTATCAACCAACTTACGTATGCCTTGCCTCAAACCGAACTTATCGAATCGCTTTTACGCGGCCTGCGCTAAGCACATCTCCCCCACCCTCCAAATTCAAACTTTCCGTACATTCGACGAGGCCTTTACTATGGCCCGAAAATTAGAAATTCGAGCCTTAGAAGAGGAGAAATTGCGGTTGCGTAACAAAAACCCCAATTTCCGAACTCCTGATTCTACCAACAAGCCAAACACCACCACTCCTCACGCGTCCACTTCTTCTAAATCAAAAGGAGCTGTCCACGCGGTAATGGTCAAATCTCAAACACCGTCCAATACTCCGCCGAAAACCACTTATAAGTACAAAGCCGAGCCCACCAATTACACTCCCTTGGGAGAAACTTATGGCGTCATCCTGGAGAAATTGCTCAAAGCTGGGGCTATCACCTTGCCCCCTGTTAAACCTCACTCTGGGTTTGACTCCACCCGCGCAATACCTTCCTGGTACAAAGAAAATGACTTTTGTAACTTTCACCGCGTAAAAGGACATAGTCATGAAAACTGCAAGATGTTGAAAAACATAGTGCAGGAAATGGTTGACGCAGGGGATATAACCCTCGATAATCCTAACGCCCCTGCTAACCGAAATCTGAAAATTTTCAACAAGCCATTCCCGAATCACTCGTCCAACAATAATGTAAACCAAGATATCTTAGCCGAGGAGAGTGTTCATGAGATCCATGCAGCTTCGATTCTCACCAAAAGCCTCTATTGAAAAATTTTTGAATCAAGCCTCTCCACCAACACAGAGTCTCGAACCTCCTTCACCACCATCAAGCCAAAGTGAAATCATTCCTTTACCCATAAAAGAGTTAACTACCCGACTTCTTTCTCATCGATGAGTCTTCTTACACCACATCCCTACAAGACTCGTGAGCGGATGTTATCTAATTTATCTATTTCCCAAACGTCCCTTCTACCGCTCTTGCTGCACAAAGAGGAAGGCTCGCCACTCCTTTTGACATCCTTAGACGAGAAATCTCTTACACCGACATCACCACATTCTTTAAACATGACAGATCCCCTCAAACACGCCTCCTACCTATTAGTCCCTCATCGCCTAAATCTTTTCAACGACCGGTTGACCTCTTAACATCTATTGATACAAAGGCCTCATCTACCTCCCCGTGTCACACCCACAAAGGGACTCGGAATCACAACCCGTCGCTCTTCCGTAAAAAATTACAAATCACACTGAGACTGCATTCCACGTAAGATGAGATGACAGCCCTATGGGAACGCTTGAGTACCCCTTTTTCTACTCAAATGCAAATGACTGATCCCGATGTCTCCACCATATACCCGAAGTGTTTACGTGCTTAAAATGCCCCCTGTTCTCACCTTCACCCCCTCACCTCTACCAAATGCCCCGTCCACTTCTATCAACTTAACTAGATCTTCCCCTACGCTGGGACCTCACCAATGCCTAGTCTAACGCACCCGCCTAAGCGACTCGATCTATCCAAAATAAATCCATCCCGCCACCTAGGAGACAAACTCAATCCGTGCCCCTATCACAATCAAAACCATCATCGTCATACCTACCTTCCATATTGGGACCCCATCCCTCTACCTTACATCAATATATCATACCTCCTGCATTTTCTTCAAAACAACCTATGCCTTCCGCACCCATACAGAAATTCCAGGGTATAGCAACACCGTCACTCCGCGTATCCTGTCCACCTATCAACCCTAAACAAATTCCATCATCAAAATATTTGTTTTCGGTCACTCCTATTTCCCCGTGGTTGTTTTCTGATACCACATCATCTGCGGCCTCATCATCCAACATAGCTTCTGCGCCAAAGAAATCACGTTTAGTGAAAACCACGTATCAACACCCCTCGGCTAAACCACCACCCGTGCGAACCAACCACGCCCAAACATTACCAAAACCCGCACAACCAATACCCTCATCCTCTTCCGATTTTGACCCACTCAAAGGATCTTACGCCAAAATCCTTGCTATGTTGGTGGAGAATGCGACCATTTCCCTACCTCCACTTAGACCTTATGACCCGTCTAAACCCCGACCTATGGGTTACGATGAGTCTAAAATCTGGCTTATCACCGCACACCAGACATGATGTGGAGGGATGCAAAGCTCTAAAACCATCCTTCGTCACCACCTCTCCCAGATAGAAAGATTAAGAAAGACAACTTACGAAGGGAGAGACCTTTAGTTTCCATTCCCTCTCCTATACCATCTGTCCCCGCCTCACCAAGATCTATCATTATTACAACCCCACCTCTTGAAGACCATGAGTTATCCCAACCATCTTCCTCATCTCAGGTCTACGAGATTAATATGATTAGTGTCGCTACTCGAGGGTAGAAAAACAATGGGAAAGCAAAAGAAAACACACCTGCGGCATCTCTTTCTCCGTCAAACATCCCGATTGCACCACCACCTAAAGTGGTCATTCGCGGACCCACCTATCCCGTCTCTAATGGCATTTCCCACCGAAATATGATTAAACAGCTTCACCAATCGCCCGTAAAAATGACACTGTATGATCTCATTCAGACTTCTGAATCTCATCGACAAGCTCTCGTTGAGATCCTTCAAGGGATAGAGGTTTTACCTAATGAAACCCTGCCTGTCGCCTCCATTCTAACACCCAATCACGTTGCTTCTCTCACCAAACAACCCACTGCCCCAACCACTTCTGTCTCTGTACAACAAGCTGCTGCAGTCAGTTTCTCCGAAGACAAAATTGTTGACTTTGGTACAGAAGATCCTGACCCTGCTCTTTTCATCTCAGCTTACATCCGGGACATTCGGGTACGTCGTGTTATGATTGATGGGGGTGCTAGCCTAAACATCATCTCTTCAAAAGCCTTCCAACAAATGAATATCCCTTCTAGTTGCATGTGTGCCAACCCCATCATGTTGCGATCATTCAATGACGCTATTACTTCTACCTTAGGCACCGTGATCCTCAACATTCGGGTAGGACCACGTACTTTACCCGAAATCTTCTATGTCTTGAGGGAGAGTTCCAATATAATATATTGTTGGGTCGCCCTTGATCCGAGCCATGGGATGCGTTCCCTCAACATTACATAGATGCATAAAATTTGAGTACGAGGGGAAGTCCTACACCGTAAAAGCTGACCCTCCCCCCTTTAAAACCTGCAATATGTTATACCGCCCTAACGATGTGCTTATACCAATCAAGACACCCATACATTCAACCCAACCATCCTCTTCAAATGTACCTCAACCATCCACCTCAACCGCGCCTACGCCTTCAACTGATGAAACCACCATCGCAAAAACCACTTCCCTTCCCGCAGCTAACATTCCAACCTCCGACCCCTTAGTAGATGTTTTTCAATGCCTTACGCTGGGGGAGTACCGCCTATATAACGTTAGTTCTTTCCCTACCCCGCAGGAGTACGGACAATTACATGCACATCCCACCTACGACCGTCGCGTGGGGGAGGTAATCTCTTACGGACCACCCCATTGCCGCACTAACCTAACGTATGGGGGTGTTGACGCATCCTCCATTACCCCTGAACCTCCTCTTGGTGTGGTTCCTTTCCAATCCGATTTTCAATACTTGACAAATCGTCGTTTCGCCCTCACCTTCTTGACTCATTGCGGCGGAAAGGCTTTGGTTTTGGCCTTTACGAACAAGGCCGACATACACTCATTCCCGTGACTACCCGTAAACATAATGATCGCAGTGGTCTCGGTTTTCCCGAAACACCTACACAGGAGACACCTCCTATCACATCCCGAAGAAGAAGACGCCGCCCTACCAAACCATCATCACCCACTTTGCCATCATCACCCACGTAATCTATAGACCCCGAATCCATCCCTCCTAACTTTTTTTTTTTTCATAAATGCTATCTTCATAGGTCCTCTCACTTATCAACGCGATAATGAGGACCCATCTTCTCTTCCCTTCGTATCCGCACATGATCGAAGAGGATTCGCCTTTGATTAATGTTGTTGAATGCCGGATGACGACTCCATCCTCACTTACCTCGCGCGGATGATTCTTATATTCAACGAGCCTTACCATCTCAAACCCAAACCATGCTGAATGAATCTACCATAGAAATCAACATCCACACGGAGGAGGATCCTCACATTGTGAAGATTGGACAATCCCTTAACACATCGTAACAAGCCTCCTTTACTACCTTTCTCCGTGCTCGCAACCAAGCTTTCGCATGGTCTTACGCTTGACATGCCAGAATTGATCCTACCATTACCGTCCATAACATCACCCTAAACCCCGATTCCAAACCACCAAACAGAAATTGAGAAAATGCATCCACGCATTACTCTCTTGGTCAAAGAGGAGCTCCAACGACTCCTTTCTGCTTCCTTCATCTTGCCTATTGACTATCCTCAATGGATTTCTAACATCGCACTCGCTCACTAAAGCGACAGGGGACTTCGATATGCATGCATTTCCGGATCTTAACCTCGCTTGCTCTAAGGATGACTTCCCTTACCTAGCATTGACCAACTTGTTGATCTAACTGCAGGCCATGAGATGCTCTCTCATGGATGGCTTTTCAGGTTCAACCAAATTTTGGTTGCCCCCGCCGATCAACACAAAACTTCCTTCATAACTCCTTGGGGAACCTTCTCTGTTATCGTGTCATGCCATTTGGCCTTAAGAATGCTGGTGCTACCTATCAGCGGGCTATGACCTACATTTTTCATGACATTATGCACACTATCCTTGAAGATTATGTCGACGATCTTCTCGGCAAGTCTAAACATCGTAGTGAACATCTCGATGTTTTAACCATTATTTTTGATCGCCTGTTACAATATTCTGTCCGCCTTCAACCAAAGAAATGTGTCTTTGGTGTTCTTTCGGAAAACTTCTTGGCTTTATCATCTCTTTGCGTGGCATTGAGGTCGATCCATCTAAAGTCAAAGCTATCCTAGAAATGCCCCCACCCAAAAATCTCAAACAATTGCGTAGTTTACAAGGTAAGCTCCAATCTATCCGATGTTTCATCTCCCAACTCTCGGATCGGTGTCAACCTTTTCATCACCTTCTTAAAAAGGACATTGCCTTTCAATGGAGTGAGGAGTGTCACCAAGCCTTCGAAGCTCTCAAATCCTATCTCTTGCAGCCACCCGTGCTTATCCCACCCTAGGACAACCGCCCTTTCTACCTTTATCTTTCCGCCACTGACCATGCTATAGGTGTTATGCTCGCACATCGGGATTCGGCACGACGAGAACAGGCCGTTTATTATATAAGTCGTACCCTCGTGGATTATGAGACTAGGTATACACATGTAGAAAAATTGTGCCTTGCCCTATCATTTGTAGCCACCAAACTCCGACATTACCTCCTAAATCACAAAACTTTTGTCATCACCAACACAGACCCCATTCATTATATGTACGCCAAACCGCATCTAAACCAACGTATCGCTCGATGGCTTATGCTCCTCGCTGACCTTGACCTTGAATTCGTACAACAGAAGTCAATCAAAGGACAAACTCTTGCAGACCAACTTGCGGAGGCCCCTTTACCTGGGGAACAATTTACCAATTTTACCTTCCCCGACGAACTCATCGCCACTCTTTCACTCCGGGAAGAGTCGTATCAAATGACCCTCTTCTTCGATGGATCTAAATGCCAGCGCGGCGGAGGAGCCGGCGTTGTTCTCATTCCTCTCGATGCTGAACCTATGCCTCTTTCATTCCGGCTTGATTTCCCTTGCACTAATAATACAGCGGAATACGAGGCCCTTGTTCTGGGTCTCCAAGTTGCGTTACACTTAGGCATCAAATCTATCAACATTTTTGGCGACTCTCAATTGGTAGTCAATCAAGTTATGGGCATCTACCAATGCAAAAACGAGGAACTTCAAAAATACAAACACTATGTGGATTCACTTCTAGCCTTATTTACTCACTATTCTATACAAACCATTCCACGCTCCACTAACAAATTTACGGACACTATGGCTTGCCTAGCCTCGCAAATTCCCGCCGCACCAACTGACTCTGAATTATTCGTCGTGGTCCAACAACTTTTTGTCCCATCCTATTCAACCCCGGTAGTTTGTATGATAAATACTGTGTCTACTAGTTCGCAGGATACCTGGTACCACCAATTTCACGACTACCTTACAATCTCTGTCCTCCCACCTGACCTTACTAGTAACGGCAAAACGTGCTTTTCTTAAAAGTGTTTCGCGTTATGTTGTCATGGGGGACTCCTCTATAAATGTGGCTTTGATGGCATCCTCCTTCGCTGTCTAACTGGCGCGGAGGCCACTCATACCATCCAACAGGTCCATGACGGTATTTGTGGTGGACATTTTAGCGGCCTTGCCGTGGCCAAACGAATCCTTCACCTTGGTTATTATTGGCCTACTCTCAATAACGACTGCTACGAATATGTTAAGCGTTGTGTTATGTGTCAACAACATGCCAACCTTCAACATACTCCTAGCCACCGCTCTCCAAAGTGTCGCCGAGATCTTTGGCCCTTCTCACAATGGGGTTTAGACCTTATTGGTGAGATTCACCCGACCTCTTCACAACGTCACCGTTGGATAATCACAGTGACCGAATATTACACAAAATGGGTGGAGGCTATTCCACTCATTTCAATCAAAAAAGAAAAAATTGTCGAATTCATTAACCATCACATTATCTGTCGTTTTGGTATTCCTCATCGCCTAATAACAGATAATGGTAAATCTTTTAAAAACAAGTTGTTACAAGACCTTTGTGACAACTTTGGTATCAAACTTAGTTTCTCATCACCTTACTATCCACAGGCCAATGGTCAGGCTGAATCTTCTAATAAAACCCTAACCAAAATCCTCATGAAAGTTGTCAATGACTCCGGCAAAAATTGGCACGATCACATTCCCTTTGCCCTTTGGGCTTATCGTACTAGCATTCGTACCTCTACTAATGCCACACCTTTTTCTTTGGTATACGACACCGAGGCTGTTTTGCCTCTCGAAATACAAATACCCTCCCTTAGAATATCTCTTCAGGATATTCTCACCAACGATGATTTCCGTCAAGAGCGGTTAGCCCAATTGAGCTTCTTGATGAACGCCGTCTTACACTCTTGATCACCTTCAAATCTATCAAAAATGCATTAAACGTGCTTATGATAAGAAACTTCATGAGCGTACCTTTAAGGTTGGTGATCTTGTCCTCAAAGAGAATCAACATGTAACCAAACTAGAAAAGAGCAAACGTGGAAAATTTGCTCCCAATTGATTGGGCCTATATAATCACTCACACCTATGGATCTGGTACTTATCGCTTAGCTTCGCTTAATGGTAAACTCCGAGCTCGAGCCCTTAATGCCTTGCATCTTCGACCATTCTATTGTTGAAATTAGT
Source organism: Taxus wallichiana var. yunnanensis (assembly GCA_018340775.1). Taxonomy (NCBI): domain Eukaryota; kingdom Viridiplantae; phylum Streptophyta; class Pinopsida; order Cupressales; family Taxaceae; genus Taxus; species Taxus wallichiana. Next base: position 864,416,399 of record CM031235.1, read on the forward strand.
GTTATATCACTTCTTATCCGCCTACTGCTCGTCCCTTGAGCTCCCATACCACCACATGCACTTGTTTCCTACATCTCGAAATAAAATCAAGCTCACCCCTCACCTCCCCTTAACGATGCCTTCCCCTTTTTAGTCTAGTCCATGACTTCAACGTATTAAAATAAGCCGTATTCTTATGGGATTTTCTTGAGTCAAACTTCCTACAAGCCTAGATGCTTCACGCTAAAAAGAACATCTAGTCATCTAAATTAAATATAGACTGCTCCCTCGAAGGACAGCTATATGCCAAATTATTGCTGCTATTCTCTATAGACTGCTCCCCTGAAGGACAGCTATGCACTAAAATCATATCTGCTACTATAAATAGACTGCTCCCTCGAAGGACAGCTATACACAGTCAGCCTCTAGCAGAAGCTTCTCACATCGATCAGCTTCGTGAAGACCTCAAGAATAATACAATCAATATCCCTTGTAGACTTCCCGCATCGATCAGTCTACATTCAATAAAATAAAAGCCTCATTCAAAAGGACTTTTGAGTCATGGACTTGTCTATTTAGGGTAGGTTCTCTTTCGTCAGAACACTCACTTTGTAATAAGTTCTCTGCACCTCAGCTATACCATCCACCTCACCTCACCATTTGTTTCAACTCAAGGGACGTAATGTACGCTCGATATATTGTGATCACACAACTCTTTTCACCTATTGACTTCTCGTCTATGCACGGTACCTAGGGCTCCAAGCTCGTTCTACGTTGTGTGGTTTGTTTAGCTCTTTTCACCTACGGAGCACTCTTTCTGCTTTGCCTCGCATCTAGGATTGTGTGTTGACCTTAATCAGGACATGGTTCCCTTCTACTTGGGTAGGCTAACTTTCGCTTCCCTTATACCTTTTACAACATCACCAATTCATTACCAACACCATCAACCTTACCTTTACCAATCTTAATATTTTTACCAACCAACCAATTGCCTAAACCGTACCAAATTGCCTGAATTCGCCTCTCCCTGATCCTAAGGGAGAACTACATCGGTCTGAGGCCCCTCCTTGCTTTGTGCAATGGGCTATGTAGGCAGCACTTCGGAGACATGGGGTCCCCAAGGTTAGCTCGACCATCTCCTACCATAATCTATCATGTGTGGTATAATAAATATTTCTGTGTATTTCTATTTAATCACATTCCTCTTTATCCTTTTTCAAAACACCGAAAATCAAAACACAAACATTCTTATTTTTTTCGTAACTCAAATCAACATACATATTCAGCTTTATTTAGATGTTAAACAAATACATCTTCTCTATCATCGACACGCAGGTCGGCATCCTTATTTATTCTTATACCTTGCTAACATTTACTCAGACCCTCATGCCTCATCCCGAACTAGGTGATGATCGTGATCATCGACCCCTCTCGCCGGGCCTCTCGTCCTCAAAGGTACCACGGCTATTGGTACCACCCACCGATCTCGCCAATCTCTCCTATAACATATGAATACACCCTCTCGCATGGAGAACTCCAGCCTCTAGTCTCCCGCCCGTGACTCGCAACCGCTAACAATCCTCTTGTCTCATTCACTGCGTTTGAGCTACCAACTAAACGCTGCAGACGATCCCTCTCTCGTAATCACAAATGATGTCGTGGCGCTCACGTACACCTCGCAGCTTCTGCTACCCACCATAATCTATAGGCCTCTCATCGCTTCCTCGCATCCATTACCTCGCGATCGGCCGCTACCTCTTCGTGCCCTTCTCGAGGTGTTGGCCGGGAGGTGAGAATGCCGCCTCGCGTCGATCCTCATATATGGTCTATAAGCCGGGGTATATCTCGCACAAATCCAAATTGTCACACGCACGCGATCTATAGGAATCCTCTCATATTCACCTGGCCTTGCGCCCCGCGATCCACCTCATTCGCTCTACACCCCTTAACTCCTCAGCTATGCTCTCTGTTACCATATAGTTACCGTAAGGCCTCCAACAGATGTCCGCAACCGTCACCCTCTCCCATACCTACCTGTAATACACAATATCACCCATCACGGCTTGGGATCTGGCCTCTTGTTCTGTCTGGACCCATCGTCTGAATCCCAACCTCTGTACTCCGGTCTCTCCTGCCTGGAGGGATTGGCCTATTAGTCGCACACAAACAATGTGCTCATAGGCCCAACAGTGTAATAAGTATGAACAATCCAGCGTCGTCCTGTGATTTCACCTACAAGCCCATAAACCCCTGTATAGCTCCGCCAAATATGCAGGTGCCCACGCAAACGTAACGTTCCTTTCTACCATCTCCCAGATAACACACATCAATGCCTTTGGAAATCTTCCTCCTTCTGCCCTCGGTAATGCATAATACCCTACCGCTATCATTAATATCACTGCTAACCTTGTCTCCTCAGGGTGTGCTGCATACATTACCCCATACGTAAAGGATAAACCTCGCTGTGTCAAATCTCGTGCGTATGGACCAAATACTGCTGTTATCGCTCCCCGTGCCGCACTAGGTAGTGCCTGATATACTGGTTCTCCTGTAATAGGGAGTCTCAAAATACGGAACACATCTTCCAATGTTACTGTCATCTCCCCTGTTGGCAGATAGAAGGTATTTTTCTCGGGATTCCATCTCTCAATCAATGCCTGCAACATAGCATGGTTCCGTGCAATTCATGAATAATAGCGGATTCCACTTAACCCCAAATGATTTATCAATGTCCATTCACCGGTGTTACATCCGCTGGATTCGTGATGAAGCAGCGCGTACACTATCATTCATCCTCAACCCTACCTCTGCCTGCACACATCAAAATAACAAACAACCATTCAATCCATCAAATCCCCACGAGTTTCTTTCTCACCTTCTGGAAATTGCTACAGCAACCGGTATCGTTTATAGTAAACCGGTACCGGTTTAGTAACCGATACCGGTTGTCCCTAACCGATACCGGTCACTGTCACCTTTATACAGCCTGCCTAAACCAACCACCTACGACAATAAATTGCTCGTTTATTCCTCTCTGTATACACAGACATACCCGAAACCCTTGATTACCTACCACGTAACACTCACCTCATTTATAACTCTTGTTATCATCTTTTCTTTCTCATATCTACCCACATACTCTCCCCCATCTTATTCACAAAACATGCAGAAATCAAATCACAACCAAAACATTTACCTCTGGGGTTGCAGTAGCTTGAGGTGGCCCTTGTCTTCCCTCTTGTCCCTGCCTGCTGGATGTTTCTCCTCGTCCTGCCATTATCACCACTCTTTTCAAATTCACCTTTCTACTTTTTGAATCTCCGATCGCATTCACCTTCCCAGTCTCTTTTCTTATCACCCAAATCTCTCATGCAAATACCTGTCTCAGTCGTCAAAAAGTGTCGCGTTCGCATATTTAACCTCTTGCATGGCTTTAAAATTAAAACTTAAGTTTCCCACCCTAGCTTTTCTATTTTTAGAAAAGCTCATACCTAAATAACCGGTATTGGTTACTTAACCGATATCGGTCTATCAGCTACCGATATCGGTTCCTTAACCGATATCGGTTACACACCTATCTTTTCTCAACAGCATTCTTTTCTTCATTTCTCACCTAAATTTTTGTCGCGCCCACCTTTTTTCCTGCATAAACAACACAATTTACCACATTTGTTCATCCACCACACATAGCATTACAATTTCATTAACATCATTTATTTTATACAAATACACAAACCATCAACTACGGATATCAAGAAACTATCAATCTATACATCATTTGGATCCAACTCATCAGTTACATATATCACAATGTCACAAAACCACCAATTCATCACATAACATGACATTCATATATACGTACAAAAAAACAAAAACATCAGCATCATCCATCTATCAACATGTCAATTAAACTCATCACACATTCTATATATTACCAGCCATTAACCAAATATTTAAACACATTTTGAACACTGCATGTGGATCAAAACATCGTCTCTATATATATATATATATATACAAGTTTTCAAAAATACAATGTGCCCTACATCGGGGCCTCTGTGATCTCATCATACAACAAAGCCGGCACGCAGGCCGCAATAACTGTCAAAAAATCTCGACTCGGCTCGCAGGCCGGTCCCTCGTATCAAAAATAGCTATATACTCGGCTCGCAGACCGGTATCCACTATACAACCCCTACTCGGCTCGCAGGCCGGTATACAATAAATGAATGAATGAATACATGAATAATACATAGGCACGCAGGCCTCTATCAATACACCCGGTTCGCAGACCGGTGCCCATCTCTAAAATACAACAACCATGTCTGGGATCTCTCAGCTCTCCCCACCGCCCTCGGCACCTCTCCCCGCTGGTCCCTGTGGTGCCTCTCGCCTCCTGCCCGTCACGGACATGCCAGCTGTGGCTGCACCTCCCTGAGATCTCTGGCTGTGAGAGGTCTCTGCCCTATGCGCTGCATAAGCCTGATACTCGACTCCGGTACCATCAAGAATATCCTGATAATATCGGGCCTCTGCTCTAACCTCCATATAGCGCTCTCGAGCCACTGAAGGAGCTGGGGCTGGTCCCCTGACACCTAACACCAATGCCCCGCGCTCGCTGTCTTGCCGCCGCTGCTGTGGTACTGTGGCTGCGGTGCTGCGGGTACTGTCTTCTGCGTACCTACACTGTGGCTGTGGTGCTGGTGGTGGTGCTGCTGTGCTCTCGTGCTCGAGCTCGGCTAGCTACCCCTCGTAAGACCCTATTCATGCTGCTCGCGCAGCAGCAGCTAGCTGCCCCTGTAAGAGCTGCACCTGACCCCTGAGCTGATCTCTCTCTCCTATCACTGCAGCCAAGTCTGGCTGTGCAGGCGGTACTATCCTGGCTGCTCTCTGCCCAGCCCACCACACCCTGTATGCTCCCGTGCACCCAGCATCATCTACACCCTCACCTGCTGGCCTCTCTGCAACCCAATCTGGATCCAAAGGCTGTGGTGCAGGCAGTGGGGCCTCTACATCCTCCCTCCTGTACTGAGGGAAGGGAGGTGGCTCGTCCTGTCGCAGCCCCATCTACCTGCGTACCCTCTCCAGGGGTATCCGCTCGTACTCTCCTGGCCTCCGTCCTGCTATCCAGAATGTGTACTGGATTAGGCGCAACTGTAAGCGGGCTCCTCTGCCAGGGTGGTGACCTCTGTAGGGTCTCCATACAATGTCTACTGCTGTAAGGCCCTCTAGCAAATGTCTATAGTATGCCACATCCCGACCTGCAACAACTGCTCGTGGCTGGCCCACGACCCCCAACCACCTCTGAAAGCCATATCGGTATATGACCTGTGGCCCTGGCTGCTGGGGTAACCCTACTGGCCTGATACATACGATGTGCTCATATGCCCAACAATGCAACAAAAATGTAGAGCAAATACCGAATCGCCTCCTCCGGCGATAGCCCCATAGCTCCTGTACACCGCACTGATATACTAGTGCCTCAGGGCGTAATGTGTGCTCCTCCACCATCTCAAGCAGCACCCCCATCAATGCTCGTGGAAGCGGCCTCCTCTCGAGTCCGGGAGGGCGAAGCGGTGATCCCAACCATCATCAACACACCTGGCCGTGTCTCGTGTCGATGCGCACGGTACATGTCACTGCATCCGATACTCGCGGCTATGGTAGGTCGAGCGCAAGCCGCATCCCCAAAAACTGCAAAGATGCTGTCCATGGCGCTCTCTACCTCTGAAGATCTGCCTCTCCTCGATAGGTAAATCAAAGGATGCGATACACATCCTCCATGTGATGGTCATCTCCCACGGGAGATGGAACACATTGGTCGCCGGATCCCATCTCTCGATGAGGGCGACCATCGCCGTGTGATCTCTCTCTATCGCTCTGTACTCTGACTCCACCGAGTCCCACCTCGCGCATGATGGCCCAATGAGCCGTAGATACGTGTGGCCTTATCCGCACTGGGCAGCGGGGCATCCTATCCCGCATCGCCAACTGCCGACGTGCTGCAAAACCAACCCACATCCTTAGACCTACTCTTTATCACAACATCTACTTTATCATCTAAACACCCTTTTTTATCCCCCGACCATACCCCGACTCTCTACCACCCCCTCTAAAGAACCTACCACCCTAAAACCCAAAACCATCCCACCCAAAACCAACAAAAACAAAACCCAAAAAACACATGCAAGCCCAACCCTACACCAAACCTTTCTCCCACCTCCAACTCAAACCCAACCCAACCCTACACCAAACCCTTCTCCACCCCAAACCCAACCCCCACACAAACCCTTCTCTCCACCCCCACCCACACCCACCCACCCCAACCCAACCCCAACACAAACACCAACTCTTCTCACAAAACCCCCCAACCCAACACCCCCTTCACACCGACCCACACCCACCCCAACCCAAAACCCAAAGCCCAACCCTACACCAAACCCTTCTCCCCACCTCCTACACAACTCAAACCAACCCAACCCACACCCACCCACAACCCAACCCAACCCCCACACAAACCCACACCACCCACAACCCAACCCAAAACCCAAAACAACCAACCCACCCACACACCCAACCCACAAACCAAAACACACAAGCCACCGACGCCCGATACATGACCGACGCCGGTCACCAACAACACTCCTTTCCCTAAAATTTTGCGACCAATGCCGGTCTCTTAGTGACCGACATCGGCCATCATTTCTTCTCCCGAGCCGAACCCCATGCGCGCCCCCAAACCCATTTTTACCTATTTCTACCCATCTACCCACCCAAATACCCTAAAACTTACCCACCTACCCACCTTAGCCTATCTAGCCTATCTACCCTCTCCCTTTTTCAAATCATTTCCATTTTCTCATTATTTCCTAAAAAGGTTAATTCTACCCAAACCCCCAATTTAGCATAATACAACCAAATCACCAAATTAAAGAGTTTCGAATCTATCCGAACAACGACACGTCGTCGTGGTGGGATGGGTGGTGGCGGTCCACCTGGTCCACCCTCCAGCTCTCCTCCCCGCTGTGCTATGGCTCCAATCCCGATCTCGCTGGGTCCCCAATCCAATCAACTCTTCCTCCTCCTTAATCGGGCCCACTATCAACTCTCTCCGCCAATACAATAGCTCCACCTCACTCAATCAAGCCTCTAATCCCAACTCTCCACGTCAGACAAGTCGATTTGGTTTGCAAATAACAAAAGTGACAATGACAAGCCGTATTTTTCTTTTTATAGGTTTTTCGCCTTTCACCGATATCGGTTTCATTTTGCCCTAAGGAACCGGTATCGGTCCCTTAACCGATATCGGTCATGCAGAATCGACATCGGTTCTCTACCCAACTTTCACCCCATTCTTTGCCCTTATTTACTCCTTGCCTCTTTTTCACCAATATCGCCTCTATCCACCTTTGCTGCACACCATTTGTTCACTTGTCCGGCCTGACCTAAGGCCTCAACCTACCTATTCGGCCCGACCTAAGGCCTCAACCTACCTATTCGGCCCGACCTACGGCCTCAACTTACCTATTTGGCCCGACCTAAGGCCTCAACCTACCCATTCGGCCCGACCCAAGGCCTCAACCTACCCATTCGGCCCGACCCAAGGCCTCGCCCTACCCATTTGGCCCGACCCAAGGCCTCAACCTACCTATTCGGCCCGACCTAAGGCCTCAACCTACCTATTCGGCCCGACCTACGGCCTCAACTTACCTATTTGGCCCGACCTAAGGCCTCAACCTACCCATTCGGCCCGACCCAAGGCCTCAACCTACCCATTCGGCCCGACCCAAGGCCTCAACCTACCCATTCGGCCCGACCCAAGGCCTCGCCCTACCCATTTGGCCCGACCCAAGGCCTCAACCTACCCATTCGGCCCGACCCAAGGCCTCGCCCTAACCATTAGGCCCGACCCAAGGCCTCAACCTACCTATCCGGCCCGACCCAAGGCCTCAACCTACCCATTAGGCCCGACCCAAGGCCTCACCCTAACCATTAGGCCCAACCCAAGGCCTCAACCTACCTATCCGGCCCGACCCAAGGCCTCAACCTACCCATCCAGCCCCACCCAAGGCCTCGCCCTAACAATTTGACCTGACCCAAGGCCTCACTCTACCCTTATGACCTGACCCAGGGCCACCACCCAACCACTTGGCCCGACCCAAGGCCGTATCACTTCAATACCATACCCACAATCAACGTTTTATTTTATCCATCCATCATGTACCTTTTGTTCAATCGAGCTCACCTGTTCGTGTTTTAGCATGATTAGGGTCCTTGACTTGATCTGTCGACCAACTTTGCCTAGACCTAGACCGTGACGTTTATCTCAACCAAACCAACCATTTGGTACTGCCGAACATGCCTAAACGTTCCTGTACCTCACCTGTTATATACCCTGGAGCTACTTCCTATGCCTTGGATACCAGGATTATATCACCCTTGTTTGGATAAACTATCGACCTTTGCCTACACATTGCTGGTTTGCTTGTCAAATCATGTACCCTCGTCGTACTATTGCATTTCAACATGCGTCTGCTTCCTTGGACCTACCCCACCACCTTACCATCCTCTCTACAACATGTACCCTTTATCAACCCTATCCCTGATTTCCCGTTCACTCAATCGGCGATAGATTTGAGGGGGATTACCTATATCTTTAACATGAGAAACCACTTCATATTATTGTCCGCGCAGCTTTACAGAACAAGCTACACGACAATAAGGGGCTAATGTAGACACCAAATTCGTGTCTTACGACCCTCAGACCCGCATCTCATCTCGCAATCTAACCTCATCACCTAAACCTTACACAATTATTTATTAATTACCTTATAATTGATAAATCCACATCACCTTACCCGCCACCTCACTTTGCCACCTCATCATGACCTAGCCCTAACCCTAAACTAACCTAATTAAGACCCATGACTTGGTCTAGACTCACATCCATAACTAATGCCTCCTTACTCGCACTCCAAAGCCGACCTTCTAGCCACTTGACCAAGCCCGCAACTCGATCTCTCGGGAGAAAAGCGGGAAGGTGGGCTATTTTACTAAAAATAGCCTACTTTTTCCTTACCGATGCCGGTTCTACTCGACCGCCCGTCCGGTTACGCAACCGCCATCGGTTCCTCAGTAAATGGGCTCCCAAACCAAAACAACGGATCGGAATTTTCATTTTGGGATCGGTCAAGGATTTCTGATCAATAGAGAGCATCATGCGAGCGAGGAACAGAGTCCAGATCTTCACTTGATAGAGCAGAGACGAGTGGAAATACCGTAAGTGTTTACAACCAAGGAGATCAACTTGCATCTTTGTCAAAACCAGTAAGTCACATCTTGCATGTCCTCTCGTTATAACATTTCTTATGCTCTGTGAATTTCAGTCCTCCTAAATCCGTCTCTCGAATCTACTACCCAACGTGTCATTGCATCTAATCATATTCTTCTTTTGCTTCTAATCATCCCGCTTTCCTAATATCATCCATAAACCAGCCTTACAAAAATACCATAGCTACTAAGAAGATCCTAGAACCCACCGGTATTTCGGTTATCGAGAATCGATCGGCTATCAGTAACCGCCATCGGTTCCTCTGATCAAAACCAGAAAACCAGCCTTTCCCCTACCCAGTTCAACCTACAGGTCCTAGACCCAACCGACGGCGGTTACCAGAAACCGGTATCGGTTACCCTGACTATAACCAGAAACCAGCCTTCTCCTACTAGTTTCAACCAAGTAATCTAATTGATATTTTGCGCCTTTTGTGTTAATTCATATTAGCGGGGAACTGACCACCTTCGAAAGGAAGTTTTATATTTCCCCAGGCCCAAGGCGCTTCCTCATTTATTGTTTAATCAAATCTTGTGGTCTTGTGTTCTTATTTCGGGTAGTCCTTCCAAGACAAAAAGGAGTTCTCCGCATCCAACTTTGATCTTTCTCTACGATGCGCGCACACCATCTCGACATTCAATAGGTATTCCTCCTAACCCTAACCTCATCTGCTTCTAAAAGGAATGAAAGGATAGAAGTAACTCTATTCCCGGGCTTCAAAACATTCCGAGTGAAATAGGCAAAAGATTCATAGTAAAGCACACCTAATTCTTCTACACTACCAGAGAACATAGAAGAACAAAAGGGTGAGGAATCAAAGGAAAGGGAGAGGAAGAAGAGGGACCAGAGGAGACAACTACAGAGACTATTCAGGACATGGAGACATAAGTACCAAATTTGGAAGCTAAAGTCCCTAAGTAGCAACAGTCTAAAAGAATGAGTGGAGAGCACATTCCACCACCATGGGGTATGCAGAGAGGACATAGGAAAAATTATCTCGCATCCGCTTCCGAACATGATAGCACGAAGGATTTATTTAACTGGGAGCTAATGGATGAGGATATGGTGATTGTGCACACTCGAAAGTAACTATCATGGTGAATGCACACCCACATGGATGAGCCTAACTTTGATGTATGCGAAGAGTCATGCGTGTCGAGATAGATGAAGAAGGCACCCCAAGCTAGACATATAATAGTAAAGCCTACTATCATGTCAGATGAGTAGGTCAGCAATGCATTAGTGAAGGTTTATACTAAAGTTGCTAAAAGAAACATGGACAAAGCTGCAATGATAAGAGCATTATGCGAGGAGATAAAGATAAAGGATGCAAAGATAGCGCGCATAACGCAAGAGAGGGACTTAGCGCAGAAGAAGAACGAAGTATTTATCAGCATCATAGAGGAGATTGGAGATAATGTCATAAGAGCTAGGCCACACTTGGAGCCCAAGGTACCAAAACATTTCCCTCAACGATACATTATGTAGGAAAGTTAGTGGACCTGGTACTTGAAGATGAACCTCTGTGCATGCCAGCACCAAGGAATCTAGAACAAGAGGAAGAATGAGAGAAAGCCTCAGTGATGTGAAATATTACATCCTATGAGGGGCTTCTGTAAGCGCTACAAGAAGAATTGAACAAAGCATAGCATGCTTTGAACATCTGCATAGCTCCAGAGGTGCTTATCAATATAAATACCCTGGAAGAAAACAATGAGGTCTAAAGAGCAATGAATGAAGAAACATTGGGCCATGCACAAAGATTTTCAATGGTTAAGTAGAAGCACGAGGCCCTAGCAGTAGCATAAGAGCCACAAAAGACTCAACCGGAAGAGCTTAAGAAGCTCGGTGCGTAAAAGATGGATCTTCTGAAGGAAGAATGACCTCAATGTCTAGCGTTGTGTTGGTTCATTATCCAAATTCACCCCCAGGGTTGATTTGATAACATGCATCAGAATTCTCAAGTCTCAGGCAAATGGATTGATTCAGGGCAAAAATCATGTTCTAAGGTCCCCTCAGATTTTTTCTAACTCCCCTGGCCGAAGAAGGAAAGAGCAAGCTCTGAGAAAATGTGAAAAAGCTGCAGAAAACAAGCTTGGGACAGAAAAATCGTGAAAATTGGCTAAGTCCTAGTCCTCGCAATATAAGGGATGTGAGGGACATCGAGACGGGATCAGCCAAAAGCCTCTGGCGGCCCGTGAAGCAAAGGGACATCTAGGATAGAAGGACGCGCAGACGCAAGAAGCCGATTCGCCAAAGGAGGAAGCAAAATTGACTAACTGCTGAGTAAAACAGTTTGGGACATTTGGGCTGTGAGGATGCGAACCACCCGGATTGGCTGAAATAGAGAACTTTCACACTGGGACATCCTGGGCCGTGAGTATGCGGCGAACGTGAACCGGCCGAATCGGGCGAACGGAAGAATTTGTCCCAGACAGTCTGGGAGCAAGTGGGACAAAGGTACGCGAAGGACGCGAACCAGCCGGTTCGGCCGGAACGAGGAACTTTCGCCTTTGGGACATCCGGGCCGAGTGCACGGAGGATGAGAACTCGGACGGTTTGCCCAAACAGAGAAATTTCGTATTGGGACAGTTGGGACAAAGGGACGCGTGGGACGTGGATAGCCAAAAAAGCCGAGAGCCAATCAGATTGCGCCACGTGTCATCGGCAGATAAGGGACAAGGAAGCCCATTTCGGGTGGATCGGAATTTTTGTCCCAAACAGTTTGGGACATCCAGGACAGAGGGATGCGAAGGGCACAAAAATCAGCGAACCGCGACCAATCAAATCATGACACGTGTCACAAGGAGAAAGTCCAAAAGTCAAAGGGCGAGGTTTCAAGCACTGACCCGAGCCAATCAAAAGAGGACATGTGTCCAATGAAGTAGGAAAACCCATGGGATAGAGAGGAGAGAGAATTACATATCCAATCAGCGCGTGCCACGTGTCATCCAGGTGGCAGAGCGCGGAAAAATTTCAAAAACGCATTTTCACCTGTTTTGTGCCCTAAATCTTCAGATCGACATATCTTTTGATCCAGAGCTCGGATTTGCACGTTCTTTATATCAACAGAAAGCTTGTGAAATTCTCTACATGATTTCAGGGTTAATCTTGAGTTTTGGTGTAGTCTAGAGAGAGAAAATTGAGAAACGGATCTGACACGTGTTCATGGCCAGAAGCGACATTTCAGCGACCAGATTTAATGCAGAATGGGTCGCATTCTCCTGTATTCCGGTCAAAATGACAGGGTATGGGTTTGTAAGGTCCCCCATGCTGTTTTAATGCACCTGTAGTCAAGAAGGGATGGGCTCTCATGTTTTTGTATGTTTTCTGTCCCCTGGACTCGACCCATGCAATGTAAAAGCCAGATTTGGCTCATTTCTAAGGGGGGGAACAATTTTGACATAGCAGAGTTCTTCTTTCACCTCCAGCAAGTGATGGATGTAAGGATTAGACCTCTCCAAGGATTGTAATAGTTTTCTTTTACCTCTCGAGGGTGTAATGCGTATTTTGACACCGGAAATGATAATGCAAGCTCATGAATGGTTTTCAGTCCTTTGTATTATTTGCTTCATTTCAAATCCCGAATTATATCCGATCGACCTATGTATGTTTTATGTTGTAAACTTTGGTCCAGTGTCTACTTGCTTGGCAAAATGTTTCACCACTCCTTTTGGTGCATCACCATCTTTAATTAGTTTCAATTTTTGCACTTCTATCCCCTGTCTCCTCGCAAGTTAGAGTAGGATTAGGATCTCAACCTCTCGTAGTTGTGCAAGCATTAGATCTAAATCGGAGGAGTTTGAGGAACCATCCTCTAACTGGAGATTCCTCTCTCGGTTTACAAGCCCCACACTTGGAGAGAGGTTTCCATGTTGTGCAATCACACCTGGATGCTAGAGTGATCAACCTAGAAGCTTTGATTTGCATCCGGGGTGCCGTGAGTCTCAGTAACAACAGTTCTACAAAATGAAAAGGGGGAGATTACGAGGAATGAATTGGATTCCATTGATGTGGACATTCCAAAAAATCAAAACAAGCACTCTCTAAATGGCGAGGCCTTGGAGGCCGAATAAAGGAGTATCCAAAGTTGATACTTCAAACTGATACAGAGGAGGCTGCCTCATAAAACTTCTTTATTCATCTACATTCTTTCATTCTTATTATTTCCATTCTTTTATTCTTTACTTCAATTTTTGGAGATACCCATTATCGGGGCAATAATGATATTAGTGTGGGGTAATGTTGATCGGATAACACTTGCCGAGAACTCACACAAGAATTCTATGGGAAAATAGGCCGTGTTTAAGGTGCGAATGGACAGAAAGAGCCCGTGCGTGGAGGGAAAGTTCAACATTCGTGACTTAGCCAATTTTGAGCATAAACACCTATTTTTAGAAGATGGTGTTTGGAACACACCAATAATACGAGATACGTTCACGCCACACATTGTCTATCTTTGGAGGATTGGATCGAAGTGTTTTGGATGGAGATGAGCTAAGAATAGGATTTTCACTCCGATTAATCGTAAGAGGTCTATAGATAGCACACTTGCATGCTTGGTTATGCTTGTAAATAGCACGTGGCTATTAATAGCATGCGGCCTATTTTTGGAATAGATAAGCGGTGAAGGGAAAGTCCCCACCCTATATATATGATGTGAATCACATAATAGTTGATAGTGATAGAGATATATAGGTATATGCAGAGTGTAAGAGGTAAGCATAAAGAGATATGTGCATATGACTAGATTATTGTATCAGATCCATGTGTGCATCGGTATAGAATTCCATTATTGTAAGGAGATTCTGTGTTTATTAATAGATGGGAGATATTGGCCGAATCTAAGTGCCATTCTGTGTGTAATTGAGTAGTGCATGTTCTTGATTTAATCATGAGTATTATTTAAGCTTGTTCTTGTATATATCTGAATATGGCATGCACCGTAGAATGATGGATTAGATATGGATCTATATGTTTCTTCCTTCATCACGCTAACATCCTACTACAAAGAACCATAAAGAGGGACCTGGTACCTTTGCGTGCTTCAGGTGAGCACTCAATCTAGGCTGAGTGATGTGTCATCACGTCTAGGGTGTTATCTGGTAAATTCTAGGTTGCATCAATACTAATAGAAGCATCAACATACAATGAATCGGATGAAAATGTAGCATGATAATCATGATCTAAGAATTTGATAACCAGCAAGAGTGGCATGTCGGTAGTAGCAACAAGAAATTCAAGAGGTTGAAGGAGGAGGCAAAATGTGATATGTATGATTTATGAAAGAATCAATAGCTTTCTTGTCATGATTTGGTAACGGGTCCTTAAATATTTTCAACTTTTGATTATCATTAATCGACCTAGAAGTAGACAACTTAGGGAGCTCGATTGCATTTTTGTCTTTAAGGTCTTAAATAAGATTTTTAAGATTAAATCATTGATCAATAGAATTCCCAACACATTGGTGATAATCACGGCATGTATTTCCATCATAGTTATAGCCATGTGAACAAGAAGGATTCAGATTAAGTGGTGGAGGAAGGGTAATGAGATTTCTTTCAATAAGTTGTAGTAATAAGAGCCAAGTGTGTAAGGGAGATTAGTAGAACTACATCATAGGGGTTACAATTGAATCTTGTTTGGTGTAGAAATAACGTTAACAATAGCCTTAGCTTTAGTGGGCTTAGTAAAGGGTCTAAATTTAAATTTGGCTTGAAACTTTCTAGAGGATGAGGATGAGGACTTATCATGATATTTCAATGTGCCCATAGATAAAAGTTTGACTTCGCATATCTTGAGTGTATGACATAATTGATCAAAGGAGGGAGAAGTCTCAAAAATGAAACTCTCTTGCAGTGGAGGTAAGAGACTCTGAATAAAGAGATATTGCAATTCTAAATCAGCTAGTACATTGGTCATATTAGCAAGGTTATTCTTATAACGTAAAACATAGTTAGCTATATGCTCATTGGATCCTTGTTTAACTTAAGCAAGTTGTGTGTATGATATCTTAATGTCGATATTGATATAAAATTGAGCGATAAAATAATCAGCTAATGAGGTAAAGGAGGTTACCAAATGAATAGGTAGATCGTTAAACCATTGCATAGAATAATCTTATAAGATTCTAGGAAATAATTTAGCCAATAATGTAAAATAATCCACATATTCAAGACATACCACATGAAAATATCTAAGATGCTCCCGAGGGCTGTCATGGTAATTGAAGGTGGGAAGCTTTGGTGTAATGACATTACGAGGTACTAGATGAGAGGATATGGAAGGTGAAAAATGGCTATGAAGGATGAGAGAGGAATCAAGAGAGGGAGAGGAATATGAAGTAGCCTACCGTAATTGATGAATTTGATATTGCAAATCATAGTAGAAGGATATTAGGTCGAGTGTTTGAAGAGGAACATGGTTGGGTATGGGAAATATTGGGAGGAAGGAGGGGCGTTGTTAGGAAATAAGGGATAAAATATGCGGATGAGTCCCTCACAAAATCGCAACAAAGAGAAAACTAATATGTAAAAAAATTATAGATCTGAAATAAAAGTGCGAGAATAAAAATAACACAACACAAAGAGACAATATTTAACATGGTTTACCCAATTTGGGCTATGTCCACTAAGAATCACTTGCTTATATTTTATTACAACCCAACACTCTCTCAATACAATATTCAGATCTGTTTGGATCTATGCTCAATAAACTCTACATAATTCACATCCAAATTCATACACATCTGCAATGTTACATCATATACCTACCATATGCATAAAACCACATAAGTAGACAACTACTTAAGTAGTTTTACAAAACCATGGGTATTAAAACCATGGTCCAAAACCGTCCCATAAACCTATGGGTCAAAAATCCTACCTATATGAGAAAAATCACATTTCCCAAGATATCGGGCACATTTTAATACAAATGTAACACCCTTAACTGTTGTTATTTTCCTCCTTTGCATTCAAGTGTTGATATGTGATTTTCCTTATATGGATATGTTCTTTTTGATTATGGGAAATCATGCTTGATATGGTTAAAGACTCTTTTTTTTTTTGTTCTTAAGATCTTGGATTGAACTGGAATGTGCCTGGATTCATTTTCTTTCATTTCTCATAAATGAGTGCAATCTGATTTCAGGAGAATTGTAAACTTATCTATCTTTATGACTCATCCTTGGATCAATTACAGTGATCCAAGGAATGTTTTAAATCTATTCAAGATGAACAATTGATAAATTGGCATTCCATGAATTATTAAGTTTTGGACTGAACTTAGAAGATATAAGTTCTTTAATTCTTCTCAATGAAAATATTTCCATTATGTGGAAAGTTTTGTTGGATTTCTAGAAATCAACCCCGGCAGGTCATTACAGTCGTAATTGGGTTTTCAGCCATTTATGGCATTGGAGAGAACCGGGACCCTAAGCCAAGTAAGATATATAGGTATTCCTATCTAAGCTATGGTACTTGATACAATTTCTGAACCTAACCTAGCTCGATACAAACAAAATTTGGAAAGGTTGCTAGATAATAATCTAACCTAGAACCTAATACTACAAGGTTATGGGTGACCTAACCTAGTTCCTAAACTATGTATTTTGATATACACCTAAGGGTTTATCTAACCTAATTGATAAGGACTTATACTAAGGTTAGTGGTTAGTGTTATATCCTAAGGTATAAATTTTAAATTACCTAAGACCTAACATAAGCCACTAATCTACCCTAAGTTAGTGGTTATGAATTGGAACCTAAAGGGGGTCACATACATACTAGCGATGGTTTCTATGGCATTAATGTTATGTGATAAATTTGTAATGCATACGGGCTTCCAGCTTCGGTAGGGATTAGTTGGTTAGAAAGCCTAGGTGCCGGAATCACTAAAGTTTGAAATGTTTGTTAAATTGGATTTGGCACTCACTAAATTTGGTGGTCGGTGGTAAGGAATACTTTGAGTGGGAAACTTGGATTTAATGGAATTAAATGCATTTGGGTGTCAAGCCCAACCCGCCTTGGTAGGCATGTCAGCGGATTTTGGATGAGTTGTTTCATTTTGCATGTGCTCCATTTTTCACTCTTCATGCGATCTGGTTTTTCGAACCAGCAGTTTAAGCTTCATTGCATGGCTATTTTTGATGTTTTGGATCTATTTTCATTTTGTGGAATGTATATAAAACACTTTGTGAAAGAATTTTTGGTTGTTTGACCTATCGTGGAGAAGAGGAGAAGAAAGGAGCTCGATCGGAGGTCTTCTTCGATTTCATAACGACACTATCGTGGCATGATAGGCTCTAATTGTTAAAACCTCTTACTTCCTCTAAATGTTTTTATGAAAACAACTTTGATCTGAAGTGTTTGTGCATTTCATGCTTTATCTGGTATATGGGTTTTGTATGAACTTGTGTTTCTGGGTTGAATCTAGATTTTACTTGATTCTGTTGGAAGCTTGTTTTGCATTGCTTTTTCTTTTACAACGGAATTGTGAATATGTGAGAAAAACCAGAAACTTCACAGTACTTCTTCAGTGGTTGAAATTGTTGATTGGTTTTGACTTCTTTAGCGTTCTTTATTGTTACATGAGATCTTTCTGTATTCGTTGAGTTGGTGTTGTAAACTGTTGTGTTTATAAACCCAAGCGGGTAAGCAACTCTAGTAACTTTTGGAAACTCTTAAACTGGTTCGAGCTAATTGGTTGAAAACTCGTTTCAGTGAATGAAACTATTTCTAAGATTATTTGCTTTAAGATGTTAGTGTTTTATCTCATGGTTAATTGGACTGTGAATAAATTCGTGGGTGGGTTGTTTTGTATCACCTTGTGGAAACTTTAACTGTTGTAAAGTTTGCATGCACAGAAATATATAGTATATGGTTTAGTCTGTATTCTTCTTGCGAAAGGCATTGACTGTTTTTGAAATTCGTAGGCACTATGTGTGTAAGCCAATATATGGTTTAGTTTTTATTTCTTCTTGTGAGGAACATTGACTGATAATGAAACTTGCATGCACAAGAAAAATAGTATATGGATTAGTGTTGTGTTTCTTCCTACGAAAACTTGGTTGATTTTGGAACAGTACTAAAATTGTGTTTGCTATTATGGGTAAACTAGACTGTAACTCAAAGTCTCTTAGCATGGTGCTTGTGAAATCTTATTCTTTGACCACATTAATGGTTTGTGGAGACTCTTTACGAACCCGACTTGAAAGTCATTAAGTCTTAACGATGTCAAGTTTATTACATTCTATTTGAAATTGGAAATAGGGTTTGAAAGGTGTTTGAATGAAATTAGAAGACCTATTCTTGATTCTGAATTGTTTATAAGTATTTCATTATAATCGGTTTAGTATTACGGTATTTGGGTAGGTATGAATTTGTGATTTGAATACGGTAAAGCAACACTTTGTACAAGCAATTTTTTCTTGATGTTTCAAATTAAATGGTAATTTGAACGATGTATCGGTTCAACTATTATAGGATTTGGTTACTTTATAACTAAGAGGGAACCTGTTGTTACCCTAACTTGGTTTTTCAACTTTGAATGATTCAAGCCTTTGAGGAAGTTGTGTCTATTTCATTGAGCTCGGGATTATAATCTGAGTCTTACTCAGTATGAATTATATTTATATTATTGTTGAACTTGTCGTTATTGAGATAGTTCTGCCTTACCTGGACTATCGAGAAGTCTAGAGGGTGAGTACCAAACCATATTTCTTACTTCTTGTTGAGCTCAATAAATGGATGTCAAGTCTGGAAAAGTAAATAGTGATTTTAAAATTGATTTCAGACTGTGTTTGAACATCACTATTTTGTTGTCAAGTTTAAAAAGGGAAAAATTTAAGGTAAGGTAGATGGAATTTTTCTAGTAGATAGTGAATGGGTTCTAAGAAAGAAAATGGTTGCATGTTTTCTACTTTTTGAAGGTTGTTTGGGACAGTGAAAGAATGATAAGTTTTGAAGGATATATTGTAAATCCTTACTGTTGCGGGCTGTGTATGAGTTTCATTGATATAATGTTTTAAATGGAAAGTTGAAATCATGTATTATATTAGAAAAGAAAGAAAAGATGTTAGCAATTAGTTATCTCTTTTTGGATTTAGTTCTTGTCCTCTTTTCTTGGAACTCTTGCTTAAACATGAACTGTATGTTTAAAAGAAGGTAAAACTGTTTAACTAAAGTTGTAAGATTGATTATAAGTTGGGATCATATTATGATAGGTATCCCTTTTTTTTTAATACAGTTAGATAAGTTCATTGGTTGGAATTTCCTGATTTTTATTTTGATTGGAACAAAGATTCGGTATTTAGCTTAGTCTTTTTACACTTTTTAAATTGACCAAAATTAAACAGGAAAAGTTGGTTGAATGGTTGGCTAAGAGAAGTTGTAAACTTATAATTGACTGATAATCTATCATGTTTTCTAAGATTACCTTTATATAAATCTATTTGGTGAATACTTTTACAATGTTGGATTTTAAAGTAGTAAAAATTTAAGAGGAATAGTTAAATTATGATATGCATCTATTTCTACCTTTTCGGATGTTAAGTGCTTGGGCATAACGGAGATGTTTTCTCCTCTGCTTTACTTGACAAATTGGATGAAACATCTTAATGTGAATATGTCGAAAACATTTCCTATATCTTTTAGAGAGGATAAGTTTTGTAATATAATCTAGCAAGATTAGAAATAATGATATGTTATGATTGTTGTTTTATAAAGATAATTGATAAGGTCAATTATACTTTGATTTGAAGGACTGAATTTATGGAGTATATTTTGTTCTTCTATTTTGTTAAATATGCCTTAGTATTACTCTTCTTTTATTAATATTACATATGCTTAGGGGCATGAACTATTAGTGGTTCATTAAAGAAGGGTTGTTCTTATTGGGACATTTAGTGGATTGCACTTTGTTTTAGGGCTTAGTGCTTGTCATGCTCAGTTCGTTGAATTGACCCGTCTAGCATTTTTGTAGATGGAATTCGTAAGTGATAAAAGAAGGCAAAAACTTACTTGATGCATTGGCTGATCTAAGTTGATTCTTGTGAATGAAATTCTGATTTGTTCTCAAAGTTATATTGTAAAAAGAAAAGTTTATCTCATTCTGAATATAGGTTGTTGTCACACAGTATGCCTAAAATGCATAAGTTGTAAATGTATAAGTTTTTAAATGAATTGAAAGATGGAAATTTACTGGCATAGATTGTGTAAATTATCTTGTTTTGAGGATAAAACTTCTTATTATCTATATGGTTGGATGTATATTCATGATGGTATTATAAAAAGGAATTTTGATGAACTTCCTAAGTAAGTTGAAGTTAAATGAGTGGCTGAATACAACAATCTTATTTAAGTATTTCATTATATCCTGTGATGTGAAATAAAACTATAATTAAAACCATTGTAATTATAAAGGACATTATGGGTGTGTTAAGCCCTAGAATGTAACTATGAAGAGGAAGTTACGATTTTTAATCATTAAGACTTAATTATAAAAATTCTAATATGTTACAACCTAGTAGGCTGTTACACTTCCTTAATTGGTTAAGTTATTTAAAATAAAGGAACATGAGATGTTGTTGTCCTGTTTAGGATAACGGGTTGTTAGGTCAAAACTAAAAAATCTGGAAGCAATCTTAAGTTAATTAAAGTTCTTAGGATTATATGAATCTGAAGTATAAAAAGAACTTAAGGAGTGTTGAACTCGGGGTTTGTTGGGCTGCCGAAATATGTCGTCTAATAACCCAAAATTTAACCTAACGTATGTAAACTCTTGGAGGTATGTACATCTTTGTGAGGTTGTTCCGTAGGATGTTGACATGCATTAACTACAAGGTTGTACCTTCGAGAATATTATGATCTTCTCGAGGATACAACAATGTAGTTAACATGTGGCAACACCCTTTTGCATTGATCGTCAAGATCTACACACCTTTGAACTTGATCAAGATTTCCCCAGGACTGGTTAGTATCATAGTCAGGATATGAAGTAGCCCTTTAGGACTCAGGGTACCTTGGCACACGGGGTTAACCTAGGTTGACCTAGTATGCCAATTTACCCTAAGTCTTTATGAGCCTCTTCATATCATGACCTATGTTGTTAACCTGAACTAGAGTTAAACCTTGGGCAAGGGGACTGACAAAAGTTAGTATAAGACATTCTTGATAACAATGGAGTGGGGTGAAGGACATATTCCAGATTGACAAGTATGCCATCAAGGAATAAGTTATACGAATAGTATGTTAGAAATATTTGGCCAAAGTATCGCAAGCTGCTTGATTGTGTTGTCCTATGTCACCTAGTCTAAGGATCGTGATGCTGATGAATATTGGTAACAAATATTCAGTTAGGTTCCTTAGACAGATCACTCAGAACCCAAAATAGGGTAAGAGAACCAAGAATATGGAGTATTCAGGAGAATACTCAAAAATCAATGTTACACATGAATGGATCGGTAGTTCACCGAGTCATGGAATGAATAGATCGGTTGCTCACCGAGTCATTACAGCTGCATATGGTTATCTATTATAAGAATGATTGTTATGAAATGTGTGTTCTAAATTATGTATTTAGAACAGAGAACATTAATCATGCAAAAAAAAAAATCCTTGTTTCTAAAGTCTTAAAATGGGAATGTTACAACAAGCTGTGGAAAGTGTACATTATTCTTAGTGTACAGTCTTCAACACTTTCACACATGAAAATAGGATCCACAACATAATATGTGTGGTAGATGTGGGAATAGAAATTGGAATGGAGGAAGGTGGTGTGGAGGCCATGGAAATTGAGGAGGAACCTACGAGAGAATCCTAAGAGTGTTTAGTTACGAGTAAAGCATTGAGAACATGCAAAATATGTAGAGGGTTGGTGCATAAAGCTTGACATAAGTTAGTGATCTCGTCTAATTTTTCTTGATCAATGTTAGTGTCCTAATCATATGATTGTTCATTATCATAAGTTTCAATGTTTCAAGAGTAACATGATTGGAATCAAGCAAGGGTTTGGAAGATTTACAATTGATTTAGAGACCATACGGAAAGATGGAGGAAGCTTAATGTGCTTAAGGGTACCAAAATGACCACTATGAGTAATGGACATAAAAATAAGACTTTGAAAAAGGTAGGGTCTGATACGTCGGTTTCACCAAATGATTTAATTTAAATTGGATTAAATCTAATTTCAGAGTAACTAATGTAACCAATGGTATACAAGTGATGATATACAATAACTAGACAAGCAAAAAAATGAAATTATTTGAAACCCTAAGAAAATGAGAAGGGATGACTTAGTTGATTTCCTAGCAAACAAGAAGTGTTTTGAGCAAGAGCAATGTTGAAACCGATTTGGGAGAGTGTAGTTAAGACCCACTAGAGGTACTAGATCTCAAGGATGTGTAGAGCATATGCGCCCACAAGATGACATGAGTGTTTAGGCCTTAGTGTTTGGTCTAGGCATCGTGTCCACCTAAATGCTTAGATTATGATCTTTTCTATGATGAAAGAGCTTCGTTTTTAGTTCCCTTTCGTTTCTTTAGATTTGGTCTAGTGTCATTGATCACACCAGTAATCTACAAAATAGATACCTAGCTATACAAATGCACAAACCACATCAATTCTAATGAAAAAATATGCATAATGGGGATTCAAACTAACCCCGGTGGTCACTCGATAGAGTGAACTTATAACTGATCACTATAATACATCTCAGACTCCATGTAGTTCTATGTGTATGTGTAATCATGTCTCATGCCTAGTTTTCCCTTATGAATGTTGCATTATGATAGCGAGTAAGATCTAGAATGCTCCATGTATGCAAATGTGTGTAATGGAATAGAATAAACTTCCCCTCCTAAACTATGTATGTAGTTTTAGCCATTGCGTCTTACTATTTTTATTGATTTCAATTCCATTGATGGAAAATGGTGTCATGGTGTCATATATGTCTCCATGCGGTGTCAGTCAAAGGTAAAACATGAAGGTTAATTGGTAGTGTCATGTTTGGTGAGTTTTATGAGGTTCTAAAACATGGTCTAGTAGGCATGATCACAGTTTGAGTTGAGTAGAGGTTTTCATAAGGTCTATTTTGGTTATTATGTGTGATGTGTATGAGTGTATGCAAAATGGAATACAAGTTGCTTCAAAGTGTTCTTGAATGCTTTGGAGTCCGAACTTCTTACTTTGGACTCTAAACTAATTGCTTGAGTCCGGCCATGTTTTTATTATGATATCGTATGATGGTCCTATCGTTATAGAAGATAAAGAGTCATGTGGAGGAGTGCGGGCACATGTTTGAGCATGATTTACATGTGTTCATATAGACCTTGTCTAGATGTTTAAAGGGTAAATGGTGCATGAGAATGAGAATTAGAAGAATATGAGCTCATGGAATCATGTAGGAGTTTGATACATGTTGTCTCATATGTGTTAGGTCATTTTGGAGTGCTTAGAAGCATAGTCATGTGGTTGGTACACTTTGTTAGGGTGTAAACTAGGTCTAATCCTAGTGCTTAGAGGCCTAATTAGGCATGATAATCACTTGCAGTATGTGTGAGATCTTGAGATAAATCATGAAGGTATGTTATATTTTTTTCATCATGTATAGATAACTTACGAGGTTTCATGATGTGTTTCAATGTTAGTGCGATCTAATATGGCCTAGAGAATGCAAATCCCCAAGGCTTAGTCATGCAAATGATATGGGATATGAATATGCAAAACTAATTGGAGATGTTGTTAGGGTGTTCCATGATGATGTGGGAAAATTTTCAGGTTTCTATGATGAATATTTTGCAAGATATGATGTTTTTGGTGAAACATGGTGCTTGAGAGTGCTATTTCCAGCTTGAAGCAAGTGAAATGATCATGGTTGGCATGTGCAGAATTTGCATGGTAAATTGATTCTTTAAGGGATTTTGGGGCATAGATTTAAGAATACCACTGAGTTGGAATGAGGTCAAATGAGGCCCAAACATTTATGAATGAATGTTAAGAAGGTAAACTGTTTGTTATGGATTTGAAACCCTAGGTCAAGAGTGATGGAGATGATTTTATTAGTAAGTTCTCGTAGTTGATTTCTTGTGTCGTACATGATGTTTTTATTACATGGAGGAATCCTCAAAGCTTCCATAAATTTATGATAGAGCATGTGGTGATGAGTGGACCCCACTCAAACAAGCAAGTTTATGAAGAATTTTAGTTTGAGGATAGGTTGTCCAAAGGAGTTGCAAAATAAATTGACATTGTTTTTAGTATGGGAGTTTTACTTGATGTCCATGATGGTTTCAAATCATGGTTGAGCTTCTAGAGGGAAAAGTGTGCCCTATTTATGAAGACTGGTCCTAAGGTAGTTTTGGGACAGTTCTAGAGCAATTTCAGAGATGGACTTAGTTGAAGGCCTTCCACTTGGATTTGAAAGGAAATGTATGATGTTATAAAAAGTAGATTTAGAGATATTTCAAATTGTATATGGGTTATCTCATCATGATGATATTTTATGGGTCATCCATCTTGATTTGCAAAGAGGAAGGTTTGATGTTTCTCAAGATAATTGTTTTTTCTAGAAGATGGAGTTAGAAGAGACATGAAATGGATTAGTTGATTCTTTTTATCGGTTAGAGAATTAAGAGGGGTGAATTTTTTTCTTATTGAAGTCATTTGGAGGTCTTGAAAGTGATAGAAAGGGTACAAACTAGTTGAGTTTCTAAAACTTATTTCT
Source organism: Taxus wallichiana var. yunnanensis (assembly GCA_018340775.1). Classification (NCBI taxonomy): domain Eukaryota; kingdom Viridiplantae; phylum Streptophyta; class Pinopsida; order Cupressales; family Taxaceae; genus Taxus; species Taxus wallichiana. The sequence continues at coordinate 864,441,432 of CM031235.1, forward strand.
AGGAAGCTCAATTTGGTGAAGAGGAAAGTTGGTGTGGTTTATATGTATAGATGTTTCATGAGTTCTAACAAGCATGGCCGGGATATATAGATCAAATGTTGACATGTGATTTTTAGGACAAATGTATGCTTCGTGGTTGTTGAAAAATCATGCTTGCCAGGGATAAATCATTTCTGCTCTTTTATTGTAGGGTTGATATGTTGTTGCTTGCAATAATCTATTTCACTTCTTTTGAGTAAGTTGTAATCTGGTCAGAATGGTTGCAAACTTATCCTTTGCAATTAGACTCATCCTTGGATCAATTCCATTGATCCAAGGTATGTTTTAAACCTTCTTATCTAAACTGAATGAAAAACTAACATTCATTGATTAAGAGACTTAATGGACTGAACTTGTGTTTGTTACAAATTCTTTATCATCTTGAAAGACCGTGCCTGCATTCTGTTTTGTGTTGTGCTTGCTCTTCTTGATTGACCCTTGCAGGGTGCTTAATGATGTTAAGGGAAATAGAAACCTACTTTGGGATTCTAAAGAAGGTGAGAATATAAACTTGACCTATATCTATTAAGGTCTATCCTAATGGATTCAAGACTCAGGTGATTTACCTAACTCTTTCTATGCCACTCTACGTGAGATGACATCCTAACCTAAGTTGTTAACACTAAGTTAATATGAATGGGAAATAACCTAAGGGATGCTAAGTTATTTCTAACCTATTGTATTTGGTTAAACTAAGACCTAACCTAAGGTGACAATATATTGTTTGAAGGTTATATCCTAAGCTTATATACTTTAAATTAACCTAAGTAAATTCTATCTATCCTAAACTAATGGGATATGAAAGGGAACCTATGGGTCATTGGCAAGTGGGAGCTAAGTGGCGGTTCCTAGGCTATTAATGAGATGTGATTTTTGTATTTAAAAAGGTAGAGTACTGTCAGACTTGGTAATTACATGGAAATTTGGAGGAACCTATGTGGAAGCATCACTAAGTTTGGAAATGCAAGTGGAAGTTAAACTTAGTCTCGCCAACTTTGGATGGTGGTGGCAAGGAGAGATAGGTGGGAATATGCAAATTAATGGCATTAATTCACCTTGGTTTTGGCAAGCAAGTTGTCTTGGAAGGCATGCTAGTGGATTTGTTGGGGTTGTTTTGCTTTGCATGCTTCACAATTTTTCTCTGCATGGAGCTATCTAGTTTTTCAAACCATCAATTTGATCTACACTTAGTGGCTATTTTTGAATTCTCTGATCTATTTTTGGTTCGAGGAATGTATAAGAGGCATTGTGGAAAAATATTATTGTTGTTTGATCTTGCTTGGAGAAGAAGGGGTGTTGGAAACTCGGCTGGAAGTCTTCTTCGAATCGGCAGAGGCACTATCAGGCATGATAGGCTCTACCCATTAAGATTTCTTTCTTTCTTCTAAATGATTCATTAAAACAACTCTGCTCACTAGATATATATATTTTTTCATGATGTATCTAGTTATTTACTTGCTTGTTTTCTTGAAATTTATGTGGGTTTTGGAATACGAATCCTTGGCTATTAGATGGTAGTTCTTGTGAACTTTATCTGTACTAGTTCTTGGTGGTATTTAAACGAACTTGCTTTTAATAGCTTTGTTACTTGTATTCAAGTTTGGTGTTGTCTAAACAGCACGCATTGCCATATGTTTTGTTCTAAACTATCATTAAGAACATTAGTTTGTTGAGCTTGAAGTAGAGTTCCTTGGCCGTTCTGAACTGGCATTGTTGTTTGTTTGGTTCTGTATCTTTGTTTAAGTTTTGTGTTTCGGGAGTTGTAATAGAGCTCCATGGATGTTCTAAACTTGTGTGAAGCTTCATGCTTTGTTATGAGCTTTTGTTTGGGCCTTGTGATCGTTTGGACTGAATGGAACTAAGTATAGATCTGAACTCCTGGTTGAGCCTTTGTATTTTGACATTGTACTTATATTTAGTTCTCATGTTGAACTGGTATTCGAGTCATGAGTTTTGCTCTATACTTTTACTTGGAGCTAAGGTTTTATTCTTAATTATGGAACTATGAATACTAGACTCACATTGGAATGTTGTGTGGACTGAGTTGGTGTTAGAGTCTAGAAAATTCTGAACTTATGTTCGAATTCATATTCGACATTGTACAGGTATTTTAATTTTGTGTGTTCTGGATCTATGTGGGAGTTGATGTGTTTACTTGTTTCACAAGTTGGGTTTTGGTTGGTTTTGGTTTTGTAAGATTTAATCTCATTAATACAGTCTACCGAAGGGACCTTTGGATTTTTGTATTGGTCGGATGTAGACCAAGTATCTTCTTTTCGAAACCTCCTCTGTCTTGCTTCTTATGTGAGAATTTTTGTATTAATTTTGTCTTTCAGGCCGCACGGTGTTCTTGAATATGACAAGGCGTGTGAGTTCGAAGTAAAACCTCTCCCTCTCTACCCTGAGTGAATCTCATGTCATGTAGGGAGCTTGGCTGTTTAATTCTCATGAATTAATGGACTGAACTGCAATTTGTTTTGGGATAGTCGTATCGATTGAAGAGGTGTATGGAATGTATTATTTAATTCCTTTTTGTCTTTGATGTTGAGAAAATTTGTACCTGTCATAAGCTTATAAGGGAACTCGAGGGGCTTGTGGTGATTCTACTCAGTCGAGTGGAGGAAGTTGGGGATAGTACTTGTCTTGAACAGTTTGTTTTGTTCCCTACTCTCTTCAGATATTTCATCTGATTCGTGGGTTTTAAATTGAATGATGAATTTAAACCTATTTTCTATGTGTGTCGTTTGAAGGGAATACGGTATCCCTGTCCTGAATGCTTGGGAAATTCAGTCCCTAGGACCATGAGTTTCATCGACCCTTTTCTATCTTGTATGGTTGCATATTTCTATTCCTTGTTGATTTCTTTGAATGGATGTTCGGGTTTAGACAGGGAAGTGAATCAGACCTCTTGAGTATTGTATGTTGTTTAGAAATGATATTGTGAATTTCGTTTGAGATTGAAATTGGATTTGAGCTTGGTGAATGAAAATAGGTAAGTAGTTGTAAGTTTTGTAAAGAATGTTGGTAATGTGCATCCTTTGAATTGTGCATTCTGTTTGAGTTCTCTTTTGGGAACTAGCTAGAGAATTTCTAAGTTTGTATTTATTAAAGGATTTCATTTCATAGTATAAATGGAATGAAATATGGATTGGGTCCATTTTGGTTTGAGATCCTTTTATGTTGACTGTTTAAGTTCATTGATTGAACTTCTCGTTATTTGATTCTCTTCTAAGATGGAAATTTTCTAGTGGATTGGTTAAGAGATTTAATTGCCAAAGTATAGCTTGGATTTGTGGGCAGTCTAAGTTTCAGACCTTTGCATTATATCTACTAACAGATAGAAGTTAGAAAGGCTTTCTTTTAGACTATTTTTAATCTACTTGGAATTGAATTGGGATTCTTGTTTTGTTGTAGCCTCTTTATGTTGGACTCCTTATTTTGTCATCTTTAGACTGAGGCAGTGATGCATGTTCTAAACCTGATTCTTTCCTTCAGAGAAATTGTGTTTGAGAAATAAATATGTATTGATTCTCTCCTTTGTCTATATGGAAAGATGAAGCATACTAATATGAGATATGTTGTAACTAACTCCTTTGTTGCTTGGAAAAGTTAAATGTGTTTTTCTATCCTTATGAATTTATGAAATAATGGAAGGAAAAGACTTGTTGACTGTTTAAAAGTAATTGATAAGATCAATTAAGTCTTGTGATATAATTCTGATGTTGCAGATTATAATATGCTCTTTTCTTAAAAGTAAATTCAGATTTTCTTATTTGTACTTCTTTCTAGATGTGATTACTTATGATTATTGTATGTTGTATATTAATTGTTTCATTAAAGCAGTGGTTTAATGAAACAATTAGTGGAATGCACTTTACTTTAATGCTTAGTGCTTATCATGCTCAGTTCATTGAACTAACCCATGCTAGCAATTTTGTAGATGGACATCGTAAGTGATAAAGGAAGACAAGAACTTTCATGTTGTATTGGGCTTATTTAATTATGGATCTTATGTAAAGAGTTTTGGTTCATTCTTGATTTGTATTAAAAAAGAAAAGTTGTATTCTTTTTGGAATAAAGGCTACTTGTTAAACAAGTATGCCTAAAATACATAGTCTTGTAATGTATAGATTTATAATGATGAATTGAAAGTTGAGATTTACTTGTATTGGTTGTGTAAATTATCTTGTATTTATGAAGAAGATGGAAAACCTATCTTGATGATATTTTTCATATCTGTTATATGCTTAATTCGGATAAACTTGATCAGTTGGTTAAAGGGAAATAATTGGATTCCCTTATTAAGATGCAGCTTGTTAAGTTGCATAAGATAACAATTTTATCTAAACAATTCTAACATAGTTTGGAATGTGTAATGAATATGTAGTAAAACTATAGAAATTGTGAAAGATAAGAAGGGTACGAAAAACCCTAACACTTAAATCATGTAGAGGAAGATTCTTCCTCGCTTAAAGAAATGTAATCTAAAGAATGGTGATATGATCATTGATCGTTAGACTTCATTTCCTATAAAGTCTACTTCTAGTTGAACCTATTTGGTTGTTACACCTTCTTTGAATGGTTAAGTTACATTTAATGGGACTTTTGAGGTTGTTGTCCTGTCCCTTGGATATCTATTTGTTAAGCCTAGTAAAACGAACCTAAAAGCAATCATAACTTAAGGAAGTTCTTTAATGACTAAATGAATCAAATTTAGAAAATAACTTATGGAGTGTTGGATTAAGGTTTAGCAGGGTTGCTGTAATCGGTGCAATAATCCAAATTATAAGGTATTAATAACCTCCTTGGAGTATGTACATCTCGATGAGGTAGTTTTTGTAGGATGTTAGGACACACCAACTGCAGGATTGTACCTTCAAGAAGAAAAGGGTCTTCTCGAGGATACATCGTTGCAGTTGACATGTGGAAACACCCTTCTGCATTGATCATCTAGATCTACACACAAATAAGGACTTGAACTTAGTTTCTCTCTAGGTCAAGTTAGTGGCATGTTTAGGATAGGCGGTAGCTTTCAATGGCTCAGGGTACCTTGGCACATCCGGTTGACTTAGGTCAACCAAGTATGCCCATATACCCTAAGACATTGTGAGCGTCTTCCTGTAATAAATTATGTTCTAACCAAGGCTAGGGTTAAACCTTGGACAAGTGGATTGACGGTAGTCAATAAAGACCATTCTAGATAACAAAAGAGTGAGGTGAAGGACGTATTCCGAAATGACGAGTATGTCATCAAGGAATAGTAACATGAGCAGTTTGTTGAAAATATTTGGTCAAAGTATCACAAGCTGTTGGTTGCATTGTCCAGTGTCACCTAGTTTAAAGCAACGTGATGTCAGATGAATATTGGTAACAAATATTTAGATAGCTTATTTAAACATATCACTTAGTATCCAAAATAGGGTAGGAGAACCAAGTATACGTAGTATACATAAAGTATTATATACTTAAGTTAACATGAGAGATCGGTATCATACCGAGTCATTACAGCTGCATATGGTTATCTATTATGAGATTGATTGGTATGTAATGTGTGTTCTAAATAATGTTTTATTTAGAACAAAGAACATTATGTAAAAAAAATCCTTTTTTCTAAAGTCTTAAAATGGGAATGTTACAAGTTTGGTGAAGAGGAAAGTTGGTGTGGTTATATGTATAGATGTTTCATGAGTTCTAACAAGCATGGACGGGATATATAGATCAAGGGGATTCCAAGGAATATTTACATGCCATATTTTTTATATTCTTAGGTTATCTAGAGCATGATAGGTGAAGACTGCTTCTTGAAACAACCTGTTTTGAGAAGGATATGAGCCTTCTTGGTTGTGTTATGATAAATTTGATTGGTGAAATCTAATTAACGACCATGGATGATTTTTATGTCATATTTGACATGTTTGAGCAATTAGGGAGCTTGAATAATCATGTTTATGAGGTTTTGGATTTTAGTCATCTAGGTGATGGGGTTTTGAGTTATTTTTGAGCTTGTTTGGTGCATTTGGGCATGGCCAACCTACATGGGTCTATTTTATGAATGTGAATGAGTTTATTATTATGTTTTTGAGTTTTTGGTCAAAATAATGATGGACTGACCTCCCTTATTTTTATGAGAAGATAAGGGTATAAAGTGAATGTTTGAGTTCAAATTTGAACTAGCCGAGTGAGAGGGAAAAAGTGTGACCCAAGTGTGAGTTAGAAACATGTATGAAGGAATTATTTCAGATCTAATGAAGTGTGTGAAAGGATAATGAATTTTGGAGAGCTTGTGTGCAAGGGTTTTATATCAAATAAATTCAAGTTTGAGCGAGTTAGAAGGAAGTGTGTTTTGAAGAGAGTTTGAAGGAATTTGGAGCTGAATCTTGTGATCATCATCAGATGAGTTGTTGTAACATATCTATAGTGATCTTATGATCAAAATATTATTTTATGAGTTATATTCATTCAAGTATCTTATTGTGAGTAATATCAACAAGGTTTTAGGGGTTGGTGCTCTCTGTGGGGTTGGTGTTTCACTAAGGAAATATATTGTGATGTGTAATATCCACTTGAGTATTTTTTTGTGTAATATTAGAAAACAAATTAGTGATTTTCCTTCCCATTGAGGGTTTCAACTTACATCTTGTGTTTTTGTTTACTCTTTATTTGTGTAATTGTGGATGATTGCTACTTATTGTTATGATTGCATTAAAGCAAGGTTGAATGTTAATGGCATATGAAAGTTAAGTTGAAATTGTATAAGTTTTTTGAAGGAATGATTCACCCCACCCTCAGTCCATTGTGATTTCAACAATTGGTATCAGAGTAGGTCCTTTTGGATAAGTTTGATCACTTGAAAGGAGATCCTTGAAGCACAAAAATGGTGAGTTAGTGGGATGGCTCTTCTTCTAGCAAGGCACCATTGTTTGATGCAGTAGACTATGATTTTGGAGTCTAAGGATGAGGACTCACATCATGTCATTAGGTTTTGGTATTTGGTAGTCAGTGATAGATGGTTATATTGCTCCTATAACTCCACCAACAAGTAATGCAAATTAGAAGTTGTGTAGTCACAATTCAATGGATATGAATGCTATCATGTGTGGATTAGTTGAACCTGAACTTATAAAGGTGATGCATTGTAAATCAACAAAGGCTATGTGGGAGAAACTTTGGGTATTGTATGAAGAATATTCCAAGGTAAGGATTGTTAAGTTGCAGACTTTTAGAAATCAGTTTGAAGGGCTGAAAATGAGTGATGATGAGCCTATTGTTGCATACTTGCTTAGAGTTGACAAGGTTGTCAACACCATGAAAGGATTAGGTGAATATTTGAATGAAGAAGTTTTATTCCAAAATTTTTGAGGTATCTAACTTCTATATTTGATTCCAAAGTGTCTATTATTGAAGAGGTAAAGGATTTGACTCTCTTGACAATGGATGATTTTCATGGAACCCTAACAACATATGAGATGAGGATTCAGAGTGATAAACCTATCAAGAAGGAGATAGCCTTCAAGGCTGAGAAGAAGACAAAGGAAAGAAGACTAAGGATGATGATGTTTCTCATGAGATGGATGATGATGAGTTATTTTCCATGATTGTTAGAATACTGAAAGTTAGATTAGGTAAGTACAAAGGAAATCTCCCTTTTAAATGTTTTAATTGTGGTAAGGTAGGCCATTTTGCAAACAAATGTCCTCATAAGCACAAGGATGAGAATGAAGAAAGTGATGGAGAAGATGATAAGAAGGATGATAAGTTTAACAAAGGTAAGAAGAGATTTAAGAATTATGATTATAAAAGAAGAAAAAACAAGTTTACATACAAAGGAAGAGTGTTATTAATCTGAGGCTAACAACATTGATAATGGAGTATTTGATTCTAAGTCAGAATTAGAGCATGAAGAGGTTTCTGATGAAGTCTTATTCATGGCCAAAAATATTATGAGATCCACGAGTGAAATTTCAACATTGTTTGGTGACAACATGCAATATGATGATCAAGAAGAAGGAGATGTTTATGAGACTAAATTGGCATGTGTTCAAATTGAGCTAAAGCATGCTGAGAGGAATGTCAAGAAGCTGAAATCTCAAGTCAAAGAATATGAAAGAAAAATTCATGAGCTAGAGGAGAAACATTGGGTTGCTACAGAAAATATTGATGAAACAATAAGAAAGCTAGAGATGCATATGAGTACCATGAATCTAAACTTGCAATCTAAGGAAGAAGAAGTGGCTCTTCTTAAGAGTGAGCTATCTGATGCAGCTAGCAAAGAAAAATTATTTCAGGATTTTGAGAAAATCTCTAAGGCTCTTGATGATATCTTGAGCAATCATAAATCTGCAGTGACAAGACATGTTTGGGGTTTAGTGATGACCTTAAGGGAAAAGTAACAATGATATTTACATTGTTTCAAACAAGGAGGTTGGAGAACCAAGCATCAAGGAAGGAAATAAGTATACTTTTTCCAAATACAATGTGAAGAAAAAACCAATCAGGAAACCTAATGCTTCAAGGTATGAAAGATATTTCAATGGTTATTGTTTACTTGTAATGGATTTTTTTCATAAATCAAAGGATTTTAGGAGGTCAGCTAGAGATGATCACCCTTGGAGGGATAGTAGGAGTGAGCAAGAAAATAATTTGGTTTGCTACAATTTTCATGAGAAAGGTCATGTTGTTAGATGTTATTTGTATGATCCACCTAGTCAATTTGAAGGCTTCAAAGGCAAGATTTCAATTGTGTGCTTCAATTGTAATAAATTTTTCATGTTTCTAGAGAATTTCACTTTGGATACTCAAGGAAAGATCATATATTTCAAGGTTCTATGGTGTAAGAAAGAGGTTCTCACGGTATAGATTGCATGTTAAGCGATCGAGGCATGATATGGGAACTTAGCGGGAACATCAATGGTCCACTACGAGCTGATATGGATACAAGACAAGGTTATCAAAAACATGATGGAAAATGTGAGGTAAAAGTATCTAAGATTTATTGGGACCTTTTCATGTCACTCTTCTAGATTCATCTGAAATATGTGTCTCTACTAGGATTCTTAGAGACATGTTGATCCATATAAAGCATTGGAGAAAGGGGAGCTGACTAGTTTGAAGTATGACTCCACAAATTTGTCAAGGTCTGAGTATAATGTTGATGACTATAGCATGATCTCAAGCAAGTTATTGGTTAGTATGGTGACTCATAGTTTCTTAAATTCTTAAGAAGATAAGGAGCATTATGTTGATGATTATTGGAAACTAATCAACATATGCAAGTTTCAAGAGATGTCCATAGATACGAGTGATTTAAGTTTGTAAAGGATTGTTAGAGCCTTTAGAGACATGGGGTCCATTAAAATAATTAATCCATTAGGTGACAAAGAGGATTGAATGACATGACGTTGCACTTACAGGAACCATTGAAGGCACTTTAAACCTAGGTGTGTGAATATGAGTTTCATCATTTGAAGTAGGTATAGTATTACAGAGATCAATTAGAAGTTGTACAAGTTTGTATTCATCCATCAAGGTAGGCGGAGATTGAGTTGATCCTTAATCATGAAAGGATGGCTTCATCAATGCTAGAAAGGCATAATTGTAGAATGTTGTAGGTCATCTTCAAAGGAGAGATGGTCAATTATTTCATGAAGGTACTATAGTTGATTATGGACTATAATGATGTGCTACAGTCTACAAAGGTATGTTAAAGCAAGGAGAGTTGGTTGTGACCTGTATCAAATTGAGACTACTGTGAATAAGAGTTCAAGTTCACATAATGGAAAACTCTACCAAAAACCAGGTCAATTACAACCCAAATATAACTACGGTGTCTAAGAAGATAATTTAAGATGGGGGAACATGTTACTAACCTTGAATCAATAATATAGATGTCAAGAAGATGAGAAAAGGAAGAGTGAATAATGGTTTTCAAGTATACTTCAAAGGTAATTAAGTTTTTTTACTCAAACCGGTATAATGTCATGCAAAGAAGACCAAGGATAATGCTTTAGGGCGGTGATGATGTGCTTGACCCAATGTTAATGACATTTATGCAAGGTAAGTATTTGATTTTGGGTTTTCAATTAGATATGGATAAAAAAAAACCTAGGGGGAGCTACAAGTAGTAAAATCATGATGTTTATAGATTTTTAGAGCTTGGAGAAGTTGTTCTAAATGGTATTGAAGATTTGATTCAGGGACAATGGTCCTAAAGTGTGGCATAATAAGTTTGGAGGTAGATTGTTGTGTTTTCTTGGATGGTAAAATCCTATAAAGTGATGTCAATAATTATTAAGGCCAAGAATGGAGGATATTATCTTAGGGAAGTTATTTTGCTATTGTAGAAGATAAGAAAAGACAAAGTAAAGTCCAAGGGGAGTCACTTGTGTAAGTAAGTTTGGTTTTGTGCATTATTTCCATTGTGTCTAGTCATGTGGTTTCATTTTCCATATCCAATTGTCATTATAGCCTTTTTCATTTATTTCAAAGGGAGAGAGAATCATAAGAAACATGGAAAAGATTCAAGTATGTGTGTTTTATCTTGTTGTTTGCCACCAATGTTTCTAAAGGTGGCTGCCATAAATGATAAAGGGGAGATTGATGGCCATTGTGTCTTAGTTTTGTCATTGATTTCAATTCCAATGATGGAAAAGGGTTTCATAGTGTCATATTTGTCTCCATGAGGTGTTAATCAAAGGTCAAACATGAAGGTTGACAAGTAGTGTCATGTTTGGTGAGTTCTATGAGGTTTTGAAGCATTAAGCATGATCAAATTTTGAGTTGATTAGAGGTTATCATGAGGTCTATCTTGGTTAGTATGGTGTTACGAAAGTGTATGAGTGTGTGAAACATGGAAAACAAATTTCTTTGAAGTGTACTTGAATGTTTTGGAGTTATTCGACGTTTGTTCTATTTACTTGAGTCTGAATGCTTGCTTGGAGTATAAACTAATTGCTTCGGATTCGACCAAGTTTTTATTATGAAATTGTAAGATGTTCCTATTTTTCTAGCATATGCAAAGTGAAGTGAGGAGTGTAGGTACAGGTTTGAGCATGATTTGCAGGTGTTCATCTAGACCTAGTCTAGATGCTTGAAGGCTAAATGGTGCATGAGAATGAGGTGCAAAAGTATATGAGCTCATGGAAGCATGAAAAAGTGTGAGACATGTTGTCTCAGGTGTGTTAGGTCCTTTTGGAGTGCTTGGAAGCATAGTCATGTGGTTGGTCTACTTTGTCATGGTGTAAACTAGGTCTAATCCTAGTGCTTGGAGGCCTAATTAGGCATGATAGTCACTTATAGGTATGTGTGAGATCTCACTCATGAAGAAATTCCAGGTTGTCTTCATCATGTAGAGAGTTTTTATAGGTTTTATGATGTGTTTTGGTGTTAGTTCGGTTTGATATGGCCTAGAACATGCAAATCCCCAAGGCCTAGTCATGTAAATTAGATGGGACATGAAGATGAAGAGTTATTCATGACTTGGTGAGCATTATATATGTTATTAGGGTATGTCGGGATGCTCAAGTTTCCATGATGAAGATTATGCAATATATGTTGTATTTAGTGAAACATGGTGCTTGAGATTATTATTTCCATCTCGAAGCAAGTGAAATGCTCATGGTTGGAAAGTGAAAAGTTTACATGGGAACTTGAATCTTTAAGAGATGTTGTGGAATGGAGTTAAGAAGATCCCAAAGTTATAATGAGGTCAAATGAGGCCCAAACATTTATGAACAAATGTTAAGAAGGTAAATTGCTTGTTATGGCTTTGAAACCCTAGGTCAAGAACGATGAAGAGGATTTTCTTGGTAAGTGAAAAAAATTGATTTATTGTGTCAGTATGATGTTTTTATGATATATAGGACTCCTCCAAGTTTTCATAAAGGTATGGTAGAGCATGTGGTGATGAGTGGACCCCACTCAAACAAGCTAGTTTCTAAATAAGGTCGGTTTGAGGAAATGTTGTCTAAAGGAGTTGCAAAATAAATTGACATTTTTTTATTATGGGAGTTTTAATTGATGTTCATGATGGTTTCATATCATAGTTGAGATTATAGAGGGAAAAGTGTTCCTTATTTATGAATATCAGTCCTAAGGTGGTTTTGGGAGAGTTTTGGAGAAATTTGATAGATGGCCATGGTTGAAGACCTTCCACTTGGAGTTGGAAGGAAAAGTAAGATGTTTTGGAAAGTAGATTCAGAGTGATTTACAATTATATATGGTTTTTCATTATGATGATATTTGATGGGTCATCCAACTTGATTTACAGAGAGGAACGTTTATTGTTTCTTAGGATAGAATTATTTTTTCTAGAAGATGGAGTTAGAAGAGGCATGAAATGGATTAGTTAATGTTTTATATAAATTAGAGAATGAAGGGGGATGAATTTAATTCCTAATGAAGTAATTTGGAGGTCTTGAAAGTGACAAAAAGGGTGCAAACTAGTTGAGTTTCTAAAAATAATTTCTAGGAAGCTTAGTTTTGTGAAGAGGAAAGTTGGTTTGGTTTGTAAGTATGGAAGGGTCTACTACCAGCACCACCCAAACCTCCTATAAAAATATGCTTACATGAGTGCATATAAAACCAATAAGGTAGAACCCTTCTACCTGTCCCTCTTGATCAAAGGTCAATCAGTTAAATAATTGCATCATAGACTCAAGAGCATCAGATAACATCATGCCCATTAACGTTGTCAATGCCTTAGGACTTACTTTGAGATGAGAAACTAGCTCTTGTTACTCTATGGAGTCTAAAAAAGTGGAACTAGTGGGAAGGATCAAATATTTGCAAGTGGCCCTAACGGACTTCCCAAACAAGAAGGTGTTTCTCACAATCTTGGTGGCGAGACATCCCAACATCTTTTGGTATGCTATTGAGTAGGAGCTTCTTTAGAGACCTGGTGGTGACATACGAATGGATTTGTCCTCCATGACCATTCGAGTGAAAGGGGAAATGAAGAAGTTGCTTCCCATGTGGAAAATGAAGTACATAGTTCAAAATTTGGAGGATCCAAGAGCTAACATCTTGTTCTAAGATAGTGGGTTGGGTAACTACTTCCTCACGTCTGAAAGAGATGATAATTTTCCCCTCCTCATAGAAGATGAGGAAGATCAATGTGGACCATGAAATTTTATTAAATGCATTCCAGTGTAGGATCTGGAGCTGACATTTTCCTAACCTCTCCCTTGGGTGAGTTATTTCCATTTTCCTTTAAATTGTAATTTGAAAACACCAAAAACATTGCAAAGTATGAGGCCCTTCTCCTCCAAATGGATGTGGTTGAGTCTATGGGTATCAAGAAACTCAAGTGTCTAGGTGACACCTAAGTGATTTTCAAACAGGTGAAAAATCAATATTAGGTCAAGAACCCGAGACTCAGGCACTACAGGAACCGAGTTTGGGACTGTATCAAATCTTTAGATGCTTTCTCCAGTCAAACCATTCCTTGCAAGTAGAACAAAAAGGCCAAATCTCTCACATTCTCATCTTCTCTAGTGACTCCACATCTAACATTCAATAAGGAAAAAGTGACTATTAAAATGTTTTTCATACCAATTGTGTTAGAAAATGCAAATCATTGACAAGTTTTCAACAACAGATTAGTTGTAGACACTCAAAATTTACACCGCTCATTTTCCCTTCATTATTCACACTATCTTCACAATTATATTTATCAAAGTCACTATTTAATTCATACATCCCCTATCCTAATTCTAAAAATCCCCACCATATTTACTCCATGTAAATATCCTTCACAGCTATAAAAACTCATCTTTATCTCTCTTAAAACCACCTAAAACTACTTAAAAACTAAAATCAAGTAAGAAAAAACAAAATCAAAACAATCCTATAACCATCTCAACCTCTTCACATCATCCTCCAACACCCCTTTAATCATTTACCCATACCTCAAACCAAAAATCCATGATTATAAGTGGTTTCAACCACTTCTATAGTTGTTTCCCCATAAAAACTAGATCGTCGATGATTCAGTTGAATTATCAGTAAACACTTATGTGCTCTCCCTTAGGGATATTCAATCTCGAATTACAAACATCCTTTTTTATCTCACACTTCATTTTCTAACACTACAACATCCAGGACATCATTAAGCACTATCAGGCATCAACATCAGACATTTTCAAGCATTCTTGGTGATCATTTTCATCAGTCAAACTTCAAGCAACATCCCAACACAAATTATCCATTCGATCTTTCCTATTGAATATTTGAGGCATCATTTAGCTCCAGATCCACTCAAAGGTATTCCTTGATCTTTGTTTATCCTTTTCTATCATATCAAGATTTTAAATCAATCAAAATATCATCTTAAGTGCTTCAAACTCTCACTTTTATCAAAATCACAAAAATCACTAGCGATTCACCATAATCACCAGTGATTGGCCTAAATTGCCTGCAATTCTGTCAAATTTATAATTTTATCAATTTATCATATTTTTATCATCTTTTATCAAATCCTCTGCATTTAAATTGTTGTTTCCAAGCATGGCTTTCTATTAGATGGTAGTTCCTGGCCATTCACATCCAATTACTAGCATTTACAACCTTCCAATAGTCCAACATCCATTCTTAGGGATCAATACAACATTTTACATGAGCTCACACTTTGTGCAATTTGATTTTTCGATACCGACCAAGACATCGAAGACCAATTTGAACTCCTTTAGGAGATCGAACAGAAACCCGATGAATTCTAGTACAACTACTTTGAACGTGTCCAAATTGCATCTACCCTCACTTGGGCCACTTTTGATGTTGGTCAGGACTTGCCTATTCATCTTTAGTTCTAGATTTATTATCTTGTATTTGCACTTTATTATTTATCGCATATCCTTATCATTGTTTTATCAATATACTTAATTGCTACAAAACAAGTGACATCCTCCAGAAGTCCCTTTGGATTCTTAGAATTAGCCTTTACTAAGAAACTAGTCTATCCATTTATCTAATCCTTTCTATTTAGTGTCTTTAATTGCAAATGGTTTTACAATATAGGTAGACTTGTACATTCATCCGGATTTGACAACCTTGATCAAACATCAAAGCATCAACACACATCATCACGGTATCGGTAACCCCATTGTATTCCAAGGTTGGTTTTGTTTTTATTATTTCACTTCATTAATTTAAAGTAGAAAGGTAAAAACATATCTGAAATTTGACATGCCCGGTGGGACCCTTAGTCCCTTTTTATATGTATTTTTATTTCATTTAAATCATTTTTCATAAATTTTAGGTCTTCTACTCTATAATCACCAAGAATTTGGTGAATTACCAACGATCTTCATCAATTTCGACAATATCTTATTTTGCTTCGATTACTTAGCTTGATCGACCTCTAACATCATTTTATCTTGATTTTTTCTATCTTTTTCTAACCCTTGTAGGTTTCTGTTTTAGGGATTTTGCTTGCTACATTCATTACTATGCTAAAAATCAAAATTTTGAAAAAACTAAAAAGGAAGCTTTTTCATAGGTGTTTTTCTTGTTTTCTCTTTTCTTCAAGCATTGCATTTTGTTGTTTTCCCTCATTGAAGTCAATCATTCTTTTGGATTTAAAACAAACCTTA
Source organism: Taxus wallichiana var. yunnanensis (assembly GCA_018340775.1). Taxonomy (NCBI): domain Eukaryota; kingdom Viridiplantae; phylum Streptophyta; class Pinopsida; order Cupressales; family Taxaceae; genus Taxus; species Taxus wallichiana. The sequence continues at coordinate 864,457,058 of CM031235.1, forward strand.
CATCCTACTTGATCACATAGATTAATCTAAGGGTTAATTTATTGCATTCACATTATCTCCCCTCACACACAACCAAACCACATAAGATATTCAACTTACATCAAACACTACTACCAGGTAATAACTATTGGGATTTCATCACCCAATAGGGAAACTGACTCGATGTTGTGGTTGAGTATAAATAATTAGTTGTCGGTATATTGGCTAAGCACTTGACTCCTTTATCGTTGCGGGACCGTGAAGTGAGGGGTATACCCCAATACCGGGCCTCGTACTAGCACCAACACACGATTCAAGTCTCACATACCTTTAGGTATATCAAGGACTCTAGCCTTAAACATTCTGAAACCATCCATAGACGGCCATTTCTTAGGACCTTATCAGTTGTTTTACACATTTCACTTTTTTTATTATAATCAAGATAATCAAAATATTTATGTGTGATTTTCTTGTTGCTTGTAATCAACCCATCTATATTTCACTTTACTTCATTAGGTGATTGTTTATTTGCTTCTATGGTTCTCATAAGACAGCGATCATGTGTCCAAACCTCTAAAAATATGTCTACTCTATTCCAAGAATATACACAACATGCCCATCAAAACTTACAACATGCTCAAGCACGTATATAATATGCTCAACGAATCATTGATCAAAGCCAAACATTCTTATCAACACCTCGACCAAAAGATAAAGAATAACCCCATTCTCTTAGTAGCCCATCAACTTGATCTCAAACACTTGATCCTTTTAGTCCCTTTTTTTTTGAAAGTGGGGATCTTATCTTTTCAGAGATATTTGATTCAAATCTTGTTGCTACTGATGCCTATCTTGTAGCACGGGGTGTTCATCTACAGCTGTCATTACCTAAACCATAACCATATGTACCCAATCCTTCATGTGGTTTATCCCATCTCATTGATCTAAATCATGAACCAGTTATCCAATAGATATATCCTTATTCTTTTAACAATAGACCAAAAACCACATGAAGGATCGGGTACAAATGGTTTGATAGTGAGGATCCTTATCCTTATCCATCTGAAACACCTGCATTGAGCGGACAAATTATGATACTTAGTAGAAGTTTTGCGCATGAGAATAGGGCACATTTAAAGGCGTGGAAGGATAGGAAAGGACACGCACACGAAAGACAAGGATAGATTCAGGACTTATCCATTTTCACATGTACGGGATTATTTTGGAGATAGTATGCAGAGCACACAAACTAGATAAAGACTTTCCTGACACGCATAGGCTATTTCGGGAAGAACATCTACTAAGAATTTTACATGGGTTCGAGATAATAATAGATTTTCTACTACCAGTTAACCAAAAGAGATCTATTGTTAGCACACTTGCATGTGTGTCTATTATTGTAAAGGTGCATGGCTATTTTCAGCATGCTGACCTATTTTGGGAACTATGTAAGTGGTGAAGGGAAAGTCCCCACCCTTATAAATATGTAGTGATATTCGTAGTATAGAAGGACTATGTGAGGACTAGATATAAGTTATTGTGAAGTTATGTTGTCGTATCTGATGTGTGCATGAGCTTATGGTATTATAATAAGCTTTTATGTATTGATTGTGTTTAATATAATGGAGTCTATTGACTTATTCAGGGTGTTAAACATGATTACAACTAAATCTTTCATGGAAGAGTTCATTGTGGCTATTACTTAAATCTATTACTCTTTAGATTTAGATCTAGAATATGCTCTGTAGAATGTTATACTAATTATGGATCTGAATACATTAACTCTTCATCTTGCTAACATCCTGCATAAACAACCCTAAAGAGGGGCCTGGTACCTTTGCGCGCTTCAGGTGAGTGCTCAATCTAGGCTAAGTGATGTGTCAGTGCACTTGGGTTATTATTGGTAAATTCTAGGTTGCATCATTGGTTCCGTTGTGGGGACCTATTTTTAATTGTTCTTAGGATGGTTCACGATGAAGACATACAAGTTAACCCTCGCAAGTATTGAGTGGCTACAATATCTAGAAGAAGAATACACATGGAGGTTCAGCACCGGATCTGAGTTTAACACACGCGCATGGGTGGAATAAAATTTGTATGAGATATTCTTCGCTATTTTTCTAGTAGAACTGTATGAGTGGCTGGTTTCTTATACGTCTAAAAGGGATTGGAGGTATCGCACACTTGTTTGGATGTAGGAAGAATTTCAGGCCCTTTATGATGCTAATCTGATTTGGACACACGTTGTGGATACTTGGTTTCATGGTGTTCTGAATAGTTATATTCTGGAGTACTCAATTTCCACTTATTCTTGCCTAGAGGTAGTAGAATTCCATTTTTATGATATCCTAGGGGAACTTACTTGCAAGGCATTCCACTAGTGATCAAAATCTTGATGGTGACCCTGAACTTGGAAAGTAAACTAATGGCTAACTAAACCCATCCATGCTCGGGAGCGGGAAGGATTGGTGAAATATGGCGAGACCTAGCGGCGAGCAAGAGAAGAAAGGTGGCTTAAGTATAATGAGGCATGTGAGAGGTAGATAGAGAAGTAGCAGGATTTTATAGAGTGAAGGAAATTGAGGAGAGAGATGGCTCACGAGAATATTTGGAGCTCACACGAGAAGGCGTGGAGCTGGAGCATCAAGAACTCCCCTATTTGTTAAAGCATGACAGGAAATCCCCCTCAACCTCACGTGGAAGAGTGCCAGTAGAGATGACCTAGGCCACATATGTGGATCTAAATCTACCTAGAAACCTAGCCCTTGCACTTGGTTTTCTAGTATCTAGTATGACAAATAGTCAGGAAGCTAATTTAGGTAGTGAGGGAGTAGGAATAAGTCACATAGCAAGTACATCGATGACAGGGCAAATGTCTTCGTTGTTGTTTGGAGGTACCTTTTCAAGTGCATCATCTGCACAAAATTTGAGCGTACAGAATTTTGGACTCGCTTCTAGGAGTGGTAACACTTCACAGACTTTAGGGGTTCATTTTAGTACTATTGTTTGAACAAAAGGAAGTACGTCCACTTTGGTCCTCTTTTGGCTACGGTGGAGGATCAGGAGGTATAGGTGGTTCTATTTCTAGTGGATCTTGTGTTATTGGAGGTAGAGGAAACACATGAGGTTCTGGATCAGGTGGGCAAGGTCTACACCAACCCCAAAATATTTACATGGAGATGTCTCTTCATCTACCAGAATATAAGGGCATAGAAGATGTTGTTGAACACATGCACATGTGTGAAATACTATGGTGCGCAAAGGAATCATGGCTTTTGAGCACATAGAAAGTAAATTTTCTACTACGTTACAAAGATGCACACACACTGTAAAAAAATTGACCCGATCGGACTTGCATAGATTATGTAGCATTAAAAGATGCTTTCCTTAAAGAGTTTCACATCCCTGAGTTTGAGAAGAAGAGTATGAGTGCGCTCAAGGATATTAAACAAGGCACTACTAAGAGTGTCAGGGAGTATGATGCCCATTTCAAAATGATTTTATCTAATATTTCTTATGAAATTCACATAATCCAAAGCATGCACTGATGGTTCGTTGGAGGTTTGATTACACCTTTTAGAAGGGATTTGTCACATAAGACATACACAAATCTATGTGAAGCCCTTGAAGCATCTTTATGCATTGAGGTATTCAGAAACATAGACACTTTGGATTCAGCCCATTGTTGGAAGTGCATATTATAGCTATGGAAAAGCACTTGGAGAAACTATCGGAAAATTCAACACGTGAGACATGCACGGGGATTTGGTGTATAGATTTTGAAGTAGAAGGTCACACCAAGGATAGTTGTCCCCATAGATCAGTGTGTTCATTATTACTAGACTATGAGATATGTCATTTAAACCATGATGCTAGCCACTACCCATTATTACAATGCACAATAAGGAATAACGTCTCTTTCTACTACAAAATTTGTAGGTCCATGACTCACGATGTAGGAGACTATCGGATAATTGGTTAGATCCATGATACTATATATATTAGTGTGTGATAGACATAAGTCTCAAATAAATCTAAAGGCAAGAATGAGCATCAGGATCAGGATCACAATTAAGTGTGCTATAATCAAAATGAAGGAAGTTTTGAAGGAGGTAGTGGCGAGGTCAAGGATATCATAGTGGATTCGGAGGATGAGACCGTGGTGGTGGACGAGGCAAGTTTCTTCGTGAAACATGTTATACATGTGGATCTCTGACCGGTAAAGGCACGAATGTCCTCATAATATTACTTGTTCCTTTTGTGGAAAGAATCATAGCTATGAAGAATTCCTAGACATATATGAGCATATTAGTAAGAAGAATAAACAAGAAAAAAAAGGTGCAAGAATAGTTAGGATACTGACATGTTGTGGAAAATCGGTGGATGCCTAAGTTGGAACCAAAATCGAGGTATTGCACAGTAAAGATCACTACCCACGCTAAAGTGGCACACACTAAAGAAGTGTTGCGGTAGAAGCCTACCATCACTACAGAGGAGGTTCTACATTCATGGTACCCGGATATTGCCCATCGAAGGAGGTTTATCGGGACACCATGGAGGTACTTAGAAATCTTCGGGTGAAATATAGTGTTTAAAGTAGCAATCATGTAAGGTGGAGCACAAGAAAGCAATAGAGATAGTCCAAACTGATATTGATGACTTGAAGGAAGTGTGCAAAATGTTGCACCAGGAGAATATCATTACATTATTAGGGAATTGGATAAAGGAAACACTCCGCGTGCAAAGTACTAAAAGCTGGAAGATAGATCCTGCATACAAATCTTCCCCCTTATAGCTTAGACTACAACAAGGAAATCACTCTAAATGTTGTTGTGGATGGATGGATTTTGAGTAATATATTGATTGATATATATATGCACGGAAGTCAATGTTCTTACTTTAGATGCATGCGTATATATGGAGAGACCCCCATTACAGTCATCTACTAATGTACTATTTATAGAAAATTGAACCAAGGCCACCCCTATTGAAGTGTTAAAAGATGCATCCATTATTATACATGGAGCCAAGTTTCTTTGGGAATTTTGAGGTTTTAGCACTTACATAAGCAAATAGTTTCCCATCTTTACTTGAGTGCCCTTGGTGCTATGCAAATAATGTTGATCTTGATTCAACAAGGGTTATATCAGTTTTGAAAACAAGGAGGAAAGAGTTATTATCCCTTTAACAGATGGAAAATTTGTGCCCTATGTTGAGCCTTTGAGTGAGGAATATCTAAATAGGATTTATGTACGCACCATCCAAGACCCATAAGTTCTCAAGCCATCTAAAGAAGGAATCCTTTAATGGGAAGATGCATAGTCTATTAGTGATACTACAAGTGTTTCTTGTGATAATTGGGTTCATAATACTTATGAGTTGGTAGGGCGTGAAGTAAGAAGCACATTTGCGTACAATAATAGACCTCGTTGTATCAAGAGAATAAGTAACAACTTGGTACCTAGATACACTAGAGAAGATGATCCTACGGTATTTCTGCATGCCATGGAGGAATAGTGGATAGACCAATTGGTAAGATGGAATATGCTAGCATATGCCTGCGTGAGATAACAAACGCTCTAGTGGGTGGTTCACAAGGATAATCTTGTAGAATGGAATGAAATCAGGATTGCTCTTTCTACTCAGTTTTCCAGGAGCAATGCACCTACTCAAATATGCACTTATCATGGTAATCAACTTTGTTAAGCCTTTGCGTTCAATAGTGTGAGAAGCTCTAGACAAAGGGGTGGGAAGCTTTACCACCTTCACTCTGGGTGCACAAATTTTATTCCACTTTACAAGGTTGCACACATGTTTGGTATGTATATGTAGAAATCCATAGAGAGACTGGAAATTGGAAGGATTTGATTGTAGGATTGATCCAGAATTTTGACTACGTCTTTACTAAACCTCAAGTAAAAGAGGCATTAAGGGTTATAAAGTGCTTAACTATGGGAGATAGTGCCAAGGCGGAAGCACTCATTCAGAATTTATTTGATGGAAACAACTCAAGAGCACGTTTTGTTGAAGAAATAGAGACAAAACCCATACTACTTAAGTGTGCTTGCCTTGAGAAAGAAAAAGGAAATATGGTCTACTTAGTGGATGATGAAGAAGTAGAAAATATGGATGTAGATCATTCAATATGTAGGTGTGAGGTTTTGGACATTGCAGATAAGACCACACGCACCTATCATGAACCTATGAAAATAAATAAAGTGAATATTGGATCAGATGTTGAGCCTAAGGAGGCCATAATTGGGGATTATTGAGTGCAGTGCAAAGTGGCCAAAATCATTGAGTTACTACGAGATTATAAGGACTTATTTCCTAAGGGATACCATGAACTCAAAGGCGTGCATGAATCATTAGGAGAAATGAATATAAAACTTAAGGAAGGTGCACACCGGTCAGGAAGAGACCCTACAAAATGAACCCCAACTTGCATAAAAGGTTGAAGAAAATTGATAAAATGTTAAAATTTGGAATCATCAAGCCCCCTGGACGAATCAAAAGGGTTAGCCCAATGGTGATCAATATAAATAAATATGGTCAAATTAGGATCTATGTGGACTACAAAGAGTTAAATGTTCCAAGTGTGGTGATCCTTTTCTGTGCCATTCATAGAGGAAATATTAGAAGGCATTGCGGGCGCAAAATCTATTCATTTACTGGATGGATTCTCTGGGTGTCATCGAGTTAGGATTACACAGGAGGATCAACAAAAGACTACTTTAACTACTAAATGGGGAAGTTTTGCCTATAATGTGATGCCTTTTAGTCTAAAAATGCATCTACTATATTTTCACGCATAGTTGTCCAAGCATTCAAATATTTTATTCACAACTTCTTACAGGTTTATTTAGATGATTGGACGGTGTATGGACTTGTTAAGGATCATTGTGACAATTTACGCTTAATGTTTGAAAGGTGTCACCAATTAAGTATCTCTTTGAACATCAAGAAATGTATATTTGCTACACCATTTGCCACACTTTGTTAGGGCACATCATCTGCAAGGTAGGTTTATTTGTTGATCTAGCTAAGGTTGTAGTCATTCTTGGCCTGGAAGATCCTACCATTCAAAGTGAGGTGCGTGGATTATTAGGTCACACTATGGGTATTATAGAAAATTTATAAAAGGGTATGTTAAGGTTTCCGCACCCTTGGAAGAGTTACTAAAAGGAAAAGGGTGTTCTCTTTGGGGAGAACCGCATGAAGCGCATTTGAGACATTAAAGGAGAAAGTTACTACAATACCTATTCTACACTTTCCCTCGTGGGAATAACCATTTCATGTACATGTGGATGCCTCAGCACAACCATTGGTGCGGTGTTGGCTCGACCTAGAGATGGTATTATAGATCATCCTATATATTGTTCTAGTAGAAAGTTGACTCTTGCGAGCATAATTATACAACTATAGAGCATGAAGCTTTGTCGATGATCTATGTGCTACATAAATTTAGACAATACCTACTAGCAACACCATTTTTATTCTATACCAACCACATGGCATTGAAGTATTTGGTAAACAAGCCCATTTTACATGTGTGTATATGTCGGTGGGTACTTTTATTCCAAGAATTCGATTTCACATTTGTGGTAAAACCATGGAAACATAATTTTGGACCATACCATCTATCCAAAATACAATCAAGAAAAGACGTGCGAAATTGAAGATACCATGCCTAATGCACATGATTATACGAGGTTACAACGTGTGGCATCGAGAATTAGAGGAAATTGTTGTCTTTCTACATTCTAGTATGTCACCAAAAGGAATGAAATCCTTAGAGAAGAAACAACTTGCCATTTGTGTGGCACCATTTATGTTTATTAGCGGTGACCTGTACAAGTTAGGCTGAGATGAAGTATTGCATCGATGTGTCTTGGAACATGAGTGTAGAGATATCATGGAGGATGCTCGTGGTGGTATTACATGTGGGAACTATGTAGGTGACGCCACCGTGCGCAAGATTCTACTCACTTTGTATTTTGGTGGGAGACCCTATATAAAGATTATAAGGCATATTGCAAGGCTTGTGATCACTTTCACACCTTGGAAAACTAGGACAAAGAGACAAAATGCCTTTAAGAACTATTCCTAGTGCAAAACCATTTGAGAAATGGGCTATAGATTTTTGGGTCCTATTTCACCGATCACGTGTAGAAGCGGATCGCGTTATATCATCACTTGCATAGATTATCGACAAGGTGGGTAGAAGCGGTGCCTACTAATTATTATACAATAGCTACAACAACCGAGGTTTCTATGGGAAAATATTATTACAAGGTTTGGATGCCCGTTGAGTTTGATAAGTGATAACGGTACATATTTTTTGAATGATAGAATCGAATTCTATTACTCGGCCTATAAATTACCGGATAACACCCTAGTTGTGTTGGCACATCACTCAGCCTAGATTGAGCACTCACCCGAAGCATGCAAAGGTACCAGGTCCCTCTTTAGGGTTTTTATAGCAAGATGTTAGCATGATCAAGGAAGAAACATATATATCCATGACTAATCCATAATTCTACCATGCATGCTACATCCAAATCTATGAAAGAACAAGCTTAAACAGTAATCATGATTGAATCAATAACATGCACTACTCAATTACACATAGTAATGACACTTAGATTCAGCCAATATCTTCCATCTATTAATAAACACAAAATCTTCTTACAATAATGTCAATCTATACCAATGTGCATGGATCTGTTACAGTAATTCCATCATATATCTCTCTATCACACACACATCCATCTCTCATATATATATGTCTCTGTCTCTTGTTCATGCCCCGCTACTATGTAATTATCATCATATATATAGGGTGGGGACTTTCCCTTCACCACTCATCTATTCTAGAAATAGGCCAGATGCTATTAATAGCCAGGCGTCGTTTACAGGCATAGCCACACATACAAGTGTGCTATCTATAGACTTCTTACAATTAATTGAAGTGACAATCCTACTCCTAGCTCATCTCCATAAAAACACTTAATCTAATCCTCTAAGATAATGTGTGGCACGCACGTCTCTGCATCGTTGGTGTGTTCCGCACGCCATCTTCTAAAAATAGGTCATCATGCTCAAAATCGGCTAAGTCCCAAAATCTGAACTTGCCCTCCATGTGTGGGTTCTTCCTATCCCTCCGCACCCTTGATCCTGGCTTTCTCTCCCACACGACTTCTTGTGTGATCTCTAACAAGTATTCTCTTATCAACATTACCCCACACTAATCTCATTGTCATCCCGACAATGGGTATCTCCAAAAATTGCAGTAAAGAATATTAATGGAAAGAATAAGAAAGAATGTAGATGAATAAAGAATGTTTTAAGAGGCATCATCCTCTACATCAGTTTGAAGGAGCAACTCTGGATACTCCTTTTTTATTTCAGCCTCCAAGGTCTGTCATTCAGTGAGTGCTTGTGTTGCTTTCAAATGTCCACAAAGAAATGGATTCTAACTCATCCCTTGCAATCTCTCATTTTTCATTCTGCAGAACCAACACAACGTTGGACATTGATGTCATTCTTCCTTCTAAAAGATCCATCTTCTGTGCAATGAGCTTCCCAAGCTCTTCCAGCCGAGTCTTATGCGGCTCTTATGCTACTACCAGGGCCTTGCGCTTCTGCTTAACTATTGACAATCTTTCTGTGTGGCCCAATGTCTCATCCTTCATTGCTTTTTGGACCTCATTTTTTTCTTCCAGGGTCTTTATATTGATAAGCGCCTCTGGAGTTGTGCATATATTCAAATCCTGGTCTACTTTCTTCAATACTTCTTGTAGCACTTGCAGCAGCCCTTCATAGGATGTAATCTTTCGCATCACTAAGGCTTTCTCTCGTTCTACCTCTTTCCTCGATTTCCTTGCACCGTCATGCATAGAGGTTCATCTTCAAGTACCATGTACACAAAATTTCTTACATAATTTATCGCTTTGAGGACCTTGGTCTCCAAGTGTGGCTTTGCTCTAATGACATTGTCCCCAATCTCCTCTGTGATTCTGATAAATACTTTGTTCTTCTTAAATGCGAAGTCCATCTCTTGTGTTATATGTGCTATTTTAGCATCCTTTGTCTTTATCTCCTCACGTAGCACTCTGATTGTTGCAACTTTGTCCATGTTCCTTTTAAAAACTTCAGTATAAACCTTTACCAATGCGTTGTTGACCTGCTCATCCGACATGACAGTAGGCTTTACTATCATATGTCTAGATTGTGGTGCCTTCTTCAGCCATCTCGAAACGCATGACTCTTCACATACATCAAAGTCAAGCTCATCCATGTGGGTGTACATTGACCATGATAGTTGCTTTTGAGTGCACACAGTCACCATATCCTCATCCATTAGCTCCCAGCCGAATAAATCCTTTTGTGCTATCGTGCTCTGGAAGTGGGCACGGACAATTTTACCTATGTCCTTTGCATACCACATGGCTAGTGGAATGTTCTCTCCACTCATCCTTTTTTATCTAGGACCCTTGAGAATTGTAACTTCAAGGTTAGAAGCATGTCCCGTTACATCCTGATCAGTCGTATGCGTGGATCCAAAGGTTTCCTTTTCTTTTTCTTCTCTATCTTTCATCTCTTCATATTTTTTCTCTTCCTCGTTCTATGGCTCATCTTCTTTCTCGAGTGGGGTAGGATATGCACACTTTCTCTCTTCTGATTCCTCCACTTCTTTATCCAACTTCAAATTTCTTCTCTTCTTTGGTTCAGCGGTCTCCTTGTGTGGAGAGAGACGAGCTGATTTCCATATCATTTGTGGGGTTCCCCTTTGAGTCCTTATGTGTCTGAACACTTTCTTAAACCTACGCTCCCCCTACTCAACCTCCATATCTTCCTCTTCATCATGTTCTTGAGGTGGATTTTCCATGTGCCATGGCTATTCTCTCGTCATATGGTTGCTTTCTTACTGCTCTCCAAGACTCCACAATCTTCACGCTCCTCCTCTTCACCCTCTACTTCAACAACTTTTATGGGCATTTACACTAGTATGTTTTCTATTATGTGCTTACCCTTCGACTGCTCTGGGAGCGTGAATTAATTCTCTACATACTTATTGTTTTCCATCTTGAGCTTTAGCTGAAGATACACTAATCTTGCCCTACATCTCTACAAGAAAACTTATTGGTTTAATATTCAACACCTCAAAACGATCCTCTCGGTGTAGGCACTTCTTCCAGGATACACATGCTTCTTTCTCAATGTATGGTAGTCACATTCTACCTTTTCTGCATTGAATACTAGTTTGCACATGTCTATAAATCTATGAACAGATAATTGGAAATACCTTGCAATGAATGCATAAGACAATTTACACCAAGGGCTCTAGACTCCATCTCTCATTGGGAAGCATGTGATGCAGAAATGCTGATATATAAAAAATTGGACTTGTTTCCCTACTACTGATGGTAGGTCCTTTGGGATGCGCCACTCTTCTCCAAATTCCACGCGGATCTGTCGTGTACCATTTATTCACCCTTTGCTTTACATCATCTATCATGGCCCCTTTACATAGGTACTTGTTGAACCTTTCAGCTAGTGACTTATTCTCCATGGGGTATTCCCATACCTTTTCCTTCAGCCCATCTGGTACTCCAATTTCCATGAATACTAGTGATAGTAGAACAGCCCCAAAGTTGATCTTCCCTCCTGTGCGCACTTCCTTGACTATTTGTTTTGTAATGTAGCTTGTAATATTGTAGATTGCTCCTTCTGACATCTTATGTGCAACGTGTAACCACATAGTATTTACCTGTGACCACCACTCCTGATCATTCAACTTTGTAACAAGGTGTGTTGTTGCTTGCACAACTGAAAAATTATTCAATTTGTCTATATCCATACCGCACAGACCCTTCAGGTACCCCAACTCCTGTCTAGTCTTTAAGATTGTGGCTTTATCTATGAGATCATTCTTTATATCCTCTCTTGTGGCCTTCAAACCTGTAACTGATGAGATAAGTGCATATGAGATTCTAACTCTGCGTCCTACAAAGTAGAATAATTCCTCATGCACTCTACTCATGAGCCACTGATACAAGGCCTCATACTTCACAAAATATGGAAGCTCATATAATTGGTAGACCCCAATTCTCTTCAGAAGCTTCTCACCTACATCATCATAAACCGGTATGTCATCTACCATACGCTTATTCATCCTCACAGTGAGTAGGAAATCGATCTCCTTTTTGTTCTTCACAGTCCTATGATTGTATTCACTCACTTTACTCTTTCTGATAGGTGAATCCCATTCTGGCCGAAAATAACCCCCTCTAGATATTGCATCTCTGAAAAATCACTTTTGGGTGCCATCTCTTCTTCCTCGATGACCACCTTCTTCTTTCCTTTTGTTGTTGCTATGGATGCCTTCTTGGGTGCCATTTTTACCTTGCAAATGTCTCCTCTTTAACTCTGCAACTTGCAAATCAAACCCTAGCTCGATTCAATCATGCCCTAGGTGGAAAATTTGTGCCCTAACTCCTCTCTATCTCCTTGCTTCATTTAAACCCTTCACCACCGGGGATGTAAGCTTCTTTTTGCACAGATATGTTTGTCACGCTTGGTTTCACACCCTTCACACCTTAACCCGATCACTCGAGTTCTTCACACTTATCTCTTTTCTCAAATTCTCTTAGTCATGAATCGTAATAATGAATCTGCATCCCATCCTTATATAATTTTTCAAATTTGGATGCATTTATTGTTACTTCACCTACCAAATATCCTCTCATTCATTGACCAAATTTGTTCGTTCCGCGTGGTACATCTTTGCGCCCCAACTATAACCTTCTAGTGCACCTTCCTAGCCTCTCGGTCATCGACTTCTCTTCAACACATGTCCTTACGCTTTGACTACCTCATCACTTGTACCTTATCCTGGTAGTTATCATGGTCTTCACTTACCTCACATTATCTTGTCCTTTCTTTCATCTCCATACTTGGTCACTTTTGAGAAGAAATATTCTTTTGACTTAAAGCACACTCGTAGTAGCTTATTCCTTTCACCTTTCAATTCCCACGCTCTTTTACTTGGATAACTAAAACCACCCCACACTAACAATATGTGCAGTCCTCTACACATAAACATCGTCATATAGTAATTAGCTTCATACACGCAAACACGCTTATTACACGTAAACAACAATTAAATTGATAAATCATAGCGACAATCAAGGAAATACATTAAGGAAATATACAATGGAAACATATTCTAAATGGAAATATTGCCTTATTACAAACACCAAGAAGACTTATTTATAGTAGGGCTTTAGCCTAATCCCGTTAAAGTAACCGGGTAGCCATGTTCCATCAAGTGCTTCTAACTAGCAAGCACCTGATTCAAGTATATAAGTGATGGCATATGGCCCCAACCAATGTACTTTGATCTTGCCTAGATGGCTCAAGAACTTAGAGTCATAAAGAAGTACCATGTGTTTGATCTCAAACTTCTTATCCCTTATGTTTCTATCACGTCGTGCCTTCTTCCCGGATTTTCCTACTTCGATTCCATCGTGCTTTATAGATCATCACTCATCCAATTGAATCATCTTCTCAATACACTCTTCTAAATCCCGCTCATCAGCTCGACCTCCAATGCGTGTAATATGTAAATAAGGTAGCATAAATTCTATAGGGAGAATGACTTTTGTGCCAAAACACCAACTGAAATGGTGTGGCTTTGTTCAATCTCTTGTAAGTTGTTCGATAATACCTATTGGATGATTTATAATACCTATTGTAAGTTATTCTATAATACCTATTGGTTGATCTATAATACCTATTGTTGTTCTATAATACCTATTATATGATCTATAATACCTATTGTGATGGTGTGGCTTTTTTCAATCTCTTGTAAGTTGTTCTATAATACCTACGAAGGATTGTACAATAGCTAAAACAACTAGGTTTCTATGGGAGAATGTTCTTAGAAGATATGGATGTCCTTTAAGCTTCACAAGTGATAGGGGTACACAATTTTTGAATGAGACAATCAGGATCCTATTAGATGAGTTTATGTTTGCACACCATAAAACCACACCCTACCATCCTCGGGAAAATGGAACTACGAGGCTTTCAATAATATTTTGAGCCAGACTTTGAAAAAAGTTTTGTGCACTCTATAGTTGTATAATTATGTTCGGCATGATTCGACTTCCTACTAGAAAAACAAATTGGATGATCTATAATACACCGTGTGAAGTTGAGATAACACGGTGCCAATGGCCATGCCAGAGGTGTCCACATGCACATGAAATGGTTTATCCCATGAGGGAAAATGCAGAATGGGCGTGGTAGTAATTTTCTCCTTTAATATCTCAAACGCGCTGCTATTGCGGTTCTCCCCAATAAAATGTACCTTTCCCCTTCAGTAACTCTTTCAAGGGTGCAGCAACTTTGGCATACCCTTTGATGAATTTTCTATAATATCCTATATGACCTAAAAATCCATGCACCTCACTTTGACTAGTAGGCACCTCTAGGCCTAGAATGACTGCAACCTTAGTTGGATCAATGAGAAAACCTTCCTTGCAGATTATATGTCCTAACAGTATTCCAAATGGTGTAGCAAATATGCACTTCTTGATGTTCAAAGAGATACTCGGTTATGCCTTGCACTGTTCAAACATCAAGCATGATTGTCACAATGATCTTTCACAAGCCCATATATTGTCCAATCATCTAGGTAGACTGTTAAAAGTTTTGAATAAAATCTTTGAATGTCTAAGAAACTATGCATGAGAATACAATAGGTGTGTTTTTCAATCAAAAGGCATCATAGTATGTGCAAAGCTTCCCCATTCAGTAGTAAATGTAGTATTTTCTTGATCCTCCCGGGAAATCCTTGTTATGATCCTCATGTGTGAATTTCACTAATGCCTTGAGGTTTTGGTGTAATGGTTCATTACATTTGGTATTAGAGCGACCACCCATGTTCGAGTCCCGACAGTAGCTACGTCGGCATTGCAGTGTTCACCTAGGGATCGTATAGGGTAGGGTGTGGTCCCACTATACGGGCTTAAATCTAGCCCGGGGTCCGGACTATGGAAGTGTGGTGGGATGTTATGATCCTCATGTGCAGATTTCACTAATGCCTCGAGGTTTTGGTGTAACAGGTTTGTTCTGATCCTAACTCGATGATACTGGAAAACCCATCTCGTGAAAGAGTATATTTCGCGCCTATGAACACCTTCTAGTATTTCCTCAGTAAATGGTGTAGGGAATGGGTCTGTTACACGAGCAACATTCAGCTCCCTATAGTCCACACATATTCTAATTTTTCCATCCTTCTTGATACTGATCACCATTGGTCTAACCCATTATGAATCATCAAGTGGCTTGATAATTCCAGATTTTAAAATTTTATCAATTTCTTCTTTTACCTTTTCACACAAATTGGGGTTCATTCTGTAAGGTCTCTTTCTCATGGGGCATGCACCTTCCTTAAGCTTTATCTTCATTTCCCCAAGTGATTCATGCATGCCTTTAAGTTCATGATACCCCGAGGGAATAAGTCTTGATAATCCCTGAGTAACTCAATGATCTTTGCTACCTCCAAGTCTGACCAGTAGTCTCTAATGATGGCCTCCTTAGGCTCAGCCTCCGAACCTATATTCACCTTCTTTGTCTTCATGGGTTCGTGATAGGCACGCATATCCTTGTCTACACTGTCCAAGACCTCACACACCCCTTGTGAATGCTCAATATCCAAGTTCTCAACTTCCTCATCATCCACGATGTAAACCATCTTTCCTTTCTCTTTCTCAAGGTAAACACGTTCAAATAGTATGGAGTCCCTTTCTTCTTCCTTTTCAAAACACACTTCATAATCTATCTCACCAAATAATTCTGAATATGCTCTTTTCTTTTTGCACTATCTCTCATAGTTAAGCGCTTGACAGCTTTAATGCCTTTTTATTGGAGGTTGGGAAGAAAAGTATTCAAAGGTCTGGATCATTCGTATAGTCAAATTCTTCCAGCTTTTAGTCTCTCGATGTATTTCTATGTATACATACCATGTGTGTGCACATCCTTGTAGCGTAGAGTATAATATATGTACCCCAGTGAAGGTGGTAATGCTTCTTGTCCTGCTATCCAAAATCTCTCACACTACTAAATGTGATGTTGAACAGGTTGATCACCATGATAAGTGTAGATCTACATAGGTTCATTGCTTCTTACTATCTCTGTGGACTACCCACCGCACGCACTCTTGTCCCGCGTAAGGTATATACTAACATATCTCTTCTCTTAATTTGATTTGTCCATTGTGTTTCCATGGCTTTCAAAAATATAGGAAGATCTTCTTCCCAATATATCAAGTCTTGTGTGCTACCTATCCATTGAACCAAAAAAATCCATTCTTACACGTAACCACGCTTTTCACCTCACGCCCTACTAGTTCATATGTACCATGAGCCCAATTATCACAAGCAATACTCGTAGTATCACTAATAGAGTGAGAATCCTCCCACTATAGGATGCCTTCTTTTGATGGCTCATTGACCTCTGGGTCCTTATTAGCGCATACATAAATTTTGTTTAAGTCCTCCTCACTTAGAGGCTCAACATATGGTGTAGACTTCCCATCTGTTAGAGGTATCACAAACCTTTCCTCCTTGTTCTCAAAGTTGATATACCCCTTATTGAATCTCAAGTCAAGCATTATTTGCATAACACCAAGGCGTCGAAGCAAGGTGGAAAATTGTCTCGCCTTCAAGTGCTAATACCTCAAAATTCCCAGGTGAACTTGGCCCCTTGTATGGTTATAGATGCATCCATAAAAACTCCTATGGGAGTGGCCTTAGTCCATTTTGCCATAAACAACACATTAGATGATGGTTGTAATGGAGACCTCCCCATTTGTACCCATGCATCTAATGTAAGAACATTTACTTCCACACACTGTATCAATCAATATGTTTCTCGACAATCATATATCCACAACAAAATTCAAAGTAATTTCCTATCATATTCAATGCTATCGGGGGAATATTTTTATGCGAGAATCTACCATCCTGTCTCAATACTTGCACACGAGTGTTCCCTTTTACCAACTTCCTAATAGTGGAATGATGTTCTCCTGGAGCAACATTTTGCACACTTCTCTCGAGATCATCAACATCAGTTTGGGTGTCTGCCTCTCGATGCTTTCTTCTACTCCTTTAATTACTATATTTCACCTCAATATTCCTTATCACTTCCATAGTATCATGTTAAACTTCCTTCGATGAGTAGGATCTAGGCACCTTGCATGCAAAACCTCCTCCTTGGTGATCATAGGATTCTGGTGCAATGCCTCTCTTATGCGTGTCACTTCGGCGTGTGTAGTAATCTTCATAGTTAATGCCTCGGGTCCTTCTACTATCTTTGGCATCCACTGATCTTCTACTGCATGATGGATTCTAACCATCCTGGTGCCTTTGTTTTCTTGCTTATGTTGCTTACTCGGATGCTCATATAAGTCTATAATTCTTCATAGCTATGGTTCTTTCCAAAGAAAGAACATGTAATATTCTCGAGGACATTCTCAGAGACACCAAATTTGTGTCTTACGACCCCTTGTGACCCGCATCGCATTTCGCAACCTAACCTCACCACCTAAACCTTACACAATTATTTATTAATTACCTTATAATTAATAAATCCACATCACCATACCTGCCACCTCATGTCGCCACCTCATCGTGACCTAGTCTTAACCCTAAACTAACCTAATTAAGACCTATAACTTGGTCCAATTCCACACCTATGACTAATTACTCCTCATCCACACCTAAAACCAACTTCATAATGACTTGACCAAGCCCGCTACCAATCCCTCGGAAGAAAAGGAGGGAAAGCTGGCTATTTTACCAAAAATAGCCCACTTTGACCGGACCGATACCGGTTCCTACTCGACCGCCGTCGGTTGCATAACCGCCATCGGTTCCCCGTAAATGACCACTTCCAACCAAAAACAAGGATCGGATTTTCATTTTTGATCGGAGAAGGAGAAACCATCGAGGAATCCAGATTTTGCTTGGCCGAGTAGAGACAAGTGAAGAAACAAGAAGAGATTGCAGAGAAGGACATCAAGCCCAAGATTGCAACTACACAACCAGAGCCCTGTGACACTCAGCTGATCATCGTGAGGGAAGACATCTCATCTTCTGATCGTCAGGACATCCTATCTGAGTTCTACCTTCATCACCACAGTTCTTGGACCTGCATTCTCGTCAATAAATAGCAAGTAGGACCTTGTATGTCTCTTTGTTAACATTTCTTAGACTTTTTTAATCACAAAATCATAAGTTTATTCCTAGATCTACTACCAACGACATCTTGCACTTAACCTTCATCCATACACTGATATTGCCCGAGAGGCCATTTTACCACACTCGAGTCTTCCCTATCCTCCCATCATTCCCCTCAGCCATCCACCAATCCTAATAACCCCACAATCACCTTACTGACCAACTTCTATCCGGAAGCACTTAGATTGCTGACCCTACCGGTATCGTTTATGCTCTCTTTGGCGGCGGTTATCTAACCATGCGTCGGTTACCCGATGACCGTGTCGGTCCATGTGACTTATACCCCAAAACCTTTTGCTTGCCTATTTGCCACCTAACAACCCCAAATCCAGCCTGGTTTATCCCTATAACTCAACCTGAACGTATCAACGACCAGTAACCGAACAAACAAAGTGGCGCTTTATTATTGATAGTTTAGTTTCTATTGCTTTATGAACGAGATACCTAAATCATGATTTTGCAATAGCTTTCTATATTATCATTTGTGTTAAATTGTATTAAAAGGGGAACTGACCACCTTCGAAAGGAAGTTTTTATATTTCCTGGGCCTAAGGCAGATCCCTCATTTGTTGTCTAATTAAAATCTTGTGGTCTTGTATTCTTACTTGCAGGTAGTCCTTCCAAGACAAAAAGGAGTTCTTCGCAGTCGATCTGATCTCTCTCTACGGTACGCGCACACCATCTCAACATTCAATAGGTATTCCTCCTAGCCCTAACCCTTATCTATTTTTCAAAGGAATGATAGGATAGAAGCAAGTCTATTCTGCAGAGCCGAAACATTCCGTGTGAAACATTTTGGCACGCCTGGTGGGACCCATTTCGGGTTTCTGTTTCTCTTGCTTATTTACATTTTAGGAAGCATACTTGCTGTTGCTGTTTTTGTTATATATTTAGTAAAGAATTTGTCTTGCTTTCCTAGTTTCGCATTAGTGAAAGTCATCTCATTTGCTTCATCGAATATCATTTTCGATTTGGGTTTAAAACACGTGCATTACATTCTTGCTTGCTGTTTTCAATTCTAGTGAACATAGACTAAGTAATGTGTCATACACGTGGGGTGATTTCCACAGTATTGACAGGAAATTAATCTTACTTTCACTGCACAACACATACCGAATCACTTCACAATTAACACAACAGCTCAAAACATCCCCCCTTTTCCGCGGTATTCCTCCGCCCGATTGAGGTAACCTTATAAGCCAAAACAAACTTGACATTTCCCCTAAGTCTTTTGTTTAGGATTGACATCATTCCGCATCTAAAGGCATAAGCCCACAATAATTAAAATTAACCCTAGGGTTAGTCTCTGGATTTGCGTGTGCATCTTGTTTGTTTTCAGTTCTGTTTTCTCTGTTATACACTGTCTTCTGTGATTACCTTAGAACAATTTGATAAATATACTGAGCGTTGTTAACAATCAAATCAGCAGCTTCTTATATTACCAGTCTTATTACACCGACATCGGTTAACTGACCGACGTCGGCTATAGTCTAACCGACATCGGTTATCAGACCGATATCGGTTACTGTCTTTTCCAGTTCCTGACAAACCAGCAACCTACCAATTTCACCGGATGCGAGTCTATTTCTTTCTGATTGAAACCCTCTACGTGAACTCCTATCCATGGTTGTTATCACTTTCAAAAGCAAGCCGCCGCCATGGTTTCACATGCTTGCTCTGTTCCTTTGCCTGAATCACCCCCTTCACATTCTGTGGGGAATCCTACAGACACCAGCGAGGTTCCTAAAATTCCTGTGGGAGATAAAGAATTTGCCAAATTTCTGGATGCTAATCCTAGTCTTTGTACAATACTATTTGTCTCATGCCCTTGACCGTACACCTGACGGTCAACTCCTTGTTGGCATGCCTATCAGTATAGCTGCTCATTTAGCCCCTTCTCCACCTGATAACTCCGCTTTGCCTTCCGCATCCTTAGTCCCGTCGTCTACCTCAGCAGCTTCAGGGGTCCATACGGCACAGATTGGCTTTCCTTTGGTTAATCTTGGGCCCAACATGTCATTACCACCGACTGCTCCTACCTCGTCTCTCTTGCAGACTGTTCCGTTCATGACTTGCTCTCTGCCACCTATCCACACGAGCTTTCCTTCTCAAGCTCCGCCCACCTTTTCATTTCCACACACATATCCGGTAACCTCAACAGCTTATATAGGACATCCTTATTCGGTTGCCTCAACACAGCCGTCCTCCATACCTTATCAACATTTAACCCCACCATTGTCTAGCGGTGGCCCTTGGCCCAATTTGCCTCCGTTTACCACAACCACACCATCATCTCATCCAACTACTGATTTAATTAAACAAATGATGGACAAAATGCAAAACCCGGAGGCTTGTTTGAGAAGTCGTAGCGCCTTGACATATGAGCAAGTTTTTCGGGAGCCTATCCACCCTTCAGTCCCCCTTCATTCATATCCTCCTCAATGGGAATTACCAAAATTTACCCGTTTTAACAGTAAGGAGGACCCTCAACAACACTTGCGATCATTTAGACATGCTGCTTATCTGATTGCTCACGACGACGCTTTACTACTCCGCACCTTTCCCATGTCCTTATCAGGACCCACTTTGGAGTGGTACAGTGCTTTAACCCAGCACTCAATCTTCTCTTTTAACCAGCTAGCCCAATCTTTCTTGGATCATTTCTCCATTAACATTGCCAAGAAAGTATCTATCACCGACCTCTATGCCATCCGACAATTTGAAGACGAATCTATCGCAGATTTCGTTGGACGATGGCGGGGCCTTATCAACCAACTTACGTATGCCTTACCTCAGACCGAACTTATCGAACTGTTTACGTGGGCCTGCGCTAAGCACATCTCTCCTACCCTCCAAATTCAAACTTTCCGTACATTTGACGAGGCCTTTACTATGGCTCGAAAATTAGAGATTCGAGCCTTAGAGGAAGAGAAATTGCGGTTGCGTAACAAAAACCCCACTTTCCGAACCCAAGATTCCACCAACAAACCTAACACCACCAATCCTCACCCATCGACCACTTCGAAATCAAAAGGGGCCGTGCACGCGGTGATGGTAAAATCCCAACCACCATCTAATACCCCGCCAAAAACCACCTATAAGTATAAAGCAGAACCCATCAACTACACTCCCTTGGGAGAAACATATGGCGTGATATTGGAAAAATTGCTCAAAGCAGGAGCCATTACCTTACCTCCTATTAAACCTCATTCCGGGTTTGATTCCACTCGCGCCATACCTTCCTGGTACAAAGAAAATGACTTCTGTAACTTCCACCGCATGAAGGGACACAGTCATGAGAACTGCAAGATGTTGAAAAACATAGTGTAGGAAATGGTTGATGTAGGGGATATAGCCCTTGATAATCCTAATGCCCCTGCTAACCGAAATTTGAAAATATTCAACAAACCATTCCCGAATCATTCTTCTAACAGTAATCTAAACCAAGATATCTTAGCCGAAGAGAGTGTTCATGAGATCCATGCAGTCTTCGATTCCCAGCCAAAGACCTCTATCGAACAAATTCTGAATCAAACCTCTTCACTAACGTAGGAAACCGAACCCCCTTCCTCACCATCAAGACAAACTGAAATCCTTGTTGTTCCTTTACCCATCAAGGAATTAACTGCCCAGAGTTCCCTTCTCACAAATGAGCCTTCTTACACCACGTCCTTGCAAGACTGTGAGCGGATGTTATCTAATTTATCTATTTCCCAAACGTCTCCTTCTACCATTCTTGTTGTACAAGAGGAAGGCTCGCCACTTCTTTTGTCATCCTTAGACGAGAAACCTCTTGAACCGACATCACCACATTCTTTAAACATGACAGATCCTCTCAAACACGCCCTCCTACCTATTAGTCCTTCATCACCTAAATCTTTTCAGCAACCGGTTGACCTCTTAACGCCCATTGATACAGTGCCTCATATACCCCTTGTATCACACCCACAGTGGACCGGAATCACAACCCACCTTTCTTCCATACAAAATTTCCTATTCACACGTGAGGACTGTCATTCCACAGAAGATAGACAGGTTCTATGGGAACGTTTGAGTACGCCATATTCTACTCAAATGCAAATGACTGATCCTGATGCCTCTACCATATACCCGAAGTGTTTACAGAAGCTTAAAATGCCCATGTCCTCATCTTCACCCCCCTCATCTCTACCAAATACCTCATCCACTTCTATTAACTTAGCCAAATCTTCCCCTACGCTTGGGACCTTACCCATACCTAGTCTAACACACCCACCTAAGCGGCTTGATTTATCTAAAAATAAAGCCATCCATCCCATTAGGAGACAGACTCAATCTCCTCAACCTATGCCTCTATCACAACTAAAACCATCATCATCACACCTACCTTCCATATTGGGACCCCATCCCTCTACCTTACATCAATATATCATACCTCATGTGTTTTCTTTAAAGCAACCTACGCCTTCTGCACCCATACAGAAATCCAAGGGTATAGCAACAACACGTCACCCCGCGTATCTGTCCCCCCTATCAACCCTAAACAAATTCCATCATCAAAAGATTTATTTTCGGTCACTCCTATTTCCCCGTGGTTGTTTTCTGATACCACATCATCTGTGGCCTCATCATCCAACTTAGCTTCTACGTCAAAGAAACCACGGTTAGGTAAAACCCATTATCAAAACTCCTTGGCTAAACCACCCCCCATACAAACCAACCACACCACGTCATCACCAGAATCGACCCAGTCAATAGCCTCATTTTCCTCTGACTTTGACCCACTCAAAGGGTCTTACGCCAAAATCCTTGCTATGTTGGTGGAGAATGCGACTATTTCCCTACCCCCACTTAGACCTTATGATCCATCTAAATCTCGACCTATAGGTTACGATGAGTCTAAAATCTGCGCTTACCACCACACACCAGGACATGACGTAGAGGGATGCAAAGCGTTGAAAACCATACTTCACCCGTCACCTCTCTCAGATAGAAAAGTTAAGAAAGACAACTTACGAAGAGAGAGACCTTTAGCTTCAATTCCCTCTCCTATACCACCTGTCCCCGCCTCACCAAGATCTTTCATTATTACAGCCCCACCTCTCGAAAACCATGACCTATCCCTACCGTCTTCCTCCTCTCGTGTTCACGAGATCAATATGATTAGTGTTGCCACTCGAGGGCAGAAAAACAATGGAAAAGTGAAAGAAAACACACCCGCGGCATCTCTTTCTCCGTCAACCATCCCGATTGCACCACCACCTAAAGTGGTTATTCGCGGACCCACCTATCCCGTCTCTAATGGCATTGCCCACCGAACTATGATCAAACAGCTTCACCAATCGCCCGTAAAAATGACATTGTATGATCTCATTCAGACTTCTGAATCTCATCGACAAGCTCTCGTTGAGATCCTTCAAGGGATAGAGGTTTTACCTAATGAAACCTTGCCTGTTACCTCTATTCTAACACCCAATCATGTTGCTTTGCTCACCAACAATATATCTCCCCCACCATCGTCTCTCGCATGCAAAGCAGTTTCTTCTTCGTTAGTTTCTCCGAAGATGAAATTATCGACTTTGGTGCCAAAGATCCTGACCCTGCTCTTTTCATTTCAGCGTACGTTCGGGATATTCGGGTACGTCATGTTATGATTGACGGGGCGCTAGCCTAAACATCATCTCTTCAAAAGCCTTCCAACAAATGAATATCCCTTCTAGTTGCATGTGTGCCAACCCCATCATGTTGCGATCATTCAATGATGCTATTACTTCTACTTTAGGCACCGTGATCCTTAACATTCGTGTAGGACCACGTACTTTACCCGAACTCTTCTATTTCCTTGAGGGAGAGTTCCAATACAACATGTTGTTAGGCTGCCCTTGGATCCGGGCTATGGGATGCGTTCCCTCCACCTTACATAGATGCATAAAATTTGAGTACGAAGGGAAGTCCTACACCATAAAAGCTGATCCTCCCCCTTTAAAACTTGCAATATGTTGTATCGCCCTAATGATGTGCTTATACCAGTCAAGACACCCATTCATCCAACCCAGCCATCCACTTTCGATGCACCTACACCTTCAACTAATAAAACCACCATTACAAAATATTACTTCCTTTCCACGAGATAACATCCCAACCTCCGACCCCTTAGTAGATGTTTTTCAACACCTTACGCTGGGAGTACTTGCCTATATAACATTATCTCTTTCCATACCCCGCAGAGTACGGACGATTACATGCACATCCCACCTATGGCCATCGTCGCGTGGGGAGGTAATCTCTTACGGACCACCCCATTGCCGCACCAACCTAACGTATGGGGGTGTTGACGCATCCTCCATTACCCCTGAACCTCCTCTTGGTGTGGTTCCCTTCTAATCTGATTTTCAATACTTGACAAATCTTCGTTTCGCCCTCACCTTCTTGACTCGTTGTGCTTGGAAAGGCTTTGGTTTTGGTCTTTATGAACAAGGCCGACATACACTCATTCCCGTGACTACACGCAAACACAATGATCGCGGTGGTATCTCTTTTCTGAAACACCTACACGAGACACCTCGTGTCGGTTGTATCTGGAAGAAGACGAGCGTCACCCCTACCCAACCATCATCACCCACTTTTCCATCATCACCCACAGTCGATAGACCACCGAATTATATCCCTCCCAACTTTTTTTTTTTTCATAAATGCTATCTTCATAGGTCCTCTCACTTATCAACGCGATAATGAGGACCCATCTTCTCTTCCCCTTCTGTATCCAGACATGATCGAAGAGGATTCGCCTTCGATTAATGTTGTTGAGTGCCAGGATGACGACTCCATCCTCACTTACCTTGGTGCGGATGACTCCTATATTCAACGCGCCTTACCATCTGAAACTCAAACCATGTTGAATGAGTCGACTATAGAAATCAACATCCACACAGAGGAGGATCCTCACGTTGTGAAGATCGGACAATCCCTTAACACATCAGAACAAGCCGCCTTTACTACCTTTCTCCGTACCCGCAACCAAGCTTTCGCTTGGTCCTACGCTGACATGCCAGGAATTGATCCTACCATTGCCGTCCATAACATCACCCTAAACCCCGATTCCAAACCAGTCAAACAAAAACTGAGAAAAATACATCCACGCATTGCCCTCTTGGTCAAAGAAGAGCTTCAACGACTTCTTTCTGTTTCCTTCATCTTGCCTATTGATTATCCTCAATGGATTTCTAACATCGTACCTGTCACTAAAGCGATGGGGGGACTTCGGATATGCATGGATTTCCGAGACCTTAACCTCGCTTGCCCCAAAGATGACTTCCCCCTCCCAAGTATTGATCAACTTGTTGATCTCACTGCGGGCCATGAAATGCTCTCTCTCATGGATGGTTTTTCGGGATACAATCAAATTTTGGTAGCCCCGGTCGATCAACATAAAACTGCCTTCATAACTCCTTGGGGAACCTTCTGTTATCGTGTCATGCCATTTGGCCTTAAGAATCTTTGGTGTGACCTATCGGTGAGCTATGACTTACATTTTCATGACATTATGCACACTATCCTTGAGGATTATGTCGATGATCTTCTTGGTAAATCTAAACATCGCAGTGAACATCTCGATGTTTTAACCATTATTTTTGATCGCCTGTTACAATATTCAGTCCGGCTTCAACCAAAGAAATGTGTCTTTGGTGTTCTTTCGAGAAAAATTCTTGGCTTTATCATCTCTTTGCGTGGCATTGATGTCGATCCATCTAAAGTCAAAGCTATCCTAGAAATGCCCCCACCCAAAAACCTCAAACAATTACGTAGTTTGTAGGGTAAACTTCAATCCATCCAGCGTTTCATCTCCCAACTCTCGGATCGATGTCACCCTTTCCATCACCTTCTTAAAAAGAACATTGCCTTTCAATGGAGTGAAGAGTGTCACCAAGCCTTTGAAGCTCTCAAATCCTATCTCTTGCAGCCACCTGTGCTTATTCCACCTCAGGATGATCGTCCTTTCTACCTTTACCTTTCTGCCACTGACCATGCTATAGGAGCTATGCTCGCACATCGGGACTCGGCACGTCGAGAACAAGCCGTTTATTATATAAGTCGTACTCTCATGGATTACGAGACTAGGTATACACATGTAGAAAAATTGTGCCTAGCCCTATCATTCGTAGCCACCAAACTCCGACATTACCTCCTGAATCACAAAACTTTTGTCATCACCAATACGGACCCCATTCATTATATGTATGCCAAACCACATCTAAACCAACGCATCGCCCGATGGCTTATGCTCCTCACCGACCTCAACCTTGAGTTTGTACAACAGAAGTCAATCAAAGGACAAACTATTGCACTGACCACTTGCGGAGGCCCCTTTACAGGGAACAATTCACCAATTTTAATTTCCCCAATGAACTCATCGCCACTCTTTCACTCAGGGAAGAGTCGTATCAAATGACCCTCTTCTTCGATGGATCTAAATGCCAGTGCGGCGGAGGAGCCGGCATTGTTCTCATTCCTCTTGACGCTGAACCTATGCCTCTTTCATTTCGGCTCGATTTCCCCTGCACTAATATTACAGCGAAATACGAGGCCCTTGTTTTGGGTCTCGGGTTGAGTTACACTTAGGTGTCAAATCTATTAATATTTTTGGCGACTCTCAATTGGTAGTCAATCAAGTTATGGGCATCTACCAATGTAAGAATGAGGAACTTCAAAAGTACAAACATTACATGGATTCACTTTTGACCTCATTTACTCGTTATTCTATCCAGACCATTCCCCGCTCCACTAACAAATTTGCGGATACTATGGCTTGCTTAGCCTCGCAAATTCCTACCTCACCAACTGACTCTGACATATTCGTCTTGGTCCAACAACTTTTTGCCCCATCCTACTCAACCCCGGTTGTTTGTATGATAAATAATGTGTCTGCTAATTCGCAGGATACCTGGTACCACCAATTCCATGACTACCTTACAACCTCTGTTCTCCCACCTAACCTTACTAGTAACGGCAAACGTGCTTTTCTTAAAAGTGTTTCTCGTTATGTTGTCATGGGGGGACTCCTCTATAAACGTGGCTTTGATGGCATCCTCCTTCATGTCTAACCGGCGCGGAGGTCACCTATACCATCCAACAAGTCCATGATGGGATTTGTGGTGGACATTTTAGTGGCCTTGCCGTGGCTAAACGAATCCTTCGCCTAGGTTATTATTGGCCTACTCTTAACAATGACTGCTACGAATATGTTAAGCGTTGTGTTATGTGTCAACAACATGCCAACCTTCAACATACTCCTAGCCATCCGCTACAGGTCGCACGAGATCTTTGGCCTTTCTCACAATGGGGTTTAGACCTTATTGGTGAGATTCACCCAACCTCTTCACAACGTCACCATTGGATAATCACAGCAACCGAATATTACACAAAATGGGTGGAGGCCATTCCACTCATTTCAATCAAAAAAAAAAATTGTCGAATTTGTTAACCATCACATTATCTCTCGTTTTGGTATTCCTCATCGCCTAATAACAGAGATAATGGTAAATCTTTTAAAAATAAGTTGTTCTGAAGACCTTTGTCACAACTTTGGTATCAAACTTAGTTTCTCATCGCCTTACTATCCATGTAGGCCAATGGTCAGTGAATCTTCTAATAAAACCTAACCAAAATCCTCATGAAAGTTGTCAATGAGTCCGGAAGAAACTGGCATGATCACATTCCCTTTGCCCTTTGGGCTTATCATACTAGCATTCATACCTCCACTAATGCCACACCATTTTCTTTGGTATATGGTACCGAGGATGTCTTGCCTCTCGAAGTACAAATACCCTCACTCAGAATATCTCTTCAGGATATTCTCACCAATGATGATTTCCGCCAAGAGCGGTTAGCCCAATTAGAGCTTCTTGACGAGCGTCGTCTTACGGCTCTTGATCACCTTCAAATCTACCAAAAACGCATCAAGCGTGCTTATGATAAACGGCTTCATGAGCGTACTTTTAAGGTTGGCGATCTTGTCCTCAAAGAGAATCAACATGTAACCAAACTAGAAAAGAGTAAACGTGGAAAATTTGCTCCTAATTGGATTGGGCCTTACATTATCACTCACACTTACGGATCAGGCACTTATCGTTTAGCTTCGCTTAATGGTAAACCTGAGCCTGAACCCCTTAATGCCTTGCATCTTCGACCATTCTACTGTTGAAATTAGTGTTATATCACTGCTTATCTACCTTACGCTCGTCCCTTGAGCTCATTTACCACCGCATACACTTTGTTTCTTACATCTCAAAATCCAATCAAGCTCATATGGTTTGATTATCACCTCCCCTTAAAAGATGCCTTCCCCTTTTTAGTCTAGTCCATGACTTCAAAGTATCAAAATGACACATTCTTAATTACACACTTATGGGATTTTCTTGAGTCAAACTTCTTACAAAAAACTAGATGCTTCATGCCCAACGGACATCTAGACCTCTAACTTATACAATAGACTGCTCCCTTGAAGGACAGCTATATGCCAAACTATTGCTCTTATTATATATAGACTGCTCCCCCGAAGGACAGCTATACATAAACACTGCATCTGCTACTATAAATAGACTGCTCCCTTGAAGGACAGCTATACACAGTTAGCCTTTATTAGAAGCTTCTCGCATTGATCAGCTTCGTGAAGACCTCAAGAACAACAAACTACGTATCCCATGTAGACTTCCCGCATCGATCAGTCTATATCCAGAAAAATAAAAATAAAAGCAGTACTTCAAAGCACTTTTGAGTCATGGACTTGTCTATTTAGGTTTGGTTTTCTTTTGTCAGAATCATCATCTTATAATAAGTTCTCTACACCCTCGCCCACATCAACCACCTCACCTCACCATTTGTCAAAGCACCAAAACTCAAGGGACGTGACGTATATCCGATATATTGTGATTATACCACTCTTTTCACCTATCGAATTCTACTTTATGCAAGGTACCTAGGGATTCAAGCTCATCCTACATTAATATGTGGTTTGTTTAGCTCTTCTCAATTACGGGACACTCTTGCCTCTTTTGCTCGGCTCTAGGATTGTGTGTTGACCTTAATCAGGACACGATTCCCTACTACTTGGGTATGCTAACTTTCGCTTCACCCATACCTACACCAACAACATTACCCTACCAACACCAACAACATTACCCTACCAACATCAAATTTTTACTAACCAACAAAATTGCCTAACCACAACCAAATTGCCTGAATTCACCTCTCCCTGCTCCTAAGGGAGAACTACATCGGTCTGAGGCCCTTCCTTGCTTTGTGTAATGGGCTATGTAGGTAGCACTTAGGAGACATGGGGTCTCCCAAGGTTAGCTCGACCATCCCCTACCATACCCTATCATGTGTTGTAAATATAAATATTTTTTGTGTATTTCTATTTGCCAACGTTCCTCTTTATCCTTTTTCAAAACAAACAAAAACAACATCCAAAACACAACCATTCTTATTATTATCATCACTCAAAAGAACATACATCTTTAGTTTTATTTTAGATGTTAACCAAATACATCTTCTCTATCATCGACTCGCAGGTCGGCATCCTTATTTATTCTAATATTCCTATAAAATCCACTTAGACTCTTGCACCTCCTCCCGAATCAGGTGGTGATCGTGATCGTCGATGCCTCTCAGCTGGCCTCTCCATCCTCAAAGGTGCCACTGCCATTGGTTCCTCCCATTGATCCACCAACATCTCCTGTAACATACGAATACGTCCTCTCGCGTGGAGGAATCTTGCCTCCAGTCTCTCCACTCGTAGCTGTGAAGCCTCTAACATTCCCATTGTCTCATTCACCTGTGTTTGAAGCTAGCGAGCCAAATCCTGCAGACGATCTCTCTCCGCTGTAATCACAGCTATGTCAGGGCACTCACGTGCACCTCGCAGCTCTGCTACCCACCATACTCTATAGGCCTCCGTCGTTCCCGCATCCATAACCCTACGATCGGCTGCTATCTCTTCTGGCCCTTCTGGAGGTGTCGGCCGGGGAGGTGAGAATGCTGCCTCGGCGTCGATCCTCATGTATGGTCTATATGTCATAGGAATATCCTGAACGAACCCAAATTGTCGCCGCACGTGATCTAGAGGAATCCTCTCGTACTCGCCCGGCCTATGCCCTGCGATCCACCTCAATCGCTCTACACCCCTCAACTCCTCAGCTATGTGCTCTGTCACCATATAGTTCCCGTACGGCCTCCAACAAATATCCGCAACAGTCACCATTTCCCATACCTGTCTATAATACTCGATGTCATCTATCATGGCCTGGGATCTCGCTTCTTGTTCTGTCTGGACCCATCGTCTGAATCCCAACCTTTGCACTCCTGTCTCTCCCGACTCAATGGGTTGGCCTATTAGACGTACACAAACAATATGCTCATAGGCCCAACAATGTAATAAGTACGAAAAATCCAGTGTCATCCTGTGTTTTCACTTGCATGCCCATAAACCCCTATATAACTCTGCCAGATATGCGGGTGCCCATGCGAATGTCACGCTCATTTCTATCATTTCCCAAATAACACTCATCAATGCTTTGGGAAATCTTCCACCTTCCGCCCTCGGCAATGCATAATACCCCACCGCTATCATTAATAGCACGACCTTTGTTTCCTTAGGGTGTGTTGCATACATTGTACCATACATAAATGATAAACCTCACTGTGTCAAATCTCGTGCAGCTGACCCAAATACTATGTTATATCGCTGCCGCCTCGCACTTGAAACACTGATACTGCTTTTTCCTATCATTGGGAGTCTCAAAATATGGAACACATCTTCCAAAGTCACTGTCATCTCCCCTGTTAGTAGATAGAAGGTATTCTTTTCTGGATTCCATCTCTCAATCAATGCCTGCAACATAGCATGGTTACGTGCGATTCTTGAATAATAGCAGATTCCACTTAACCCCAATTGATTTATCAATGCCCATTCAAACCGGTGTTACATCCGCTCGGATTCGTGATAACAACGCTGGCACAGTATCATTCATCCTTAACCTTGCTTCTACCTGCATACATCAAAACGACACATGATTATTCAAAAGAACAAATCTCTACGGGTTTTTTCTCAAAATCTGGAAACCCTTACAGTGACCGATAGTGGTTATGCATAACCGATACCGGTTTGCTAACCGATACCGGTTACTTATAAACGATACCGGTCACTGTCAAAATATACCTACCCTGCTTCAAACATACACCTTCGATATTTATGAAGCCCGTTTACTCCTATTTCTACCTAAAAACATACAGGCCCACCCTGTTTACCTGTCCCATAGCACTCATACCATCCCCAACCCTTGCCTATCACCTTTTTTTCTAATCTTTACCCACTTACACTTCTTTCATACTATTTACAAACACATGCAAGAATCAAATTACACCCAAACAATTTACCTCTCCGGATGCAGCAGCTTGGGGCGGAACATGTCTTCCCCCTCGTCCCTGCCTGCTGGATGCTTCTCCTCGTTCAGCCATGTTCACCACCCTCTTCAAATATAACTTGTCTTTCTACCTTCTGAATCTCAGCCCACGCTCACTTCACCTGTCTCTTTCCTCCTTATCACTCAAATTCTTTCATGCAATTACCTGTAGCAGTTGTCAAACAGCTGTCGCATTCGCATATTTAACGTGTTTCATGACTCTAAAAATAAGAATGCTAAAAATAAGAACTTAAGTTGCCAACCCAGCAGTTCTATTTTTAGGAAAACAATTCTTGCATAACCGATATCGGTTACATAACCGATACCGGTCATATATCTACCGACATCGGTTACATAACCGATATCGGTCAAGTTACCCCTTGTTGCTTAAACCTAAGTCGTCTCTTCATTTTTGCAAATTTTTGTGGTGCCCGTCCCTTTTTCCTGCATGAACAACACCATTATCCATATTTTTCATTAAATCCACATCTCATTACAATTTCATCAATATCATCTATCTATATTACCAAAAACAAACAAGCCATCAACTAAGGATATCAAAAAACTATCAATCTATACACCATTTGGATCCAACTCATCAGATACAACCATTTAATATTCACACACCAAATGACCAAACATACAACATTTCATAATATAACATGTCAATTAAACTCATCATTTATATCTATATACATCCCATCAACAAAAGACATCAACATCATTAATATATAACACCATGTCAATCAAACTCATCATACATCACATATCACAAACCATCGACAAAACATTTAACGCATTTTACGCACAGCATGTGGGTCAAATCATCATATCTATATATATACAAAGTTTCAAATATACAATGTGCCCTGCATCGGGGCCTCTGTGATCTCATAATACAACAAAGCCGGCACGCAGGCCACAATAACTATCAATAATCTCGACTCGGCTCGCAGGCCGGTCTCTCATATCAAAAACATACTCACTCATGCAGGTGGTATCAAGCTATACACTTTGTGTACTCGGCTCGCAGGCCGGTATATACAATAAATGAATGAATAAATGAATAAATAGGCATGCAGGCCTCTATCAACACAACCGGTTCGCAGACCGGTGCCCATGTCCAATATACAAAATGTGCAGGGACCCCTCAGCTCTCTCCACCTCCCTCTGCCTGTCTGCCTGCTGGTCCCTGTCCTACCTCTCGCCTCCTGCCTGTGACGGACCCACCAGCTGTGGCTGCACCTCCCTGAGACCTCTGGCTCCGAGAGGTCTCTGCTCTATGTGCCGCATAGGGCTGATAATCAGCCCCGGTACCATCAAGAATATCCTGATAGTATCGGGCCTCCACTCTAGCCTCCATGTAACGCTCTCGAGCCACCATAGGTCTTTGGGGCTGGTCGTGACACCTCTACCACGGCTCCCCCATTGCTGTCTTTGGTGCTGTGGTGGTGCTGGGCCATGGTGGTACTGTACTGTGCTGAGGCCGTGTGCATGTCTGCATTTCTTTGGTGGTGCCTGTGTACTGCATGCATCTAGTGCAAAATTTGCTGGGCACTGCTTTCTTCTGTGGTGCTATGCTCGTACACTGAGCTGGGCTAGCTATTGCCCTGTAAAACACCTATACGTGCTCGCGTGCAGCAGCAAGTTGCCTCGTAATAACCGTACGCCCCCAGAGCTGATCTCGCTCTGCTTATCACCGCATGCCAAGTTTGCGTTTGCCACATGCAGGATGTCTATCTCCCGCTTTGCTCTCGACCAGGCCCACCAAACCATATATGCTCCCGTATAACCAGCATCATCTACAGTGTCATCTGCTAGCCTCTCAGCAACCCAATCTGGGTCCAAGGGCTGTGGTGCAGGCAGTGGGGCCTCTACATCATCCCTCCGGTACTGAGGGAAGGGAGGTGGCTCGTCTGCCGCAGGCCCATCTTCCTGTGTACCCTCTCTAGGGGTATCCTCTCATACTCTCCTGGCCTCCGTCCTGCTATCCAGAAAGTGTACTGGATCAAGCGCAACTGTAATCGGGCTCCTCTGCATGGGTGATGACCTCTGTAAGGTCTCCATATGATATCTGCCACTGTCAGGCCCTCTAATAAATGCCTGTAATAAGCGACGTCCCACCCTGCAAGCACTGCTCGTGGCTGGCCCACGACCCCCAACCACCTCTGAAAGCCGTATCTATATATGACCTGTGGCCCTGGCTGCCTGGGCAGCCCTACTGGTCTAAGGCATATGATGTGCTCATATGCCCAACAATGCAGCAAAAACATCGAACAAATCCCGAATCGCCTCATCCGGCGATAGCCCCACAACTCTCGATACAACTGTACCAGGTATACTGGTGCCCAAGCATAACAGGTGTGCTCCTCCACCATCTTGTGTAGAACCCCATCGCAGCCGTGTGGAAAGCGGCCTCCCTCTGAGTCCGGGAGGGCAAAGCAGGTGATCCCGATCATCATCAACACGGCAAGCCGTGTCTCATGGCGATGCACACGGTACATATCCCCATACCCGATGCTCGTGCTGTGATACGTCAATATGCTGCCGCATCCCCTTAAAACCTATAAGATGATGTCCATGGCGGTCTCTGCGTCCACTGAAAGATCGCCTCTCTTAATCGGCGATCAAAGGATACGATACACATCCTCCAATGTGATAGTCATCTCCCGAGTCGGGAGATGGAACACATTGGTCGCCGGATCCCATCTCTCGATGAGGGCGACCATCAAACTATGATCCCTATCGATCACTCTGTACCGCTGGACTCCGCCGAGTCCCACCTCGCGCATGATACCCCAGTGTGCTGCGGATACATGTGGCCGCATCTGTACAACAAATGGGCATCCTATCCCGCATCGTCAGCTGCTGACGTGCCTACAAAACCAACCCACAGTATTAGCCCTACTCTTTATCACAACATCTACTTATACCCTCTATACCCCTTTTTTTTTTATCCCCCCGACCACAACCCGACTCCATACCACACGTCTACGCCCATCTATCTTCCCCTAAAAACTTCTACGCTATTCCCCCTCCCTCTTCACACCCAAACAAACAACCCACACCATACTCAAACACCCTACACCATGCCCAAATACCCAAACCACATCCAAAAACTCAAAAACAAAATCACAACCCACACCAACAAATTGACATAAACCTAAGTCAGGACCGCACCTATACTGAAACACCCAAACAATACCACAACACCCCCACCCCAACCCAAACCATACCCAAATCACTACCAAAAACTCAAAAACAACAACATAACCTAAACCAACAAAATAGCTAAAAATCGGTAGGACCGCATCGGGTCACCTCATAACCGACCGCAGTCCCCTTCCCACCAACGCCGGTCCAACACAAAACATCCGCCCTAAAATTTTGCGACCAATGCCGGCCGCTACATGATCGACATCGGTCGCCAGAACTCCCGGAGCCGAACCCGCGCGCCCCCACCTACATTTTTTTCATTTTTCTACCAATTTACCCACCCAAATACCCTAAAAACCTACCCAGTGGATCGCGTCCGGTCACTATGACTTATATCCCAAAACCTTTTGCTTGCCTATTTGCCACCTAACAACCCCAAATCCAGCTGGTTTATCCTATAACTCAACTCGAACGTATCAACGACCAGTAACCAAACAAACAAAGTGGCGCTTTATTATTGATAGTTTAGTTTCTATTGCTTTGTAACGAGATACCTAAATCGTGATTTTGCAATAGCTTTCTATATTATCATTTGTGTTAAATTGTATTAAAAGGGGAACTGACCACCTTCGAAAGGAAGTTTTTATATTTCCCGGGCCTAAGGCGGATCCTCTCATTTGTTGTCTAATTAAAATCTTGTGGTCTTGTATTCTTACTTGCAGTAGTCCTTCCAAGACAAAATGAGTTCTTCGCAATCGATCCGATCTCTCTCTACGGTATGCGCACACCATCTCAACATTCAACAGGTATTCCTACTAGCCCTAACCCTTATCTATTTTTCAAAGGAATGATAGGATAGAAGCAAGTCTATTCTCAGAGAGCCGAAACATTCCGTGCGAAACACATTCACACCTATAGTGGTCAAGAGATCTACACGTATAACATGTTCCATGAGGGAACTCACCTCTTCCTCCACCATGGCCTCGTCCTCCATATCCACCATGATATCCACGTCCCCTTCCATGACCTCCTTCAAAACGCCCCTCATTCCTGTCATAGCGTGTTTGATTATGATCCCGATCCTAGTGCTCATTCTTACCCTTAGGATTATCTGTTATACTTGTCTATCGTACCCCAATGTCTATAGCATCCTGGATCTGACCAATCAATCAACAATCCTCAGTATCATGGGTCATGGACCTATAAATTTTGCAAAAGCAAGATACATTCTTCCTTATCACACATTATAACAAAGGACAGTGACTAGCATCATGATTCAAATGATAGATTTCATAGCCTAACAAAGAATGAACGTATAGATCTGTGAGGGAAACTATCCTTGGTGTGACCTTCCACCTCACAATATGTACACCAAATTCATGAGCGCGTTTCATGGGAAGAATTTGTTGATAGCTTCTCTAAGTATTTTTCCATAACTACAATTTGTGCCTCTTAAAATGGAATAATGCCAGTTTCAATGCTCCCAATTGCCTTAGCATGCAAAGTTGTTTCTAGTGCTTCACACGGATCAGTGTATGTCTTATGTGACAATGCCCTTCTAAATGGTGTAATCAATCCTCCAACAAACCATTGTGTATGTTGGATTGCATGAATATCATAAGATAGCTTAGATAGAAGTGTCTTAAAATGAACATCATACTCACATACACTCTCAGTAGTGCCTTGCTTGATATCCTTTAGCACACTTATACTCTTTTGCTCAAACTCAGGGATATAAAACTCTTTCAATAAAGCATCCTTAATTTTGCATAATCCACACAAGTTTGATCAGGGTCAAACTTTCGATACCAGTTGTGTGCATGTCCCTGTAATGTAGTAGTGAATTGACTTGCCTTACACTCAGCAGCTTATGATCCCTTTAGCGCACCACAATATCTCACACATATACACATGTTTGACAAAGATCCTCTATGTCTCTATATTCCAGGAGATGAAGAGACATCTCCATATAGATATTATGTGTTCTTTGCGGACCTTGACCACCCGATCCAAAACCTCATGTGTTCCCTCTGCCTCTAGAACCACCAGAACTAGAACCACCTATACCTCTTGATCCTCCACCTGTACATAGAATAGGACTTGTAGATGTACTCCCTATGCTCGATAGTAGTACTATTACGGTCAGTGAGGTAGTTCCACTTCTAGAGGTGAATCCAATATTCTACGCGCTCACGTTCTATGTGGATGATGGGCCTAAAAACACACCTCTAAATAACATTGAAGCCATATGTCCTACCATTGATGTACTTGCTCCCCGACTTACTACTTGCTCTCCTACTACCCAAGTCAACTTGTTAGTTACTTATCATACTAGATACGAGAAAATCAAGCGCAAGGGCTAGGTCACCGTGTGGATTAAGATGTACACCATGCAGCCCAAGTAGTCTCTGTTGGCACACTTCGTGTGAGGCCAAGGGGATCTCTATCATGTTTTCCAATATGGGTGAGTTCTTGATCCTCTGCTCCGGGTCTTCTACGTGAGCTTTAAATCCTTCATGAACCATCTCTCTCCTCAATGTCATACCTTTTACAATAGAAAATTTCTTCTCTATCTCCTCTCGCGCACCTTATTATACTTAATCCACCTCTCCTCTCTCTGCCTCTCTACCGCTAGGTCTGCCATCTTTCACCAAACCTATTCCTACCCTTACATGTGGTAAATTTTAGTTAGCCATCGGTTTACTCTCCAGATTCAAAGTTACCATCAAGATCTTGATCACCAATGGAATACCTTATAGATATGTTCCTCTTGGATACCACAAAAACTGGAATTCAGCTACCTCAGGAAAGAATACGTCAAAATTGAATATTCTA
The DNA here is from genome assembly GCA_018340775.1 of Taxus wallichiana var. yunnanensis. Taxonomy (NCBI): domain Eukaryota; kingdom Viridiplantae; phylum Streptophyta; class Pinopsida; order Cupressales; family Taxaceae; genus Taxus; species Taxus wallichiana. Next base: position 864,494,781 of record CM031235.1, read on the forward strand.
GAATATAACTATTTAGAACACCATGAAACCACATACCCACAGTGCGATTCCAAATTAGATCAGCATCATAAAGGGCCTAAAATTCTTCTTGTGTCTAGACAAGTGTGTGATACCTCTAATTCCACTGAGATGCATAAGCAATAAGCCACTTGTATAGTTCTACTAGAAAAATAGTGAAAAATATCTCATATAGGGTGTCATACAGATTTTGTTCTACCCAAATGTGTGTGTTAGAATCATATCCACTACATAACCGTCATGCATATTCTTCCTCCAGATCATGTATCCATTCCTCAATACTTGCTAGAGTTAATCGATATGTCTTCATCGCGAACCATCCTGAAAATAACTAAAAAGAGGTCCCGAAATGGAACCAATGATGCAGCCTAGAATTTACTAGATAACACCCTAGTTGCGCTGACACATCACTCAGCCTAGAGTGAGCACTCACCCAAAGCACACAAAGGTATCAGGTCCCTCTTTATGGTTGTTGTACCAAGATGTTAGCGTGATGAAGGAAGAAACATATATATCCATGACTAATCCACCATTCTACCATGCATGCTACATTCAAATCTATGAAAGAACAAGCTTAAACAGTAATCATGATTGAATCAATAACATGCACTACTCACTTACATACACGAATGAAACTTAGATTCAGCTAATATATTCCATCTATTAATAAACACAAAGATCCTTACAATAATGTCAATTTATACCAATGCGCATGGATCGATACGATGTAATTCCATTGTATATCTCTCTATCACACACATCACACACACATCATATCTCATATATCATATATATATATATATGTATATATATATATATATGTATATGTATGTATGTATGTATGTATGTATGTATGTATGTATGTATGTATGTATGTCTTGTATGTATGTATGTATCTCTTTATTCATGCCCGCTACTATGTAATTCTCATCATATATATAGGGTGGGGACTTTCCCTTCACTGCTCATCTATTCTAGAAATAGGCCACATGCTATTAATAGCCACACACCATTCACAAGCATAGCCACACATGCAAGTGGTATATCTATAGACTTCTTACGCTTAATCAAGTGATAATCCTATTCCTAGCTTATCTCCATGCAAAACGATTGATCTAATCCTCTAAAGATAGACAATGCATGGCATGCACATCTATGCATCATTGGTGCATTCCGCATGCCATCTTCTAAAATAGGTCAACATGCTAAAAATTGGCTAAGTCCCAAAAGTTGAACTTGCCCTCCTGCGCGGGTTCTTCTTGTCCCTTCATGCCCTTGATCCTGGATTTCTCTCCTATGTGGACTTCTTGTGTGATCTCTAACAAGTATTCTCCGATAAACATAGCAAGATACACATTTTTTGAATGATACAATTAGAATTCTATTAGATGAGTTCATGATTACGCACCATAAGACTACACCATATCATCCTCAGGAAAATGGGACTGTTGAGGCTTTCAACAAGATTTTGAGCCAGACATTGACAAAAATTTGTGATGTTGGAAGGAAGGATTGGGATGATAAAGTTTCTGTAGTACTTTGGGCATATAGAACAACATACAAGTGGTTAAACAAGGCCACACCCTTTCAATTGGTGTTTGGCACAGAAGTAGTTCTTCCTATGGAATTCATGTTACCTTCTTTGCATATTGCATGCACTGGAGGTCTAGCTGATGAGCAAGCATTAGAATAATGAATTGAAAATTTTATTAAGTTGGATGAGCAATGAGCAATAGAACGTTGGCGTCGAAAGCAAGAAAAAGCCGAGGCGAAAGCATGGCATGACAAGAACATCAAGGACAAAAATATTGAGATAGGACAAATGGTGCTTCTTTATGATTCTAAGTTTTTGCACCATCCAGGAAAACTAAAATTACGTTGGTAAGGACCATATGTTATCACTTACATACTTGAAACAAAAAAATTCAGTTAGAAACTCTTGATGGAATACATTACCAGTTACTTCAATGGGAGTAAACTAAAGTCCTACTATAAATAAGTCTTCTTGGTGTTTGTAATAAGGAAGTGTTGTCATTTAGATTAGGATTTAAATTATGTATTCCCTTAATGTATTTCCTTCTTCATCTCTATGCTTTGTCAATTTAGTTGGTGTTTTTTGAAATAATCGTGTTTGTGTGCGAGAAGCTAATTACCATTTGCAGTATTTTTATGCACAGAAGATTGCACATACCTTTTGTGAGGGGTGGTTATTGAAAAATGGGTACACTTAAAGGAACAAACTGTTATAAGTGTTATTCAAGTTTGAAGATTTGATGGATAGAATATTGCTTCCAAATAAGGACCATAGATGGAGATAAATGAAGAAACAATATAATGTGAGGTAAGTAGCAGTCGTGGAGACTACTAGGAGAAGTCGCGGTGGCAAGGTACTTAGGTGCATGTAGACACGCACCGAAGAGAAGTCGTAGCTAGAAGGTAGGAGGGCATGCTAAAAGGTTATAGTTGAGGTGCGAAGATGTTCGGCCACGATGAAATTGTGGAAATGGTCAATTAATGAGAGGATTGTTGGTAGGTGAAGGAGCAATAAATGCACTAACTTTTTGAAAATCTATATAAGGATGGGATGCAAGTTCATTTTTACCGTTGTAATCACAAAAATTTGAACAAGCTAAGTGAAAATGAGTTGAGAAAATTGTGTTGAGGTGCGAGAGAGTGTGAAACCAGACGTGGAGAGTATATTTGTGCATAGGAGAAGCTTATGTCCCCATTGGTGAAGGGTTTGAGTGAAGCGAGCATTGTGAAAGAGCTAGGGCACATGATTTTAACTAGGGCACGTAGATTCAAGCTAGGGTTTGGACTTTCTTGTTACAGAAGATAGAAGGAAAACATTTACACACTACAGAGGATAGAAAGTTGTGATTTACAGATGACACCAAAGAAAGCACCTGTTGTAGGAGCCAAGGGAAAGAAGAAAGTGGAAGTAGAGGTTGAAATTGATCCCAGAGTAATTTCTCGGAGATGCAATACCTAGAAGGCGTGATAGTGGGAAAAGAATGGGATTCTCACATCCATAAGTGCAAGATAAGTGATTACAACCACCACACATTGGATAATAAAAGGAATTTGACGCGTTGTTGAGTACGAAGACAAACAAGTGCACAGCAGAGGACATGCCAATATATGATGATGCTGGAGAGAAGTTGTTAAAGAAAATTGGAGTCTACCAATCGTATATGAGCTCCCATATTTTAGAAAGTATGAACCTTTATACCAGTGGTTGATGAGTAGAGTACATGAATACTTTTTCTATTTCATCAGATGAAGGGTAAGGATTACAGCCGCATTGATTATAATAATAACATGATTAAAGGGCATAGGAGTGGGTTTGGATAGTGACTTGACAGATAAAGCAAAGTAATCCTTGAGATACGGAAGGAGTTAAGATATACCAACGCTATGCACATAATGGATATCGACAAATTGAAGAAGTACCCAGTGGTACATGCAATTGCACATCTAGTGACCAAATTGAATGATCAAGAGAGATGGTCACAAGTGAATACAATGTGGCTACACATTGCAAGGAGAATGTCACAGGGAATAATTTACAACATATCAAGCTATATTGTAGAAACTATCATCAAGGAAGCACACACATGTGAGAAAATTAGTTTCGGCACTATCTTATTATCCCTTGTATTTATGGAGATCGGAGTGCTGATGGGCCAAAGAACAAGATCTGGGAGTATCCCATGCAAAACAAGTCCCTTGTGGAAATATTTGACAAGTACTTGTGTGAAGGGTCAATGAGTGGGCCATTCAAGAAGAGGGAGGAGATGTGGTATGATCAGATTTATGTATCATTTGAAGAGGAGTGGTGCATCCCCAAGGAGTTACCTTCGGTGGTAGGCAAGACAGGTGTAGTTCATGATGTACCAAAGACTTCGCATCACATGATTTGTAATGAAGGATGGGACTTGGAGCCCATGGTGTAAACTACCGTATGCCTTCATAGCACACTACTTCCATGCATCACCCACTATTTTACTGATGCACACCACCTAAATTTTATTGCAGACAAGGTAGAATGTGACTACCACATGCTAAAGAAGATGTATGTATATCCAAGTCAAGCTACCTATATTGAGAGGCTAATTTCAGATATGATAAGCATGAAGCCTGTGAGTTTGGTGATTGGAGATAGTGGATCCATGCTTATATACCTTTAGCTTAAACCTAAGTTGGAGGGTAACAAGTATGTAGAGAATGATTTCACACTCCCAAGGTTGCCTAAGGGAAAGCATACAATGGAGAATGTACCAGACTTTGAAGCCCACCGAACCTATAGAGGTAGATGATGAGGAGGAAGAGCATGAATATAGTGGCGGCTTGGTACATAGAGGCCAAAGGAAACCCATGGACAAGGTAGAAGCTAAGTGCATAAGTACTCCACCCCAGGCACAAGAAGAAGGAGATGAAGAATTGGAAGTAGGATTAGACCTAAGTAATGCCACTTTAAGAGGGTGTTCAGAACGAAAAGAACTCAAGGCACTACTCCATAATCAATATGAAGATCACCATGACTCTCTCCATAGAAGGAGACAACTGAGAAGAGAAGGAGAAAATTGAAGCTAAATGAGGAGGTGGAGGAGTCTGAAGAGAGCATGCCTAGATCTCCAATACAACCAGAGGATGTGGAAGAGCCCAAGGATAAAGAAATGAAGGTTGAAGAAGAAGGAGTAAAGAAGCCAAGAGAAATAGAGCAAGATACTACTCAGGACATAGAGGATCCAACTCCAAACCTTGGCGCTCAAGTTCCCAAGGGGCCAATATTAAGGAGGGCAAGTGGGAGTATATTGCACTAGTCATGGGCTATGAAGAAGACACAAGTAAAATTATCCGTGCACGATTCCAAAATACAGTGGGCCTCAAGGACTTGTATGGGTGGGAGTTGATGGACCTTGACATGGAAACCACGTGTGCGAGGAAATAGTTATCATGGTCCATGCAAACTCACATGGACGAGCCTAATTTTGATGTGTGTGAAGAGTCCTATGTATCAAGGAGAATGAGGAAGGCACCACAAAATAGGCACATAACCATCAAGCCAACTATTATGACTGATGAATAGGTGAGTAATGCCTTAGTAAAGGTATCTACAGAGGTGGCATGTAGGAATGTGGATAAAGCTGCCACTATCAAAGCGCTAAGAGAAGAGATCAAATCCAAATATGCACAGAACATGTGTTTGAAAGGAGATAAGTACCTAGAGTAAAAAAGAATTGGGTTCTCATCGGCATGGTAGAGGAGATCGAGAGATCATGTCCTACAAGCAAGACCACACTTGGAGCCCAAGGTACCCAAAAAGTTCCCTTCGGCTATGCACTATGTGCGTACCCTAGTTGATTTGGTGCTTGAGGATGGACCAGTTCGGATGCTAGAGCCAAAGGATCCTAAGCAGGAAGTAGAGAGAAAAATGTCTTCAGTGATAAGGAAGATTTCATCATACGAGACATTGCTTCAAACCTTGCAGGAGGAGCCGAAGAAGGTAGACCATGCATTGAACATATGTGCAGCTCCAGATACGTAATAAGGATCAAGACCATAATAGAACACAATGAATTCCTGAATGCAATGAAAGATGAGACATAGGAACATGCAAAGAGATTGGCACTAGTGAAGCAGAAGCACGAGGCCCTTGTAGTAGCCCAAGACCCCCATAAAGATAGGCTAGATGAAATTGGGAAACTTATAGCCCATAAGATGGATCTTCTGGAAGGAAGGGTGATTGCAATGTCTAGCATTGTTATTGTATTACAGAATGAGAAGGAAGAGATTGTGTAAGAAGAGTTAGACTCTATTACATCAGATATTCGGAAAAGGAAAAATCCATGTTAAGTGATTGGCAAGCCTTAAAGGCTGAAATCAAAGAGGAATATCCAAATTTGATTCATCTAGACGATACAGAGGATGTTGCGGGGTGAAGGTCATTCTTTGTATAGAAATTATTTACTTTCCATTCATTCCATTCTTTATTCTTTAAAAGTATCAGGAGGCAACCATTGTTGGGGTGGCAATGCAGTTTTGTGTGGGGTAATGTTGAGTAGACAAAGTATGATACTTAGAAAAAGGCACACAGAAGGTTCATGCATGAGAACATGGTGCATTTAAAGGTGTGGAAGGATAGGAAAGGACACGCGTGTGAAAGACAAGGATAGATTCGGGACTTATCCATTTTCACATGTACATGCTATTTTTAGAGATAGCATGCAGAGCACACAAACCGGATAAAGACTTTCACGACACACATAGGCTATTTTGGGAAGAGCGGCTACTAAGCACTTCACATGGGTTTAAGCTAATAATAGAGTTGTTACTACCAGTTATTTAGAAGAGATCGATTGTTAGCACACTTACATGTGTGTCTATTATTGTAAAGGCGCATGGCTATTTTCGCATGTAGCCTATTTTGGGAATTATGCAAGCGGTGAAGGGAAAGTCCCCACCCTTATAAATATGTAGTGATCTACGTAGTATAGAAGGACTATGTGAGGATTGGATATAAGTTATTGTGAAGTTATGTTTCCAGATCTGATGTGCACATGAGCTTATGGTATTGTAAGAAGCTTCTATGTATTTATTTTGTTTAATATAATGGAGTGTATTGACTGATTCAAGGTGTTAAACATGATTACAACTAAATCTTGCATGGAAGAGTTCATTGTGGCTATTACTTAAATATATTACTCTTTAGATTTAGATCTGGAATATGATTTGTATAATGTTATACTAATTATGGATATGAATACATTAACTCTTCATCTTGCCAAAATCCTGCACAAGCAACCCTAAAGAGGGTCCTGGTATCTTTACGTGCTTCGGGTGAGCGCTCATTCTAGGATGAGTGATGTTCCAATGTTCTGGGTTATTACTTGGTAAATTCTAAGCCGCATCAACACCTAATTCTTTTATTCCTTGTTTCTTTTATAGTGGGGATCCTATCTTTTCGTAGATCTTGGATTCAAATCATGTTCCTCTTAATGTCTATCTTGTAGCAAGGGATGTTCATCTTCATTGTCATTACATGAACCACAACCATATGTACACGATCCTTCATGTGGTTTTTCCCATCTCATTGATCTGAATCATGAACTAGTTATCCAACAAATATTTCCTTATCCTTATTAGAGTAGGTATTTACCTTAGCTCATGTTCACCTAGGTACTTTATTTACCTTTATTATATTTATCATCACCAACTTATGTGTGTGGATATTTCTTTTTATTTATTTAGATATTAGGGGATATAATCTAGTTGGTAGGTATAGTTCTTTCCTTGATCAATAGTATTAACTAGATCCTTGATGACTAGTTCTTTCCTAAATCTATGGTATTGAGTAGTTCTTTGATTACTAGTTCGTTCCTTGATTTATGGCTTGATCTACGACCTTGACTAGTTCTTAGATTGTTATTCCTCTCCTATATAAGTAAGGCCCATTCTCATAATAGTTCATCGAGTTCCATAATAATATATGATATTGTTATTTATTTGTTTGCAAAGGTTTATGTAAAATTATTATGGTGAAATACTTTCATCTTATTGATCATGGTGTTTGATTGTCATCTAATTTCTTGGCTTGGTACGATATGGTTATCATTCCTTTTATGGTATCAAAGCAAGAAATTGTTGTTAACATCTCTGCTATAAGTTTCATTTTGCAAAACAAATTGTATATTCATATAATCGGGATTTGTCTATATTTTTTAGTTGTGTTTTTTTATGTAAAATAAATCCTTCCATTGATCCAGAATAGTAGAAAAACCCCGAGTTTGACTATAAACTCGACCGCTTTCTGGAGGCAATCAATTTTTGGGTTTTTTTGGTTGCTACAGAGGCATGTGTTGATTCACCTTAGGATCCATGTCAATGAGGAATAAAACCCGGAAAATTAATTTTTGAGTTTTCTAGGTTTTTCAAGATCCGTATTGGGTTTTTTTCTTCGTAGGGGCAGCATTTTCGTGTGATGTGCGATGCTATTTCCAAGAGTTGTTTCTTTCTTCTTTTGACAAGTTGTGTGGGTTATTGTACATGTTTTTCCATTTTAGGAAATGTTAATTTTTAATCGCTCATGTCATTATCTACACTCCCGAAATAGCAAGTTTTATCGGAAGGAGCAGTTGGATGTCACTTTCTCATAAACAAACAACACACCCCATTGAAATCCTTAGCCCCTGGTCATATGAGGGCTTAAGCTTGTGATTCCTACTAGTAGGGATTCCTACTAAGCAGTGCTTGACTCCACCCCCATTCATATTATTTGTGTGGTGAAGGAAAGAGCATTTTATTTTGTTTTAGTGGCAACTAAAATAAATAGTAGAGCATAATATTGAAAAGTTTGTATCTTTTGATCGGCAACTTAGATTTGTTTGTCTTTTTATGTAAAAGTGCTTGTTTTTTATGATATTTCCATTAGAAATATTTATTTTGAGAATCACACTATAATTTTAAACTTCCCTATCAGAACACACACTCGTTATAAACTCCAAAATCTAGGGGATTTTGTTGCATTGTTTGTTCTTACATTTCTTTTGGGTGATTTTTTAAGAATGGCGTATTTATCTACTTCGCATTAGATCATGTTGAGCCATTAACAACACATAATTACCACAAATATAAACCAAGAATGGAAACAATAATTATGACGAAAGGATTGTGGGATTTAACTTCTTCGAGAATAACCAATGTTCACTACTGAATATAATAAATTTCAGTACAAGTGCAAATTTGATGAGTGTATGGGTTTGATAGGAACTTATGTAAGTGACAAAGTGTTTTGTTTCATTTGGAAAAATATGACTCTCCTTTCAAATTCAATGAGAAATTGAAATATTTATTTAGCGATTTGGACATATGAGAGCCAAGCAACTTGAAATTGAGATCACCTCTCTTAAACTTGAAGATTTTCCAAAAATTATAAACTATCTTACCAAGTTCAAGCATTTTTTTGATACAATTGAAGGGGAGTGAAAGAGATAAGAAAGATGAAGAATGTGTTTACTTGATTTTATCTAAGTTAAGAGGACCATTCCAAATTTCTTCTTATACCTTTTTCTCTAGTATGGATGCCATAGGTGACACATTCAAAATTCCCGACTCAAACATTTTGTGAAAGACTTACTAGGGAAGAATCCAAATTGTCTAACCTTCAAGATTTCACCTCTCAAAAGCATTAGTTGCATCTAATCCGAAGAGCAAGGGAAAACCAAAAGTAAAACCAAATTCACCCCCTCTCCATCTCAAAATTCTCCTAAACACAAATAAAACAACTCAAAACCCAAGGAGTCTTCTAAATCCAAGAATAAGTTCATAATTTCATGTTCTTTTGTGGAGGTATTGGTCATGAAGAACATACGTGTTATAAGAGAATGCAAGCCTTAGAGGATGCAGTTAAGAAACACAAAATTTCTATCTCCACTCGCCTCCTTCTAATCAGCATAGTAAAGCAATTAATGTTACTAAGAGATCTCAGTCACCAGCTTATAGATAGTTGGGTTATAGATTATGGTGCTTCTCATCACATGACTTTGTCAAAGGAGTCTTTTGTTTCTCTAGGTTTGAGTTCTATTTCTAAAATTTAGGTTGGATATTCTTCCTTTATGTCTGTTGAGGGAAAAGGTGATATACACCTTGATACATTGTATGTTCCTAACATCACCACAAAGTTTCGTTTTCTATATCAAATATTTCATCCTCGTCAAGGAAAAATAGTTACTTTTACACCACATGGGGCAAAAGTATGAACTTTTTTGGAGCCTCATTCACTTGTTGCTTAAGGTATTGTTGATCATAGTTATAGACTATATCACTTTAAGGGTTTTGATGACACTTCCTTTATAGGGACAGGATTGGTTTCTCATGGAGATTCAAAGAGTAAGCTTTGGCACGAGAGATTTGGACATCTCAATTATAGATATTTGAAGGAGTTGATCACTCATGGTATGGTAGATGATCTTCCTAGAGTTTCTTGTCTTGAGGTAGTTTTTCATGGTTGTGCATTAGGGAAACAACACCAAGATCATTTTCCTAAAAAAATTTCTAAGAGAGATTCTTCACCACTTGAGCTTGTGCATAGTGACTTGATGGCTTTTCCTACCCCATTTTTAATGGAGCTAAGTATGCACTTACCTTTATTGATAATTTCTCAAGGCATACTTGGGTTTATTTTCTCAAGTACAAAAGTGATATTTTTTCACACTTCAAAGTCTTCAAAGCTTTGTTCGAGAAACAATCTTCTAGTTGCATAAATAACCTTCATACTGATAATGGAGGGAGTACTTCAGCAATGAGTTTTCTAAATTTTTGGAAACTCAAGGTATTATTCACTAGCATTTTATTTCTCATACTCCACAATAGAATGGCTTCTCGAATGGAAGAATAGAACTTTGAAGGAAATGGATAATTATATGATGCATTCTAGAGATTTACCTCCTATCTACTGGGTAGAAGCATTTAATTGTGCTAACTACATTCAAAATCACATACCACACAGAGCACTGAAGAATTTGACTCCAGGAAGAAGCTTGGTCCAACACTAAGTTGGATGCCTCATTTTTTTGAGTCTTTAAGAGCCATACTTGGGCCTTTTTCCAAAGAAGAAAAGGAAATACTTAGATAAGAAGAAAAACCCCTTGATCTTGGTAAGCTATTGTGAGAACATGAGAGCTTATTGAATTTTAGATCCTGATACTCATAAGGTTATTTTTAGAACACATGTTCAATTTTATGATCACTTCACACCTCATGATTCTTCATCTTCTTCCATGCCTACTTCTTCTTCTTTATCTCATCTTGAGGATCCTTTCTTTGAGGATTTTGATAAGGAGGTTACAGATGTCATTGATGATCCTATTCCCACTTATGTTGTCACTATGCCTAAGTGGGATCGTACTATAATTTCTGAGGCACCACATTTCATACAGGATCTTCCACCCACTAGGCATCATCACAAACATTCTACAAGTTCGGACTTTTGTGTCAAGAAGTTTATAAGGATCCATAGCTCTTTTCAAAGGCTCATTTGATACGAGTGGGATGATGTTATGACAAATGAGTATTCTTCTTTGATGAAAAATCATACTGGATTTAGTATCTCTTCCTAAAGGAATAAATATGGTTAGGTGTAAGTGGGTATACTTTGAACCAAATACGGAGTTAATGGGTCCATTAATAAGTATAAGGCTCGTCTTGTTGTTAAGGGTTTTTCACAAGTTTAAGGTATTGATTACTCGAGACTTTTTCACCTGTTTCCAAGATGGATTATGTACGCCTTGTACATGTTATTGCTGCATCACAAGAGTAGTCTCGTATACCAGTTTGACGTGAATAATGCCTTCTTACATGGAGATTTGCAAGAGGAAATATACATAGAGCAACTCTTGGATTTTTTCAGATTGTTCTCTTGTTTATAGACTCAAGAGCTTCTCTATGGTCTCAAACAAGCCCCTCGGGCTTAGTATGAGAAGATGGATTCTTTTCTTCTATCTACTTGGTTTTTTTCATTTCCACTCTAATCATACAAAGGTAGCTCCAACATGTTGGTGAGGATATTGTGATACGTGTCTTATATGTTGATGATCTCATTACTTGTTGGCAGCTCTTCCTCCCACATTTAAAGTATTCAGAGGGCTCTTTCTACATAATTTGACATGACAGATCTTAGATTATTGCATTATTTCCTTAGATTGCATATTTCTTAGATAGATTCGTGATTCATTTGAGTTAGCAAAAGTAAACCCATAATCTTCTTCGGCACTTTGATATGGTTGATTACAACCCAATTTCATCTCCTTTTCGGTCTAGGGTTGCTCTTACTTCCACATGTAACACTCCACTTTGTTATTCTAATTTGTATAGGTAGTTGGTTGGAAGTCTCATGTACTTGACCCATACTCACTCTAATATTTCATTTGTAGTAGAGCTTGTATCTCGGTTTATACATTCTCCTCATAGTAGTCACTAACAGGCTACTAAAAGTATTTTGTGATATTTTTAGGGCACTTACCACTTTGTTCTACACTACACTAGGGGTTCTACTCAGTTGGTTGGATATACATTTAGATTGGGCAGTTCTATTGATGACAGAATTCTACTTCGCTATCTTTTTGTCTTGGTTCTTCTCCAAACACTAGGCATGCAAAAATCAATAGGCTATTACACTTTCATCTTTAGAGGTAGAGTACAGGGCAGTAGTTACAACAAGTCAATAGATTCTTCAGCTTTGACAGTTACTAACAGAGTTTGAATTCCCACAAGATTCACCAACTATACATTTGTATGACAACCAAAGTGCCATTCACATTTCTTGCAACCCAGTTGAGCACCAATGGACCAAGCATATTGAGATACACATCCACTGCATTCCTCAACACATTCAGGATGGAGTTCTTTACTTTGAGTGCATTCTGACTCAACAATAGGTTACAAACATCTTTACGAAGCCTTCTCCATCACCTCGCTACCTTGAGTTGTGTGGCATGCTTGGGGTTTCATAAGTTGTTCTTTGGGGATGTTTGTGAGAACATATTCCTTTTTCTTCTTCTTTCTCTTTCCTTCCAGCAAGATTCTTTCCTTCTTTTGGTTGGATATTTCTTCATGAATATATTGTACATGAGTACCTCATAAGTCCTATTTGTCAAGACTCATACTTGTGGATATGACACTTTTATTCTGGGCCCCTAGCTTCACTTGAGGGGGGTGTTAGAGTAGGTATTTACCTTAGCTCATGTTCACCTAGGTACTTTATTTACCTTTATTGTATTTATCCTCACCCACTTATGTGAGTGGATATTTCTTTTTATTTATTTAGATATTAGGGGATATTATCGAGTTGTTAGGTATAATTCTTTCCTTAATTTGTGGTATTGACTAGTTCTTTCCTTGATCGATGGTATTGACTAGATCCTTGATGACTAGTTCTTCCTAAATCTATGGTCTTGACTAGTTCTTTAATGACTAGTTATTTCCTTTATTTATGTCTTGATCTACGACCTTGACTCGATTCTTAAATTTTTATTCCTTGCCTATATAAGCAAGGACCATTCTCATTTTATTTCATTGAATTCCATAATAATATATGATATTGTTGCTTATTTGTTTGCAAATGTTTATTTAAATTTATTATGGTGAATTTCTTCCATCTTATTGATCATGGTGTTTGATTAGCATCTAAGCTTTTGGCTTGGTATGATATGGTTATTGTTCCTTTTAGGGTGTTCATCTACAAATTGTCATTACCTAAACCATAGTCATATGTACTCGATCCTTCATGTGGGTTTTCCCATCTCATTTATCTAAATCACGAACCAGCTTATCCAAAAATATATCCTTATCCTTCTAAAAGTAGACCAGAAACATCCAATCTTGTGTCTTCAATACCTATTTTTGACCTTAATGTGATTTCCTCACAAGACACAACCACTCAATAGCCCGACCCTTAAACTAGTTCCACACCACCTCTAAACAACACAAATGTCTCTTCATCCACACAAACCCCTCCAACATCCTCTGCTATCTAAACACCTCCCATGGGTTTTGTTGTTGTTTCTATTAGTGTATCCCAACCACCACCTTCTCAACAAACTACACCACCTCTACAAAACATTACCATGTTCATCCCTACATTTTTACCCTTAATCAATACTAGTGTTATTGCTAGTACCCATCTAGTTTCACAATAGTCCTCGACCCCACTTATTTCACAACACATACCTCAACTATCTCTATCACTTTATTCCTCTCAATCTATACCACAACCATCATAGCCCCTTATTCATACCTCTATACCTCTTTAGAACATCCCACAACAATCACAACCCCTTGTTTTCACCTCCATACCCTTTCAACAAGCACCTCAATACTCACAACCCCTTTTTCACACATCCATTCCTTTTCAACACATTCCACAACAATCACAACCTCTTTTGAATACATCCATTCCATAGTCACAAAATCACACACTTACTATTACATTTGTACCACCAAGTATGTTAATTTATATATGGATCTTGCTTGATAAAATTATTCACCAGTGACCCATTCGTAGGTCTTGTCATCACTCAGTCAATCGTCATTATGTTTGTCTAGTTCAGTCGTTACATGTCTCTATAGTTTTGGGTGTATTTTAGGATGTCTTAGATGTCGTATTTTACTTGTTTTTCATCTCTATGTCTTCTTTGGGGCGCCTATGGTAGCACTAGGGCACCCTAGTATATGATTTTAGGCACTCGTGTCATCATTATTTGTGGTCTTAATTTCTATGTTCAAGGTCGGTCCTAACGGTCACCTTGTGTATTCCCCTATGTCGTAGTCAGCAGTTTTGGGTCACTAGTGTCGAAATGTGAGAAATAGATCCCTATATAAATAAAGTGTACTCACTACATTATGGGCAGAAATCTTACACATCAATGGAAGTTATATATTAAGGCAAGGGATTGCATTTGGGCTTCTTTTACATCTGAATCACACAAGTATAGGAAAAAGGGTTATATTATTTCCATTCCTAGTATTTCCATTCCATCTACTCTTTTCATTTCTACATCTAGTTATTTTCCCACTACTCGCCACCAACCCTTATTATTTCTCTTGTGGAGGGTGTCATTCAACTAGTTTAGTGAATCCAGCAGTGACAAACAGGAGGGTTTTAGATCCCCTTGCAACACCGCCAAACACAAATCCAAAGCTTCCATATAATTTACAAGTGCCCAAAATCTAGACCAGTGGCACCTTGAGGTACCCCAAAGACACTCCCAACTACATCAAGATAGTATAATAGTCAGCTTTTTCCCTTTACGAGGTCGTTTAGTCACACTGGCCTAATCTGCAATAGCTTCAACATACATCCAAGTAAGTCATTTATAGGTTAGTAATATATCCCTCTTATTTCCATTGTTTCAATATACATGATCAAATATAGAAGCAAAACAAATAGTTATTCTACATACTCCATTGTAGTAATTAGTTTTCTATTTAGATTAACTATTAAAATAGATTAGACAAATCCATCTTTCCTATTTTTAGTTAATCATTTTGGTGAACCCGATCTTTCAAACACTTTTTGTCTTCCTTCTTTCATACCTTAGTGTTAGCATTGTTCCTTTTTCTTTTCTTTCATTATGTCACATTTTAGTGTAAACCTTATTTATGATGAGGCTATCATAGCTACGTTTAGGGCTTTATATAGTGCTCCCATGATTCTACCTCCCACTACTCAAAAACTTCTTCTAGAAGGCCAACAACAGGTACCTACTAATCCTGTTGATTCTCCCATTGGTATATGCCTTGTTGATGATCTAGTTTCCTTTACTCACTACACACCATGTCACCCTATTGCTTATGACCCTTCTTATTCCTCTCCTAACACACCACCTGATGTTCTAGATCCATCCATCATTGATTATTTTCTAGGTATTGAATCCCAACCTCCACCCTCTCTTTCCACCATTCTTCCTACTCCATGCATGTCTTCTACTCCTCCTATTCCTTCTAGTCCCACCCCTACTTCAAACATACATTCTCCTTCATATTATGTTGATGATCCCATTGACCCTTGTGTTGACCATGCCATTTCCCATGAAGATCACATTACTATTGATTCCCATCATGACTCTCCTTCCTTCCATACTTTATAGTGACTCTCCAATTCCATTATTATCCTCTTCTAAGGTTGCCTCTACTCCTATACATGACTCCACTCCAACCATTTCTCCTTCCTCCTCTAGTTCTCCTCTTGTCTCCTCTCCCATCGGAGCTTCTTCTTTACCTACTTCACCTATTTCACCTACTACTACCACATCACCTCTTGACATCCCTATGATTACCCACAATGGCAAGCTTCAACCACTTAATATGTTATTACCCTCTCATACTATTCCATCACAAGATCTTCTTTCCCTTATGCATGTTGTAGGTCAACTTCAATCACAAATTCATACTCTCACTTTAGAAATTCGAGCTTATTACGCTTCCATTGACAACAATTCTCTACATGGCAATCCAGTCCCTAAAAAGATTCACAATTCTACCTTTCCAAAAGACTTTTCCATGCCTTCTTTTATTTGCTTTGATGGCACCAGTGATCCTCATGCCCACATCCTACATTATCACACACTTATGGCTAATTATTCTAATGACTGATTATTGCTTAAGGCTTTTCATTATAGTCTCACATGATGATGCTTTACAATGGTATACACACTTACCTTCTGGGTCCATTAGTACTTTCTATGACATGGAGGACACTTTCCTCTCGTCACTTTATTCTTAATAATGGCCCTAGGGTTACATATGACCACCTTCCTACCTTACACCAAGGCTCCTCTGAACTGTCAAGGAGTATATCTTACGATTCAATGCTTGCATACACCAACTTATCTTCCAACCTAGTGACTTAGAAAAGCAATTTATCTTTTGTCATGGTCTTCTCCCACCACTTAAGCTTAGACTCCAATATGATACTTGTGAATCATTCATTCTCTTGTGTTATAAGGTTATTGATCTTGAACATGACATTTCCTCCACACAAGACCCACCACTTCGCATGTTGATCCATCAGGCCCGTCTATTGTTCCTCCTCCACCACCTCTTGTTGAACAATCATGCTCACTTCCATTGCTACCTAAAGCCCCTCCTAAACAGGCTCAACCTCCTTTACCTCCTCCAACCCATTCTCCTCCAACTCCACCTCCACATGCCACTTCCATTACTCCAACACCTTTGTATTTTTAACTTAATTCACAACCACATGATATCCTTTGCATTCTCCTTAATGAGCACTTGATTTAGTTACCCTCCAATCAACATCATCCCCCACACCGATTACAATGACAACCTGATCAACACTATTGTAATTATCACCATATTTTTGGACATAGGGATAATGATTGTCTTGCCCTCCGTGAACAAATACAACACCTTATAGACACTAGCACTATCTCCTTCTCTTCATCCATGTTGATGTCCTTTGCTTTAGCCTTCGCCACCTGATGTGTACTTCACTCGTCACACTCCATAACTACATGTTCATTCTCCACCTCATTTGTCATTTTCCCCTCCACATACACTACATCCATTCTATCCACATTATCCACGTTCCATGCCACTACACCTCATGGTTTTCCACCCATTTGCACATACCTCGTATACACTACACTTGACACTCCATTCGGTGCACCCATTCCACATGTTTCCACCTCCACCTGTCGCCATGGTCGTCGGTAGGTGATTGTCCTCACCTTCCCCCGATGACACACATGTGTTCTTATGGTTCTTACATGACTATTAAGGGATTATTTTAAGAATCTTTCATCATGCACTCCATCGTTCATCTAGCGCACCTCAATCACTTCCCGATGACACACTCTTACTTACGTGGCTCATACTTGACTATTGAAAGGTCTTATTACATGATCTTATTCATACGCTAGGGGCATTGTCACCTTCCCCTATTTTTGCCACCTTATCATTTCACGTCATCATTATGATACACTTATTTATTTTCACATTTATTCTATTATCACCATTACATTGCCTATGTGCTACATATTTTCTTCATCTCATCAATCACATTACCTTAGTTATCTACATCATCATTTACCATGCCTATTTTATCTACCATTACTAACATCATCATACAAATTTATATTCATCACATATGCCATGATACACTTGCTAGAAAACTAAAAATACAATCATATAATATAAATTACACTACAATAGCAACACAAAAATGATCTCATATATATCAAAAATAGATGTCCATATATATAGCATTCATACAATCACCATCCGATCCATAGGGATCAAAAATTGACTCTACTTCATCATATCGATCAAAGACAAAGAAATAAATATAAGAAATGAAGGTTTTTTCTTATTTTTAATAGAACCCCCTCTCTCGTGTAGAGCGGAGGTTACGAACTATCACCCAGCCCGACAGCAGTCCTATGACCGCCATCTGCATTGGGTGGCATCCTTGGTTCTTTCAGATGGAAAATAAAACTTGAAACGAGCAGGTCCCTGCATTTGAAATTTTGTTCGTGTCTCTTCTCCTCCATGACCTTTCCCATCCTCCAATGCATGGGAGGACATGAGAAGGGATATAAATACATGTAGGAAGAAGAGTATTGGATCATCGAAGCATGAAAGAAAGTGAGCAAGAAATTCTTAGTGCTGGAATTGTGTTTGTAGAAGAAAGGAGTGTTGAGGCAGAGAAAGAAATAAGTAATTGGAAGGAAGTGTGAGATATTATCTACTTCTCTTTCATAATTATTGTAAATTTTGTACTTCTTAATTGAATTGGCCAATAAAAGTGGGAAGAAAGAGAATTTTCCCTTCCCGACTGGTTTTCCTCCTCTGGAGGTTTCCAGGATAAAAATTGTTGGTGTTTATGAGTTATATCCTTCCCTTTCTTGTAAATTATTGATTCTAAGCATAAGAAAAATTCATTCACTAGCTATCTCTATCATTTTCTAATCGAAAGTAGAACAACAATGTTTAATTGTGATTCTGTGAATAATTCCAAAGTAGAGAGTTTACGAGATCATCATCACATAAACATGTTTCATCATCGGGCAAGGCCCTTACATAATATACAATCATCACTATCACACCTTATCGTCATTATCGCTCTCATGTAATATGAGAGCCATAGATCTAGATGCCTCACCACCCATGCAATGTAATATTTTGCGGCCCCCGAAACTTCTCTACTCGCCTCTGTAGTATGCCTATCTCCATACTATGTTGCAAAAACTCACACTAAAAATCCACATAACAGTGAATACCTCCTAGGCTAAGTGACCACCGCCTACTACAAAGCGGACATGCCAAGTCTCCTCCCATGCCTTTTCCCTCTCACTAAGTAACATCATACAGTCACCGCTGCTATGGCCACTAGCTCAAACAAATGGGCATGCTCGCCACAATGGCATCCACATGCTCTAGTATCCCTCCATATAGCACATCATTAGGCACATTCTGTGTCAATGTGCAGATCGATGTGTCTACTATCAATGACCAATAGGCATCTCCTGCAACCACAACATATAACCCCACGTTAGTTTAACGCATCCAATATAACATAACTAATTCATTAAGCACATTATAAGCATAAACATATACTTATGCTCTACCACCTCTGCTCTCACAGCTGGTGGTCGGGGCACCTCCTCACCCGCTCCTCCTACCGATAGCTTCATAGAACTTGCAAATACTAGGTATAGTAACACCCACCGGTGTGTTAACCACCAAGCTCGATAATCCTCCATACACCCCATGTCATCGCTATCCACACCATTATCGCTAGGTCTACCACATCTAACCCTGGTGGTATCAATTACTCTATTATGGGCCCCGGCCTGCCCCCCCTCCTAAGGGCTCGATAGCTTGATGTCGTGGGCATGTCCCGAGCCATCTTAAACTACCGTGATACTCTCTCAACCTCGAAAATATCTGCTACACCTAGAAATCAGTCCTCTAACCACATAGTCCTCTAAATGCATCGTAGCTCTATAAAGATCCCCTATAATCTCGGTATGGCCTCCATCTCACTGACGTGGGACCCATCCTATCTATTAGTGCCCTGAAACTATTTGTATCCATCTTCCTATTGTCTACATCCACCTAATGCCATGCAAATATCTCTGGTCAAGCCCACTCCCTCGTTGTCCTACAACTTGTCTCAATACGGCTATGTGCTCATATTCCCATACATGTAGTAGTGTGGTGGCCCCTATACCTCGACCATGCTCATCTTGGGTAAACCGATACATGTCCCTGTACATGTGTGTCAACACACACCGTGCCCATGCATATCTCATCCCATCCTCCTCTATACACTGACATATGTCGTGCATATTATACAAGATGTCGACACCCTCCATCTATTACTATTACATCCAAACCGATATGGCCCTCAAGGCAGTACACGGCCCCAAGAAAATATCTTCTAGCCGAACGCATCTAACACTCCATATCCATTACTACTATCACATGTACTCTCTCCCCAACCACCGGAAATCACATTATGTGATATATATCCTCCAAAGATCACTATCATCTTCCCCGTAGGCAACCAAAATGTGCATGTATCTGCACACCACCTCTCGCACAATGCGGTCAACATGGGCATATTATGGGGCACATCCCCATCCATGTTATATGCCACATGTTGGCATGGTCCATCACATCCCAATCATCATTTGACAAACCCAATCCTAGTAATGTACTCAAGTGTCGACCACCGTGGAACTCCCTTAAGTGGATATCCCTCTGCACAACACCAAACAACAACAAACACAATGTTAGAACACCTTATATAGTCAAATACAACCTTTCAACATACTAGAAACATATTCCCTAGAATTATTCACAAAAACAAAAATTTATGGACCAGGGCACCCAGATACAAGATTGGGGCACCTAGAACAAAACACAAGTGCCCGTTTTGGGCATTCCAATCCCAAGGGTCACTAGTGCCCTCACCACTCTTGTCTGGGTCCCAAATGTTGAGAAACTCAAAAACCCCAAAATTTTCAAAAATCACGTAAATTTCCTAGTACACCCTATATTTTTGCAAAAAAAGACACTTACCAACTCTGCCATAGTATGTGATGTTATAGCAGGTCACCACTCTCTCAAACCGGGTAGGACGTAGTGGTATCACTTGAGGCATCTCTACTCACTCCATCTACACTCCTACACTTGTGCCAAAAACAAATGAAGTGATAAGTTACCTTTTCACTTTACTATTTATAATCACATTACCACTGCCACCTTTACTATGGTCTCCCTTTCATGCTTATTTTCACAACTAGTACACCTTACACCATTTGAAATCATCTTATATCACCATTTCCATTAACCACGACATTTGCTTTTTTCCTTTTTTGTTACATGGATCAACTCACTGATCCATGGCCCGACACACTTTTCATTCTATCGGCATGCTTATACTACTATCTATACATTCCTCTACAACATGGGCTTCTCCAACTTTCTCTTAGGTACACATATCTATCTACTTTATGTTATCGAGATTTCTACTCACCAACATAAAGTGAGGGAAAATGTAGTCACAAAATCACACATTTACTATTACATTTATACCGCCGGGTATGTTAATTTATATATGGATCTTGTGTGATAAAATTATTCACTAGTGACCCATCCCTAGGTCTTTTCATCACTCAGTCAGTCATCATTGTGTTTTTCTAGTTCATTCATCACATGTCTCTGTAGTTTTAGGCATCTTTTAGGATGTCTTAGATGACGTATTTTATTTGTTTTCATCTTTGTGTCTACTCCGGGAGCCTAGGGTAGTCTTGGGGCACCCTAAGGTGCCCCATTCTATGATTTTAGGCACACATGTCATTGTGATTTGTGGTCTTAATTTCTATGTTCAAGGTTGGTCCTAACAATCACCTTGTGTATTCCCCTAGGTCGTAGTCGGCAGTTTCGGGTCACTAGTGTCAAAATTTGAGCAAGAGATCCCTATATAAAAAAGCATACTCATTACATTATGGGAAGACATCTTACACATCAAGGGCGATATCTCTACTAAGGCAAGGGACTCGCATTTGGGATTCTTTTACACCTACATAACATGAGCATAAGAAAAAGGGTTGTATTCTTTCCATTCCTATTCTTTCTATTCCATCTACTATTTACATTTCTACATCTAGTTATTTTCTCACTACTACCATGCCATTTGCACTAGGGCACATTCGGCACAAGATTTCATACCAAATAACTAGAACTACATCAAGGTCCTAAATGTAGTACAACGCTTAGTTATAAGTCCACCAATTTGGCCACCGAGGTCGATCCGACCCCTTCTTCTTTCTCTCATTCAACTAGTTTAGTGAATCTAATACGACAGAGAGGGAGGGTTTTAGATCCCCTTGTGACACCATCAAACATAAATCCAAAGCTTTCATACAGTCTACAACACCTAGAATCTAGACCATGGCACCTCGTGGCACCCAAAGACACTCTAGGTGCCTCAATACAGATCTAACAGTCACTTCTACCCTTCCCAAGGTCATTCAATCAAATTTGGCCCGATCACACACCAATTTGCAATAGTTCAACATACAGCCATGTAAGTCATTTACAAGTTATTAATATATCCCTCTTATTTCCATTGTTTCAATATACATGATCGGGAAAAATAGTTAGTATCCATACTCCATTGTAGCACTTAGTTTTCTATTTAGATTATCTATTAAAATAGACTAGACAAATCCATCTTCCTTGCTTTTAGTTAATCACATCCCTCCTCAGTATCAATATATCCAACCATCATAACCGTTAGCCTCACAACCCACTTATAACATCCCTACAAACATTCCTCAGAAAAATATTCCCTTTCAACAAAATATCCCTCAACAATATTAGTCATATCCACAACCTAGTCATTTTTCATTCAATCCACCTAGTCCATCCTCATCCAATACACAACAACCACCACAAACCGACCCCCTTTAGGATTTAATGAATAGGATATCCATCCTTGAAGCTACCTCCATGGGCCCTAAGAACACACTTTCATATAAAAAAATTTATGACAAACCTATTCACCCATTCGTACCCTACAAAGCTTATCCTCCTCATTGGGAGCTCCCAAAGTTTATCAAATTCTACAATAAGGAGGATTTCCAAAGAACACATCTAAGATTTTTGTCATGTTTTTACCTTATATCTCATGACCAAGACCTTATGTTGAGAACATTCCCTATATTATTGGCAAACCCTATTTTAGACTGGTATAATAGCATTCCACAATACTCCCTCTTCTAATTCACGTAACTTGTACAACTCTTTCTTGAACACTTTTCAATCAACATCACCCACAAAATCACCATTACCAACCTTTATGCAATCAAACAGTTTGAAGATGAATCCATTACAGACTTTTTTACCCATTGAAGGGGTATAATCAATCAACTATCATTCTCACTCCCACAAATAGAATTAATCGAATTATTTTCCCGTTCATGCACTAAACACATCTCTTCCACACTCCAAATCTAATCCTTTCAAATGTTTTATGAATATTTTACCATGGCCCATAAACTTGAACTGTGAGCCCTTGAAGAAGGAAGAGTCAAACTTAGACCAAAGAAACCTAAATCAGAATTTTCATCCAAGTCATCCTCCAATCCAGATAAATCTAAATTGGAAACTAATGTCGTAGTCATCAAATCTACCTCTAAGGAACGTTTGACCACTAAACACTCTTAGACTAAAAACAACTATACCCACATTGGAGAGACTTACATGACATTTTTGATAAATTAATTTCTGCTAACATGATCTCACTTCGCCCATTTTTCCAATCAACAATCCATTTCTAAGCCCTCTTGGTATATGGATAACGATTATTGTAAATATCATAGAGTTAAGGGTCATGACATCGAAAGGTGTCATTATTTCCATAATGTCCTTCAAGATCTGATCGATAAGGGTGAAATACATCTAGATAACCCCAATACACCCCAAAATCAGAACCTTGATGTCTTCAAACAACCCTTCTCGAATCATTCCTTGTCAAGTAGTCAACCACAAGCTAACAACATACAATATCATCACACCATAAACACCATTAATAAGACATTTCCTATCACTGAATCTACATCCATACCTTCTAATAACACCCCAATCAACATTCAACAAACAACCATAAACATCCCCATAACTTGTTATCTAAAATAAATCTTTTGCATCTCGTAGTTATCACCTCTTCACCTAACCCTTCTAAGAACTCTTCGCAAACACCTCAAAAGAAACCAGTCATCCAAATCATGAAAATATCCTATGATGAATTTTTCACCCAGTATCACCCTCGTAACCTTCAAAAACTTATGCCACCCCCATCTAAAAATTCACAATTATAAACCATTCAACTACACCTATACAAATATCAAAACATCAACCCTCTATCATAATACCTCATCCCTCATCTAAGTCACCTATTATCACCTCACAATTAAAAATCACTCATCAATAAACAACTAAAAACTAGCACCAAAGAAAACACCTTCCATAACCACCAAAACAAATGAGACATCATCACCTTTGACATCCGCCTCAAAAGGACACTATGTAGCAACTCTATAAAAATTGCTTCAGCAAACCTTCATAGTACTTCCTCCTCTTAATCCATCCAACTCTCGAGGTTGGATACCTTCATGGTATAATTTTGAATCTTTCTATGATTATCATTAGACACTAGGACACTCTGTAGAAGACTGTAAATATTTCTACTCAATTGTTAAGAAACTTTAAAGTAAAGGTCTTCTTCCTTTAGAGTTATGAAAATCAAAGACATCCCATCCAACATCTACATCCACCACTATTAAGGAATCTTTAAGTAAAATCTTCCCCCATCAAGTTGATGTTTTCCACATTATTACTTAAGCATGTACCCACAAATCTAATCCTTCGAAAAAAAAAAAAAAAAAAAAACCCAAAACCTTTGTCATCATCCCACCACCTCATCCTCATCCAAAGATAAACCTAAGGTTTCTATTTTTCTCCCCCCGAGACCTCCAATCAAACATTAAAATCCAAGCCTAATATCTATGTCCTTGTTGCACCACCATATTCCACTATAGTACAAAATGTCGCCATTAAACAACTACACCAAGCTCCTGTTAAAATGTCACTTTACAAGTTGGACCAAACATCACCATCACATAAAAATCCATGATTAAAGCCCTTCAATCTAGATTAGTACCCACAAATGACTCATATTCTTTCACAAACTTCATAGGTGCTCTTAAAGAATCTTCCGCCATCTCCTTTGAGTCTTCTAAAATAGCATCACTTTACTCATATGATCATGACCTAGTCCATCGATGTGATAGAAATCACAACATTCACCAAATTTATACCAATACTTGGTTTGGTTTCCCTTATTTGAAGAGTCTTGTTATGGGGTAAGTAAATCCTCTTCATCACCACTCAAATCAATGATGTCCTTGTCAAAAGGGTCATGATTGATGGGGGCATTGTTATCAACATTATCTCATCCATCACTTTCAATCAACTTAGATTACCAAACATTGTTATCACCTAAACACCCATCTTACTTCAAGATTTTAACGATACCATCATGCCTACATTAGGTACTGTCATTCTACCACTTAAAGTTGGTGTCAAAACCCTTCCAGAACTCTTCTACATCATAGAGGGAGAGTTCCAATATAATATTTTGTTAGGAAGACCTTGGATACGCACCATGTTTTTCCCATCAACCCTTCACCGCTATGTTAAATATGAACATGAGGGCCAAATGTTTACAGTACCTATAGATCCTAATCCCTTCACTAAATACAACATGACATACCTTCCAAATGACATTTTAGTACCTAAATCAACATCAGAATCCTCCAATGAAGCATCTACTAACACATCCATTCTATCATCCAAATTACTATATGACTCATCCCTCGAAGACATCATGGAATGTCTTTCATTGGGGAGTATCGAATCCTCATGCTTAACTCACTACCTACACCTAAAATTTACATTAGACTTGACAAACAACCTATGTATGATCCTAATTTGGAGATGCCATCTCCTATGGCCCCATGTATCTATAAACTAACCTTGTTTATGGAGGAGTTGACCGACCTTCATCACAATCCATCGAACAACATCATGTCATGCCCTTTTCATTAGATTTACAATCTTTATATAATCAAAGCTTTTCTCAAATGTACCTCCATTGTTGCACTTGGAAAGGATTTGGTTTTGGACATTATGAACAAGGAATACATGACTTAATCATCTAAAACTCTCTTAAACCACATGAGAAATATGGCTTAGGATATGAAAGGCCCACTACCAACTCATCTACACATACCACATCCGTATGTATCACCGAATTAGAACCATCACCATCCACATCCACAGAATCCGATGACCCCATGGACATTGATGACACCATCTCCATCCCACCTAACTTTTTTTTAGTTAATATTATTTCCTTAGGTCCATTAAATTATCAATCCAACCATGTCACTAAAAAAATTCCTCTCATTTGGCCAAAAATGATTGAAGAAGATTCACCCACCATCGATATCCTTCAATGTCATAATGATTAAGATATCCTCTCCCATATGGGAGTAGACGACCATTTCCTTCAAAAAACATTACCACTCGATACATCAACCCTTCTCAACAAATCCACCATTGACGTTAACTTAGGAAACGCTCGGGAATCCTACATTTTTAAAGTCGTTCAGTCCCTAAATCTGCAAGAGTTAAATGATTTCACCGACTTCTTATCCAAGTATAGCCAAGTTTTTTCCTAGTCATATAGTGATATGTCAGGTATTGATCAAAATATATTCATACATAACATCATCACTTATCCCAATGCTAAACATGTCAAACACAAGCTTCATAAAATACATCCCAGTGTGGCTCTCCTTATCAAGGAAGAGTTTCAAGCACTTTCTTTTCATTAATTTCATCATACCCATTAACTATCTATAATAGGTCTTCAACATCATACCCATGACCAAAACCTCGGAAAATTACGCATTTGCACTAAATTCCGGATCTTAATCTTGCTTGTCCTAAAGATGTTTTTCCTCTTCCAAATATCGATCAACTTTTCTATCTAACAACCGACCATGAAGTGCTCTCTCTTATGGATGGATTCTTGGGTTACAATCAAATCCTTATCGCCATTGACGATCAACATAAGACATCCTTCATTACCCCTTAGGGGACCTTCTGCTACCATGTTATGCCTTTCAGACTTAAGAATGCGGGGCCACTTATCAACGTGTAATGACATACATATTTCATGATCTTATCCATAAAACGTAGAGGATTGTTTTGATGATCTCTTAGGAAAGTCTAAATAATGCAAAGACCATCTTGTCATCCTTGACTCATTATTCACTCATCTTATTTAATATTTCCTTCACCTTAACCCCACTAAATGTGTTTTCGATGTTATCACCAAGAAACTCCTAGGGTTCGTGTATCCATTTAAGGTATCAAAGTAGACCCAACCAAAATTAAAGCAATCATTGAAATGTCTCCTCCATCAAATCTCAAACAATTGCGTAGCCTTCAAGGTAAGTTGCAGTCTATTTGATGTTTCATATCTCAATTATCTAACCATTTTTAACCATTTCATCACCTTCTTCATAAAGATGTATATTTTAGATGGGATCTTAATTGTCAAAAGTCTTTCGATGAACTCAAACAATACCTCCTTTCACCTCCTATGCTTATACCACCTCGTGAGGGAGATCCTTTCTACCTTTACATATTTGTTATATATCGTGCCTTAGGAACCATGCTCACCCATCATGATGAACAAGGTCCCGAATAAGTTGTTTATTACATAATCCATACCCTCCATGAATATGAAACCCATTATACTAAATCCAAAAAACTATGTTGCGCCTTATACTTCGCAACATCTAAGATATGTCATTATCTTCTCAATCAAAAAACTTACGTTGTCACTAGATTTAATCCACTTAAAACCATGTATTCTAATCCGTATCACAATGACCACATAACTCGGTGGCTTATTCTTATGACCGAGTTTGACCTTGAATTCATATCACAAAAATCCATTAAGGGTTAGGCTATTGCAGATCACCTTGTTGAAGCACCCCTTCCTAACACCATTCTTCCTCATGAACAATTTCTTGACAAATATATCAACACTATTGATGAACATGAATTCAATCCTATCAAAATGATCCTCTTCTTCGATGGATCTAAATGCTAGCAAGGGCAAGGGGATGGTATCATTCTCATACCTCCCTAGGGGAATCCTATTCCATTATCATTTAAACTTAACTTCGAATGCACTAATAACATGGCATAATATGAAGCCTTAATTATGGGTCTTCAAACCACTATATTGTTAGGCATTCAAATCTATAGAGACTCACACCTCTTCATTAATCAAGTTAAAGGAGATTATCAATGTAAAAATTAAATCTTGCAAAAATATAAAGCCAATGTTGAATTTTTCCTCAAAGCCTTTGATCATTACACCATCCAAACTATTCCATGATCTTCTAATAAGTTTACAGACACCATGACCTCTTTAGGATCACTTATCCCCTTGTCAACTAAAGAATCAACTGATAACTCTAAACTATTCGTAGTTGTTCATAGATTAGATCAACCATCACATGATAATCAACTCCCTTCTATCAACACTATAGATAATCATTCAATTGATCTATGGTATTCAAAAACATATGACTATCTTTCGGAATCTAAAATTCCCCGACCTATCATGAAACGGTAAATAATCATTTCTCCAACATGCCACTTGTTATGTCATCATAGGTGGTATCTTATATAAACGTGGCTTTGATGGCATCCTATTAAGATGTCTTAAGTCTCATGAATCTATCAAAGAAATCCAAGAGGTCCATGATGGTATATGTGGTGGACATTTCAATGGTAACATCATCACTAAACGTGTCTTATGACTCGGTTATTATTGGCCTACTATCAATCAGGATTGTTGTGCATATGTCAAGAAGTGCATCAAATGTCAACAACATTCTGACCTCATCCATGTTCCCAGTCAAGATTTGCAACCTTCTCACGATCTATGGCCTTTCTCACAATGGGGGTTAGACCTCATTAGCACTATCAATCCTAAATCATCCCAAAAACATCATTCAATCATCACAACCATTGAATATTTTACAAAATGGGTTGAGGCCATCCCCTTAACTTCAACTAAATCAAATCAAATCATCAATTTCATTTATCAATACATCATATGCCACTTTGGTGTCCCTCATAAACTTGTCACAGATAATGGAAAATATTTTAAAAATAAGGATGTCAAGAAACTTTGTGATGCTTTCAACATCAAACTCAATTTTTCATCACCATATTATCCCCAAGAAAATGGATAAGTTGAAGCCTCTAATAAAATACTTACTAAAATCCTTATGAAAATAGTAGATGAAACGCAGGAAGGAATTGGCATCTCCAAATCTCGTTTTCTCTTTGGGCTTACCAAACTAGTATATGTACCCCTACAGTCTATTCCTTTTTCACTAGTGTACAGACTTCAAGGTGGTTCTACCCTTGAAGTTCAAATCCCATCACTCCATGTATCACTCAAATAATTTATCCCTGATGAATAATATTGCCAAGACCGTCTAGCACAATTAGAATTATTAGATGAAAAATACCTAATGGCCCTTGAACATCATCAATTTTATCAAGAATAGATCAAACATGTGTACAATAAACATGTAAAAAAATTTGACTTTAAAATTGGTGATCTCGTTCTCAAAGAAAATCAAAATTTCACTACTTTAGACCGGAGTAAATGTCAAAAATTTCCCCTAATTGGGTGATCCATACATTATCACTCACAAGTATGGGTTGGGAGCATATCTCTTAGCCTCCCTTGATGGTATGCATAAAAGGAACCTTTTAGTGCCTTGCCCTTATAGCCTTTCTACTATTAACTTTTGATCTGTCATGATAGTAGTGTATGCAATGAAAAAGTTGCAAAGCTATAGAATGAGGCTAAATAACCTCAAATCTTAACTAACTCAACTATGCACCATGAGATAAGAGCTAAACAAGAGTTAATCCTATACATGCATCATAACTTTGACAAAAACATCAAAACCTAGCATATATACTACTCTCTACTCTTTAGATTACTAATTAAGAAATTGAACCTAAAATGATCAACCGAGAAATCAAAGGTGTGATTTAGATGTTTATGGTTTTTAAGCTTTCAAGAATAGAGTCTCACCATTTATGGCTTCAAATCCAATGGTTCTCTCCATATTACTCAAAAATTGGTTTAAAGATGCAAATGGAGGTGTTAGCTAAATAATGGAGGAAGGAAAGCTTTAGATCAAATGTCTAATTAGCTTAAAGCTAATATAAATGAGATCCAAGCTTTCTTAGGCTTGTTTTGGTTTTTGTGATGTAAAGTTGTGTCTACAAGGTATCTTTGAAAGGGAGGGGTGACCATTCTATTTATACTTTTCCACTTGGGAGAGATTAGAATTTCGGTGCATGTGGGACTAAAGCCCAAAAAGCACTTTTCGATTAGATTAGGGTAAACATGATTTAGGCTTAGTTAATCTTGGCTTAGGTTTGTTAACTAGGGTTTAGGATAGTTAAACATGATTAACAAGTGATTAGAGAATCATTGAGAGTTGGGAGGGGTCTGAGTAACCAATTGTGACTGATAGATAGCCTAGGAATCCAATAGAAGTGATCTAGAGAGAACTAGGGCGATTCTGATGGTTGAAAGGAGGAATTTTTGGCTAATAAGAGAGATATTAGCCCAATTAGCATATTATAGGAGGAATATGACTGAGAAGGTGTCATAAATTGGCATTTGAGAAAGGAACAAAGAATGGGGAATTAACAAAGTGTCATTAATTGGTTGAATTAGAGGAAATGCTAAGTGTAAGCATATTCGTGTGTCTACATTTTCCCCTCTTTGGGGTGGCATAAGTGAAGTCACTTCAAAGAAAGTAGACAAGCATAATCAAGTAGAAAATTTGAAGGGATAGAAGAAAAATGAGTAGAATGAAGGATGCCCTCTTGATCGTTGATGGGGTGATAGAAGAACTCGATCGATGATCGAAAAGATGACAAAAAAAAACATAAGAAAGAATAGTGTGAAGAAAAGAAAGAGGATATAGAAAAAAATGAGTATGAGGAAGGGGGAATGAACTAACATACATCTAGTTGCTTTTCAAACAAATTTATTTTTCATCATATTGCCAATGATCTTCATCATTAGTCTTTATCAAAAAGAATGATCAAAAGTGTAGTATGACATGAAAATCCATATACGAACAAATGTCCATTGCTAAAAACACCAACTCCATGCAACATACAAAATTTAATGCAATACGAGAAATTAAATGAGCTAAACTAACAGATAAATATAATGTAATATTTTTGTTATCGAGATTCAATTCCAACCTATTCAAATTAAAGACAAGGGTTAATGATGATGCCCCAATAAAGGATACATGCAAGAGAAATAACAGAGGACACTGGTCTCGATGAAAAGAAATGTGCACTATGAAACAAGCATTTGTAACTCATTGTGCCCCAAAGTAATGCAGACAAAGTAAACTACCTAGCTTTAGTTGATGGAGGTAGATCAAAATGATCCACGAGTTATGCACATGAACAGGTGAGAACCAAAGAGCTATGTTTTGTAGGATGATTTAGATTGTTTTTTATGTTTTATAAAACATATTTGAATGTTTTTTATTTTTCTAAGTTTTCTGAAGCTATGTACAAGAATACGAGGAAACGTGTATGCCCCTAGCTATATGGGATGTACAAGGAAAAAGGCCACGTGCATGTAAGAAAGGTGAAGATGCGAAAATTCCCCAACGATTAAGTGGGATATTCAAAGGAAAACTCTTTACGCACCAAAGTGAAACCGAAGGCCATTATGGGTAGGTTCAATATGATGATGAACGTAAACCAATGAAGTGTGGGGAAGAAGTAAGGATTCCCCTAGCGTAAGTTGGCCTAAAATCACATGATAGAAAGGAAGGGGAGAGATTGTTTTTATGAAAGGCGACAAATGTGTCTAAAAACATGGAAAAAGGCAATACCATACACATGGATGTTCTCGAATGAAGTAGAAGAACAATGAATGATATGAATATAGCTTAGAAGCCTTAGGATGAAGAAGTGATTAGCCAAAGGCAAAAATCGAGAGACAAGATATGGACAAGAGTAAGAGTGTGAACAAGGTCAAAAAAAGACACTTGGTAACATACAAATCATGTTTACTCATAGAGATCCAAAGTGTGCAAATGGAAATTAATTACCTCTTGAAGGGAAGACTTAATAGACAACAAGTGAAGATACCCCAACCAATGTGTAGTAATGATTGATTTTGATAAGTGATAGATGATTTTTGAATGGAGGGTGGAAGGAAAGCCATACATTTCTCTGCTGCCACCAGGCATCCATAGCCCCAATGAAGATGCAATTGACTCTAATCGTAACATTTCTCTACTTCCAGTCAGGCATCCATAGCCCCGATAGAGATTATTGGAAATACCCCAAGAGAGAGTTATATATCAGTTTGCCTTTTCTTTTAGCTTTTAGCTTTTGATTTTTGAGACATTTTGATTCTTTTGCTTTCCGAAAACTTATTTCATCTCTCTTATTTGATAAGGGGTTAAGAACCACTGATGGTTTGATGAAAGGAGGTGGAAGTGATTGTGATGATGAAATTGGCTAGTGTCAACAAATATGTCCAAAATTTCTTCCCAACAAGTTTATTAGATATTGAATGTGATAGGATCTCTAAGAGGTCATTCATTCTTTAATTTACCAAGGTGATGAAAGACCAAGGTCAAACAGATATAATAGAGATAATTGTCATAAAAATGCGTGCAAATAAGCTAACCAAAATATCACCGAAGGGATGAAAATGGTAGGAAGACTTGTAGAAGAATAACAAGGAAGGGAAGAAAGAAACATCCATGTGTATGCAATACTTGATTGCAATGTTTGATATTTGTACCTTTTATCTTGTTTACCTTTTCTTATTTTTTTTTTTTTTGAATAGTTTTTTGAAAGGGGGAACAACAAAGTCACTCGCATGGTAAGATCTAACAACAATGTTGGTGACTTCCTTAATAAGGGAGACTAGGTGTGTTTGTTTATCAAGAGTCATGTTATCCCCAATCTCAATGATTGAGGTGATCTCATACTCAACAAATGATTGTGATTTATCCTATAACAAGGATTTTGTATGCAGGAGCTTGAGTTCCCTATTAATAGGTTTATTCACTTTGTGTCATACTTTATGGAGTACGTTGGTGTGCATTCTTGAATTGTGGTGGATTTTGAATGTTTTATTTGATGGAAGCTTTAGAGCTCGTCAATGTTTTGAGTTTAGCTTGATAAATAACCTATCTGGGTTTTTATAAGCTAACGTGTGACTTGTATAATCTCGAGAAGGAGAAGAAAGTGA
This sequence comes from Taxus wallichiana var. yunnanensis, assembly GCA_018340775.1. NCBI lineage: Eukaryota > Viridiplantae > Streptophyta > Pinopsida > Cupressales > Taxaceae > Taxus > Taxus wallichiana. The sequence continues at coordinate 864,527,815 of CM031235.1, forward strand.
ATGTGGATGTTTAAACCTGATGTGAGAAATGACCGTGGGATTTCCATAACCATTGATAGAAGAAAGGTGTGATGGATGAAAAGGATACGGTCCAAGAATTGAAGAGGATGGGATACCAGGAGGTGAGCCACTGATAGAAGATGACAAAGGGCTGCTAGAATATGGCCCTAAGATGGAAGAAGTTGGGCTACGAGGACATGGCCCAAGAATAGAAGAAGATGACGAAGGGCTGCTAGGGTGTGGCCCAAGTATAGATGAGGAGGGACTACTAGGAGGGGTCCCATAGATAGAAGAGGAAGGTCTAGTAGGATGTGGCCCAAAAATAGAAGGCAATGGGCTACCAGGAGCTGAACTACAAGTAGAAAATGGAGGGCTACCCGGGGTGGCTTCAGGATAGAAGAAGATGATGGGCTACTTAGCGGTGACCCAAGGCGATATTTTGATTGAGGAATGATGATAGATAAGGAATGAGTTGGTAATTAGAAGATAGGTCATGGATCAATGCTAGACCCCAACATCTCATCATGCTTAGAGGAAGGTGAAGATGGAATGCCAGAAAAATAATTAAGTTCCATGACCTTAGGCTTTTCCATTACATTCTGATAAAAGGAATCAACTTATTCCCCCCCATACGCAAGCATATCGAGTTCCAGAAATAATCCTTGTTTGTAATCCTCTAAAGGGATATCATCATGTATTTTAATTGTTCCTACAATCTAAGAGAAATCAATCAATAGAGGTTGTTGTTCTTCAGCCATAAGGGGTTGACTAGAAGAAATGAGGTTTCACAAGAGGGGAAGATTGATTGACAGAAGAAGATGAAGATGTTCAATTATGTAGATGAGGGGAAGGCCTGACCTTATCACTCCCACAAAGAGTTTTGATAGTGCTTTGAAAAGATATCTTAGCACATGGCTTTTTTCTAATGGTTTGACGTGGTCGTAGACATTGATCTTTAGAAGATGGATGAGGAAATGGTACGATATGGTTGAAAGGGCTCAAGGGCCGAAGAGGGATTGAATTTGGTTTGATAGCAGAAGATGACTCAAGAGAGGAAGTAGGCTTAGAGGCAGGCGTCTCATGAATGGATGATTTGGAAATGAACTTAGGTCATTTTTCTAGAAGACAACATAATGTAGGTTGGAAAGTAGGATCACATAGCTATCCAAAGTAAGTTGTGATGTAGGAGTCAAATTATATTCTTGACTAGATGGAATCCGAGTCATAGAACTCTTCAATAGAGGAAGAGGTCGTCGAGATGACTGATGAAGGAGGTCTTGCGAAGAAAGGGAGGATTGTGACTCAAGAACCGAATTAGATGTTTGATCGACAGAACTTGGAGTCGCACAAGTCTTCAAAGGAGGAAGACATCATTGAGGTGATTTGGAATAAAGGTCCTACGAAGAAAGGGAGGACCATGATTTAGGATTTGATCTAGGGGTATCTCGAACAATAGTTGGGATCTCGAATCTTTAGAAGGAGAGTGGGAATTTGAATAATAGTTTAGATCTGAATCAAAAAAAAAGTGGGAGGAACTCAATAGTAATTTTGATCATAAGCATCCAAACCATACCACCGACTATGAGTTGAAGGTGGGGACGGGGTTCCCGAGAATTCCTTCTAGTGCGAAGAACTAAATGAGGCTTAGTCGTAATCGAATATTTTGATTTGAATTCCTAAACCTAGGTTCCATATTTTTGTAAGCATGAGAAATCACGCAATAGTCAGTCATTGTTGGCGTCATTTAGGTACAAATTCCTAGACTTAGCTAGTGTGATCAAATTCCTTTGAAGTGAAGAAAGTTTCATGTTGATTCGGGTAGCATAAGACATCTCGTAAATATGGAGATGCGTGCATAATTTTTCAAAGAAGGTATAAGGAAAATAGACATCGTGATGACATGATCTCGATGAGATCAAAAAGGATTGTCCTAGAAAACAAGTTTTCATATGAATAATCACAAGGAACAATCATGCAAGTGTAAAACACAAAGCCAATCAATAAGGAAATACTTCACATGTAAAATGTGTGTAAAATGATAGTTCGATGCAAAGATGATCAACACAATGTCAATACTTACATGAAGCTTGAAATGAACAAGGTGTAAACAATGGAAAAGTTGCAAAGCTATGGAATGAGGCTAAAGAACCTCAAAGCTTAACTAACTCAGTTATGTACCATAAGATAAGAGATAAACAAAAGTTAATCTTATACATGCATCATAACTTTGACAAAAACATCAAAACCTAGCATATATACTACTCTCTACTCTTTAGATTACTAATTAAGAAATTGAACCTAAAAAGATCAACTTAGCAATCAAAGGTGTGATTTAGATGTTTATGGTTTTCAAGCTTTCAAGAATGGAGTCTCACCATTAATGGCTTCAAGGCCAATGGTTCTCTCCATATTACTCAAAACTTGGTTTAAGGATGCAAATGGAGGTGTTAGCTCAACAATGGAGGAAGGAAAGATTTAGATCAAATGTCTAATTAGCTTAAAGCTAATACAAATGAGATCCAAACTTTCTTAGGCTTGCTTTGGTTTTGTGTTATGTAAATTTGTGTCTACATAGTGTCTTTGAAAGGTGTTGGTCGTCAAAAAGGACTTCAAGAAGAATGACAAATCGAGGGGACAAGAAGTCCCTCCTCCTTAGTGGGAGAGGTCTTTAGAGGTAGTTTTGGAATGGGAATTGACAAAGTGGACCATTTTGGCAAAAGCCTTGGGGTGGGTTTGATAGTATTCAGCCTATGAGATTTGAACCTTGGTTTTTTTCATGTGATCAATGATATCAAAAGACCTAGAAGTGGACGAGCTATCCTCGCTTGGAACCCTAGGCTTATCAATCTTAGGAGTTGAAAAAGAAGTAACTTTAGTAGCAGAATTGATAGGAATCACCTTGGGTGTGGACATAATGGGGATAGGAAATCCTCTTTTTGCAATTACGGGGATAGTCATTGGATGTTCCTTGGATCTTTTGGTCACCGCATCACTTTCTCCTTTTGTTTGTCTCCGCTCTCGAGTCATGACAACATACGATTCGCTATTCATGTCCGCTACTACCTCTTCATAATCATCTTCTTCATCAACACCTTGATAGTGAAGAAATTAACTCGAGATCCCTCAAGTTCCTCTCGCTTCCTCATCGAATTCTTCAAAAATTCTTCACAATCTTCACTAACCTCTTCATCCTCCGGCTCCTCAACTTTTCAGTTGCGTTAACAGGGGACTTTAATAGGTGGGCCTTCAAGTGCTAGCCTTGTCTGAGAAGCAGGCAAACAATTTCTGGGCTGAAAATTCCTCCTTGGAACATCTGCATAGGGGGCGTGCTGAGCCAATTGTTTCTTAATGGCGATGAGATCATTTGCAAGTTTTTGTACTAGTGGATCAGTATTAGGCCCAAGAGTGGAAGAGGAGGAAGGGAAAGACCTAGATTTAGAAGGGTCTCTTCTCAACTTCCCGGACATGATTAAATCATCTTCAACACTAACAACAAGAGTTTGATCTTCGGCCAATGTCACAAGATTAGCTCTCCTTAATGCATAACTAACTTCAGGCAATTGGGCATTCAGGAAGAAGCATTTTTGAATTTGATCTACAGGTTGAGTATCAGGTGGGATTTTGTTAATCAATTTGTTAAATCAAGCCACAAATTCTCTCATGGGCTCTTGTGATTCCTTCTTTATTTGAGAAATTTGGGCCAGCAAAGCATGCACGTCTTCTACCGGTTTGAAATGATTCTCAAACCTTGTTCTCATTGTGTTCCAGCTAGTGATAGCTCCGGAAGGTGATAGAACCAATCAGCCGCATTATCTTGTAAAGTCTCAACAAAAAGCCTCACTGAGACATCTTCATGTTCAACCCCCAGAACTCCACATGCAACTATGAAGGCCGCGATATGCTCATCAAGATGTACCTTACCATCACCTCTGAATTTGGGGAAGTTCTTCCGGTTACCTCTGGGTAACTCATGCAAAGGCTGAGGAAGGGTGAGAGGCCCAACACAATGGCCCCAAGGAAATGGTACCACCATTCTTGGAAAAATGGCTTGAAGGGGAACTGAAACACCAAGCAAGAATCAGAGCATGGAGATTAGGACCGAGTTGTTCTGAAGAAAAACCACCCACGGGGTTCTACTTTTGACAGGAGGAATGCTTGTTGAATGAGCTCTTCTATTTCTTCCTGTTGAAGGAAAGGGAAAACTCTATTGTTCCAAGAGAATATTCAATACCACGGGCCCTTCTCCCGTGAGTAAAATGTGGAGTCGCCAGATCAAAGGATGATCAATAAATGATTATGGAACTGGAATACGTCAAGAAACGATTTCCCCAGTGGAGTCACCAAAAACATTGGTTGTCAAAAAGGACTTCAAGAAGAATGACAGTCAGGGGACAAGAAGTCCCTCCTCTTTAGTGGGAGAGGTTCCCTTATTCAAAAGCAAAACTTATTTACATATGTATAGAGCATAGTTTTACCACGGAACTTGGATATCATGAAAGTGTTTTTAATAGATCATCAATCACAAAAGTACAAAGGAATGAAGACGTGGGAATGAGTAGAAAAGCATTCTCCAGAAGTATAGATGAAAAAATAATTCCTTATGCGTGCCAGAATATAGCGAATTGGAATAAGATCATTTGTACTCGAATTGATAAGATGAAATTTGAAAAGAAACAGGTTCCACAAACAACATCCATAAGAATACAAAGATTCTCAAAGCATAATGCGGATAAATGATCTAGCAAGTATTCAATAGATACCTTACGAATAAGAGAAACAGATGAACAAAGAAAGAAGATCCTTTCCTATTGATTGATTTACTATTTCTTACACTTTAAAAAATAAGCCAAGTTCCCCCCCTTCAAAATGGTGAAGAGAGGCCACTATATAGTTTTACAAATCAGTTACTCTTGATAACTACCTTTTTAAATAATGCTTAGTTAAAGGGTTGCTTAACGCAAAACCCCAACTAATTACAATAAATCCGAGATGAGGAAAGAAAGAAGAGAGAAAATTCAGGAGAAGAAGACAAGTGTTCATGATTGAGAAGGGCCCACTGATTTGAGGATCCACTGTCTAAACCTTTTTAACGCCTCTGCTATGTCTCTGCCACGTGGGACCGATGTGTTGGCAGTGGACTAGGTCCAAAATCTGAGGCACTTCTCCATCTCTTTGTCGAATTCGACGTGTGTATGATAATCTTTATTTGCTTCTTCGATAGCAGACTAGAGAGAGCATATTTCCTTCATCTTTTCCTTGGAGACAGAATCCTCTTTGAACAAATTATCTTTGACAAAAGCTCTGAATTGAGCTTTGATTTCTTGCAAGGAGAGAGGCACACCAGAGGTCTCATCATGGAGGTGGCAATGTATATCCTTGAAATTAGATACCACCAAAGTCTTGAAGGCCTCACCCTTTTGCCAGCTATTTTTCAACTCTCCCAAAGCTTCCTCCAGCACCTTGATTTTCCATTCCACACTGTATACCCATGATTTTGACTACTTATCTTTTGTATCATCGAAGACCTTACTTGCCATTAAAATATTTTCATCATCATGTCCCATAAGGTGAAGGTCTACTATACTGATTGCTCCAGAGTTTGAGCTCTTTATCTATATTTCCAATGGTGGAGGATAGTTTCTGTTGTAGATTATTTACCTTCTCATTGAGTTTGAAGGCTTCACTAATGAAATTCAATCCTGCGACGAGCATATCATCCACCATGGCCTCCATGGCCCTTCCATAGATGGAATATCTGTGTATATCTTTGATACTCTAGACTTCTTCTTGGCTGAGGATCACAGGTGGTGGAAGAGTAGTCAATGGGGTGGGGTCTAAAACTTTATCTTTGGACAATAGTGACTTGATGAAACCTGCAAGAACCTGAGCCTGCTCTTCCAACTGCTCTATTGTTTTTTGCCCTTTTTCCACTCTTCCAATGACTCTGGTGACTGTTTCTTGAAGATTGTGAATCTCACCTTCAGGGGTGGATTCTCCCATGGGGATCCTTGAGAGCTCTAGATCAGATGCTTGCAAATCCTGTTCTGGCTTATCAACCTTGGGCTTGGCTATCTCCAGGAATTGCTGGCCTTGAGCATCGGATACTATTCATGAGGTGGTCCTGGATTTCTTGGCAGGAGTAGGAGGAGTAGTACCCAATAAGGCTGCCATAACATCAAAGTTGGGTCCCGAGATCCGAGAGGAAGAATTTCTCTTCCTACTATCAATGAAAGGTCTGTACCCATGCAAAAGAGGAGGAAGAAGAAGGTGGGGCAAGAGGACCGAGAGAAAGAGAACTCATTGCACTCAAATTATTCACTACCATTGCTTTCAGTTGTGATATAAGTGGGGCACTCGAGGTTTCTAGTACAGAGGAGTCAATGGTGCTCGGAAGCTCAGTACTTTGAACTTCCTTTTCTTTATCCATTGGGGCTTCTGGAGTGTTTATGGAGACTGGCACTTCACTCTCCTCACTTTCACTGAGAACAATGATGTTCTCTGGTCTTGAGGGCAATTATGAATGTTTCATCAGGGGATATTCTTCAACAGGCTCCTTCTTGACTTCTTTGATTTTCTTCTAATATACTTGGGTGGATGAGGAAGGAGTGGAGGATGTAGGACTTTTAGTTGATGAGGAAGGAGGGTTCTGTACAGGTGCTTCTGAACTGGGTGTCAATGCCTCCTTTCTTGGTGTTGAAGTATCCTTGGAGGAGGATTCTCCTAAATGCCTTCTAAGCTCACGAACTCTCTTGTCAAACCAGATTTTGGTTCTTACTAGGACAAGGGCTAAGATTTCAGCCAGATCATCCTTCTCCTTTTTAAACCAATCCAAATCCTCCAAGGGAGTGTGTTTGACTAAGTTGATTTACCCACTCCATCTTCCGCACCACAACCCAATCTGTAGCCTCTGTCACCTCACCTAATGACAAGATCAAACTATTCTATGTAACCCTCCTTATAGCTGACCATAGACTCAAAGAATGCGTCATGACTCAAGAGCATCAGACAATGTGATTCCTGCCAAAGTAGCCCATGCCTTGGGCCTAACTCTCACATGCACTTATGGGTCTTTTTATTCTATGGAAAGTAAGGAAGTACCCCTAGTCGGAAGGATTAAGGATGCACAAGTCACTTTTGCTGCTTTGCCTGAGAAGAAGGTTTTGGCCACTATCCTAGTAGCAGACATTCCTCCTTCATATGGAATGCTGCTAAGTAGGAACTTCTGTAAAGATGTGGGAGGAGAAATTCAAATGGATTGGTCACATGCCCTCATACCTGTTAATGGGCAAATGAAGAAGTTGTTGCTTGAGAAGCAGTCTGAGTATATCGTACAAAAAACAGATGATCCCAAAGCACAAATACTTTATGAGGATATGGGGCATGGAAACTATATGATTATGTCTCTTGAGGAGATCCAACTTCCCAAAAAATCACTTAAGGATCCTAACAAGATTTGGATATTAGAGTTTGAGGGAATTTGTTCCTCACCTGTTTGGCTGGTGTAGTATTAGTGTCTCTCATGGGAAAGGTTTGTCCTTTCTCATTCAAGTTACAATTTAAAAATACTTATAATACAGCAGAGTATGAAGCTCTCATTCTTGGGCTTCATGTGGCAAAAGAAAAGGGTGTGAGGAATCTTCTAGCTTGCGGAGACGTGGAGCTGATTGTTAAGCAGGTTAGAAACCTTTTCCAGGTAAAGAATAGAAGGTTAAAACATTACAGGAATCAGGTGTGGGACTCCATCGAATTTCTTGACACCTTCTCCATCGAAGTAGTGCCTAGGGAGAAGAACACTAGGGCTGATTCACTAGCAGTCTCAGGGTCATTACTGATACCTCATCCTGACTTCTCTCAAGATAGGTTTACCATTGAAATGATCCATAGGCCCAGTGTACTTGATAATGCAAGTAGCAAGTTTTCAATGATGATCAGCATTTGCTTTCTTTCTTAGAACTCAGGGATAACTTTGAATAATTGTACTTTGAAGGAAGTGACAATTTACCTCGTGAAAGTGTGCCTTCCGATAAAGAAGATGTCAATGAAGAAGAGATGGATCAAGATGGGTGTATCAAACTCAAAGGGAACAAGATTCCAAAGGGACTGGTGAGTTTAGAAGAATTGTTTGACAAGCATGATAGGTATGTGAAGTCTAAAGCTTCTACTGGATCACAACAATCAACTGAGTTTGATAAAACTAATATTGGGAGTTCCATTGACCCTAAACTCGTGAACATTGGGAAATGTTGCACATCGGAAGAAAAGAAGAAAGTAATTAATCTGTTAAGAGAGTATAAATATGTTCTTGTTTATTCTTATGAGGATCTAAAAGCTTTTCAACCCAAGGAGATGCAGCATTTCATCCCTCTCAAACCGGGGATTAAGCCTTTCAGGCAGAAACAAAGGCAATACAATCCTAAGATAGCTGAAACCATCTTTCAGGAAATACAAAAGTTATTAAAAGCCAAAATCATTTTTCCTATCCACCATTCCACATGGATTGCCAAAATTGTGCTGTTAGAAAGAAAATGCCGAGATTCGTATCTGTGTTGACTTCGAAATTTGAATCAAGCTTCTTTAAAGGACAACTATCCTTTGCCCATGATGGATCAAGTCTTACAAGTCAACGGATCTGAAATGTTGTCTATGCTTGATGGCTTCTCGGGATACAATCGGTAGAAGTTAATACCACATATCAACACAAGACGGCCTTCACTACCCTCGGGGTACCTTTTCCTACAAAATGATGCCTTTTGGGCTCATTAATGCCAATGCCACTTTCTAGAGAGTTATGGAATTGGCCTTTGGAAGTTTAAAAGGGAAGTGTATTGTCGTGTACCTTGATGACTTCACCGTATTTTCCAAAGTAAGGGCGAGATCATTTTCAGCACCTAGAAATGGTTCTTCTGAAATGTAGAAAACATGGGATCTCTTTAAATCCTAAGAAATCTATCTTTTGTGTCACAAAGGGAAAATTATTAGGGCATGTTGTCTCTAAAGATGGTATAAAAATTGATCCCGAAACGAGTTCAAGCTATTCAAAGCAAATTCCCCTTCCAACCAAAGAAGAGGAGTGCATTCTTTCTTTGGTAAGATTAACTTCCTGAGAAGATTCATCCCTGATTTTACAGAGCTAACCTTGAATATCTCTCAAATGATGAAGGGAAAACAGATGTTTGGCTGGTCTCCTGAAGGTAAAGAAGCCTTTGAAGGTATTAAAAGGGCTATTGCTAAAACTCCCGTCTTAGCATGTCCAGATTTCAGTAAAGATTTTATTATCTATTGCTATGCCATAGGTAACACCCTAGCTGTTGTTTTGACTCAAGAAGATTCTAATAATCACGAACTCCCAATTGCATTTATGAGCTACATTCTAAAAATCATGAGTTAAAATACACCATAATGGAGAAACATGCTTTCGCATGATGCTTAAAGTTGTCAAGCGCTTCTTCATTTTTACATTCTTAACTCTCACTCCACGGATTTGTACACGATACAACCATCAAGTCCATTCTCACACAATAGGAGTTTAGATCCAAGAGAGGAAACGTGGTGGCCAAGGTTCAAGAATATGACATTGACATCAGACCAACCAAGCTCATCCATGGAAAAGGCTGCGTGAACTCATCGGCCGAGGGAGCTAGACATGAGTTACCAGAGGATAAAGTTGATCTCCCTACCATTTTGTTTCTTGGCTTAATTGATGAATGGTATGTTGATATCGCACACTTTCTCAAATATGGAGAATGTCCCTCTCATTTGATTGCCAAAGAGAGGAGAGCTGTTAAGCTAAGATCAGCCCAATATGTGTTGTGGGAAAATGCCTTGTTTAAGCGTGGGTTGGATGGAAGATTTCTAAAATGTGTGGACAAGGAACAATAGAGGAAGCTGCTTTGATTTTCATAATCAAGCATGTGGAGGGCACTACTCATCAACTATCATTGCTCTTAAGATTCTTCATGTAGGATATTACTGGCCTACCTTGTTCAAAGATGCATCGAAGTGGATTGATAAATGCGAAGCTTGTCAAACCTTCGTGGGTAGACCCAAGTTGGCTTCTTTGCCCCTTAAACCAGTTGTGATCAAAGAGCCTTTTCAACAATGGGGTTTATATTTCATTGGGACACTTAATCCCTCTTCTAGTGCTGGTCACACCCATGTATTAACTGCCACAGATTATTTTACTAAATGGGTAGAAGCCATTCCAGTGAAAAGTACCACTTTAGAAGTAGTATGCGGTTTTATCAAAGAAAACATCTTGGTGAGGTTTGGTGTGCCAAACAAGATCATGACGGATAATGCTTCAAATGTTTCTTCAATCTGAAATGACATTTTTTTGTTGTGGATATGTCATCTCCCTAGCTCACTCCTCATATTATTATCCTCGGGGAGGCAGACAAGTAGAATCGACAAACAAAAATCTGGTGGCTATAATAAGGAAATTAGTTAATGAATCTTAGAGGAACTGGCACAAGAAACTCTATGATGCTCTTTGGGCAGATAGGGTCACACCTAAAAGAGCCATTGGGATGTCTCCTTTTCAGGTAGTATATGGAGTAGAAGCTCAATTTCCCGTAACAGTGGAACTACCAGCCTTGCATTTAATGAAGGCCATTGAAGACACCAGTTTCAATGATTCTTTGGATAAAAGGATCATGTACCTTCACAAATTGAATGAGGATAGGTTGAAGGTCACTGATAGAATATCTACTCACCAATAGAAAGTAAAGGCCTTATTTGATAAAAAAGCCAGATCCAAGGATTTCAAAGTTGGAGACATTGTTTTGTTGTGGGATAAAAGACATGAACCTCGTGGCGCTATGGCAAGTTTGATTCTCTTTGGCTCGGACCTTTCAAGATCAGGCACTTTGCTGGTGAGAATTCTTTTTACCTTGATTATATGGATGGTTCTTCCCTCCCACTTCCTTATAGTGGGCAGTACCTGAAATTGTTTAAGTCATAGGTGATCAGGAAGTCCTTTGTATATTTTGTATAGCGTGTGCATGTGTTTCCCCTTCTTGTTTTTGTTGTTTTGTTCGTTGGTGTGTTGTCTTCTGTGTTGGTTTTCTTTTGACTCCATGGCCCAATGGATAAGGCACTGATCTGCTTCCCCTAGATTTTCTGAGAGTTTTTGCCTTGTCTCATTTCTTTAGACTTTAGCCAAGTCATCCCCAGAAGGAGCCAGCTGTTGTCCTCTCAAAATTCTACCTCTTTTGAGAAGTTCAAAATTGAAATTTTTTTGAGTTAAATGCCTTTTCTGTTGTTCTGGTAAAGGGAAAAGTCGAGAAGTCAGAAAAAAATGCGTCTTTTGAGTCATTTTGTGCAATTTGCGGGTCTGTCGGACATTTTTGTCCCAGATGTCCCAAGTTCATTCAGACTCCCTGTTCGTCGATCGGCCACTTTACCTGAAAATATGTTTTCTCGCGGGCCCATCAAAATTTTTGTTCCAAATAACACAAGTTCGCTCGAGCTCAATGTTCACCTTTCACCCAAATCAGTTGTATCACGCATTTCACGTACCTTTGTCCCTCGTGTCCCGAAAACATTTGTGCATTCTTTTGTCGCGCCAACCGCATTGGCCGAATCGCTCTTTCGCGTCCCTCATGTCCCAAATGAACCAAAGGCCATCCGGCTAATTTTTCCCGCCCTTTCTGGATATCTTGCTTTTCAATTTGGTAGATGTGTATTTAATGCACATTTATTATCTCTCTCTCTCTAAACAAATATTTAATAAGCTACCCTCCTACACATTTTTACACACTGCTTTCTTGTTATCAATCGCTCATACCCTCACAATCGGAATTTTTGTGCATATACCCGATTCCCCTACAATTTCATCAAGAGTTCAGACTGTGACTTTGTTTTTCAAATCATTATCAACATGAAGATTAAATTCCAAGGTCAGGAGCAAGTTTCACCGCTCGAGTCTACCGTTCCCGATATCGGGGATAGTGAAGTTCGCCACCTGGATTTTGGAGATTTCTGGACTAGGATGACAAACCCGAATCCCTCTCCTATGGCACAAATGATTCACGATAGTGGCTTGGCATTTGCTGTTGGTTTCCCAATCTCAGTACAATGTGCAGATACGGTCCTCACCTGTGGTACTCATTTCAATCCCGACTCGAGTGAACTAACGAATGTGCATGGGGAGCTCATTACCAAGCTCGATGTTGCTGCCATTGGCACTGCCCTAAGGATTCTTGAAATGGACAATTCCATAGTAATCTCTCAGAACCAGGCATAGGCCCTCTTCGACCAGGACAGTGAAAAATACAAGGGGGTGGTAAAGTCTTGGCTTAAAAACCCTAAAAAGGGGGCGTCCCATCTGTCCAAAGCTCTATTTCATGCCGATTTTAATGAGGAGTTGTCAAATTTTATAATCCTACTAGCTCGGGTCATGGGCTTACCCTCTACCAATGAGTTCCATTTCTGGATGTGCCCACTTATCAACATGGTGTGTGAAGGAACTCAGAATATCAACTGGGCAGAAATCATCAGCATGAACCTAGCAGAGCAGTTGTCCAATGTACAACAAACAAATAAGTTTTACATGACTTCATATCTGATGTATACCCTAGCAGCATCAAGGCAATGGTTTGGATTCACATACATTGATGCTCATAAAGGTGACCCTATATATGCTTATTGTCCTCAATTCACCTTGGACACTAGCAATCGCAACTTTAGGAGGGTGAATGATGCTTTCACCATGTACATTGTAAGACTTCTGGAGAGTGACATGGCGAGGAGGTTCTCTGATGAAGCCATGAACCTAATATCAAAGTACGGTGCCTACTTCATCCAGTTCAAAAAATTCTCCTATATCAGGCTTGCAGGCTATGAGAGCACCCCTCTCAAGCTTCCTATGTTCTGCAACGATAAAATGGCCTTGATCGAGATATGCAGGCAATTGGACAAGTTACACAGAACCTGCAGGGATAAGAAAATCACTGGCCTGCACTTCCCTATATCTTTGGGAAACTACACCTGCAAGACGGCTCTAGATGCACAGAACATAGAGAGAGCCCTGGCCCCCATCACTGTCCATTTCTTCAGCCAAGAACTTGTTTTGACTTGAAGAAATTTATTGAGAAAAAACCTCAGAATCAATTACCATCATAGGGCAGACACAGAAGACTATTGGGTTGATTGTGCTGATGATTTTGAGGCAAGGAGGAGGCATTATGGCCATTTTTCTCTCCAACTGATTCAAGAGCTCAACTTGTACCAGGTTCCTGAAGGGCTTCAGGATGACAATTCGGACCTATTTTCATATGAATATGACAACTTAGTCAAACACACTCCCTTGGAGGATTTGGATTGGTTCAAAAAGGAGAAGGATGATCTGGCTGAAATCTTAGCCCCTGTCCTAGTAAGAACCAAAATCTAGTTTGACAGGAGAGTTCGTGAGCTTAGAAGGCATTTAGGAGAATCCTCCTCCAAGGATACTTCAACACCAAGAAAGGAGGCATTGACTCCCGGTTCGAAAGCACTGTATGCACTCCCCTCCTGCCTCGTCAACTAAAGGTCCTACATCCTCCACTCCTTCCTCATCCACCCAAGTATATCAGAAGAAAATCAAAGAAGTCAAGAAGGAGCTTGTTGAAGAAGATCCCCTGATGAAACATTCAGAATTGCCCTCAGGACCAGAGAACATCATTGTTCTCATTGAAAGCGAGGAGAGTGAAGTGCCAATCTCCATAAACGCTCCAGAAGCCCCAACGGATAAAGAAAAGGAAGTTCAAAGCACTGAGCTTCCGAGCACCATTGACTCCTCTGTACCAGAAACCCTGAGTGCCCCACTCATATCACAACTAGAAGCAACGGCAGTGCACACTTTGAGTGCAATGAGTTCTCTTTCTCTCGGTCCTCTTGCCCCACCTTCTTCTTCCTCCTCCTCTTTTGCATGGGTACAGCCTTTCATTGATAGTAGGAAGAGAAAGTCTTCCTCTCGGATCTCGGGACCCAACTTTGATGTTGTGGCAGCCTTATTGGGTACTACTCCTCCTACTCCTACCAAAAATCCAGGACCACCTCACGAATAGTATCTGATGCTCAAGGCCAGCAATTCCTGGAGATAGCCAAGCCCAAGGTTGATAAGCCAGAAGATTTGCAAGCATCTGATCTAGAGCTCTCAAGGATCCCCATGGGAGAATCCACCCCTGAAGGTGAGATTCAAAATCTTCAAGAAACAGTTGCGAGTCATTGGAAGAGTGGAAAAAGGGCAACAAACAATAGAGCAGTTGGAAGAGTAGGCTCAGGTTCTTGCAGGTTTCATCAAGTCACTATTGTCCAAAGATAAAGTTTTAGACCCCACCCCATTGACTACTCTTCCACCACCTGTGATCCTCAGCCAAGAAGAAGTCCAGAGTATCAAAGATATACATAGATATTCCATCTATGGAAGCGCCATGGAGGCCATGGTGGATGATATGCTCATCGCAGGATTGAATTTCATTAGTGAAGCCTTCAAACTCAATGAGAAGGTAAATAATCTACAACAGAAAACTATCCTCCACCATTGGAAATATAGATAAAGAGCTCAAACTCTGGAGCAGTTGTATAGTAGACCTTCACCTTATGGGACAAGCTGATGAAAATATTTTAATGGCAAGCAAGGTCTTCGATGATGCAAAAGATAACTTGTCAAAATCATGGGTATACAGTGTGGAATGGAAAATCAAGGTGTTGGAGGAAGCTTTGGGAGAATTGAGAAATAGCTGGCAGAAGGGTGAGGCCTTCAAGACTTTGGTGGTATCTGCTTTCAAGGATATACATTGCCACCTCCATGATGAGACCTCTGGTGTGCCTCTCTCCTTGCAAGAAATCAAAGCTCAATTTAGAGATTTTGTCAAAGATAATTTGTTCAAAGAGGATTTTGTCTCCAAGGAAAAGATGAAGGAAATCTGCTCTCTCCAGTCTGCTATCAAAGAAGCCAATAAAGATTATCATACACACGTCAAATTTGACAAAGAGATGGAGAAGTGCCTCGGATTTTGGACCCAGTCCACTGCCAACACATCGGTCCCACGTGGCAGAGACATAGCAGAGGCGTTAAAAAGGTTTAGACAGTGGATCCTCAAATCAGTGGGCCCTTCTCAATCATGAACACTTGTCTTCTTCTCCTAACTTTTCTCTCTTCTTTCTTTCCTCATCTTGGATTTATTATAATTAGTTGCACTTTTGCGTTAAGCAACCTTTTAACTAAGCATTATTTAAAAAGGTAGTTACCAAGAGTAACTGATTTCTAAAACTATATAGTGGCCTCTCTTCACCATTTTGAAGGGGGAACTTGGCTTATTTTTGAAAGTGTAAGAAATAGTAAAGTAATCAATACAAAAGGATCTTCTTTCTTTGTTCATCTGTTTCTCTTATTCGCAAGCTATCTGTTGAATACTGTTAGATCATTTGTCTGCATTATGCTAAGAAGCTTTGTATTCTTGTAGATGTTGTTTATGGAACTGTGTGTCTTTTCAAATTTCATCTTATCAATTCGAGTACAAATGATCTTATTCCAATTCGCTATATTTTGGCACGCATAAGGAATTATTTTGTCATCTATAATTCGGAGAATGATTTTCTGCTCATTCCCACATCTTCATTCCTTTGTACTTTTGTGATTGATGATCTATTAAAAAAAAATTCATGATATCCAAGTTCCGTGGTAAAACTATGCTCTGTACATATGTAAATAAGTTTTGCTTTTGAATAAGGGAACCTCTCCCACTAAGGAGGAGGGACTTCTTGTCCCCTAACTGCCGTTCTTCTTGAAGTCCTTTTGACGACCAACAAAAGGGAGGGGTGACCCTTTTATTTATAGTTTTCCACTTGGGAGAGATTGGAATTTGGGTGCATGTGGGACTAAAGCCCAAAAACACTTTTAGATTATATTAGGTTAAACATTTTAGTTAGGCTTAGTTAAGCTTGGTAGTTAACTAGGTTTAGCTAGGGAGGTTTATATAGTTAGAGATTGGAATTTGGGTGCATGTGGGACTAAAGCCCAAAAACACTTTTAGATTATATTAGGTTAAACATGTTTTAGGCTTAGTTAAGCTTGGCTTAGGCTAGTTAACTAGGGTTTAGGCTAGTTAAACTTGATTAACAAGTGATTAGATACTCATTGAGAGTTGGGAGGGGTCTGATAACCAATTGTGATTGATAGATAGCCTAGGAATCTAATAGAAGTGATCTAAAGAGAACTAGGGAGGTTCTAAATGGTCGAAAGGAGGAATTTTCAGCTAATAAGAGAGATATTAGCCCAATTAGCTTATTATAGGAGGAATACGACTAAGAAGGTGTCGTAAATGGGCATCCAAGAATGGAGCAAAGAATGGGGAATTAACGAAGTGTTGTTAATTGGTTGAATTAGAGGAAATGCTAAGTGTAAGAATATTTAGGTGTCTACAACTAGTTTCACCTAAGATCTTAATCCTCCATCAACCACCATCTTCACATAGTAATGATTTGGAAGTATGTGGCCTTCCGTCACTATCCTAAAACCTTAAAGATGAGAAACATGACTCTATTCATTGCATATTTCACATGGACAAGTTCCTCCTTAGCAGGAACCCCGTGATAATTACATATGCCTACCTTGTACCAACCGAAAGAATGTCATGGGGCACGTATGTGTAGGTTATGTACACATTTATTTCCCCTCCTTGAAAATAGTCTATTAGGGCCTTGTCCTCCACTCAAAATAAGAATAAAAATTATCTATGGATGTCTCCTATAAAAATTCAAATATAATATATTGATGCCTTGAAGAACAATTATTAGTGCAAATTCACAGCACCCCCAAATGAGTTATGGATCTGCTTTTCTAAGGCAAACTCATCTGGTGTGAATGCACAACATTGAGTTTTCTCCAAGGTGTGGGACCTTGCAAGGTGAGAAAACTCTCCAGATTGAAGTTGGTTCTTACTCCTCTGTTTAGGTGTATACATGCAATCTTTGCAGAGGTTCTGATTCAAAATTCTTACTCTAAAATTACCAAGGGGACAGGGTTGAGAGAAAACAAGGAAATGAAAACAAAACTAAGCAAAACAGAGAGGTGATACACCAAAGGAGTGTTGAACTCCTTGCTTTGAAAAAATAGACACAGATCATGAAGATACAACAACAAAACATGCACAAATTTTCCAAAATACAAAGAAATATCAGAAGGAAACAAACCAATGCAAGAGAGGATTGGAAAATCAATCACAGAACATGTATTGTCAGTTCCAGAATTGATACAATACATTGCAGATAACAAAGAAGGAAAAAATATGTTACAATCTCCATGGGAGGTCTGAAACTCCTTCAAATCCACCTGCTAAGGAGAAATGAAGAGCTTGCAAGAGCAAGAACATCCAACCTTTACAAATGAGCCAAAACTGGCTTTTAATCCCGAGCAGAATGGAAGAAAAGGTAAAAATGTGGGACAATCAATTTGAGACTTCAACCACCAACAAAATTCATCCAATGGGCCTATAAAATGATGGGTTTCCACAAAAATCCCATACTTTGAAGTACATTGCCTTACAGAGCAAAACAGAGGTCCATACTTCATTAATTTTGGTGGTTGGAGTCATTTTCTGTGTTTTTGCATGCCAAGGATGTTACTTCATTTTTCTCTCACAAATCTTCATCAAAATGCAAAATTGAACCCTCCATCATGTAGATAATTTCACCAACTTTCCAATGACACCAAGAATGCAAAAATCTGAGCTCTGGATCAAAAGATATGGCCCTCTAAAGATTTAGGGCAAAATTAGGGCAAATTTGGATTGGTGGGCCGAAACTTTAAAATTTTCCCCTTTTTTGAATTTGGGAAAATTTTCCCAAAATCTCCACACCCCACCTCTCCGCTGCCATGTGGTGTTTCCCTATTGGTGTGTGGGTTCAAATGACCATTTTACACCTTTTCGAACTTTGGAAAATTTTCCAAAATTTCTCTGTTGCCCCACCGGTCCACTGCCACGTGTCATCCTCCAGTTGGAAGCGGGCCTTAATCAGCCTTCTTCCCTCTTTAGGCTGCGAGAAAAAATTCTCCTTCACACCCCTTGGAAACACTTTGGAAAAAAACCAAAGTTCTCCCATGCCCTACCCTCTGCAGAACAGGACATGTTTCGCACTTTTTGATTAGTTTGCGGGGCCTAACCAAAATTTTCCTTTTCTCCTTTGGGCCTGCAGGGCAAAATTCTTCCTTTTCACCCTTTTGACCACTTTGGCAAATTTCACCAAATTCTTCCGCACCCCACCTATCTGCTAGTTCCATGGACACATGTCAAATTTCTATTCGCCGCGGGCCTTGAGGCCAAGATTTTATTTTGTGCCCCCAATCAATTTTGGCAAAAAACCAAAAACCACTCTACTCCTCCGACTCTCGCCGGCCTTATGGACACGTGGTGACCTCCTATTGGTTTGAGGGGCCCTAGACAAAAATTTTCTTTTGTGCCCAATTTTGGAAATTTTCTAACTTTTCTCCCACCGGTCCAACCTCCGACGGCCTCATGGACATGTGTCATCCCCTCATTGGACGCGGGCCTCAAATCATTTTTTCCTTCGCAGTTCGCGAGAAAATATTTTCTTTGCGCCCCCACCACTTCCTTAGCAAAAATTTCTAACTTTCCTCCACTACCCCACCATTCCGCTGCCACGTGGCATGTTTTGATTGGTCTACGGACCTTCCTAGGGAAAATTTCCCTCAAAAACTCTGTCGAGCCATAACTTGCAAAATACAAGGAGTTAGAAGGAAAACTTTACCTTTCTAGAAAGGTGAGGAAATTCTCTTTCTGATGAGAGCATTTCTAGAAAAATTTGAGTACCTGAAGCATGCCAAAAATTCATTTAAGTGCCAGCAAAGGAGGAGGAGGAGTTAGCCAAAAAAATAAGCATGGGGCTTATTTTGGATAACAACAACCATTCAAAATATATATATCAAAAATTCACAAAAGAAAAAGTAGAATGGTCCCTCAATGGATAGCTACCAATAAAATATAGACCAATCCCTTGAAGGACGACTATTTCGTAATAATCAAAAGTCAAAATTGTAGACCACTCCCTTGAAGGATGGCTACCCATATAAAAAGGCTTCCCACATCAATTAGCCTTCAAAATTTAAATATCAAAAGCATCCTCGGAAAGCTTCCTGCATCAATCAGCTTTCTTATCAAAGCAAACTTCCCATATCAATCAATTTGCATCAAAAATATGTACAATTTAGGGCATACCTCTATGAAATTGTTGAAAAGGAGAACCCTCTTTCCTACATTATCTACATATGTCAAACCCCTTTCATGTCCTAGGAAGGTATATCTTATCACTACCATCTTCATAGCTAAGATCCCACATGTGTCACTACTCACTGATAGTCTTGTGTTAACATTGTTAAAGGCTAAAATGTGCAAGGTGCTTTCACATTTCTATACCCATCATATATGTATCAAATCCAATATTAAAGAAATCATTCCATTTTTTACTCTTATTCTACAAATTCATAATACATTTTGATAAGTTTAGATCACATATAAAGTCATACCCATCATCCAAATTATATAAACGATATAAAAACTTACACCATATAATCTTTTCATAATCCCAAAAAACATTGAGAATATTTAAACATTCCACAAAACAAAAATAAATCAAAACATATATAACCAACACATATAATCCAAAATAGATCATCATATATATATATATATATGACCTTCTTGCATGCCCCCATCGCCACCATCTCCTCCAACAACTCCTCGAGGTGGTTGACCCACACTCCCCACACTAGCACTAGGAACTGCTCCTCATTGTGCCATATAATAAACATATAGAACTACATTAGGAAAGTCATGTATCACCATATCCTCATAGTAGGCCAACTCTACCCTCAAAGACTGATAATGGGCATAGCTAATCTTTCTCGGGCTCCCATCTTTCATTATCCTACACTCGTCTTGCCGCTCTCGCAACCGATATCGAAGATCCTATAATACCAAGAGCCCTTTTCAGGGTCTCTCACTACTGTCTATATCAATCCCGATCGCATTGGCCTGCACTACCCATGTTCTAAGTCCATTCCACTCCGCTATAGTATTGTCTCTCTCCCCAATCAAAGTAGTCCTCAATCCAAAGAGATCATCTCTCTCCCTCCACGGCCTATCCCTCTCGGCCTCCATTTTGGCCTTCTCGGTCATCAACTCTAGCCTCTAGGTCATCCTTGTCACCATCACCGTCCTCATCATCATTAGCATCAACAACCTCTTGTGCTCCCTCCACCCAAGCATGCACCCTCCTCACTTTCTTAATCAATCCAGTCCTCGTAAAATCTATATATGCACCAACTCACCACTTCCTATAACCAACAGTCGATCTAGCATCATCAATCGCTTTCAGGTCCCCATCCTTATTTAAACCCATAGCTCCTTGCTCATCATCTATAATATGAGTCCTTCCTACAATTGCCTTGGGAGTCTCTGAATCTCCCTCATCTTGTCTATACAATATTAGAGCCTCAAGAACATCATGTATCAAATAAAATTTCCTTCTAACACCCAATATTCTGTTACATCCCATCAAGCTCATGCTCACAACCTCAGCTACACTGGAAAATCAAGATATGTCCTCCACACAAAATCTCCAACCAATAATCCCATTAGAATATCTCTCGTAATGAGCCTCCTCCTCTTCCCCTCGCCTTCCCCACATTTCCTTGTAATATCATGAATCCAATAGATCTCCCAATCATATCCACACCTCCCATGGAAAACCATGCGGATGAGCTATGGAAATGTGCTCAAAATCCCAACACTATAACAGAAATGCAACATCAATACCAAATATCTTGTGGACTTTACAAGCCCACAAATCCATGTATGTCTATGCTAATAATGCAGTGCCAAATTAAACATAGTATAATGCTCTATCATATCCACAACCATCCATGTCTTCATCCATGGGAATCTCCCTCCTCTAGAATCAGGAAAATCAAAACAAGAAATACCCATCATCAACATAGTCATCCAAGTACATCTCTCTCTATATAGAATATAGAGACTGATAATAGAAACCCATTGAAGTATATCATACATCATCTCGCATCATCTCCATACAATCTCCTCATCACATCCTCTCTCTCCATCTCATCGATACAATAAATACCCTCTCCATGTACTGGCAGTCTAGTAATCTGATGAGTATCCTCCACAGTGATCGTGATCTCACCTGTAGGTAACCAAAGGTACAAGTGGTTGGATCCCATCTCTCCATCAAAGCCAACAATAACCCTCGACATTTGTGAATACGTCTATAATCATGTATCCCTATAAACCCAACCTCCTCTACAAAAATCCAATCATCATCTGACATATCCTCTCGAACCTCTGCTAAAATCAATGGAATCCTATCCCGAATAGTCAACTTCGCATTCACTGCAACCATAAACACACATTAGAATCCATATTTACTTCAAAAATCATCAAAAACTTCATCAAATACATAGGTCACAACCTAATCAAACTAGTCGCAAAAAACTCGGACAAATCGTCAACGATTAACTTGAATCATTAGCGATCGACCTAAATCACGGGTAATTCCGGGTGATTTTAAAATCAAACCCTCCGTACACATGAAAACAATAAAAATAATCAAAATCAGCTAAAAATCCACAAAAACAACAAAATTGGGCACTCACCTCTTCCTATGTGGGCTTCATGTGCCTTGTCCCTACGTCATTGCTCCAAATCACCATTTTTCACCTCAATCTCTCCCAATCACAATAATCACATTGCAAAAATCAAATTTTCACCACCAATGTAATGCTTTTATAGCCTCCCCCAAAATTTTGTAGCAATCATCGACAATTCCTTGAATCATCGATAATTTACCCTAATCGTCGGCGATTATTATGAATCGCTAGCAATTTATCCCTTTTGTAACCTAAAATCAATATTTTCCAAAATCACATCACTTCCCTCACATTTTTCCACAAATGTCTCATCTAAAGGACCCCAATCCTCAAACAATTAAATAACAAACAATCAAATCACTTCGGATATGTCATACATCTATGGGATGCAAGCCCTTTAGCCCCCATCACTTGACTTCCCCATCATTACAGCCTACCTTTATGAATCATATGTCCATAGGAAACAAACCCCTTAGTTCCCTATCACTTGATTCTACGATAGCCCTTAATTGTTTCGATAACCTCATCTTGGGGAAATTTTAAACGAAACACATCTCAAACTTATCCAACAACCAACTTTCGTCAAACTGGTGTTCCTTACACTATGCTATAGTCACCCCATTTTGAGGGGGATCACCCATACAAATAAATTTATCATTGTTTTTGTCTAGCACTTTGCCTACACCAAACCACTCGACAAAAAGGGGCAAATGTAGACACTCAAAATTTGCACCGCTCATTTCCCTTCATTATTCACACTATCTTCACAATTATATTTATCAAAGTCACTATTTAATTCATACATCCCCTATCCTAAGTCTAAAACCCCCACCATATTTACTCCATGTAAATATCCTTCACATGTAACTGTAAAAAACGCATCTTTATCTCTCTTAAAACCACCTAAAACTACTTAAAAACTAAAATCAAGTAAGACAAAAGAAAATAAAAACAATCTTATAACCATCTCAACCTCTTCACATCATCTTCCAACACCCCTTTAATCATTTAACCATACCTCGGACTAAAAATCCATGATTGGAAGTGGTTTAAACCATTTCTACAATTGTTTCCCCAAAAAACCGGATCGCAACGATTCGGTTGAATCGTTAGCAAGCACTTTTGTGCTCTCCTTAAGTATCTTCAATCTCAAATCCCATGCATTATTTTTTCTCTCACACTTCATTTTCGACACTACAACATCCAAGACATCATCAAGCACTATCAAGCATCAGCATCAAACATTTTCAAGCATTCTTGGTGATCATTTTCATCATTCAAACTTCAAGCAACATCCCAACACAACTTAATCATTTAGATCTTTCCTATTGAAGATTTGAGGCATCATTTAGCTCCAAATCCACTCAAAGGTATTCCTTCATTTTTTTCATTTTTCTATCATATCAAATTTTTAAATGAATCAAAACATCATCTTAAGTGCTTCAAACACTCGCTTTTATCAAAATTTTCAAAATCATAGAAATCGCTAGCGATACACCATAATTGCCAGCGATTGGCCTAAATTTCCAGCGATTCCTGTCAAATTTATCATTTTATCAGCTTTTATTAAATCCCCGCATTTAATTTGTTGTTTCCAAGCATGGATCTTTGTTAGATGGTAATTCCTAGCTTTTCACATCCAATTACCAACATTTACAGCCTTCCAATAGTCTGACATCTATTCTTCTGGGAATAATACAACATTTTACATGAACTCACACTTTGTGCAATCCGATTTTCTAATAGCAACCAAGACATTAAAGACCAATTTGAATTCCTCCGGGAGATCAAACAAGAAACTCGGCGAATTTTGTTATAACTACATTCAACATGCCCAAATTGCATATACCCTTGCTTGGGCCACTTTCGAGTTGGTAAGGACTTGCCTACTCATCTTGAGTCATTATCTTGTATTTGTACGTCATTATTTATCACATATCCTTCTTGTTGTTTTATCAATCTACTTAATTGCTACAAAACGAGCTAACATCCTCCAAGGAATTCCCTTTGGATTCCTGGAATCGGCCTTTACCAAGCAGATCTTCTATCCATTTATCTAATCCTTTATGTTTACTATCTTTGAGTGTAGATTGCTTTGTAGGACAGGTAGACTTGTACATTCATTTGGATTCGACAACCTTGATCAAACATTAACATTAACACACATCATTGTGAGTATTGGTGAACCTCATCATCTTTTGAGGTTGGTTTTATTTCTATTATTTCACTTCATTAAGTTAAAGTAGAAAGGTAAAAACATCTTTGAACATCAGCTCCTCGCTTTCTTGTGACAAAGATACAACTTGATAGCCTCTTCTATGAAGGAAGTGACAATCCACATCAGGAGTCAATATCAAAGGAGGACAAAAAGGAATAGACGAGTTGACTCGGAGGGGTAATCATCCTAAAAGGGAACAAGATCCCAAAATTTCTTGCGTCCACTTTGGAAGATTTGTTCGACAGTTTCATCAAGGAAGGAGAAAAAGATTTGTCACGATACAACCGAATTTGAAAAGGAAAATATTGGCACCACAGAGAAACCCAAGATGGTGAATATTGGAAAGTGTTTCTCACCTAAAGAAAAAATAAGGTTCATCTCGCTATTGAGAAATTAATCGATGTCTTGGCATATTCTTATGATGAAATCAAATCTTTCCAACCCAAGGAAATGTACTACTCTATTCTCGATAAATCTTGAAGCCACTTTCGGAAAAAAACAACGGCCATAAAATCAGAAAATGACAAATGCAATCAAGGAGGAAGTCTTGAAGATGCTGAATGTCAGGATCATCTTCCCTATCCACCACTCCACATGGGTAAAAATATTTTCCCAGTGCGGAAGAAGAATGGAGAGATAAGAATTTTTGTAGACTTCCGCAACTTGAATCAAGCCTCTCTGAAAGATAACTATTCATTTCCAATCATGGACCACATCCTACAAGAAGTCATAGGGTTGGAGATGCTCTCATTACTTGATGGTTTCTTAGGGTATAACTAGATTGAGGTGGCAGAAGAAGACAAATCCAAAATAGCCTTCACAACACCTTGGGGTAATTTTGCATACAACAGAATGCCTTTTGGTTTGATCAATGTAGGAGAAACATTCCAAAGAGAAATGGACCTAGCATTCAAGGATCTCAATCACTACATTGTAATCTACTTGGATGACCTCACAGTCTTCTCAAAGAAGCGAGGAGACCACATACATCTTGAACAAGTGCTCATCATATGCAGGAAGCACGAGATATCTATGAATCCTAAGAAGTGCATATTTGGGGTTACTGAAGGGAAACTCCTTGGGCACATTGTGAACAAAGAGGGGGATAAGATTGATCTAGAAAGGATAAAATAAATCCAAGAATTTTCTTTTCCAACAAGTAAAAAGGGAGTCCATTCCTTCTTCGGAAAATTCAACTTTCTCCGATGCTTTGTCCCAGACTTCACCAAGTTGACCAAGCATATCACTGTCATGATGAAACCCCAAGATAGATTCAAATGGAACAAGGAAATAAAATGACATTCAAGAAATTGAAGAATAAATAGCAAAAAGGCTCCTACCTTGGTGTGCCCCAATTTTGATAAAGACTTCATCTTATATTGTTATGCTTCAGAGAACACAATATTAGCCATCTTCTCCAGAAGAAAAAGAAGGTCTTGAAGCCCCATCACTTTCATGAGCCCCCTAAAGAACCATGAGTTGAAATACAATCAACTGGAGAAGCATGCTTATGCCATAGTCAAAGCAATAAAGAACTTTAGGTTCTACATTATCAACTCCCACACTGTGGTAATGGTCCCAGGGTTCGCTATCAAGTCAATCCTTACCCAACATGATCCAGAACGAAAAGGGGTAATTGGGTTGCAAGAATTCAAGAATATGACTTGGATATCAAACCTTTAAACCTAGTCAGAGGAAATGGGTTTTTCTAATTGATTACCAAAGATGAAGCTCTTTTGATAGAGAATGATACAGGAGAATTATTGTGTTGCAACTATATAAGTAAGGACTGCATCAAGTCATTTTCATAAACATAAAAAGTGAGTGGTATGTTGACATCACCTACTTTCGACTTACGGTGAGTGTCCTTCTCACCTTGACTTCAAACAAATAAGAACCCTCAAGCTTAGGTCAGCTAAGTGTGTCTTTTAGAACCATGTGTTGTTTAAGAGGGGACTTAACGGATGCTTCATGAGGTGTGTGGACAAATACAAGATTAGTTGCTAAATGCCTACCATGATCGGGCATGCGGTAGGCACTTTTTGTAGTCCACCGCTCATAAAATCCTTCGCGGTATGTACTATTGTCCTACCTTGTTCGCAAATTCCCAAGAATGGATCTTCAAATGAGAAGCATGTCAAAAAAATTTGGTAGACCACATCTTGTTGCACTTCCTCTTTAGTTAGTGGTGATCAAAGAATCTGCCTTTACAATGGGGCCCGAATTTCATCGAGTTATAAATCCCCATTCAAGTGCAAGACATAACCATGTGCTCACAACAACATACTATTTCATAAAATAGGTAGAGGTGATCCCACCAAGTAGGCCAATTCTCAAAGCGGTGTGAAATTTTATCAAGGAGATCAT
The DNA here is from genome assembly GCA_018340775.1 of Taxus wallichiana var. yunnanensis. NCBI lineage: Eukaryota > Viridiplantae > Streptophyta > Pinopsida > Cupressales > Taxaceae > Taxus > Taxus wallichiana. The sequence continues at coordinate 864,554,067 of CM031235.1, forward strand.
TATTGTTCTTTTCAGGATCCCCAAAATATTGTGGTTGATAATTCCACATATTTTTCCTCCAGGGAGATGATATAATTTTTCTATAGCTATGGGATCTCTCTATCACATGCATCGAACTATTACCCGCAAGAGGAATGATCAAGTTGAATCAAGTAAAAAAATATTGTGACCATAGTCTGCAAAAATGGTTGATGAGAATCAAAATAATTGGCACAAGAAGCTCTATGATGCATTGTGGGTGGATAGAATAACTCCTAAGAAATCAATCAACATGTCACCATTCCAATTGCTCTATGGGATTGAGGAAGAGATTCCAGTCATCGTGGAGATACCAAAACTCCAATTACTCAAAATAGAGGAAGATGGTCAGTATTGTGATTCCATTGACAAAATAATTTTGTTCCTTGAGAAGCTTGAAGAAGATAGGTTCAAGGTGGTGGACCATATAAAAGAACATCAGTTGAAGGTCAAAACTTTGTTTGACAAGAAGGCTAAAGCCAGGGATTTCAAAGTTAGAGACCTTGTCTTGTTATGGGACAAGTGAATTGAACCTAAAGGAATCCATGGGAAGTTTGACTTTGTGTGGATCGATCCATTCCAAATTCAAGAAACTTGCAGAGAGAATGTTATCTATCGTATTTAGATGGTATACAATTGGAGTTTCCTTGTAATAGGAAATATTTGAAATTATACAAGTAGTGAAAGTGGTTTGTCCCTCTATTGTACCATAGGTGATTTATGTGTGTGTTTCCCTTTCCGATGTGTGTGTTTCCCTTTCCCTGATGTGTGTGTTCTTTCCATTTTGTGTGTTTCCTTTGTCGCATGTGTGTATACTCCTTTCAGTCTATCTATGACTTATTATGACTATGTGAATCCTAATGGATAAGGCACTGGTATAAATTGTAAACTAAGATTTTGGAGTTCCTTCTCATCTTGGACTCACTTTTTTATCCTAAATGAGTCCCCAAAAGAGAGCCCGTTGTTTTCCTGTGTTTTTACAAGGGAAAAATTCAACTTGAAAACAGCTTTAAATCTACCCTAGTGTCAAAATTTTCATTGTAAACCTTCCCGGACACCTTTATAGATTAGTTCATCCCCTGTGTCATGCCTATACCCATCCATGTAATGTTCATGTATGTGGTATAAACCTTTCTTATGTGTTAAAGAGATAAAAACAAGCTCACAAGATTCTTTTGAGATAACGTCTTTCACGATGGATATTTTAGTAGGTTTAGGAATGGCTATTTTTACCATTTCAAAGGTTGGTGCATATTATTCAGAGTGGATTTTAAGCCCTAAACTCATCATGGAGTTGTATTAATGATAAAATATCATCGTGAAAGTGACATAGGAAATATTTGGAAATTTGAGAGCAAGTGCATCAAAAGCGGGTTTTTGAGGCCAAAGGAGCTTACACTGACAAAAAAAACACCCGAGATTCGAAGATGATTCTAGGATCTCTATAATGAGTTTGAGGTCAAAAAATATTTCAATGGAAATATTATTCAATTCTCTACATGGTGGTACTTTAAAAAAATTCACAATACCCTTGAATTTCTTTCCACAATTCATTCTTTGTAGGCACAACTGGTGATCCCAATAAAAAAGGCAATTTTTGGAAGATTTAAAGCTTAATAATACCTTTACACCCATACCATTCTTCTCAAAATGAATTTTTCAGTCAAATTCATATAAGGAAGTTCCAACAAATTCCTTCAGAGCTCCGACAACATCATTTTCAAGTTCCTCTCCAAGGCACAAGCTTCGTTCTTAGTCAAATTTTCAGTGCCATGTGGTAGCATGAGTTTGATTCTTAATTTTGTTTCCCCTTCATCCCTTTCCAAGGGTACAATGGGGACGTAAAAATGTGCCTCCCGCTTAGACCTCTTGGACCCACAACATGAGCGTGGGAGGCTCGATAAGCACCTTTTGGCAAATTTTAGCCCCGCTCCATGCCATGCATGCCCACCACTTGTCACTATAGGGATGAGGTGAATTTTTGTGTCCCTTTAATCCCTTTCCAAGGGGACAAGGGGTAGATAAAAAAATTCTCCCCCGCCTTGCTCCCATTTGTTCCCTCACATGACCTCACTTAGCTCCCAGTGTCCAAAATAAGCCCTTTCCTCTCTCTCCTCCACTTGTGCATGCTCACCACTTGTCCTCCTAGGGCTAGGGTGATCTTTGTGTCCTCCATTTTCAAGGGTAAAATGGGGAAAAATAATGCTCCCCTCCTCAAGGCATATAAAACCAAGGAGATAGCCATTTTTCATCTCCCCCATTTTGCTCCAAATTTACTTGGAACTCTGGTGAAATTTTTCCATAATCCTTCACCTCCATTATTTCTCTTGCATCCATCCCTCCTTGTTCTCAAGATCACAACACAAATATTTTTATAAAAATTATAAATTTTTAAAGGCTCTAACTACATTTTTTGCTAGATAGACTTCGTAGCCTGCGAAGGAAAATTCTCATATCTTGCAAACTAGTGCATGGATCGAGGTGAGGTTTTTGCATTCTTCATCATTTCCTTCTACCTTCATAACACAAGTGATATAATTTACATGCATGTGCTATATTTTTATGGTGAAAAAACCCAAACTTTGTGCCCTAGTTTTGTAATTTTTTATTTCCCACCATTCTAGTGATCGGATTGAGCTGAAAATTTATATGTGAGATCGAGAGAAGAAACCTATCCTAGTGGAGGTGGTTTTGTCAAAATCTGAGGTGTGGAAGGGAAATTTCCAAAAATATTAAGTCTCTATACGAGAACTTATTATAAATAGTAAATTCTCACAGAGGCAAGAATACAGAAAAAGTGAAAAAATCAATTTACTAAAAATAGTAAACTCTCATTCCAGGTACATAAAGAGGGTCATCGTCACCATGAAGTTAAAATTTTCAGGTCTTGAGCCCATCTTGGCTTTCTCATCTGAGTACTTAGGTGTGGGGAAAGTGATGTCACCCACATGGACCTCGAAGATCTCAAAGATCACATGTTCGGCAGACCCAGAGATCAAGTGGAAGATAAGTTTTTCATGAGAGGATTGTATGCAGTAGGGGGTCATCCAGTATTAGTGTAGAGTACAGATTTGGTGTTGGAATTCTCTCATCACTATGAGCCAGACACCCAAACCATACGAGCAAATGATAACTCAACTCTAGCAGTGCTCACTCCCAAATCCATTTCTCACTCACTGTAAATTCCAACCTTGAACAATATGACTGTCATTTCAAAAGATGTTGCAACAAGCAAAGGGTCCAAAATAGACTCCTACCTTTAGAGTTGCATACTAGGTTCATGGTTAAAACTAGTAAGAAAACCTTCCTGTTTGCCAAAGTCTCTCTCATGGAGTGAATTCCACGAAGGCTACTCTAACACAATCATCCTTCTTAGTCAAGTGATGGGAGAAGAAACCATGAAGGAATTTCAAGATTAGATGGCCTTATTCATGCTCACAATCATTGGGCAAGCAGATAATTGATTAAGGAAAAATCATCAGTGACAACTTACACCATCAGTTTCTCCAGGTATCGGTCTCAAAGAAGTTCACAATGACTTCATATTTGGTATATGCTCTTGTGAGCTCAAGATCATTTAAAGGGTTGGCACTTGCATAGAATATATATTCGAAGGCTCCAACATTCAAAAGGTATTCGCAGTTGATCTTGAAGGAGAGTAATAAGCATTTCATGAGGGTAAACGATGCCCTCATCATGTTTTCCATTAGAACACTAGAGGTAAATCCTCATTCATATTGTCATTACTCAGTGACTTCTTTTATAAAAAATTACGAGTTGTATTTCATACAGTTTGCCACTTTCTCCTACATCCAAGTATCCGGCTTCAATATTGCTCCGCGAAGGCTACCAAAGTATCTCAACAACATGATCGTGTTGTTCAAGCTATATAGACAGCTTGCCCATGTTCACAAATGTAAGCTCAAGAACTAGAAGAGGAAGAACACCCCTTTTCCCATCTCACTTGGAATATTCACTTCTAATAGTGTCAGTGATGTTGCACACCTGTAAGTTATCTTTGTACCTCTGAGCTTATATTCATATACACCAAGTGTGAAGTTCGACATCTGAAATGATCTAGACACTTTTCACCGTCCTGAATCATATCATGTTCCACGATTGAATATTATTGGGTGAATTGCATAAATGATTTTGATGTAAGGGACGAGATCGCATGCGAGATGACCATCGGTCAAATGAAAAGGTTCAAATTTGAATGGTATGAGGAGGGCATTTAGGATGATGACACAAATTTGTATAATTCAAAATATCAAGCAGTAAAAGCTTTGCCCCTTCAACAGGTGACATGGAGTGTTTGCGGATCGGGAGACATGAGTGAGCAGACTAAGATTTTCATCAAGAGATCAAAGGAATGGTTCAAAATAATAAGGATGCCTTCATTACATCAAGGAATTTCCCCACTCTTCAAAGGCGGATTCTCATCACTCTTCTTTGAAGGTCAAGGAAAAGTCCTCTAGCTCGATTCATTACTAGAGAGCTCAAGCACAAGGAAACGGACTCAAAAGCCCCTACTACAAGAGATTGTACAAAAATTCCAGATCAACGATGTTCCTGTGGTAGAAATGGAGCTTGGGGAGAATGATCTAGTCCACATTTCGGTTCATCGCAGACCTCAAAGCTTTCCACCCTTCACCGCCACTCCTCCTCTTGCACAAGATGTACCCTCTCACCACGATCAAGAAACAACATTCATGTCGGTTGCCAGAGCAGAGACAGATGAGATGTTCCATTGGATGAAATAAATGATCACAAATGAGGCCCGCACAATCCAATCGGTGTGATACCTAATTTCTCTGCAATATCATCGTTGGTCAATGGGAAGAAGAAAAAGTTTGCTCAAGCATCTTCTTGCTTTTTCAGTGGTGCCATGGGAAATCAGTATGTGGAAGTAGTCAGGCCAAGGGTAATCAATCCCATTGAAGAAATGACCCCGATCGACTATGAGATGAGCACCAATTCCACAGGGCCAAGACCCCACGAGGAGATGCACATATGTTCCAGAGTCTTCCACTCACCTCCTCGCGAAGAACCAAGAATACAAAGAAAAATTGATCAATTGGAAGACCATGTATGAACACTCACCTCATACATACAAGATATCATGGAGTGAATGCTTCTTCATTTCTCCCCATCAAATAAGTTACTCCTATCGGTGGCTTTGTTCCGAGTCCATTCAAAAATGTAAGGTTTCACCATGCAACGATGAGTCGGTGACAAATGCGCGAATAAGATTGTAGAGAAAGGGAAAGTGTTGCTTCCAAAATGATCTCATTGTACAAGTACATTTACGTAATTTCCAACAAATTTCATATGACAAGGGAAGAAATGGAGAAAGAAAAAAACATTGGGATCAAGTACATCCACTTGTGATTAAAATGGGAGAGGCTCATTCTTAGGTGTTGATAAACAAGAAAGTGTTCGATTCTCCATCTAAGAACATGTCACATGTTTGGGCGAGGACTCTTGTCTCTCGATATGAGATGTTGAATTGGGATATTGATGAGTTGGATTCAAATGAGGAGCGTGCCTCCAAGATGTAAGATGATGTCAACACCGAATACAGAAGCTTAGAGTGCCCACCATTAATGAGAACTCCTACGTAGATGAATTGTTGAATCCATTTGAGGAGTATGTCAAGAAAGAATCTGGTGACCCCTTTTCTTTCAATGAGGATACACTAGAGTCTCTTTCCAAGATCAAAGAAAATATAGAAAATAAAAAATAAAAAATAAAAAATATAGAGAGACTCGAAATAAAAAAAAAAGTAAAAACACATTAAAAATCAAATAGCAAAATAAACATATACCAACACTAACTCTAACTTAAACCAATAATCAATAAAGACGTATCTACACTTTAACACAATAACAAGTAACCGGTTTTATACTAAAAAGTAGGCGTCCACAAAAGAGTATCACACTATCAAGTAGAATTAAATTAATTGGACGTTAGAGACTTTGGCCATAATGATTTTATGATGGAACCAAAAGGTCCAATTAAATATTGAAAAATCTTTTAAATCAACAAATAAAGGGCAATGCATAGTATTTAATTAACCAAACCACGAACACAATATAAAGATGGAGAGATATTTTTCAAAAGTATATCACAGCCGTCAAGCAAAAGCTCTCGGACCTGTAAACCTAAGCAACTAGTTAAAAGAAAGGGGATTTGAAGCTTTTCCGGTCCTCTGCAACCATGTTAACAATGGCAATGCCTATCCCAATTACGCTGCCTCTGCAATTTGATCCATGATGTTGGCAACAGCAGTTTTGGAGGCTTTGAGCAGCTGAAGGCTGTTAATCAAGTTCTTTCTCTTGGCAGCAACCACCGGACTTTCTTCCAAGATTTTGTCCATGGCGCCGAAATTGGGAGCTCCTACATCCTTCAGAATTTGGGTCTCCAGCTCGTTGCCCACCAAATTCCTGCAAACAAACTGGAGATGCAGAGGGATCCCATCTCCCATCCTCAGAGTGACCACTTTCCAGTACGCCGCAAGGCTCATCTGCATTTCATACGCCTCCTCCACACGCTCGCTGGGCAATTCCATGAGGTCACCCACCTCCATCTCTCCAAAATCCTCCACCACCACTGTCTTTTTACTACATCGAAACCAGAGACCAGACTGTATGTCTCTATATTATTGCGTCTATTATGCTGTTGGACAAGAAGACTGAGTCTTTCCAAGAACTGAGCTTTGGATTTAATGAGGGTTCCGTAAGTCTCCATGTAAGCAGGACTGAGAGTGAAATCGATGCCTTTCTCCATCTCGATCGTCTGCTCCACATGTTTTATGCATTCCTCCTCCTTTTCCACCACGAGCCTTTGCACGGCTCTTCGAACACGCGAATGCAGAAGCGGATAGCAGTAACAATAGTGATCGATTACACGACTGATCACATTTTCCAAGTAGTCCCAAACTGTGGAGGCGAGACTCAAGCTCTTCTCGGAGACCTCCTCCACCATTTTCTGCAACAGCTCCAGAAACACGGCACGCGACAGGAAATTAGGCAGCCCCACCCCCTTGGCTTCCTCCAGCATTTGGATCTCCCTCGACAGAAACTTGTCCCCCACAGAGAAGGAGCCTCTCGGAGACAGATCTCTGTAAAACATGTCGAACTTTTCCCTCAGCCGGGCGGTGCAGTGCATTTTCGGGTCGTCGGGAAACTGTTGAAACTCCCCGAGAATGACGAGCTTCTTGAGCGACTCTTTGATCTCGTGGACGAGCTTAACGAACGCCACGTTGGCATCCCCGGGGTTGCACAGATGCTGAGGGAGGCTTCTCAGCTCGGCTTGACGCTTTCCCAGCATGGACTCGATTTTGTTGACGATCTGAGGAAGAGTGGCGCTGATGGTGGTGGCCTGGATTTGCATCAGCTTCTTCGCCAGAGTGGGGATTCCCACCATGGATTTGTCCAGATCCTTCAGCAGTGGATGGAAGTCGAAAAGATTCTTCTCTTTCTCCCGCGCCTCCGCGTTGCTTTCGTCGCCAATGCCGTTGCGGACGCAGACGTAGCCGAGGCCGATATTGACGGCGTCGGTCGTCACTTTCTCCTTAAGCCCGTCAGGCGCCCTGTCCGACTTGGTGACCACGGCCAGAGTTCGCTCGCCTTGCGCGTCCACCTTCTGCGACATTCTGATGGACTCGCAGGTTGGGAAATCCACATTCGCCGCCAAAACATTGAGAATAATGCTCTCCTTGGGCGTTATGTACTCGTTTATGATTTCAGATATTTGCTCGTAAATGTCCCCCGGCTGACCGCCCACCGGAACCCTGGTGATTCCCGGCAAGTCCACCATTGTCAAATCGGGAGCACCAACTTTAGTAATGTGGAGCGTAATCGGAGTGTGATTGATTCCCTTCCCGTCTCCTGCAATTTCTTTTGTGGCGGAATCGATGCTGCTGGTTATGTCCTTCTCTTGAATGACGTTCACTTTGCGGTTGAACTCGATGGAGATTTCCTCCTCCGATTCTTCGGCGCAGCTCTGGAGGCGCATGACGAGAGGCACTCGCGTGCAGATGCCTTGGCCTCTGGGAAGCTTGATGCCCGCCAGGGATTCCAACACGCTGGACTTTCCGCTGGATTGATCGCCCACGACGACGATGCTGGGGAGTTGGATCCCCTCTTTCATGATATCGAGGTTGCGCAGCTTATCCACCGCATCCAGCAGCGGCCGTATTTGCTGCTGGTAAGAAACTGCCAAGCTCGAACCCTGATCTTCGGCTTTCACTTCTTCCGCCTCAACCAGATGACCATCTGCTGGGCGTGGGGTGGGCCTTCGGGTGGGCCTTCGGGCGGGGCTGCGGCTGCGGCTGGGGCTTCATCATGATCATCCATGAGCATCGACATCTTCAGCCTTTCGCTCAAACAACTCGTAAACTTGGACATGCCAGGGCAATACACGAAATTCAGTAGCTGGATGAAATTCTGAATGGAGGAGAGCCGAGTTAGCATTCCATCAAGAGGAAGACTCAATCTATAAAAAGCAGAGAGTGTGGTCCCACAGGAATCCGACTCGGTCCTACGCAAGGAGAGCATCAATATTTTGAAACTTTAGTGACAACGTTGTACAGCGTAGAAAGTGTCCTTATTCCCCGCTTTCCCTGAACTTCAACAATTACGCCCTTTCTTTCAGGCCTCCTAATGATGAAAACCTTAGTGGAACTGGGCATCCTTTAAAGAAATTTAGAAAAGAAAAAAATGAATCGATTATTCCTCTAGTATTTTTCTTAGAGGGGAAGCAATTCCAATTTCCAAACCATTTGTATAAAAATGACTTTATCTAATTCTTTTGATTGTTACATTAAGTGAAGGTTTTTGTTTTGAACAATATCAACTAATAAAAAATAATTTGGAAAATCACAAAATAATAATATCATTATAAAATATTTTACTTTGAGGGGAAGTAATTCCAATTTCTAAATCATTTGCAAATATGCTAAGTAAATTTTCTTTATAAACACGAGGTATCCAATTCTTTTGATCCTTACCTTCATCTAAGGTTTTTGTTTTGAACAATATCAATTAATGTGTGATATGTCACTTTCTTTGTAAAGAATAATTTGGAAAATCACAAATAAATAAATAAAATATTTTACTTTGAGGGGAAGCAATTCCTATTTCCAAACCGTTTCCAAATATGCCAAGTACTTTTTCTTTATAAAAATGAGTTATCCAATTCTTTTGATCCTTACCTTCATCGAAGGTTTTTATTTTGAACAATATCAATTAATGTCGATATGTCACTTTCTTTGTATGTAATAATTTAGAAACTCACAAAATAATAATATCATCATGAAATATTTTACTTTGAGGAAGCAATTCCTATTTCCAAACCATTTGAAAATATGTTAACTATATTTTCATTTTCTCAAAGACAAATTTTATAATTATTTAAATCCTTACCCCTATACACGCTTTTTGTATATAATAGATAAATAGTATTATAGTAGAACGATATCTTTAACGATGTTAGATATGTCACTTTGTTTGTAAAGAACAACTTGCAAAGTTTATTTATAGTCCCCAACGAAGGCATTATCACTCAATCGCTTAAGCCTATTTGTTAATAATATAGGAATCGATCATTCCTATAGTATTTTACTTCGAGGAAGCCATTCCAATTTCAAAACCATTTGTAAATATGTTAAGTAAGATTTTTTTAATAAAATGGAGTTATTTAACTAGCAATGATAGTGCGTGGATTGTACGATGGCAACGCCGAAGGAGATGTATTGAAGAAGTGAGACTAGAGGGGACAAAAACGATGACAAATGAAGAAGGGTTTTGAGGGAGGTGAAGGTGAAGGTCAAGAAAATGCTTGGGAGAAAAAAGCGGAAAACTCTTATGTCCGAAACCACGTGTCATTTTTGTCAATAGTTAGAAGAAGAAAGGGGGTGCGACATGCAAGGCATCGAGGCAACGTAATTTGAATATATCTTAGAAGGAAAGGAGTAGCCAATCAATTTTGTCAATGTCATTAGTAGTTTATAATTTTAGTGTTTGTGTTATTTAGGTATGAAGAAGACTATCATGGTAACGAATAATTTTTGCTCCACATTATCTTCTCCATCTTGTTTGCAGTTTAGAATTGAGTATAATTTTCACTTAAAGCAGTCAAAATAAAAAATGGGGAGATTCCAATACATTTAGGTTTGAAACCTTATCGCTCAAATACAAAAGACCATGTTTCGTTTTTACGGTTTGTGAGGAAATAACACCCATGTCCTTCATGCATGGAATCTATTCATACTTTAATTGGCAACAATGACAACTATTCTCGACATGTGTCAAGGGTCGCCCAGTGGTAGCAACACGATGACTACCATAGAAAGGGCTTTAATATTTTTATTTTTATTTTTATTGGTGTCGAGGTTATCGATTGGATGAAGTTTAATTTGTTAGATAAGATGAAGAGATGAATGGAATGTTGGGAATAAAAAATCGAAATTAAATTCTTGCACCTTCCAAACCTATTCTACGATTAAGAGTGACCACGCCCAAAAAAAAAAAAAATTTGTGCTCCATTTATCATCTCAATGTTAGTGGGATTATTCACATGAGCACAATATGCGCTTAAAGGGGCCAAAATAAAAAGGAGATAATCCAATAGGTTCAAAGGTGTGAAATCCAACCACATTTTGATTTTTATAGCATTTTGTAGGCCCCTTTTCCAGTTTTAACCTCGAGTATTTGTGGGAAAATAGGGGATGCACGAATATTCATCAATAATTGAGCCCCTCGATGGTTGGCCATATGAGCGATAAGTCGATTTTATTTACCGATCATTTTTTGCTATTTTTTACGACGTCAATTAGAAAGAAGGGGCAAATCGAATAACGGCCTCAATGTTTGAAACCTAACCACATCACTCACACTTCGTAGTGCTTTGCACACTCCTTTCAATATGAAGTTCAAGCAATTGCAAGGAAATAGGGGATTCATGAATAGTTGCCGATAATTGATCCCCTCCAATGGTTGGTCATACGAGCAAGAAGTAGCTTTTATTTTCCAATCATTTTTTAGCGACATTAAGGTCATAGATTGGACGATGTTTAATTTGGTAGATAAGACATAGACATGAGTGGAAACATAGACATAATATCTAGTGTATGCGCTCCACTTTATAGTTTTGATCTTGTTTATTCACGTGAGTGTAAGTTGTGCTTTGAGGGGCCATAATAAAAATGGGAAAAATCCAATAGGTTCCAAGTTTGATATCAAACCCAATGCTTGCTTAAATAAATATAATTTTATTAATGAATAGTTTCAGCTTAGTGTGAACTTTATTTGCATTAATTAATTTACCAATAAATATAATTTAGTTCAAGTATTTACATTATCTTACCTAACCAAATACATAAACGGGGAGCTTTATGTTGAATGCAAAGTAAATGCCAACATATTTTGATAGTTGGATACCTTTTAGTATTGTAAATCAAAAAAGATACCAAGGTATAAGAATAATAAGTCATAAACAGAAAATGTTAATGTACAACATCAATTCTTTAGCCAACCAGAAGAAAATTAACTATCATAAAATGGTTACTATCAGATTAGCAGTGTTAGCTAAAGAGGGAAAATAAGAGGGTTTCAAATAAAAGGAGATACACGAATCTTGTTTAAAGTGTTGGGTCTTTAACATTTTCAATAACAACATTTAATTACATTTAATTACTGGAGTTCCTTATCAAAGTAGTAAAGATATATTCTTTTTGAACCTATGATAATTTTAATTGTCGGAGTTCCTTTTCAACCCATCGAAACATGAATATTATGAAATGCTTGCTACATAATCAGTACCCTGAACAAGGAAGAGCAAATAACATGGTTTTAGATACAATTTTAGCCTTGGCTTCAAACCATACAATGATTCACGAGTCCTATTTGAATGTCCATGAATATCATGAAATTTTGGTAGCTTGAAATAAAAGAAGAGAAAATAATAGGGTTTTAAATGAAATGAAAGAGATACAATTCTAGCAAGTATTTCCTCATATAAAATATGACATACAATTCCAGCAAGTGTTTCAACGTTGCATGTCTTGTTTTAGCGGACCCACTCCATAGTTTGGCTTTTTTCACGTAAACACCGCAAAAAGGACGATGCTCACGGCGGCGGCATTTACGGCACGAGCTTCCTCTAAACACATAACCCGAAATTACAACTAATTTTTTTTTTTTTGCAAATTATTAACCTTCGTTTTCCACGAATCATGTCATGCATTCATTTGAGAAAAGTTTGCTAAACGTCTTTTTAGGTGTCATACCTTATGATCTATCAAATTACAATTGTTCTGTATTCTTATCTGATGTCCTAAATTGTCTGATAAACGAAACGTGCAATTTACTAGGAAAGTCCTTTCCTCCTCTATTGGTTTATTCAAGTGCGGTTTCATTTATTTGCTTTGCTAACTTTGCTAATTTATAATTGTGTTACATAATGATAATATGCTATTATATATATGCACTCATCATTTCTTGTAAGCTCTATGCCAAAGAGAATCGTTTTAAGGTCAAAGCTGAAGCAAAACGTCGTGAAGGTATGGGAACTGCAATGTAAAATGGCATTAGTTACGTATATTGATTAAAAAAAAAACGTTGAGAAAGTGTGGAACGTAAACGTCCATTGTGATATTAATATTGTTCTCTTCTAGACTTCAACTTGGGCCGTAGACCACGTGCCCTTTGGAAAGATTGGTGGTCTTTTAGCCGCATTGCTGTCCCGGTGCATCAAAATCTGCGAAGTAGGAAGAGGGATAATTGGAATTTAGCAAGATGTCAGAAGATTTATTCTAACAGAGTATACTAGTCTAATCTATATTGAAATTATGGTTGGGGTGGGTGGCTCAACCAACAGCTACCAAAAATTAAATCTCCTCTCCTTGCGTGCCAGCTGCTCCAACTGGGCCGCATGTTTTTCTTTTCCTTGATTCCATTTAGATTTGCAAATCCTATGTTGCCCATCTGATCTACCCACCGCCTTAACTGGTCCCTGGCCACGCAGGTGAGAAGGTGGAGGTTGAAGAAGGAGCTACAGGCGAAGGGAAGGCGTGTGACCCGCTTTGGCTCGGCCCTGGCCGCGTGAACAAGGTATATTGGTTAGAGATGGAGCTACGGCTTGAGTATCAGGCGTGCTACCTTCACTTTCGTTGGGTACTGCGAGGTGCGTCCATGGCGGGGTTCCACAGTCCAACCTGCCACTGTAGTCGGACAGGAAGTAGGTGTCTAAACAAGCAAGTTGTCCATCTATGTTGTTATCTGTTCAATAATGAGTGCATCCTAAGAAAAACGGGATTCTCCTTCGAGTTATATTTATCAAAATCGATTGAGGGACAGTGAGCGTGTTAACCGGAGGCCAGATGAAATTTATTACAAAGATCTTCATTGAGACCTGGCCTGTCTTGCGAGGGGCTCGTGGAGGAGAATCTCACAGCGGTGGATCTGGTTCATAACAGAATATCCACGAAGCACAGTCTGCCTGGTAATAATGTGGATGTTTCAGAGTAGAGGCGGTTTCGTTTCACAACAGAATACTCCTAGAGCACCGTTGCTTTGCAAATACATGATCATGCTGCGTGTATTTTATTATAATCTTACTACACGGTGGTTAAAGAGAGATGTATCATCATCTAGTTATTTTAATTGTTGTATATGGTATGAATGTAAGGTTTTATGAGTATACTAGCACAGTTTGATCGGTGTGGTTGAATTAATATCCTTTGTTAATATAAAAGGGACATCAATAGTATAATGGTATTAATACGATTTAGTAATAGTAAACCCATTACTTTTATTATTACTTTAATATGAAATACTATTTAAAATATTAGTATCCTTGTTAAACGCTAAGGAGTATTGGATAATAAATTTAATAAGTTTAAAGTCTTGCATTACAATTTCCTTCTACACAATTTAATAACATTGTATGGGATTTCAAATAGGTTGATTTCATTTCCTTTATTAATTTGCAATGGATTTTACAATGAATTCATAAATGAAGAAAAACATAAAAGAGCTAGAGCTTAAAATGCTTCATTGGCATATTAAAAGCCATTTAAAAACTTAAGTCTTTCCATCAACTATACAAGAAGAGATAATGCACTATTTTTCCAACCTTTCCAATACATCACTTTCAAGTAACAAAACAAAAATTTAATATATTTTCTTTTGTAATTTCTTTCCAACATTCCACAAAAGAGTTCAACAACATTTCCAATAAGTTTTAGAGTAAGAATTACTAACATTTCAATACAACTTTCCTTCAAAATCTTGTTACAACATTTCCTACTTCATGTGGAAACAAATTTACAATATTGGAAGTTAAAATACAAAGCAATATTACATTTTTCCTCCACTCAAGGTGGGTAAAGTACATGGTGGTTTCACATTGTCATCAACAAGGTTCCATTGCTCCAAATATCAACAAGGTGGCTCCTCCATAGTTTGCTTGATTCACAACAAAATAAGGGGAGAGGCAACACTCTCCTCCCAACCAAATACCCAATGGAGAAGAGAAGCCATCCTCTCCATTAGCCCCCGAGCCCCAACCACATCACAATGGGAGAAAATCCAACTCATGGCAACTACTAGCTTCCACATAACTAAACATAACATTTCACATGCATTCCATAATCCTTCAAAACAAGAGAATCAACAACTCAACAAGAGGGAAACCATCAAAACAACAAAGTCACAAGGCTTATCAAGAAAGCCACAAGAGTAAGACATATGGGGAGGCCACTTATGCCTCCCAATGGGAATGGGTGCCACCTAAAAGCCTCCAATGCAAAACACAATACCCCTAACAACTCTTATGCCTCCCTCAAGTACCCCTTATCCCTCCATTCACTCTTATGCCTCCCTCAACTCTTATGGCTCCCTCAAAGTAAAACAAGAAGAAAATGCAAGCATTTCTCTTACAAGGTGGGCACCCAACCCAAACTCCCTCCTCAAGAACATGATCTCTTATGCCTCCCTCAATTAAACTCCCCATAGTCTCCTCTCACTCCCAACTTAGGCATTCTACCCATTCCCAACAAGCATTTCAAACAACAACATTCAACATAACATAAATATACATTCACATATTAAAAGGGAAACATAATGCAAACAAAGGTGAAGCTCCTACCTTTCCATGGTAGAGCTTGCTCCAAGTATGAAGTCTCAAATCCCTCCAAGATCAAGCAAGCATCCACAAGCTCCCACAAAATTTCCACAAGTATCAACAAGCTCCAAAAATCCACAAACTCCTTCCAATTCCTCTCCTCTCCAAAATACACAAGACTAAAAATGAAACTTCCAACCCCCAAAACAAACAAGAGGATCAAATAAATAGAGAAAAGAGAGGGAGGGATGATGTGGCTCCAAGTAGGATGCCACCTCCTTTCCCTCCATTCCACATCATTTGGTCAACATCAAATCCCAAAGCACCATTAATAAGTGGTTGAAAGAAAGGCAAGCACCTTACACACTCCAACTAAGCCTACTTCCCCAAAGGACAAAATTAAATTTTGAAAGAAAGTGCAATTAATATTTTTACCCTTTTATCCCCCCAAAACACCTAAAAGACCCTAAATTTGGCCTTCCAACCCATAGGTAGGGTTGGCATGGGGTTTTAAGAGGTGTGGGAAAAGTTTGACTTGTCCTGAAGCTTTAAAATTTGGCCTCAAGGCCAAATTCGAGTTTCCCATGTGGGGTAGAGTGTGCTACACTCAAACTCAAACACACATCAATCCACACAAAATCCCAAGTAAATCAAATCCTAATAAATGAACTCTCTTTGGTCACATCTTTTAGTTAGTTTAGGACAATTTCAAATTAACTTAATTAAGCCACTACAACCCATGGCTAACAAAGGGTAACTCCAACCCAAAGAATATGAATAATAACACAAGTAAAATTTCACTTACTAAGAGCAACACATACTAACATAATAAAAGGGAAAAATTAAAACAAAACAACACATGATCCCTAGGTCACAATTTTCCCTTTACCAGATAATTCTAACACACACACAATTACTTGTTGCCATGGTGACCTTAGCTGGATTCTTCTCAAATTCCGATGTGGTTGGTCTCCACTCCCCAATATTGTTGTGAATATAGTATACCTGCAGAACAGAGAATACCTCCTTCGGCCTGTTGGCCGCATTAAAACATTCATGCCAAATATACAATATAATCTAAAATAAACGACACATGATTTACTATCATCTATGCAAGTACGATATCACTAACACTTCCTAGCACATTTCTATTCCACATATCATTTATATCAAAACGATCATCACATTAGTCCAATTATCAAGTTCTACTCAATATGATTAAATATACCACATGTCATAATTAAGATAAATAACCCTGTCAAAAGCATACAAATATCGTCATCAAATGTCCACCAGTAAACCATATGCATCATATAAAGATTAAATCAATAACAGTTCAATGTCTATAATATCCACTAGCATGCTAAATCAAGAAGCCATAATAAATCCATAGTGAAGTTATCAGTCTCGAAAAAAACAAAACAAAATGAGGTCGAAGGGAAGTGGGCACTACATTTTCCCTACAAAGGAATGCCTTTATCTCGTCAAAAGATGGAGAAAGAAATTCAACCTACTGATCATACTATCACACAAACAAAAACATAACACATGCATGGACATCAAACTTCTAATCAAAATTAGCCAACATGCAAAGACCTCTCAAAAAGAAAAAAACATAAATATATTGTAAAATGGATGCATAAGGCGTGACGTGACAGAAGACCTCCGAGAAAATTACGGACACAACACAAGCGGAGTGTAGAAGGTGGTGGTGCAGGTACAACATGATCGACCTCCAAACCCAAAAGGACAAAAAAAAATGACACGCAATGATAAAGCTTGTAATACTAAGAGAAATTAGGGATGAGCCCTCTCCATTGTGCCCATTAGAAAAAAAAAAATTTCCCCTTGAAAAGTAAATCACGTTTGTTTTTTACATGCTTTTAATTTTTAGGTAGTTCGCTTTTAGATTCCTACTTTTAGGAAAAGCTAATAAAGCAAATAAATCAAAAGCTTTGTATTGCACAAAAGCATGTGTTTTTAGCTCTATTTTTATGAGTTGAGTGTTTTATTGTTAGATGAAACCATCTATTTATTAGAGGCAATTGTAAGTGTTTTCATAACAACACATTCCCTCTACTTAGAGATGTATTCAATATGCAAGCTCGGAACTAGAAGAAGAAATATATGCATAGAAGTGTTGATCTAAGTTTACAATAATCTGTTTTATTTACAATTGCTTATTTAATTTATGTTAATTATTATTTTATGTGCCCAATTTCTACAAGAAGAACAAAGGATGCCATCGTCTAAATGCAAGTTCATAAAGTCCGGAGATCTCGTCGATAACTTCCTCAACTTCTCTATAACATGAGAACCCTCTTCGAGCTTTAACTCTCTTTGGCTTTCACTTAAGCCTCATCCAGGATGAGAATTTGTTGTAGGTGGCATTGCGGCTTCCTCATGATCATGTAGGTGGGTATCGGCCATGAGCATCGACATCTTCTTTCGCTCAAACAACTAGTCGACTTGGAAATTCCTTAGGGGCAATGATGAAGAAATTCGATACAGGCTGGATGAAATTCTAGATGGAGGAGAGTATAATATATATAGCGAGGAAAACCTGATTTTATCGGTGTAATGCGAGTTCCATCAAGAGTGTGGTCGAAGAAAGAAAGGGTGGTTGAGACCCACAGAATCCAACTCACCATATGCAAGGAGGGAATCAATTTTTATAACTTTAGTGACAACATTGTCTCTTCCATAGAAAGTGTCCTTATTCCCATCGCCCCTCAACTTTAACAAATTTTCCCATTCTTATGTCTTTCTTTCTAAAAGGAACGATAACCAAATCGTACTAAGCCAAGAACATAGATGCTAATCAAACACCATAATTAATAAGATGAATATAATTTTTTAGAATAACTTTAGATAAACCTTTGCAAACAAATGAGCAACAATATCATATATTATTATGGAACTCAATGAAATACAATGAGAATGTGCCTTGCTTATATAGGCAAGGAATAACAATCTAAGAACCAATCAAGGTCGTAGATCAAGCCATAAATCATGGAAAGAACTAGTCATCAAAGAACTAGTCAAGACCATAGATTTAGGAAAGAACTAGACATCAAGAATTAGTCAATGCCGTGGATCAAGGAAAGAACTAGTTAATACCATAGATCAAGGAAAGAACTATACCTAACAACTAGATAATATCCCCCTAATATCTAAATAAATAAATAAAAATATCCACACACATAAGTGGGTGAGGATAAATACAAAAAAGGTAAATAAAGTACCTAGGTGAAAATGAGCTAAGGTAAATACCTACTCTAACACCCCTCCTCAAGTGAATCTAGGGGCCAAAATAGAAGTGGCATGTCCACAATATGAGTCCTAGAAAATAGTCCTAATGAGGTACTCATGTACAATAACTGGGAAATAAGGACACAGCAAGGTACCCAAAACTAGTAACAACAAAGTAAAGAGAGTAAAAACCCATTGCAAGACATCCCAAGAACGTCGGCTCAAAAACTCATATAATGCTAAAGAATTTTGGTGTGCACTGTGGTCTGAATCCACTGCTCGATCACAAAACTCAAAAACAAGCGACACTTTGGCTTCACCGGAATAGCTCTATCAAGGAGACTATCAACGGAGTGATGTCAAAAGTGCAAAAAAAGCACCAAACATAATTCGATCAAAATAGGTGGTGCATCTAAGAATAAAAACCAAAGCAATAAGGTAAGGACACAAAATCCAGAGTGTCACGATCCAAGAAAAGCCAATGTAACAAGGCAAGGACACAAAACTCGAAGAAGCAAGATCAACACCACACCCTCCCATAATGTTGAATGAGTGGAGTGATGCCACAGATATGTATGAGTTGCCCAAAATCAACTACTCGAACATTGACAAAATAACACTAGGCTTCACCAGAATAGATCCCCCACAAGAGAGATTGTCAACATGCCAAAAGTGTCAAAAATACAGATACAAAATATCTCAACAATCAAGAGAGATACACTACACCTGCTAAAGAAAAATACTCAAAACAAGAATCATTACAATGCAGAAGGTATAGAAAGTGGAGCAAGAGGTCAAATGGTGGAGGAGCCATGCATGTAGAGTCCTCTCGACGAATGCCTATGTCGCCACCACGAGTGATCAGATATCCACCCCAAATCAACACGGATGGATGAAGAATATGACTTGGTGCAAAATGCATAATGGGTGCATGCAAAGGAACATCATAATGTGTGTCAGGTTGATCATGTCTGACAACTGAAATCTTAGGTTTCTTAAGCTTGGGTGAAGGTGCATAACTCATGTGTTGCTCATGATCCTCAGAAAGAGGCAAGTGAACAAAAATATGAGTTCTGTCAATGTGTGATCCCAATGAAGTATCTACTCGAAAATCAATGTCATGGCAAGAATTCCACTTAACATGTGGAATAAGGGAAACAATACCCTGTGAATGTCTGCCAATACCTCCGTCAGTGAAACCCATAGAACGGAGCATGTGAGAACCGAATGCAGTGGTATGCTTCTCAAAAGAGTCATGCATATGAGCAGAAGTAGGATACACAACATGTGTTACTGGAATAGGCACAGATGTGGAAGAGCATGCAATAATAAGCCTCACAGGATTAAGAGCATCAAGAGCAGTAACAGGCTCAAAGACTGGCATATCAATGTCAATGGGTACAAGAGCAACATCTACAAGTGGACTAGGAGCATGGACATGGCTATCCACAATATGATGGTGATGTTGTAGGCTAGCAAGTTTTTGCTGCAGGAGTGTATTAGTGTATCCTTATCGTGAATGAGTGATTGTAGAAGAGAATTTCACTTCTTGAGTGATCTATTTTCTTTCACAAATTTTACAATATCCTCTTGAAGTCCACACACTTCAAAGAAAATCATATCATTCTCGAATCCATGATAGATACAAGAATGCAACTCCCAAAATTTTAGGACGTCGAGCTCAGCTGAAATTGTGTCCACATTTGATTAACCCACTCTGCCATATTTGGAACTTTATAATGAGTGCGTCTTCAATATGACACTTTATAATTATAGTGAAATTCTCAAAATAAATTTTTCCAATGGAAAGAGAACCAAAAACAAGTGCTTTTACAAAAATGGCACTCAAAACCCAAATACCGATCAAAAATACAAGCTTTTAAATATTATTCTCTATTTATTTATGTTATTACCTTCGCCACACAAATAAAATGAAAAGCGGCTGAGTTAAGCACCTACTTAGTAGGAATCACAAGATTTAAGCCCACATATGACCATACCATATGACCAAGGGATAAGGATTTCAATGGATGTGTGCGCTTTGTGTGGATAGTGACTTGTATTTCCGAAAATAACATGTTGCGGAATTTCTCGAAATAGCAAAATTCGTTCAAATGTCCCTACCAAAAGAGGATACATCCTTCCGAAAAAAACTCCTTCGCATAAACCCCAAATGCTACATCTCAACGAAAAATACCCAATTCAGATCTCAACAAACCCAAAAAAACCCAAAAAAATAATTCCTGGTTTTCTTTCCTGTTTGGCACGAATCTCGAGGCAACCAGTGTGTTTCTCTGTAACCACAAAAAAATTAAAAAGCGATTACCTCCGAGAAATGGTCCAGTTTATAGTCGATCTTAGGGTTTTGCCACCTTCCTGGATCCAATGGAAGCCTCTGTTTTGCATAAAACTACGCGCAACAACAAAATACAACCAAATCCCAAATATATGAATATACAAATAATTTATTTACAAAATAAAACTTACAAACGGATGTTAATAGTAATCTCCTGCTCTAATATCATAAAAGGAACAATAACCAAATCATACCAAGCCAAGAACACAAATGATAATCAAACACCTTGATCAATAAGATGAAAGCAATTCACTAGAATAATTTTACATAAAACCTTTGCAAACAAATGAGCAACAATATCATATATTATTATGGAACTCAATGAAATACAATGAGAATGGGCCTTGCTTATATAGGAAAGGAATAACAATCTAAGAACCAGTCAAGGTCGTAGATCAAGCCATAAATCAAGGAAATAACTAGTCATCAAAGAACTTGTCAAGACCATAGATTTAGGAGATAAATAAACATCAAGGATCTAGTCAATACCATCGATCAAGGAAAGAACTAGTCAATACCATAGATCGAGGAAAGAACCATAAGTAACAACTAGATAATATCTCCTAATATATAAATAAATAAAAAAAATATCCACACACATAAGTGGGTGAGGATAAATACAATAAAGGTAACTAATGTACCTAGGTGAAAATGAGCTAAGGTAAATACCTACTCTAACACTTTCAAGCCTCATAATCATGAAAATCTTGGTGGAATCGGGCATCCTCTCAAAAAAGTTACAAGAAAAAAATTGAATCAATCATACTTAGAGTATTTTACTTTGAGGGAGCAATTTCAATTTCCAAATCATTTGTAAATATTATGAGTAAGTTTTCTTTATAAATAGGAGTTATTCAATTAAGTAATGTGTGATATGTATCTTTTTTTGGTAAAGAATAATTTGGAAAAATCACAAAATAATAATATCATCATAAAGTATTTTACTTTTAGGGGAAGCAATTCCTATTTTCAAACCATTTGTAAATATGTTGAATATTTTTCTTTATAAAAATGAGTTATCTAATTCTTTTGATCCTTACCTTCAACAAAGGTTTTTTTAACAATATCAACTAATGTGTGATATGTCACATTTTTGTAAAGGATAATTTAGAAAATCACAAAATAATAATATCATCATAAAATATTTTACTTTGAGGGAAGCAATTCTAATTTCTAAATCATTTACAAATATGCTAAGTACATTTTCTTTATAAACACGAGTTATCCAATTCTTTTGATCCCGTAGACACCTATAATTTAGCCCGAGCAATTTAAATACTTAAATTGAGATAATTATATCATTTCCCACAAATTGATGACATATCATCAATAAATGCTCACTTTCTCTTCTATAACCATTGATTACTTACATTACATTAATTAATTAACTCTTCTATCTAGAAAATACACCAATTAACGACCTTCTATTAATCAATCCCCCTTTCTATCTAGACTAATTAATTATTATTAATTAATTATCTTCATCTTCCATTAAATCAATAAATCATCATTTATTTGATTAAATTCCTCCCATAGTCTAAATCATGTTAATTATTCCTCTAAAAATATTTTATAAGCTTGCACACCTATTAATTAATCACTTCGGTTAATTAATAAATCCTCTCAAACCCCGGAGTCACTAAAGGACAAAATAAACTCTCTTAAGGTTGACTCAATCCCCTTTTAACCATCCTTATCCACAATTAACCTAGCCTATCTATTATCCCACATGTAAAAGGATGTAGAGATTCTTTTATCCATTGGGCTATATAAGGATGTCCTCCTCCTACCTTTCTACTTACACCTTTCATGCTTATAGCTAATCTATAAACATTTTATCTTAGAGCATATTTCATTTGGTCTTGTAGCCATACTTTGATGAGCTTCCATTCCCAGACCCTTGAAGATCAAACAATTAACTTTGATCAAGTCATGGATCTATCTAGGTTCATTTGGTGTTTTTGGTGATCTAAAGAGTAGAGATTCAAATGCTTAGCATATTAGTTTGATTTCTATTTCAAGTTCTAATGCATAATGTTGGTATTTAGTCTTGTTTATCTCTTAACATGATGATCTTTGTGTAGTTAGTTCATGTTTTGAAACTATTAAGGTGTTAGTTTCAATTCTCTTTGCATAGCTAACTAATACACTCTTACTACTACTAATTTTTCTTACGCCCCTTCAAAATTTTACCAGTCTACTATCTTTGAAGTGGCGTCACTTACGCCACCCCAAAGAGGGGCAAATGTAGACACCTATAATTTAGCCCAAGCAATTTAAATACTTAAATTGCACTAATTATATCCTTTCCCATAAATTGACAACATATCGTCAATAAATGCTCATTTTCTCTTCTATCACCATTAATTAGTTACATTACATTAATTAATTAACTCTTATATCTAGCAAATACACCAATTAACGACCTTCCGTTAATTAATCCCCCTTTCTATCTAGACTAATTAATTATTATTAATTAATTAGCTTCCTCTTCCATTAAATCAATAAATCATCATTTATTTGATTAAATTCCTCCCATAGTCTAAATCATGCTAATTATTCCTCTAAAAATCTTCTATAAGCTTGCACACCTATTAATTAATCACTTTGGTTAATTAATAAATCCTCTCAAACCCCATGAGTCACTAAAGCAAAAAATAAACTCTCCTAAGGTTGACCTGTTGGTACCCAAATTGATTCTCCCTCAGAAGCTGAGCAGCATCACAGTTTTGATAGGAAGCTTAGAGACAAGCAGACCATGTTGTGTGTCGTTTTGTAGCCAGGGAAGAGATGTAGCTTGCTCTTTGTCACTCAGATGTGGAGAAATGGGTAGCACCCTTAAGAGGATTTGATCTATCCTCACTACTTTATGGTTGTGCCTTTCAACCAAGGTGAGAGGACCCTTTTGTAGCCTATTATTTGTGGAGGATATGGAGATGTCCTTCTTTGCAAATTTATTAAGAAGACCTTGAAGAAAACATTATCAATACACATAAAATCTAACTCTCACGAGTTGTCACCCTAGATAATGGAGATATTTTCTGAGCAAGGTTCAGGCCACTAAAGACAATGAAAACCTGATTGCTTCTATATGTTTTGGTAATAGAGATTATGCATTTATACACACACAGACAAACAGGGTAGTATGGGTAGGATTGGTTGTTTTTAAATGAATTTTGGTGGGAGGTGAGGCAGAGTGGATTTTGACTCGCCATATCTTTGAGAGCTTTTACAAAAATGGAAGGCTTGACCAATAGAATGCTTCAGAACAACTAGAATGTTCCTTTAACTTAAGGTGTGCTTGATGGAGGGCCGAGATCAGCACATTTACACACAAACTTTAAGAATCCAAAATGAAGGCTCAAATTGGAAAAACTTAACTGAACATTATCAACCTTTGTTTTATCACGCCTAAGATACCCTCAAAGGCTAAAAAACAATCTTAATCATCATGCTAGAAGTAAAGTGATTTTAAATTTGTTTATTTCACTATCAAATGAAATCTCTTCTGATAAATGAAATTGTAAATGCCACCAAACTATCACAAAGCTAAGATCTTGTGTGATTCACAAAGACTTCAATGTAAAATTGTAATGGGAACAAGAAAATCTATTTGCAGACATTCAAAGATGAAGCAGACACAACTTTGCTCGAATTCAACACAGATTAACTCAAATTTGATTAAATTCGTCGATGAGAGAAAGTTTACTGCAGTCTCGGAGCTTGTCAATGGCTGAACACTCACAACCACCTTGACATGATCAAATTTAACACAAAAATAAATAAACAGGTTCCTCAGATAATGTCTCAGAAAGATGGGCTTTGTCAAACTTTTCTCTCAGGAATTAGCTTCCAACCTCTAACACTCCAACCATTTGCATGACAAATTCATGTAATTTATAACATTTCATTTACAATAGAGTTTTCCCCCAAAACCAAAAACATTCAAAGCACCTTTGCGTGTTATGAATTTGATTGTGAATCCCAGAATCATATTTGCAAAAAGTTTTCAGGTGTGCAGAGGGA
Organism: Taxus wallichiana var. yunnanensis; assembly: GCA_018340775.1. NCBI lineage: Eukaryota > Viridiplantae > Streptophyta > Pinopsida > Cupressales > Taxaceae > Taxus > Taxus wallichiana. The sequence continues at coordinate 864,578,848 of CM031235.1, forward strand.
AAATCTCTCCAAATATTTCCAGCATTCAATCCTTTACCTGGTAAGTCACTCTTCACTTCACGCACCAACTACTTCCTCCTCTAATTTGTCAAATCCATTTTCTTACGTGCCAAGGAAAGAAAGATTACAAAATCAGATTGGATCCAATAGTCAGATCACATCTTAATGGTAAAAGACGTTTTCGATCTTTCCCACCAAATCAAGATATCGATTTGGTTTCTTGCGTACAAGGAAAATCATATTGAATCCGGCTAGCGATCGACTACATCTTAATGGTAAAAGACATTTTTAGACATTCCCCGCCAAATCGGGACATCAAATTAATTCTCCTCTTCATTTGGCATGTAAGAGACACCAAGAAATGATAAAAAAAACTATAAAAAATTACATCCCGGGAGCATTAGAGCAAAAATGGTGGAAAATAAGATACAGGCGCACAGTTTTCATTGATCTCTCTTTTGAATTTGGACCGTCCACGTGGGAGATCTGAGTTAAGATGGGCCTGGGGGTTCCCTTTTAATTTTTACACCTTTTGGAAAAAATGTAAAAAAATTCAATTTGCTCCGCCCCTCTGCCCTTGAAAAATGGGCCTGACACGTGTCCCTATGTGGGTCCCAAAGGAACCACGGCTCAATTATGCCATTTTACCTATTTTGGAAAAAAGAAAATTTTCCTAATTTTACACTAGAGTTCACCTCCCCACCTTTTAACTTTTCAAATTGCCACACGTCTCAATGGTGCATCTTGAGATGGTCCCCAAAAGTAGAGACCCCAAATGAGCGCGGGCTCAACACGTGTCTCAGTTCAGAAAAATTCGTTAAAAAGCTTGAGAGTTCAGCGGAAGGCACTATGTGTCCAAGGTCCGAGACAATCTTCTTCGGCCATTGAAAATTCCAAGTGAAAAGTAGAGTGAGCGAAGCCTCCAAGTGTCCTCCTGGTGCTTCTTCAAAATAAAACTCAAAGGTCAATCCCCAAACATGCGTGGTCCCTCCACATGTCTTAGGCCCTTTTAGGAATTTTCTTGGAAAGCCTAAGTAAGGAAGACCTAGTAGAAACCTCCATGTGTCTTTATGGCACAACTTCAAGATGGTCCCCAAAAGCGAAGACCCTGAATGAGCGTGGGCTCACCACGTGTCCCAGGCCTTAGAAAATTTCTTTTAAAATTTTAAGTCCCTAATGGAGCCGGCGGAAACCTCCACCTGTCCCTCTGTCGTATTTGTTAAGGTGGGACCCTGAGGTAGATTTTCAAATGAGTGCCAGCCCACCACATGTCCACGGCCCACCAAAACTATACTAGCTGCATAAAAAATTGTCTAATTCTAGGGAAAAACAGTGGAATCCTCCACGTGGCCTCCCAGCGACAAATCCAAGGCCAAACCAAAAGGTGAGTCTTCAAATGAGTGTCATTCCTCCACGTGGACAGGTTTTGGGTTGAAACAATCCACAAAGTTTTTAGAGTGCCCCGCCAAGCCACATCCAACCAAAAGGGCCATGTTTCCACTTATGTAAGGATTTAAATTTTCTTGGAGAAACACACCCATCAAGCCATAAAAATGCAAGAAAGTTGTTGTTTGAGCTCGAAATGAAATTTTCTTCAAGGACGAGAATCTAGAAATGTTGTAATGTTCACACATTATCCTCTCGAGCTACATTTAATCACATTTCCTCGGGTTCTGGGACATAACAATGGTAGGGACAACAACACACGACTACGAGAAAACATAAGGAAGGAGCAGCCCGAGTTTTACACCAATTGACAAACACCTTCAGATGGAAAGAGGAACGAATCAACAAATTCTAGGTTTTTAAGTGATCTTCAACCAAGGAGAGGACTAATCATGGCAACCAATGGAGGACAGATTCTTCAAGTACCAACACGGGAGATAAAAAATGTGACAGAGGCCACAAACTGAGGGATTTTAATGGAAAACGAGGAGAGATAAATTAGAACACCAACAAACTCAACCCCCTTTTAACCATCTTTAACCACAACTAACCCAACCTCTCTATTATCCCACATGTAAAGGGATGTAGAGATTATTTTATCCATTGGGATATATAAAGAGTCCTTCTCCTACCTTTCTTCTTACACCTTTCATGTTTATAGTTAATTTATAGGCATTTTATCTTAGAGCATCTCTCATTTGAGCTAATAGCCTCATTCTTGCATTTCATTTATCCAAGCTTTTGGGTCATATGAAGAGAATAAAAATGATCTTGTAGCCATACTTTTATGAACTTCCATTCTCAAACCCTTGAAGATCAAACAGTCAAATTTGATTGTCATGGATCTATCTAGGTTCATTTAGTGGTTTTGGTGATCTAAAGAGTAGAGATTCTAATTCTTAACATATTAGTTTGATTTCTATTTCAATACTTAATGCATGATGTTGGTATTTAGTCTTGATTATCTCTTAACATGATGATCTTTGTGTAGTTAGTTCATGTTTTGAAACCATTAAGGTGTTAGTTTCAATTCCTCTTGCATAGATAACTAATACATTGATACAAATCCTTACCTTCATCCAAGGTTTTTGTTTTGAACAATATCAAGTTATGTGTGATATGTCACTTTCTTTCTAGAGGATAATTTGGAAAATCACAAAATAATAAATAAATATTTTACTTTGATGGGAAGAAATTCCTATTTCCAAACCATTTGTAAATCTACCAAGTACGTTTTCTTTATAAAAATGGGTTATCCAATTCTTTTGATCCTTACCTTCGTCGAAAGTTTTTGTTTTGAACAATATTAACTAATGTGTGATATGTCAATTTATTTGTAATTAATAATTTAAAAACTCACAAAATAATAATATCATCATTAAAAAAATTACTTTAAGGGAAGTTCTTATTTACAAACCATTTGAAAATATGTTAACTATATTTACATTTTCTCGAAGACAAATTTTATACTTATTTAAATCCTTACCCCTATACATGGTTTTTGTATATAATAGATAGATAGTATTATAGTAGAACAATATTTTTAAGTATATTAGATATGTCACTTTGTTTGTAAATAACAACTTGCAACATCATAAAATAATAATAAATATAGGTAAGAGGTAGTCCAAGATATGACTCCAAAACTATTATTACTATTAGTAAGAGTCAAGATAAGTGTGTAACACCCACAATTTGGACACAAATACAACAATAAAAATACCGGGATAAATTTATTTTTTTTTACTTTAAATGCTCATTACACAACACCACATGGGCTTCAACAGATAAACTTAATACCACATAAGACACTTACACAAGTCATTGATTCACATGGGCACATGACAACACCATATACATGTTGATGCCACACTTTCCCCAATGAAAGAATGCTAGCAATGACCCAACCATACAAAAAGGGACCTAAGGATTGACAAACTCACAACACATCATTACCATGATTACATCTTAGTTCGATTAACATTCCAAAAATATTATTATGAAAGTATAATTTTCTCTTTTTTGTTTCTCTATAGATTCTTAAATTCATTTCACATTCAACTTACACTTCGATCATTTAATTTGGCTCTTTATCCCTTACGACAATCTCCATAAATTACGTAATTATTTTCCATATTTCAAATTGCATATAAAGTTCCTAATTCTCTCGTGCTGATGTTAAAATTATGTGTCTCAAACGTTTATTCAATGGTTAAATTTTACCCTTGCTTACAAGTGAATTTGGCATGATGTCGAGAAAGAAATCTTAGGACTTAAGGAGATTTAGATTCAAGATACATGTTCCCATAAACATTCTTCGATCACGGTATCTTTATTTCCTATCATAGTTAATATAGTTCAATAACTTGTTGAATCCATTCAACATTTCCACATCAAGAAATTTTATTTGGATTCATATATATATTTTGTTTTCTCAAAGTTTGATCTCACCAAGGACAATTCATATTCTTTTTAACACATGAAAATTTCTAATTGAGTTATACGGACTCCAAGAGTGACATTATACCTAACTTCAAATCTCGTTTTACTCTTATATGTTTTACTCTTACATCGCACTATGGTCTCATTGTTAGCATTGTTTTATAACATTTGTAAACAAAATAAAACATACTTTTCACTAATGGGTTCACTACTACAAGGAGTGTAACCTAGCACGAGACATCCCATTTCTTTGCTCTTATACACTACAGTATTAAACACATGCTGCAACCAAGACATCCACTTGTGTCATTTAAATCCCACCATGAGATCAATCATAGGAATATCACCTACTACCTTTGTTCGGTTTTGGGCCACTCACTAGGGTACAAAGGGCAAGTAGGCATAAGGGATAACGAGACCATTTTTTTACACTTCTCTTAAGTCAATATATTTTAAATACAATTGCATTTTCTAAGATTTATGTACAATTTCCACCCGCAAGTTAAACCCTTAATCAACCAAGGTTTGGTTTACTTCCATTGTACCTAAGGGTCAACTCCCCAACTAAATATGAGTTTAAGGTGAGAGGAAAAAATTTATGCTAAACAAACTTCAAGAAAGACCAAGGTAACCCATTTATCTGTGAGGAACTAAAGAGATCATTAACAAGAGTTTAAGTCATAGGATAACTATTTCACTAGCTCCATTTGTGTTAGTCCAAGAGGGTTTTACTCTATGTTTAATGTTGGTTCCCATGAGCGCTACCTTAAGAAAATCACATTCTCCTTACTACACACACAGTTTCCAATCCTGGAAGGGAACCACATACTCTGGAGAATGTTGGACCATGTCATGCCTATTCATCGGGTTCGCGAGGATGACGCTAAGCATACAAGCTATGACGATAAACTCATACTTGTGATCTTATTTATTTAATCTAGAAGGTGTTATCAAGTGTAAGGATTTTAGTTTTTCCTAAGGTTTTAGTTTTCTATGCTAAGAGAAATCACACAGGAAGAGTAGTTATACATGAATTTTATACTAGGGTTGATTGTTGTGGTTAGATTCCTTTATTACATTTTCAAGGTAAGAGACACAACACCAATTATTTAATCATCTATTACACTTTGAAATGCACTATAAAATAATAAATTCAATTTCATTTAACATACATATCCAACCCCTTTTTTCTTTTTATTTTTATATATGGAAATCAAATCAAAATGGCACCTATGATTAAATGCACATTTCCCAAGGCATTCCTAAAACTAGCATCTCATGCATATTACCAAATTTCAAATATAAAATTTTCTATTACATTGTAATTACATTAAACATATATACATTTTCCAATAAAATATATAAATTACAATAATAAATAATGAATTACACCACGCCTTTTCGCCATCTTTCTTGCATCTTGTAAAACCATGTGAGCATGAAATCAGTGATAAATCAATGGCATGGAATCCACCTAGATCTATCATAATTAACGTTTTTAGTTTCCATTTACATAATAATAATAATTTGCATTCAAAAGGAGAGGGTTAGAGACACATGTTTATTTCATTTTAGTTCATTTTTAACCAATGAGAGAGAAAGAAATAGGGAAGAGAGAGAAACACTATTTTGCCAAAAGTTCAATTTCACACAACAAGTCACACGGTAGAGTTTCAAATATTTATTTACAAGTGTCAACAAGTTTCCATGGTGGTTTCGTAACTGACGGGGGTCCTACAAATTTCTTTTTACGTTTTCTGCTAGTTGGAAAGGAGTTCAAAACAGCTCGAGAGAGGCTAAGAAACCACTTTCAAACATTTCCCTTTGATGAGAAAACACACCACGAGTAAGCTTATATTTATCCTCATATACACTAATAATTCACGAGAAATGACGAAATACGAATCGGCGACGGTTTACGATTGGTAGCTGGTTTTCCAAGGCCATCGGTCATAATTGACCTAGTTGCAAACGATAAAAAGGTTAGCTCAAGAGCTCAGAAAACCACATCCAAAACTATCGTTCAATGGAAAAATTGCAATAGTAAATTTCCTACAAGTTCCTCTATATATGGATAATTTTTCAAAGTCAATCGGGACCGAGAACCGTGAACGGCTTCAAACTGGCGACAAACTTTTCTAGAGGCACTTGGTCGTAATGGTATAGTTTGACCTAGTCAAACTGTGACCAAAGGCCTACAAAATGTCTTTGCCAAACTATCAAAAAGATTTTTTTCCCCAAACATAGGTTTCCAGAAAATTTTATAGTACAAATAATAGAGGTTTGTGAAGGCGAATAAGCATTTTGTTGTCTAGGATTCAAACGCAGTGATACAAAACCCAACTTTTCAATTTTAGCAACTTCCTAAAAGCACAAATGCGTAACAGGGCTCCTAGAGGAGCGATAAAGAGAGTATGAACATTCGATTGGGGTCGAACTTAAATCTTGAGGAAACTCTCCTCATGACAAGGAACACTAACTAGACTTTACATCCCCTTTTCGGGTTTGAAAAGTTGTTTTAAGGGTCTATGAATATCATTATTTACTAGCTTTTAGTATGGAATAATTAGTGGGTTTACGAGGAACAAACTCGAAACTTGTCAATAAAAGTGTGTTACTGACTCTCTAAAATGGTTACGAAGTTTTCCAAATCATGTGTGAAGGAGGTTTTAACTTTTTCCTTGACTACCAAGTGTTATTCGGGTTACATAAGTACCAGATGACATTTTACCATTTTGCCAAAACAAGATTATATAAAATAGTGGAATGCATGATAACCCAAAAGTTTTTAAAATTATTACTCTTGCAAATGGAAAAAATAAAGTACGAGAATTATAACGGACAAAGTGAGATGGTCAAAACCGGGAATTTGGTTACTGCGTATGTCAATTAGGAATTTCACAAATGGTTTGCATGGTTTCAAAAAAACTTGTCAATCTCGAGCATATCATGAAACCATCGTACTCCATAAATCCACTCCCTCAAAACAAGAAAAAATAAAATATAGGCAACCCAGTCATGACCATTGAAATCCCCAATACATAAGCCATAAATCGTAAAGAGTTAGAAACGCATGTTAGGGGGTCAAAATGTCACGTATAAAGGAGATCCAAATCATTGTATTCATCGGTTGGGAGTGCACACATATTGCATACATGCAACAGTTGTAGAAAGTTGGCTTTGCATTGGTCAATTATATTTACTTGAAAGTTTTTAAAGCCTCCTTTTTAATAGATCCATATCTTGCAATCAATGAGAAAACATTTGCACCCCACCTATAACCAAACATCGCCTGAGTTGCATATCCTTTTGGCATTCTATCAAACAGTTCCCACGTCTTGCGTAGGGTTCCACATTTACATACATGTCCCAAAGGGAACTTGCAACTATGATGTCTAATGAAAATATTTATTATGCTTTGAAGGATGAGTAAATATCTCATTTTGGCATAGGAAGAATGGTGAAAAAGACAAAATCCTCATAAGTATGTGATGGGTAACGGGGAAGGAAATTTCATTGTCTCAAACAATAAATCAACTACTTGTAAAAAACAAGTAGGAAACACTTCTGCAGGGGATATAATGCACACTACACAATGATTTGCAGTTTCATTTCCTCTCCAAACCAATTGAAACTAATTAACACATGCACAAATCCAAATCAATTCATTTGAATAAATTCATTTAAGAGATATCATGTGCATAAGAGTGATTTAACCAATATTGGTTTTGATTGAGGATGGATAATAGTTTTAGCTCGTTTAACCCAATTTCACGCAATGTTCGATTATTTAATGTGGCCCATAGACCCAGTCATCACTGTATGTTGAATTACCACTAAGTGTACAATGTTAACACTGGTTTCCTTGTGGTTTTGGCGTTGGATTCCAAATAAAGTGCCTGAATCATTTGCAAGGGAAGTGACATGTTGAAAAACCTTCCCACCTGCCACACCTGACATTCCATACTCCACTCCTTCACTTGCCCACGTGCCTTGCCGTTTTCCCATGCCTTCATGCCACCTCCCATCCACTCTTCTCAACTCTATTAACTTTGCCCCTCTTTTTTAATTTTTTTTTTTGTTAAAATTTTTAGGCACTACAAAGTGTGTAGCATCCTACTCTTTTATTCCTAAAAATTGATATTTAATAAGCAATTAATTTACCATGGTCGAGATTGTATGAGGTCACCAATTTGGGAGTCTTAGCTCACCAACAAATCTATTAATTTTGATATCATTATTGGATTACGATTGTAAAAAGTTGATTGGTGATCATTAAAAATAGTATGAAAAGAAAGGATACTAAATTTGGTATGTGCTTATATTGTTGAATGAAGGCATGAAAATATATAAGAACTAGTTGTTTTTGGTAGCGTATGCATCATTAATACATGGATACATATTTAAATGATGTCAATGGAAGCTTAAACTTTTAAATGCTACATGGTTAATACAACATGGAGATATATAAATATGTATAGGTGAATGGTTATTAAAAATATGGTTTAGACTTCAATGGTCCATGGCATATTAAAAGGGGACATGGAAAACCTAGACCTAATGGCGGAACATCATACGAGCCAAGCTTGAGTGATCAAGGAGCAAAGGTAGGAAGTATGGCTTATGTGGCGGTAACGTGTAAGTAATAAGAATTGCATTGAAAATAATGTGAAGATTGTATGGAGTACATAGAAAAATTAATAGGTGTGCGGGTTTTAGGCTTTTAGGCATTTATTGTGGTTGTGTTAGATATGTGTCAACAAAGTTAATTTTAGATCCCTTTGCGTGCGGGGTTTGTACCTCACTTCCAAAAGGGGTTTTGAGGAGCTTACCCCCAATCATGTCGTAAGGGGGTATTAACGATTCAATACTTTTTTTGAGAAAGATGAATCCAACATAATTCTATTTTTATGAAGGAAAATCCTAATGGTGTTTTTCCACTCAATTTTTAGGAGGAGGAATCATAACTATACTTCATTAATTGGATGTATATATTTTGGTGGAGATCTAAAGTTTCTTATAACAGTTTTCATGTAATATGTTCATATTGAGTTGATAAAATCTTGATATCTTACACCTTGATGTTTCCCTAAGCACTCGGTTGGGGTTTACCACATAAATCTAGTGTTCATCTCTAAAGCATGTTTGGTATTTTGTATATTTCATTTATCTCTATCTCTTAATCATTATTTTGTTATTCAATTTTCTCGTGTATATTCATTGCTGCAAAGTTTGTGGTTTCCTAATAGGGTGGACTCCTCGAGAGAAGTTAGCTTCTCCGAGAAGCCAACTCCAAACCATTCAAATTCATTCTCTTTGTCCATTTTGTTGTTTTGGTTACTATGTTATTTTTGTGGGAGATGGAGATAATGGAATCTCTCCTCCATTGTGCTTGTTTTTGGCCATGGGCATGATTTCGAAGCTCGAATATGGATTTATCACATTGTAAAGGGAATATTTCACTTTCATTAATGTGGTTTCTAATTATAAAGGAGGTTTCGGGAGGAAGAAAGTGAAGTTTGGAAACACCGTGCATAAACTAGGCATGAGCTCCTTCCTTACTCTCGAAGAAGATGTTTGTTATGACTTGATATTCATGAACTGGTAATTTATTTTGGTATGTATTGATGTAAAGAATGATGTAGATTCAACAACCAAATCAAATGTTAGAACAATTACTTGATTCAAAACCATACCATTTTTCACTTTCCCACAATAAGCCAAAACTTGCATTTTATCACCAATACAATTGATTTAAAGCTTAAAATTCTTCACACCTGTTATATTTCACCTATCAACAATATACAAATTCTTAACAAAGTTTCAAACCTTCAAATTCACTCAATCTCTCTCTAGACCTTCATTTTTACTATTAACCCTCTAAAAGTACATTTTCTGATGTAGGATCCACATTTTTGGGAATTAAGACTCACTAGTAAGTTTTTCAACTACCCATTAAGCTCATTAGAGACCCTACAAAGTTTCATCCCTCAAAAAATACAAATTTTCTTTTATTCTCTCTCTATCGCTTTTGCCTAGGTCTCTCTTTTGGCCCTAGTTTCGTGCGTAATCATTATGCTCGGAGAAAACTACCAAATTCTATGCCAAAGTAAAAATTGTTCCGATACCCATTTTCCTCTTGTGTTTTGTGCAAATTTCATGGCCTAACTCTCTCTCTATCACTCCCAACACATTTTTTCTCCTTTTCTAAGTCTCTACTAGGTCTATAAATAGGGTTTCATGTCTTTTATAGGGTTTCATCATAATCTCATTGTTTCCACATCTCCAAATCCCTCAATTACTTAAGTTAAACATGTTCAAGGACTTTTCACATCTCTTTCGCTCTTGCATCTTGGTTCTTACCACTTTTCCACCTTTAGTACTCTTTAAGGCTTCTTAGGGTTTGAATGAGCTTATTACGGTTTGTCACTTCCTCTTAAATTTATATCTTCTAAACACCTTTTTCCACCTTTAATCAACTTGTTCAAGCTACTTACAATACTCCTTTTCTTGTTCCATCATCATTTTGTGTTCATTCTATATTTTGGGTTACTTGGCCTTATTGTTTCTCATAACCCTTAGCTTCTTCTAACTTTGTTTTAGGCCTTTTCACTTCAAGATTTCTAAAGATCATTTTCTCTACCCTTTACCATTACCTTAACTTCTAAACTTCCTCTTAACCATTTCCAATTATGCCAAGTCTTCCTCAATCTTATTTAGCTTTACCTTGTTCATTTACACACTAGAGCACTTTATGGCTCTTGAGAGGATTATCAAAGATATTGTTATGAACTCTTCTTGGTAAATGGATATTAAACACACTTCTCACTTACTCAATACGCCTTCACAAGAAAAATCACTCCCCCTTCACATTAGGCTAACAAGTTCCTTGATATTTTGTTTTTCATGGCACCTATTTACCTTGATATCATAGGATTGTCATAGTTTCTCATATATGTGACTTATACACACATTTTACATTTTATACTCATTACCCTTATCTAGAAACATCTTTACACCCATCGTACCTTCTTCCAATTGTTAATGCTTCCCATTACTCGCATGGCTTAGTTCAAGTTTTGTTACTATTCAAGATTCTTACTCTCTAACTCCTCAAGTCTGTGCACACCCAACCTATATTGTGTCTGATCAAATTTAGCATGAATCTCTTTCCCTAACTGCTACAATACCTAATCTTCATTTGGAAACACTCTACACTTCTTTAATACCCATTATAGAACAACATTAGGTTTATTATAAAATAAATGTGTTCCTACTTAGTCTTTCACATTGTTCTCTTAACCTTGAAACAAAGTATCTTATATGAGTAGAGCACTAAGTAGCATGACTTACCAATTGGACTAAAGAGTTCCTTCTCATTTTTATCAACCACTCTTCATTGTTCCTTTCCACACTAAAAATTTGAACGTTTGGCTCACATCAAATTAACATATAATCATAACATATATACACCCCGAAACCCTGGGACATGGTATATCAACCAAGTAACTTGTTATCTATTTTCCCTTTCTTGAGGATGGTAAGGTTTAACAAGATTTCAACACCAAACTATAGCCTTCTTGACCATTTTTGTAAACTTCCATAGCCTTGATACAATCTTTCCCAAAATTCTTGGTTCTTAAATCAACATGTAAGGATTGTGACTCTAGAATAGATAGTTTTAGAATACTTGTTATCTTCTCTATACAAATATATTGATCTTATGACTATCCATGGCATAAACTAAGAATGTACACATAGAAACATTCACTTACATTATTTGATTCCCTTTTCCTTATCCAATACTCATGATATCCATTAACCTTAAGCACTCGTGCCTTCAACTTTGCATAACTTTGTTTCTTGTCACTAATATATTTTGAATCTCCTTCAAGACAACTCTTGAGGTTGTGTCATCCGTGTTCCTTATAGAGACATATATTTATCCTTTCAAAGAGGTTTTATCACATTATATATATATTGATCATGCAATACTATACAAATAAACCCTTATTCACAGTCTTTCTTAGTTTGAATAATCTTACTAATAGATCAACCAAGAAACTACAGAGCTTAGAGCCATTAGGGTTCAAAACAATGAACACGTGCTCTTTTTCCCCTCCTACATACACACACTATCTCCCTTTCAAATACTCCCTACAAATTACAATAATGTGGTAGTTAGGTTCTAACTCATTAACCCCAACCGTGGTTGATCTAACCAAGGAAGATTTTTACCTTAGTTAAGGTCAAGTAATCATGTCCTTAGGTAGAGTATGTTTCATGACTCATCTAAGTCATTTATTACACTTTCACTAACACCTAGGCTTAAGAAATACTTATTAGACATTTGAAAATAAAATTTGAGGTTTTGGAGGGAAACCTCTTATTATAAGAAAAAAATTCCGAATGGACCATTTACATCACAAAGCCTCCAAATGAACTCCACACTCACCTAAAAAGCTAAAACACACCCAAAATTATCTATATACAATGATGTTCCTCCATCATGTATGTTGGAAAACATGGATACTCCATTATAAGAATCATTTGCTAATAATATATTCCTTGCATGTCAATATATGAACTGGGTTTTGCTATTTATCCATGCCTGTGAAGGAAATATGATTCATGTTAAGTGATAATGGAATCTGTATTATAAATGTGAGCTAACTTAGTTGATTTCATGGCTATGGGAGATAACTATTAAATAGTTATAGTTGGCTTTCGTAAATATGGATAGTATGTGAAAGGGATGTCGATATTTTGTGAGACGGTGAACAAATGTGAATGGGAATAGATATTTTGTGAATCGGGAATACTTGAATAAATTGGGTATGTCTATTTATCCCATACTATGAAATCATTATGGTCTCAGGTTGATTTTTATTGTGTTTGTATATAGATGTGAACCAAGCATATTTGTTTGCGGGACTATGTGAAGAAATCTTAACTAGGTGTTGTTGTTTTTATTTGTCGAGAACAATATATGAACTGGGTTGAATCACATTTCATTTGTATATAGACGCAAACATGTATAGATATTTGCATGGCCATAAGATGAAATATTAACTAGGTATGTTTATGTTTTAAAGAGATAGTTTATATTGTGCATAGTTGTATGCGGATCTCAGAACTTGTTGAATGATTTAAAAATGTTGAGTTCTAAGTTCTAAGAGCTCATAATGTGTTATATTTGGTTGCATATTTTGAATGAATAATGGGTAGAAAGGTATAGAAGGCAATTTTAGTCCTGTACAACGAATTGAGTATGTTAAAATTCTATTCTAAGCTTGAATACATGAGGAAATGAATAGGAATTAAGTCATTTTAGATTCTAAATAATGAGATAGACATAGGATATGGTAGATGTATGAACTCTAAAATGAGACTAAATGAGTTTCTTTCCATTGTATGAGGTATTATTATATAACTTAATCTTGTCGGATTTGCCTTTTTATTCTTTGACACTTATATGTGTACATCTGGAAATATGTTGTGGATAGGAGAAGGTATATGATTTATAACAAGACATTATTTTCTTGGGTTATAAAAGATTATAGTAGGTTGCATTTTTATGTTCTCAAGGAGTTCATATGCAGTTGTAAAATAAAAGTTACAATCATTTAATTAATTGACAATATTACATGGGAATGAGAAGGTCAAAATAGTAAATGGAGTTAGTATACTACGAGTTGTAGGATGAAATATTTTATTTGATTGAGCAAGTAATTACATTCAAACATGTGCTCATTTGGAGACTAATTCTTTGAATTATATTGTTTTAATATTACATGTATTGTGGTTATGTGTTTCTATTTAGGAAGGTGAATGAAAATAACTTAGTAGGGACTTTATTTTAGATACAAGAATATTGGTTGATGGATGATTATGAATTGTTATTCTAGATTTACATATTATGATGGCTCTATTGTTGTTATCTTAAAGATAAATCAATGTAAATAGTATCATTAGATCCTTAGTTGAATCAAACTGTTAATATCTTATTATAGCAATTATGTTTGGAGGATAAGAAGTAGTCACATGCCAATTCTTATGAACTGACACATGTATATTTCATTTTTAATGAATGTACGGAGTAAACATTGAAGTTATGAAGTAAGCTCTTGAGTTTATTTTCATACCTTGATGTATATGTTCATAGGGTCTACCATCTATAGATTTTCTCTCTTCATTAGGTTAAAGTGGATTTGTATGATTTCATGATGAATTTATAAATGAGAAAATGGCTTATGACCACGATGTAAAGTGTAGTTATGAACTTTGTAAAGGATATTTGTGTTCAAACATTGTAAATTTTGGTGTTTAATAAGTTAAGGAGACCTATTTATAACATTATGAGTAAACGTATAGGTTGTCTACATTTATATTTAAAGACTAAACTTATACAATTTGTTGATATGATAAATTGACAAAGTGTCTTCAGTATCTTATGATGAAATAACAAGTTACTACTTACTAGGAGTTCATAATGAAACTTGTATTATGAATGGATTCAAATTAATAATCTCTCAGACCTGTAAACCTAACTATTTAAAAGAAGGGGGTTTTGAAGCTTTTCCCATCCTCTGAATTCATGTTAACAATGCCAATAACTTAATTTAAGTAATTAACATATTATATCCCTCATGTTGCCACTACAATTTGATCCATGATGTTGGTAACAAAAATTTTGGAGGCTTTGAGAAGCTAAAGTTTGTTAATTAAGTTCTTCCTTTTGAAGCAACCACTGAGTTTCTTCCAATATTTTGTCCAGGCGCGAAAATTAGGACCTCCTACATGCTTCATAATTTGGGTCTTCAGACTTGTTACCCACAAAGTTCCTATAAAAATCGGAGATGAAGAGGGATTCCATCTCTCATCCTCAAAGTGACCACTTTCTCGTACACCACAAGGCTCATATGCATTTCATCGCCTCCTCCAATGCTTGATGGGAAATTCCATGAGGTCACCCACCTCCATCTCTCTAAATCCTCTACTACCAATATCTTTTTACTACATCAAAACTATAGCCTTGATTATATGTCCCGGTATTAGTGAGTCTATTATGTTGTTATACGAGAAGACTGAGTCTTTCCAAAAACTAAGCTTTGGATTTAATGAGGGTGTTGAAAGTTTCCATGTAAGGAGGTGGAGTTTACAGTGTTTCAACGAAGTGAATAGGACAAGAAAATTGAACTCATTCTCAATCATTCCTTTGAGTTTCATTCAAGGATTAGCTTTTCCATCAGGAAGAAAAATCCTATCTCCATGAGGAACAATTGAGCAATGTCTGAGTACCATAAGCATATTTCCACCCAAGTAACATCTTGATTAAGGAAATGAATTATGAAGTGAAAAGGGTTTCATCATGTTCAAGAGTGAAATTTGAAGCTCATATAGTAATTCAAGAGTCATCATATCCTGAATCTTCCATCAAATCTCTTAGAAGCAAGTTGAATTGAGTTAATCAAGCTATCTAAGAACTCAAAACCATCATGTGTGAAGAATCAAGGAGTCATCTTTTCATGGGAGACACATGAGTAAGAAGTTAAACACCTATTAATGTGGTTAATCCTTAATGTTATACCTACATACACATTGATACACCTACATACCACAATATGTCACAATGCTCCAACACTATGTCATCCACATTACAATTCTTTTCACACATCACAAACAATAATTCACACGTGAATTCTTCATAGAATCCACAAGAAGGAGAGAGAATACTCCCATCCCCAACATATGAACATGATCACAAACACGCACAAAGTGACATACACATCATGTGCGTTCACAAAATCACAATTACGACATGGATCACATCACACTTAAAGCACATTACTCTTCCAATATAAATCATCATCATGCAATACCATCATCTCCATGAAACAACATCATGTAACACCATCACCATCATGTAACATCACCATACAACACCAATCCGGCCCATAGGTTCGAGAGCATGAACCTACGCTCTGATACCAAGTGTAACGACCCAAAAATCACACAAACACGAACAACACAGTAAAAGACAGGATATATTTTTTTGACTTGCTTGACACATAACATGACGCAACATGTCATCACCAAGGATACAACTAACTCTGAACAACTCGATACAAGGATGGCCATAAAAGCAGCACGGAAACGTTCACACCTATCAAGGACAATATACTTTTTTTTTTTACAGAACAACATAGAAGCCCAACCACATGACACTCTCACAGCTAGGGCAAGCCACAGTAAGAAATGATTGGAGGTTATTTATTTTGATAAGACACCCTTTAACTCATGACTTAAGTTTTCAGAAGGATTCAATATATGATTCGCACAAATTCATCTTACCAACTGAGTTATGTTCTTATACACTGTAGAGTAGTTCGCTTAAAGTCTTCTCCTTTATAACCATTATTTGTTTTATATATATTTATTTGATAAAGATGGTAATTTAATTCCATAAGGCCATCTATTCACACTTACATTACTAGAACTCGTTCATGCCCTTATGACAACATCGGTTCACGTTCAACAAACTTAAGAGAAAATTACAAGGTACCCTGGATAAAGTTAAAGGAAGAAGGTCAAATGAATTCACCCTTAAGACGTCATTAGTTCTTACTAAGGTTTAATTGAAGCTTGAGGTTTTATACGTAGTTAATTAGCGCTCTTACTTAGGCTTCACCGAAAGAGCTTATCAAGAGGAAGCTACTTACTTTTAAATAGGCTGAGAGATAAATTGAGTGGTTTCAAAATTTTCTTCTCTTACTTGTTAAATCTTATTAGAAACTAGCCATTGTTTTCCTTTAAGCTTGTCTTTAGCGTTCACCAAAAGAGTAGTGTTTACTAGTTCAGTTAGGGATAACACGTTATAAAAAATCACTTTGCAAGGATGGTCTCACTCTTGATTACTTAAGGTATTGTTTGTTTACAAGGGGATCTAAACCACAACATATTTCTTTGAATAAAACTTTTAGGTAACTTCTGTAAGGAAAAGCCACCCCATTAAAGCTTACATATAACCCATCAATACAAAGTCTTAGAAAGATTTAAATTAACACTTAATTCTCAAGATCAAAGTTTTACAATGCTTATGCCAGTGAGGAGATTGAATATTATTTCTCACTAAGAAGAGTCACTAGCCAAAATACAAAAAGGAAAAACTACTACTTCACGTAATTCTCCGAACAATTCTAGGCAAGAGGTCATATAAACTCTCTTTACAAGCAATGTTACACAATTTACAACACATTGGACATTTTTACAAGGAACTTCATAAATTGTACTGGATGAACCTTTAACACTCTTTTCCTCTAGTCTACTCGCATAATCCATCTCGCACAAATATTAACTAGAGTCGAGTTCGCTAATAGAACCGAGCATGTTAAGACTACCCATTGAACAAGAATGAAAGCTAACATTTTATAATATCATGGAAGTAAAATTCTAAACTCAAGAATGGATTAAATCACAAACCACTAATCAATATGTTTCACAAGATGAAGAGATTTATACCACCAACAAGGAGGAATCCCAATATTCAAGTGAGAGAAATATTCCAAAGATAATCAAGGGGGAGACCTTATTGGTGAAGACAACAAGGTTTGAGAGTATTAAGATTTCAGTCATGTAATCCTACGGATTACGTGATTGAAATATAACACCCAAACATCATTCTATTATTATTAACCAAAAGGATAAAGATCACTCAAATGACTTAACATATTCAAAATTGCTTGGTAACAAGACTGCATTAACACACATCCTTGTTTTAGGAAGAATATAGGCCCCAACCATATATGAACACAAATCAAATCAGTCAAAGATTAAAGTTAACTTCACTCATTGAATAAACCAACATACATATAATACTCACAACACAAAACTCGAATCAAGATTCAAATGCCAAGTAATTCTCACCGAACCTAATTATTTTTCTTCAAGAAGTTAAATAAATTAGATTCTATCCAACTAAATTACATTCAACAACTATAGTTGGATTACACAAGCAAGGATCAAGAAGAGGTCTTTTCACCAAAGGTTGTTATTATCTTACATCACATAAACAGTAATAAACCCGTAATCCACCACTCGTATGATCATTGTAAGAGTTAAGGACTTAGCTCACTAAAATATGTAACTGAGTCGATTCCTACCTTTTCCATTTTCATACAAGTCTAACCCAATTCGAAGAAAGGTAACCATTCTATTTTCATACATGCCTCAGTCAACACTTACTCAGAAAGTCCCTACCTGAATTATTGAAGGTTTGCTAAGCTACAAAATGGATTTAATAGAAACCCATTTCATTCGATACTTGAATTTAAACAAGCAAGGGATAGTCTATTGAAAATATAAGTGAATCGACACAAGATCCTCTACCGTGACCCAACTCGAGTCACCAATCACAAGGTTAACAGTCAGCGAAGGAGGAATACAAAGCAAAATACTCTTCCTACGAACTATGCCTTCTCTTCCGTCTCTAAAACAACCTATGAATAGTTTGGGCATACCCATCTATTTCACGACACTCTAATCGACCTATCCTCATAGTCGCTCCAAAGAAAATATCGGCTACTACAGAGTTCGATTGAACTCTTTTATCTTATGATACAATTTCTCACGTCATAGGATTTGTATTGAGTAGTCAATATTTCACTCACGTAGGCCTCTAAGAAAACATCATGCTCACTATGCGAGGTCTACACACAGATTCAGCCCAAGAAAAGATTTTACCAAGACAAAAACAAACGTTTAGCCTAAAACTGGCCATGAGTCGAAAAATCTACAAATATCCACTAACATTATTCATGGCTCAAGTTTATAATCGCTCCTGCTGGTTTAGAAATCGAACTCAATGGCCATTGTTCACTATCGTCTCTAAATGTCACCCGAATTTTAAGAATTAAGCAGGAAAGCACCCCGGTTAAAGATCTAACACCCACGGTATAAACTTCAACCATTATTTTTCTATCACATAAGCTTACTCTTTTATTTCGAAAAAAAAAAATGAGGCAAAAGAAATGTATACATGCTATCACAACCAAGCTTTATCGGGTATGAAAAACAAACAACTCACAACACTCCTTCCTTTCCTTCAATCTGGGTCGATTCACAAGGAAAAGCAGAAGCCCATTCTAAATGCCATAATAGATAAAAAACAAAAAGAAGGACATTCAATTCATGACATAATAAAAGGGTAGCAGAAGATTGCAAGGGCAGGTTTAACATGCCTGGTTTAAAACGCCATCTCCATATGCATATGATTGTTTCAATGCCGTTGCTTTCCCTTAACCCAAAGTGCTCTGCGAGCTCGTGCTAGCGCCACATTCACGCGGTGAAAAACAGCGACAACCCAACCCCATGATATGAAGCTCGGACACAAGACATAATGATTACATCACGCTCCTGGCTTTGGAAGGCATCTACCGTAATGATAAATAAACCTTTTCCTTCATCGATTGGGACAACATCAAACTCTCGGTGCAAACATTACAGTTGTAGCTTGTAAGGTGTGATAATTCCAACAGAAAACTTTATGCCTGCCAACTTGGTGACTCGTTGAAGAAGCTCATATAATAGCAAAGCAAATTGTGTTTCATGAATATCCCGATATGAAACAAATCGGCCTCTATGAGGTTCTCTTCCATGGGTTACATCGTACAAAAGTAAGATCTCAATAGAGAATCTTTGTAAATAAATTTCATCAGTCTCTCATGGTAACACCCTCAATCTTGTCACATAATCGATTTTGAAGAAACAAACTCGAGTACATGTTCGGATCTGAAAATATCCTGCTACCTTCATCTCCCAAGACATTTTCTCAACATTGCATAGATCTCACAATGCCTGCCCATGGGTGTGATCTGTCACCTTGAAGGAGAATCCCGAATTTGAGGATGTAGTCGATGCTGAACAGATAACAACGAAGTTGGACCACCTGCTTGTTGGAGCGCTCAAAAAGGCTTCTACTATACTGCAACATGCTTGCAATGCCTCAGCGGAATCTTGTTGCAGGCAGTCTTTGTGGATCCCAACAAGAACACACCTCACAGCACCCAATGAAAGTGGAGGTAACACGCCTACTTCCCTAGCTTGTAGCTTCATCTATAACCACCATATCAAACCCATGGGCTAGGCGCTGGAATAACTTCCGGTCAGTACTAGAAACAGTAGTGAACGCAATCTCAGCCTCACTTGCAAAACTTGCCTCAAGATTTGATCGAGCTTCTTCCATGTTAAATTCACCACCTGGACGAGAAGCGACTTTCCAAAATGAAAGGCAAGACAGCTCAACTAAAACTTTATCTCGTTCTTCTACTACAGCTGCAAGATTTTGCAACAACCGATCAAGCGTGGTCGCGTGCAACTGAGAACATCGGGATCAACACCAGCAGGTTCCTTGGGATCACCTGCACATTTCCATCGCACTTAACTCTCTCTCACGGAGGCCACGCGATTTTATGAGATAAGTTTACTTCTCTACCACCCATGTTCTTTGCTGCATATAGCCAATTACTTCCTCACGGCACTTTCCTAGGAGAATTTCAGTTCTACGCTCCACTGATACTGCCTGTGCAGCATGATTTTGAGAACCCACACCCACCCTCGCAACATCAGGGCGATAGACCTTCATTTCACCATCAATGAATCCACTATCCAGAACACGCTGTAGCAATTCATCTGTTGCAGCATTTGATGGAGCGCAAACAAGCATTCGTGGTTTAGGGCAGAAAACAACAGGTAGACCACGTGAGACAGCAGATTGCAAGTCAACATTTTAATAAATGGGCATGTGCGGCCACCAACCAGGAAGTTGAACACGCCAAGAAGGTGCAGGGGTTTTTTAATGCAATGGCAGGTGGCCATTAAAGCCACCCACCTCCAGCCGACCAAGGAAACAAAGTAAAAAAAAACATTAACCTTTCCTTCCCCCACGCCAAACGTGGTACACTGAGGAGATCAAAAGGGAGATCTGGTAGGTTGGGGACATAAAAATCCATATTTAAAATTAGTAATTTAAAACAATTCTAAGATTGCGGGATCGGTCGACCCAGGAGGAGAATGGGGTTGAGTAATTAAATGAAATATTTACGTGAACGCCACTCCCAAACCGTGGCACCACCACAAAACATACTCTTCCTCATTTGCGCAATGAGGCTCGATCAGCGGGAGCGACAAACAAATCAAAAGGATAGTTTAACGATAACAGAGGATGATATTGATAACAATCGATATAAAGAAGGTAATAATAAAATACAATCGTTGATCGATAATACAATCATAATGTCATTATTATTATTATTATCATTATTATCATTTTACAGCTTGTAAAATAATTATCAATTATAGTCATAATGGTCGTGATCGAGGTCAGCGAAGGCCAATGACACTCCATGCTTAGCACTCGATCGCCACGGGATGAACAGGTGTAACGTAGAACGAGGGGCATTACATTCTCCTCCCCTTAAGAAAGCATCGTCCTCGATGTGACATTACATGAGAGGAAAGTAAATGGTTCATGACGAAGACAGTAAAGGAGAAAGTACACCCTATGGTTTAAAATTTTAGTTGATTAAAGCACGGTCACAAGGTAGCCTTAGGAACATTTGGTAGAAATTTTAACTTTCAAGTTTCTGTGAAGATTGGCAGTTCTTTCTTGTTCATCATTTCATTAGTCTCTTTCCATTATCATTATTTCTAGTTTTAGTTTCTTTTAAAAATATCATCATTGAAGAGTTTTGATTTATTCCTTATTGTGGGTGCCCAACATGAGCTGCTAACACAACACCCTATCAGGTTCACAAGACCTACGGATTCACAAGTACACAAGTATATACTTCAAGATTGTATTACACCACAAAAGGTTACACAAATATGGAATAGAATAGGCACACTCCACATAACATAGTACTCGTCACACATCAATGACTGACATACAAAATACTCAAACAAAAGAGTACTACAATCCACCAGACATTTCCTCAATTCCACGTATGAGGATTTTCCATGACTCATAAAAACTACATGTACATAGGGTCCACAAGGGCATCAATGACATAACCACAACATCACAACACATATCCATCTGACATGAGTAACACATACATCAAAAGACCACTACCAAACATCACAATAACTCAACATATATCACAAACATCGACCATACAGAGACAAATATCATAAGCCTCCCTCAAACTCTTATGCCTCCCTCAAGTCTCTTATGCCTCCCTCAAACTCTTATGCCTCCCTCAAGTCTCTTATGCCTCCCTCAAACTCTTATGCCTCCCTCAAGGAGGCCGGTTGACCCTATGGTCCAAGACACATAGAGTTCGAACACTCCCCAACTTAGTGACATAATAACGCGTGGTTCGACAACCCGCTAGTTATATGTAACTCCTTGGGCATACCCACATACTGGCGAAGCGGGTCCATAGGTCCAGCCAATCCATGGTGCATCCTGTGACCCTATTCCACACATCACGACAATAGAACCAGGCACAACAATCCAATCAAAGTGCGAGTGGCAAAGTACTGAAGCAACTTAGGCAAGGCGGTAAAAATTCCAAATTTAAAGAAGACCCCAAATCAAGCTAAATAAATGGCCAAATAGCCATAGTTAGTATCAAAATCCCCATGTTAGTGCCACAAACCAAGGAAATTCCCAAAATTGTAAAGCATGGCAATCAAGAAAAGTGCTGTCATAGGTCCTTACGAAATAAGGTAAAAAGCTCAATTTACTGAATAAAATCAATTATAATAATGTCACATTACGATAAGCTGTGTGGCCTTATCTAGCCACCAAGGGGTACTCAACGAGTTGCTTTTCAGCACTCGGAACATCGAGCCTCATTTCAAGTAAAATACATATCAATAATACAAGCTGTCATCACCTCCATCCGAATCATCCCACCACCACTTCGACAAGGCTAAACATAGTCATAGTTGCACTTAGGTTGCGTACATACTGACCACATAGGAGAGAGGAAGGATCACAATTGTCTACTAAACCGAGTTTCGCTCAAGTTATTGACCCATGGTACACCATTCCTCACTCTCGAACATACGCTTCTCACCGATTACCCTCGGGGTCGGTTAGCGTAAGGTTCACAACATAACATACAACAACATCGCTAACATAACGGTGGCACACACATAAATAACATAACGTCTTACATATTATACATATACAGGGGTAGATCACGATCATACATTCACCGAGTGTAACACATCACTTTACAACTTTCGCACCCAAAGTGCAGGTCACCATACGATAGGGTTCATACACTCACCGTATGACCCAAAATCACAACATGAAGCATTACATATTTGCACAGTCATACATACGATGAACATAGTACATCTCAACATAACATCCATTGCTACATAACAAGGTGGTACACACATTTCTTCAAAACATGGTAAAACATCATGATACAACTCATTTCTTTTAACACCAATCTAGTCACACAACACATTGATACACCTACATACCACAATATGTCACAATGCTCCAACACTATGTCATCCACATTACAATTCTTTTCACACATCACAAACAATAATTCACACGTGAATTCTTCATAGAATCCACAAGAAGGAGAGAGAATACTCCCATCCCAAACATATCAACATGATCACAAACACGCACAAAGTGACATACACATCACGTGCGTTCACAATATCACAATTACGACATGGATCACATCACACTTAAAGCACATTACTCTTCCAATATAAATCATCATCATGCAATATACCATCATCTCCATGAAACAACATCATGTAACACAATCACCATCATGTAACATCACCATACTGACACCAATCCGGCCCATAGGTTCGAGAGCATGAACCTACGCTCCGATACCAAGTGAAACGACCCAAAACCACACAAACACGAACAACACAGTAAAAGACAGGATATTTTTTTGACTTGCTTGACACATAACATGATGCAACATGTCGTCACCAAGGATACAACTAACTCTGTGAACAACTCGATACAAGGATGGCCATAAAAGCAGCACAGAAACGTTCACACCTATCGAGGACAATATACTTTTTTTGACAGGACAACATAGAAGTCCAACCACATGACACTCTCACAGCTAGGGCAAGCCACAGTAATAAATGATTGGAGGTTATTTATTTTGATAAGACACCCTTTAACTCATGACTTAAGTTTTGAGAAGGATTCAATATATGATTCGCACAAATTCATCTTACCAACCGAGTTATGTTCTTATACAACTTTGTAGAGTAGTTCGCTTAAAGTCTTCTCCTTTATAACCATTATTTGTTTTATATATATTTATTTGATAAAGATGGTAATTTAATTCCATAAGGCCATCTATTCACACTTACATTACTAGAACTCGTTCATGCCCTTATGACAACATCGGTTCACGTTCAACAAACTTAAGAGAAAATTACAAGGTACCACGGATAAAGTTAAAGGAAGAAGGTCAAATGAATTCACCCTTAAGGCGTCATTAGTTCTTACTAAGGTTTAATTGAAGCTTGAGGTTTTATCGTAGTTAATTAGCGCTCTTACTTAGGCTTCACCGAAAGAGCTTATCAAGAGGAAACTACTTACTTTTAAATAGGTGAGAGATAAATTGAGTGGTTTCAAAATTTTCTTCTCTTACTTGTTAAATCTTATTAGAAACTAGCCATTGTTTTCCTTTAAGCTTGTCTTTAGCGTTCACCAAAAGAGTAGTGTTTACTAGTTCAGTTAGGGATAACACGTTATAAAAAAGCACTTTGCGAGGATGGTCTCACTCTTGATTACTTAAGGTATTGTTTGTTTACAAGGGGATCTAAACCACAACATATTTCTTTGAATAAAACTTTTAGGTAACTTCTGTAAGGAAAAGCCACCCCATTAAAGCTTACATATAACCCATCAATACAAAGTCTTAGAAAGATTTAAATTAACACTTAATTCTCAAGATCAAAGTTTTACAATGCTTATGCTAGTGAGGAGATTGAATATTATTTCTCACTAAGAAGAGTTACCAGCCAAAATACAAAAAAGGACAAAACTACTACTTCACGTAATTCTCCAAACAATTCCAGGCAAGAGGTCATATAAACTCTCTTTACAAGCAATGTTACACAATTTACAACACATTGGACATTTTTACAAGGAACTTCATAAATTGTACAGATGAACCTTTAACACTCTTTTCCTCTAGTCTACTCGCATAATCCATCTGCACAAATATTAACTAGAGTCGGGTTCGCTTTAGAAGCCGAGCATGTTAAGACTACCCATTGCTGATGATAGCTAACATTTTATAATATCATGAAGTAAAATTCTAAACTCAAGAATGGATCAAATCACAAACCACTAATCAATATGTTTCACAAGATGAAGAGATTTATACCATCCAACAAGGAGGAATCCCAATATTCAAGTGAGAGAAATATTCCAAAGATAATCAAGGTGAGACCTTATTGGTGAAGACAACAAGGCTGAGAGTATTAAGATTTCAGTCATGTAATCCTATGGATTACGTGATTGAAATCTAACACCCAAACATCATTCTATTATTATTAACCAAAAGGATAAAGATCAGTCAAATGACTTAACATATTCAAAATTGCTTGGTAACAAGACTGCATTAACACACATCCTTGTTTTAGGAAGAATATAGGCCCCAACCATATATGAACACAAATCAGTCAAAGATTAAAGTTAACTTCACTCGACTGAATAAACCAACATACATATAATACTCCTGACAACAAAAAGCCAATCACGAAGATTCAAAATGCCAAGTAATTCTCACCAACCTAATTATTTTCTTGAAGTTAAATAAATTAGATTCTATCCAACTAAATTACATTCAACAACTATAGTTGGATTACACAAGCAAGGATCAAGAAGAGGTCTTTTCACCAAAGGTTGTTATTATCTTACATCACATAAACAGTAATAAACCCGTAATCCACCACTCGTATGATCATTGTAAGAGTTAAGGACTTAGCTCACTAAAATATATGGCCAGTCGATTCCTACCTTTTCCATTTTCATACAAGTCTAACCCAATTCAAGAAAGGTAACCATTCTATTTTCATACATGCCTCAGTCCACACTTACTCAGAAAGTCCCTACCTGAATTATTGAAGGTTTGCTAAGCTACAAAATGGATTTAATAGAAACCCATTTCATTCGATACTTGAATTTAAACAAGCAAGGGATAGTCATGCTGAAAATATAAGTGAATCGACAAAAGATCCTCTCACCGTGACCCAACTCGAGTCACCAATCACAAGGTTAATTGATCAATGAAGGAGGAATACAAAGCAAAATACTCTTCCTACGAATTATGCCTTCTCTTAGTCTCTAAAACAACCTATGAATAGTTTGGGCATACCCATCTATTTCACGACACTCTAATCGACCTATCCTCATAGTCGCTCCAAAGAAAATATACACTTTGCGAGTTCGATTGAACTCTTTTATCTTATGATACTGATGTCTCACGTCATAGGATCTGTATTGAGCGAGTCAATATTTCACTCACGTAGGCCTCTAAGAAAACATCATGCTCACTATGCGAGGTCTACACACATTCAGCCAAGAAAAGCTTTTACCAAGACAAAAACAAACGTTTAGCCTAAAGCGGCCATGAGTCGACAAATCTACAAATATCCACTAACGTTATTCATGGCTCAAGTTTATAACTACTCTTTTTGGTTTAGAAATCGAACTCAACGGCCATTGTTCACTATCGTCTCTCTAAATGTCACCCGAATTTTAAGAATCAAGCGGAAAGCACCTCGGTTAAAGATCTAACACCCACGGTATAAACTTCAACCATTATTTTGCTATCACATACATAAAGATTACTCTTTTATTTAGAAAAGAAAAAAACAAAGCAAAAAGAAATGTATACATGCTATCACATTCTTGCTCGAGGGTATGAAAAACAAACAACTCCCAATGCGGTCTTCCTTTCCTTCAATCTGGGTCGATTCACAAGGAAAAGCAGAAGCCCATTCTAAATGCCATAATGATAAAAAAACAAAAGAAGGACATTCAATTCATGACATAATAAAAGGGTAGCAAAAGATTGCAAGGCAGGTTTAACATGCCTAGTTTAAAACGCCATCTCCATATGCATATGATTGTTTCAATGCCGCTGCTTGCCCTTAACCCAAAGTGCTCTGCGAGCTCGTGCTAGCGCCACATTCACGCGGTGAAAAAAGCTACAACCCAACCCCATGATTTGAAGCTCGGACACAAGACATAATGATTACATCACGCTCCTGGCTCTGGAAGGCATCTACCGTAATGATAAATAAACCTTTTCCTTCATCAGATTGGGGACAACATCAAACTCTCGGTGCAAACATTACAATTTGTAGCTTGTAAGGTGTGATAATTCCAACAGAAAACTTTATGCTGCCCGCCAACTTGGTGAGTCGTTGAAGAAGCTCATATAATAGCAAAGCAAATTGTGTTTCATGAATATCCTGATATGAAACAGATCGGCCTCTATGAGGTTCTCTTCCATGGGTTACATCGTACAACAAGTAAGATCTCAATAGAGAATCTTTGTAAATAAATTTCATCAGTCTGTGGTAACACCCTCATCATGTCACATAATCGATTTTGAAGAAACAAACTCGAGTACATGTTCGATCTGAAAAATATCCTGCTACCTTCATCTCCCAAGATGTTTTCTCCAACATTGCATAGATCTCCTGTGCCGTGGGTGTGATCTCACACCTTGAAGGAGAATCCCGAATTTGAGGATGCGAATCGATGCTTTGAGCAGATAACAACGAAGTTGGACCACTGCGCTGTTGGAGTGCTCAAAAAGGCTTCTACTATACCGCAACATGCCCTCTTTGCTGGCTAATTCACTTGCTGAAGCAAGTTGTTGTGGATCCCCAACAAGAACACACCTTGCGGCACTAAAAGAAAGTGGAGGTAACACGCCTACTTCCCTAGCTTGTAGCTTCATCTATAACCACCATATCAAACCCATGGGCTAGTACTGAATAACTTCCGGTCGATTAGAAACAGTAGTGAACGCAATCTCAGCCTCACTTGCAAAACTTGCCTCAAGATTTGATCGAGCTTCTTCCATGTTAAATTCACCACCTGGACGGAGGCGACTTTCCAAAATGAAAGGCAAGACAGCTCAACTAAAACTTTATCTCGTTCTTCTACTACCGCTGCAAGATTTTGCAACAACTGATCACGACTGGTCGCGTGCAACTAGAACACCAGGCTCAACACCAACGGTTCCTTGGGATCGCCACTGCGACACTGCCGCACTTAACTCTCTCACGGAGGCCACCGATTTTCTCGAGATAAGTTTACTTCTCTACCCTGTAACTCTGCTTGCATATAGCCAATTACTTCCTCACGGCACTTTCTAGGAGAATTTCAGTTCTACGCTCCACTGATACACATGAAAGTGATGCTCATCTCGTTAGGTCAAGATACACATGAAAGTGATGCTCAACTATTCAAAGAATTTTCCTCCCGCATGTTCACTCAAAACCAAGAGTACAAATGAATAATTGAGGAATTAGAGGAGCATGTGAGATCTCCCGGTGCATGCATTCAACCTTTCTTAGAACCCAATTCAATACCTCACCCCCTGCAATATATTTCTGCGATCGTAGCTTTCACCCCGACATGATCAAGAAGGTGAAAGGGCATATGATGTAAGGAAAGGTAAATGAAAAATGGATTGAGAAGATCCTCAAGAAAGGAAAGATCTCGCTCCTAGAGGTTATCTCTTTGTTACGGTATATTTTTGCCACTATTTTACAAGTGAAGAAAATAAGGGAGGAGATTGAAAAGAGAAGATCCATTACGATGAGATGTTCCTACTTATGTCTTAGATGAGTTTCCTCAACTCTCACACTCTCATGAGTAAGAATGTGTTCACATTAGCTGTTTAGAACTTGTCCCTAGTATGGATCCGCACTATGGATGCTAGATATGGTATGATAAAAGATGACATCTCCTAAATTGAATCTAGTAAACAAAATGCCTTTAATATTTTGGATGAGGTCAACAACTATGTGCAAGAACTTGGATTCCCTCTACTCACCAAGAATTTGTCATCAAAATAAATTATTGATTCCTTCCGAGAGTCTGTCAAGAAGGAGGCAAGTGATCCTTTTTCCTTCAATAAGGAAACCTTGGAGTCCCTTGCCAATATCAAAGGCTTTATTTATAACATTACAAGAATTCAAAAGGAATGGTGAAATCAATGTAAGGATATCATAGTGATTTTTCCAAAACATGGGTCAAGGTGTTGAGTTTCATTCACATTCCATAAGCATAAAAGGTGGCACTTGTGGTAGCCTAGTTTAGTAGAGAATTCAAAGGACATGAGCTCATTCTAGAAAGTCGCCCTCATGGATTATGAATGGATAGTCTCCATCAACAATGTCTTCATCCTTATCAAATCAATCAACCTCTCTCTCTCTCTCTCTCTCTCTCTCTCTCTCTCTCTCTCTCTCTCTCTCTCTCTCTCTCTCTCTCTCTCTCTCTTCTTCTCTCTCCATGTTCTAATTTCTCATTAAGAATGTAATTTTTTTCTATTTCATCATATTCACTTAAGTGACCCTTAATTAAACATTGTAAGATTCATTTTTCACTAATAAGAAAAATACTCACTTCCTAGGAATATGAAAGGTCACAAGTGATGGGGATAGGTGAAAAGTCATGTGGGGGTAGATGAAGAGACATGTTTGTAATTCTATAAATTGGGATAGATTCTATATTCCAAGGGGTTGGTAATTTTTGATTGATTGTATGTTGTTGAGATTTACCACTACTACATCAAGTAATATAAGTTGCAATTATTCTACTTCTTTTTATATTCCTCTACTATGTAACTTTGTAAGCATGGTGATCTTGGAAAATCAAGAAATGTGTCTGCACCTTTGATAAATGAATCTAAATAACTTTGTGTCTCTAGTTTGTTAGTCTTATTAATTTCTTACATTGTTGTGTTCTTGTAAACACAAGATCATGTACTTTGGGTAATTATCTAGTCCTCGATCGCATAATACTATTCATATAGTTCCTAAGTAAGAAGAGTATTAATTAACCCATGTCTTTGGCCACCTTTATTTGATTTCTATTGCTACTTTCAATCTTGCACTCTTACTTGCTCGGTCTTCTTTTTACTCTTTGGCATTTATCATCATGGACACTAGCACACCAGGCCGGGGCCAAGTCCGGAACCCTTGTTCCCTCTAGGTGCTCATATCCCCTTTGTACTTTACTCACACTTTTTGGGTCCTTTCTATCCATTTTAGCATCTTATATTTTTGGTAGTCAACCTTTTCTGGGGTTAATTATGAAGTTCAAGCGAAGGAATCATATAAATATAAAGTTAAGTGATCATAATAAAGGACCAAACACTAAGCACTATCTATCTCCACCTAAGGTTGTATCTATCAAGGAATCTAATAGCTCCATTGAATCCATCTAGCTCCATCAAAAGGGACACAAAGGCTAGTTTTCTACATCACACTTCATAGGTAAGTTCATTCTATTCCGTACACATTATTTACATTCTACATCTAATTTGCTGAGCATTGTTATTCCTAGTGCGACACGCAAGAGCAACCTAGGGCACAATTCCGCACACACACATAGAACTACATTGGAGTGCGAGATGTGACAAACTAGGTGCTCGATAGTAAGTCCATCATTGTGGTAGTTAAGGGCAGTTTGACCCTCATTATACATATTTCTTTTTTAGGATTTGATGTCTATTTGAGGGTTTTTAGGTCCATTCTTTATTGCAAGTTTACATTGACCTCGACGGTCTTTGTGTGAATCCATAGTGACAAAAGGTGGTGAGAATTAGCAAACATCTTGTGACCACGAGAATTCAAGTTTTTGAGCATTTTCGTAGACCCAACGCCCATAAAAGGCCTAGGGTGCCGCGGGTGCTTCATCCCTCACCAGTGCCCAGGTCCGGACAAATCCTCCATATCTACAATTTTATGAGCTCATGTGCGACTGCCAGTCGGAGTCCTTCCTGCATCTCTGTTCTTTAGCTCTACATGCACTTTCCCGAATTTGATGAATCGGCTAAGGCTTCTTACCCTTCTTTACGCATTAAGTTTTTATTGTTTATTGCTTATTTATTTGAGTGTATTTCTTATATTTCATTGTCATTTATTTACTGTTGCTATAACATTCAGATTAGGCATATAAATTACATTTTAGCTTAATCAGTTCTTCTAATTGAATGTGAACCTACTCTGGTTATTATATGTAAATTTTGTAAGCCCACTCACAATAGTAAACCTCTTTCTCGTTTTTTATCATACTCCCATTTACCTCCCTTCACCGCAGCAAATTCCTCCCCTTGTACCTCATTGCACAAGTATTTTCACAAGTTTAGTGGAGTATTCCTATGTGATACTCGTCCCATTGGTCACCCCATAGATTTAGGTAATTTACATCCAATAATATGAGCCTTCCCATACACAAGAAGGAGGGGATTATCACCTTAGCGTTAGATAAAAATCAATAATTTGCAATATGAAAAATTATGTCACCAACACATACCATAAAAGAAGAAGAAAAATAAAAACAATAACACAATGAGTGGATCCCATCCTTGACACATTCCACCCCTCAGCCATTAGTGGTTGGGGGAAAAATTGGACAACTCTCTGCTTAAGCTCCTTTGACTACTATGTTCATTTTCGTGGTTTAGTTTTATGTAGGCCTTTATTTTCTCTCATGCAACTTATTTCTTGCACATTTTTTTTAAATCACACTTTTATTATATATACATTTATTTTGACGCCCTCGTGAGATGAGTTATATTATTCTCAAGGCCTTTTTGGATCAATGTGACTTGTATTTTCACGGGGTGTGTGCTATTTAATGATTAAAAAATATAAAATTATGGTGTGTGTATTGCTTATTTTATTGGTGCATCTTTACATATAAACATTGCTTATCATATTACTTTTGGTTTACATATCCATTTTCAATCAAATGTTTTTCATGGTATCTTGAGTTTAGATGCAAGATATGAAGATTATATATTATCATGGATTCACATATGTTTCTTAGCTTCCTTTACCTACACCTAGGAGCAAGCTTTTCACTTGAAGCACATGTCTATCTTTTGGAGGCATCTTACACATGTATTGCATGTCATATCTTTCTATATTATTTTGTTGATCATGTCAAGTTGTTATTATTGTTTATATACATGTTCTATTAGCATTAGTTTAGTGTTAATACATTGTTATTTGTTGGATAGCTATAAATGTCCTCCTCCTTCCTCCTCACCGTGACCTTTATATGGCTCTGTCTTCATTGAATATTTTTCAAGGCATTCTATCAATTTTTATTTCTATCTCTCCCTTCATTGGTATCGAGCACTCATCCTCTCCCTACGTAAAAACTTAGAGAAGGTATTTTTGGGATGAAGCGTGTTGTTTGGCGTAGGATTTTGATTCTTGCTTGGATGTCGACTGCTGATGTGATTTGTGTATAGCGAAGTGTGAAAAGACAAGGTGAGCATTCTCTTTCCTCTAGCACTAACACTGCGTGCAACCAAACTGGCTCGGTTCAAGGAGAAACTTGAGTGACATGGATCTCTTATTTGGCAAACCGACCTACTATTTTCCCTTTCATTCGAGCCGTTGTTTGTTTGTCTAGACGTGGCCATTGTTTGTTGTTATCCTTTGAACGATTTGGATGTGGCAATATCATATAAATGTGACTCGAATACGACTGTCTCCTTTGTTTGAAGGATGTTGTTACCTGTTTGGATTTGAAACCTGTCTCTGCGTGGATAAAGCAAAAAAATACACGGCTGAAAATGTTTTGTCTGTTGTTTTTTTGTAATTTGGTACAACGTTTAGTGTGAGAAAGGGAAGGAGATAAGTGTGCAAACCCGCATGGAAGACCATCCCCAACTGTGTATGGAATTTTGCTATCAATAGAGAGTGAAAACTAATCAGAATGAGTGACTTGTGCGTGGGGTTTTCTTTTGCAAAGTTTGTTCTAGAGTGAAGGAAACCGAAAGGTAACCAACCAGACCATTAAGAGCATGGCAACAGACAACGTGGTAACAAACAAAACCTTTTGGACTAGCGGATGTGGAGGATAAAAGGGGAACATTAAAAAAAAGGAGGATGAAGGACAACGGAGGCTTGAGGAAATCCAGTGACCTCTTGCAAGTCACACGCGACGAGGCCGCCGAGAGATTGTGGCAAAATAAGGTATTGAGGACCTATTCCTCAATTTTGGTTTGAGTTTATTTCAGTTTCAGTGTTGTTTCCGTGTTCTGTTGTTTTGTGATCGGATGCTGAAAATGGATTATTCTGGAGCATCATTTTCTGGAGCATGTTCTTTGATGCGATTTATTTCTCAGTGTTCTTATTTCACATTATGGGAAAAAATGACTTAGTCAAGGGCAACATTGAAAGTGCGAGTGATTTGTTTCCTTTGCTGTTGAAGATTGGCTAAACGACAATCGACATCAGTGGCTACAACTAAGAACATGATTACTATGATTCTTAGAAGTGAATGTGGAATATCTGTTAGTATTTTTGTTGTTTTCCTAGGTTGTATGGTTGTTCAATAAAGTGCAGATGGTGCATAGTTTCCTGTTTGGGAACTCCAAACTGAAGAGCGTCATGGGGAGCAGAAAAAGCCTTTGAAAGTAGCGCATGGTACTCGAAGTTGGGTTCGTGGTAATCCTGTAAAACCACCGAGGTATCATCCTCTTGAGTTCGTGGTATGCACCGTAAAACCACCGAGGTAAAATCCTCTTGGTTCGAGGTAAGCTGTAAAACCACCGAGGTGAACAAATCGAAAAGTGCTCTGTCCCTCTAGGTTTATGGTCAACCTTAGAAAAACCATGTGTATCGAGACCATGCAGGCACATGCTCGTGTGAAGACCCTCTTTGTTGTGTTCTTATTAAGAGGGGGACATCCAGGTATCGAAATGTATGTTTTTACGAGAATGTAATAAGGGGGAATGTTAGCATTAGTTTAGTGTTAATACATTGTTATTTGTTGGACCGATTATAACTGTCCTCCTCCTTCCTCCCACAATCTGCAGCCTTTATATGGCTCGTTCATTGAATATTTTTCAAGGCATTCTATCAATTTTTATTTCTATCTCTGCCTTCATGTTCTACCCTAACTTATATCTCTTTAGTGCTTCCTTATAGGGATATTATGTTTTACTATACATGATTGTGACATTGTCTACTTGTGGTTAGATTTCTTATATGTCATGTCATATGTCATTATTTCGTATGATCATTTTATTAGTCATCTTTTTAGATGTTATTTCATGTTATGTTTGTGTGCTTCTTGATCGTGTTGTTTGTTATGTCCACATACCACATTGTTACATGCTTGTGATTGACTATGTGGTTGTTATGAAAGTGGCCTTCTATAATTGAATTTGAGATTGGTTATGTGGATACAATCGGTTACTCGTGGTCTTTGGAAACCTCACTCACTTTCTTTGATTATGTCATGGATCGCTCAAAATATGATATTCTTCTTTAAAACCCTAATCCGGTCTCAACTCCTCACAAATCCCATAAAATGGGGATTTTGATGGGAGCATGCATTATACCTATATTATTATTATGCCCATCTTGACTTGACAAAATTACAATCAATACTTGACGCAAAGGAAGCAATTAATCTCATGTAGTGTCCCAACCCGTATCTTTCAATGTGTGCAACAACTAGTAGAGACTACACTAAATTTATAAATGTTTGAATTGAGGCTTTGGCATAAGTATGCTTCATGAAACCATAAATTTTTCTCTTACATCTTCGATATCACTCTTAATTTTTTTCTTTTACAACTTGATGTGCCTTTTATTGTTTGAAATGTGTGGATGTACCTCTCTTTTTATAGATTTGTTGAATTCATATTAGGACCCTTTTAGGGCATAAGCCAATACACATATAGGAAATTTGATCAAAGAAACCAAAAGTAATGGAGAATTCAAAATCAAGGCGTAAAAGGGCCCATAAAGACAATGACTTGAAACATAATATATACGCAATTGATTGATCATTTTTATATTATAAAAAAATGGTAACTACCCTAAATCAAGCCAAAAATAGGTGAGAAGAAAGAAAAACGTAGAAAATAAAAATATAGAAACAATCAAGATCAAAAAAAAAAAAAAGAGGGCAAAAAATACAATGAAAATCAAATATAGAATAAACATATACCAATTCACTAACTTTAACTTAAACCAATAATCAATAAAGACGCTTGTACACTTTAACACCATAACAAGTAACCGGTCTTAAAGTAGATTTAAATTAATTGGACATTAGAGACTTTAGTCATAATGCTTTTATCATGGAGACAAAACGGGGCAAGTAAACATTGAAAATCTTATAAATCAACAAATAAAGGAAATGCATAATATTTAACTAAACAAGCGGTTTAAAGATGCCCTCACGGAAAGTGTCAATTAACGAACTCTTAGGACTAAGATTTCCGTTAACATTTTTGTTACCAGATTTTACCTGTTTAAGCATAGAAGCTATTACGCTAACATTTCAACATAAACATTTCCCATTTGTGGCCATACCGGGAATAGCAGCGCAAGAAGACGAGATGATGATTCGTGGACTATCGGCTTGGTGGATGATGACGTGAAAGGGGTTGAAACCCTAATTAAATGGTTCGGCGAATTTTACCATGCAACAAGAGGACACTAGCAGCCGGCCGCACCACTTTCATTCTCTTCATTTGTTATATCATGTTCTAATCCCTAAATTATTTTTCTGCTTTATACGCGAAAAACATAAGAGGATATTGTTGGATTTGAAGCAGGTTACACTGAGGCACGTGGTCTTCCTTTATTATTGTTCAATCGATTAATTTAGTCCAGGACAAAGTACATCCTAGGAAAAAAACTTAAGGTGGATTTATATTATTTAGCACTTGTGTAGGTATGAGAAAAAGATGTTAGTCTTGTTTGCTTGTGTGGATTTATTGGTACGGTATGTAAATAAAGTATATCATTTACATGCAAGTTCCTATTTAGTTATACTTTACAACTCTTTTTTATCAACATGTATTTGTTTAATTTTATTGATTATATTGCGTTGAGGATATAGTTCACGCATCTTGCTTATGCAATTCATTATTTTTATTTTTTCCTTAATGGAAGTTGCGTTCTCAAAGAAATAACATCAAATGTAAAGGCATTATATTTTGGTAACAATTAAGTAGATGTCTCGCTCATAGCCCCACAAAACAAAGCCAAAATTATATATAATTATATATGCACCAAATCTCTATAATTATATATACATAACCAAAATTATTCCAAACTTGACTACTTGTTAGCTATTATGGTGTTTACACTATTGAATACAAATGGATAATCAACTAGAGATCAATCTCAACCCATAAATCTTGATAATTGTGAAAATCGAGTCATTGGTGCATATGAAGCAAAACGAAATCACGTCCATTTTTAACAAACAATATCCTCTTGCATCTCATTCACCAATAGTTTTATAAAAAGAGACACCAATCTATGAAAAGGAAACACAACTTGAAATGCATTAACCACGTCCTTGTGCACCTTACAAGGGACATCTTGGATAGGTCTAGTAAAGAGATGAATGAAAATCACATTCAATTTTAAAACAATAAGCTCCTCTCACGAGCTCATCAATGAGCTTCTCATGAGACAAATCTTGAATCACATGCTAGATTTATAATCTAGGCAACTCATTTCAAAATGAAATATGAACCCTTAAATTGTATCTCTAAAAGGGAAAAGAAATGTAAACATTGACATGTTTCCATTAAGATCTTTGAAAGTGGGCATGAGCTTATACCAAAACAAGATCCATATGGTACAAAAGTTTTGGCAAATGTTTTTGTTGTTGTTAATTAGGAAGATAAATATGAAAAAGTGGAAGCATGCGATTGGCATGTTAACTCAATGATGGAGACCATAATGTCGATAGTCGCTTCATGGCATATTATAATTACAAATTACGAGAGAGGCGTGCATCCTCAAAAACATTGACATTGTGTTAGTCATCAAATGCTGACCACCATGAGTCCAATGTGACCTTTTAACCTATTGCATGACATGCTCCTAGCCTCTACCAAAAATGAGAGCATTGAAGCAGGGGTATCGACATCAACCAAAGCATGCAAACTATTATCAAATGTTGTAGTTGAAACTTCCTAGAAGCTAACGCAATGATTGTGGGATATACACAAAATGGGTTTGTTGAAAAGATCTTGGAAGCTTTCCAAACAATGCGACTTGTAGTGAAAAGTCAAAACCCAAAATGTTTTCGATGATCCTTTTTCATATGTCATAATATGACGTTTAAAATAGGCCATGTACATTTATAGTAGCATAAATGCAAGTTGGAACTTGTTTAAAAAATCGTCAAAAATTTTAAGTGTTATTGTTCGTTTTACTTATATGAAATTCTATAATTTTATGTAATATCCCCTTCCCATTCGAAGACCTTTGGCCTATTTTATCAACCCGATGGCCAAAGGAAAAATATAAGGGTGACTTAAGTTATATTTAATTATTATAAAGTGCCATTAATAAAAGAAAAATATATATAGAGCACTTATAATAATTTATATGACTTAATAATTATTAAATCTAGGATGGAAAAGGCTCAAATATAAATTGTTATCCATCCTAGGTAAAAAGGTGACTTGCCTTAGAAAGGAGAATGAGAACATAGAAAGGATAAATGCCCATTTTACTATGTATTTCCCTTGAAAAATGTGACTTGCATTAGGAGGAAAACGTTGTTGGGAAAAGCATTTAATATGGAAAAATATTAAATGCTTGCATAGGGAAAATCCTTGTGAACTAATTGGATATTGTAGAGGTTGTTTTGGGTCTCTTCTTCCTTTATAAGGAGAA
Organism: Taxus wallichiana var. yunnanensis; assembly: GCA_018340775.1. Taxonomy (NCBI): domain Eukaryota; kingdom Viridiplantae; phylum Streptophyta; class Pinopsida; order Cupressales; family Taxaceae; genus Taxus; species Taxus wallichiana. Next base: position 864,616,675 of record CM031235.1, read on the forward strand.
GTCGACTTGAGGGGAAGATATTGCATAACCATTTGATATTTTCTGATTTGTGTCTTAAGCTTGTAGCTTTTGCATATACGCTTGGATTTTCTTTAGCTTGTGGAGTAAGATCCCACAGGGGACCACAAGCTTTGGTGGTGAGAGATCCATTCCTGCTAGTAGGGAACTCTTCGGTGGTGAAAGATCCACCCTAGTTTGTCATTATTGGAGTTGATTCAGGGCTGATTTGTTTGGGAATCAAAGTAGCTTGTTTTCTTAATTTTTGGAGCTAATTTGATGCCCTAAATGTGTTGGGTGACCTACTTTTTAGGGCAAAATTAGGGTTTTGTGTTTGCTGTGTGAAAACTAATTTTGGAATATTATTCTTCATATTTTTGTGGCCCAAGATCCAAAGTTTCGCTCATTTGGACTTCATCTAGCAAAAGATATATGAATTTTTGAAGTTATGTTGCGAGACGGGTTTTTTAATAATTTATTGCAGCCTTGTTTACATCTGAAATCTACAATTTTATACATATTTGGGCTTTATAAATTAGTGGTACTAGATTTGAGTGGAAAGATATAAATTTAGAGGTTGATTGGTGTGGGTTTTCCACTCAACCCGAGTCGCGTTTCCTTTATAAATTCGGATCTGCGTGATACTTGTTTGGTATTTTGTCTACAAGTTGCATTTAAAGTTGGGATTGCCTAAAATCCGTTTAGGGGTAAAATAATGTCCATTGGGGACATTACATTTTACTTCAACAATGCTTTGGATATTAGTAACATATCTAAAAGGGAATCTTTTCCCATTTCTATCTATACATTTCTATTACATCTCATAGATTGATATGGGGTGTGCGACAATAAACAAAGTTACAATTAATTATATAACTCCTACCCATCTATAAAGAGTTGGACAAAAGCGTACTCCATCCTTTCTCCCAACCTATGCCAAACATGGTATGTACATTCACCAAAGCATAATGGAGAAGGGACATTTATCACATGTTGTTGCAAGTGCCTTGATAGGTATTTGGTGGAGTGTAATGATTGCACAAATTATATAAAATGGATTTGTTGAAAAGGGCTTGCAAACTATCTAGAAAATGTAATCACAAATTTTGCGAGTAACATTCCATCTTGTGGCAAAATGGGAGCCTTAGATTACGACATTGACATTTATCAAATTATAATAAAAACATGATTTTTGTTAAGTGTCGTTGTAGGTACCATTTCTTTCATTTTATAAATATATATGGAATAGATTGAATCATACATAGGACATGTAAAATATTCAAAAAAACAATTGACTGATGAAATATGATCAGCTGAAGGCTGTTAATCAAATTGTTTCTCTTGGCAGCAACCACCGGATTTTCTTCCAGAATTTTATCCATGGCGCCGAAATTGGGAGCTCCTACATGCTTCAGAATTTGTGTCTCAGCTCGTTGCCCACCAAATTCCTGCATACAAACTGGCGATGCAGAGGAATTCCATCTCCCATCCTCAGAGTGACCAGTTTCCAGTACGCCGCAAGGCTCATCTGCATTTCATACGCCTCCTCGACACGCTCGCCGGGCAATTCCATGAGGTCGCCCACCTCCATCTCTCCAAAATCCTCCACCACCACCGTCTTGTTAACTACATCGAAGTCAGAGCTCGGATTGTCTGATCCTTTGCTAGCGAGTCTTGTATGCTGCTGGACGAGACGACCGAGTCTGTCCATGAACTTACCTTTGGACTTAATGAGGGTGCCGTAAGTATCCATGTAAGCAGGACTGAGAGTAAAATCGATGCCTTTCTCCATCTCGATCATCTGCTTCACATAATTTATGCCTTTCTCCTACCTTTCTTCTTACACCTTTCATGTTTATAGTTAATTTATAGGCATTTTATCTTAGAGCATCTCTCATTTGAGCTAATAGCCTCATTCTTGCATTTCATTTATCAAGCTTTTGGGTCATATGGAGAGAATCAAAATGGTCTTGTAGCCATACTTTGATGAGCTTCCATTCCCAAACCCTTGAAGATCAAACAATCAAATTTGATTGTCATGGATCTATCTAGGTTCATTTAGTGTTTTTGGTGATCTAAAGAGTAGAGATTCTAATTCTTAACATATTAGTTTGATTTCTATTTCAATACCTAATGCATGATGTTGGTATTTAGTCTTGCTTATCTCTTAACACGATGATCTTTGTGTAGTTAGTTCATGTTTTGAAACCATTAAGGTGTTAGTTTGATTCCTCTTGCATAGATAACTAATACATTGATACAAATCCTTACCTTCATCCAAGGTTTTTGTTTTGAACAATATCAAGTTATGTGTGATATATGTCACTTTCTTTGTAGAGACGATAATTTGGAAAATCACAAAATAATAAATAAATATTTTACTTTGATGGGAAGCAATTCCTATTTCCAAACCATTTGTAAATCTACCAAGTACGTTTTCTTTATAAAAATGGGTTATCCAATTCTTTTGATCCTTACCTTCGTTAAAGTTTTTGTTTTGAACAATATTAACTAATGTGTGATATGTCAATTTCTTTGTAATTAATAATTTAAAAACTCACAAAATAATAATATCATCATTAAAAAAATTACTTTAAGGGGAAGTTCTTATTTACAAACCATTTGAAAATATGTTAACTATATTTACATTTTCTAGAAGACAAATTTTATACTTATTTAAATCCTTACCCCTATACATGGTTTTTGTATATAATAGATAGATAGTATTATAGTAGAACAATATTTTTAACTATGTTAGATATGTCGCTTTGTTTGTAAATAACAACTTGCAACATCACAAAATAATAATAAATATAGGTAAGAGGTAGTCCAAGATATGACTCCAAAACTATTATTGCTATTAGTAAGAGTCAAGATAAGTGTGTAACACCCACAATTTGGACACACAAATACAACAATAAAAATACCGAATAAATTTTTATTTTTTTACTTTAAATGCTCATTACACAACACCACATGGGCTCCAATAGATAAACTTAACACCACATAAGACACTTACACAAGTCATCGACTCACATAGACACATGACAACACCATATACATGTCGATGCCACACTTTCCCCAATGAACGAATGCTAGCAATGACCCAACCATACAAAAAGGGACCTAAGGATTGGCAAACCCACAACACATCATTACCATGATTACATCTTAGTTACGATTAACATTCCAAAAACATTATTATGCAAGGATAATTTTCTCTTTTTTTTTTTCCCTATAGATTCTTAAATTCATTTCACATTCAACTTACAGTTCGATCATTTAATTTGGCTCTTTATCCCTTACGAAAATCTCCATAACTTACGTAATTATTTTCCATATTTCAAATTGCATACAAAGTTCCTAATTCTCTCGTTCTTATGTTAAGATTATGCTTCTCAAACGTTTATTCAATGTTTAAATTTTACCCTTGCTACACAAGTGAATCTGACGTGATGTCAAGAAATAAATCTTAGGATTTAAGGGGAGATTTAGATTCAAGATACATGTTCCCATAAACATTCTTCGATCACGGTATCTTTATTTCCCTATCATAGTTAATATAGTTCAATAACTTGTTGAATCCATTCAACATTTCCACATCAAGAAATTTTATTTAGATTTATATATATCTTTTGTTTTCTCGAAGTTTGATCTCACCAGGACAATTCATATTCTTTTTAACACATGAAAATGTCTAATTGAGTTATAAGGACTCCAAGAGTGACATTATTCCTAACTTCAAATCTCGTTTTACTCTTATATGCTTTACTCTTACATCGCACTATGGTCTCATTATTAGCATTGTTTTATAACATTTGTAAACAAAATAAAACATACTTTTCACTACTACGAGTGTAACCTAGCACGAGACATCCCATTTCTTTGCTCTTATACACTACATAATTAAACACATGCTTTGCAACCAATACATCCACTTGTGTCATTTAAATCCCGCCATGAGATAAATCATAGGAATATCACCTCTACCTTTGTTCGGTTTTGGGCCACTCACTTTAGGGTACAAGGGCAAGTAGGCATAAGGGATAAAGAGAACATTTTTACACTTCTCTTAAGTCAATATATTTTAAATACAATTGCATTTTCTAATATTTATGTACAATTGCCACCCATTGATTAAACCCTTAATCAACCAAGGTTTGGTTTAATTCCAATTGTACCTAAGGATCAACTCCCCAACTAAATATGAGTTTAAGGTGAGAGGAAAAAATTTATGCTAAACAAACTTCAAGAAAGACCAAGGTAACCCATTTATCGTGAGGAACTAAAGAGATCATTAACAGAGTTTAAGTCATAAGATAACTATTTCATGACTCCATTTGTGTTAGTCCAAGAGGGTTTGCTCTATGTTTAATGTTGGTTCCCATGAGTGTTACCTTAATAAAATCTCATTCTCCTTACTACACACACATTTTATAATCCTATAAACCACATACTGGAGAATGTTGGACCATGTCATGCCTATTCATCGGGTTCACGAGAACGACGCTAAGCATATAAGCTATGACGATGAGCTCATACTTGTGATCTTAGTTATTTAATCTAGAAGGTGTTATCAAGTGTAAGGATTTTCATTTTTACTAAGGTTTTAGTTTTCTATGTTAAGAGAAATCATACAAGAAGAGTAGTTATACACGAATTTTATATTAGGGTTGGATCATTTGTTGTGATTAGATTCCTTTATTACATTTTCAAGGTAAGAGACACAACACCAATTATTTAACCGTTTATTACACACTTGAAATGCACTATAAAATAATAAATTCAATTTCATTTACATAATTAGTACACACGAGTTGGCCTAATGGTGAAGAACATGTGCTCTTGAAATAGAGGTCACAAGTTCAAATCCTGTAGGGGGGAGTAGTAGGGTATGTACGCCTTTTTGTAAGCAAAGTTAGTTGCCTCCCGCACGTGAGTACGAGGTAGTCCCATATCTTATAAGCCGCCATGTAGACCCAAAAACAAGCCACCCCACACAAAGCATCGTGGCCAGTAAAAAAACCTATTATTATTATTATTATTATTATTATTATTATTATTTAACATACACATCCAACCCCTTTTTCTTTTTATTTTTAATATATGAAATCGAATCAAAATGGCACCTATGATTAAATGCACATTTCCCAAGGCATTCCTAAAACTAGCATCTCATGCATATTACCAAATTTCAAATATAAAATTTTCTGTTACATTGCAATTACATTAAACATATATACATTTTCCAATAAAATATATAAATTACAATAATAAATAATGAATTACACCACGCCTTTTCGCCATCTTTCTTGCATCCTGCAAAACCATGTGAGCATGAAATCAATGATAAATCACTGGCATGGAATCCACCTAGATCTAGCATAATTAACGTTTTTAGTTTCCATTTACATAATAATAATAATTTGCATTCAAAAGGAGAGGGTTAGAGACACATATTTATTTCATTTCAGTTCATTTCTTAACCAATGAGAGAGAAAGAAATAGGGAAGAGAGAGAAACACTATTTTTCCAAAAGTTCAATTTCACACAACAAGTCACACAGGTAGAGTTTCAAACAGTTATTTACAAGTGTCAACAAGTTTCCATGGTGGTTTGGTAACTTTGACGAGGGTCCTACAAATTTCTTTTTTATGTTTTCCTGCTAGTTGCAAAGACGTTGAACTAGGCTCGGAGGCTAAGAAACCACTTTCAAACATTTCTCTCGATGAGAAAACACACCACGAGTAAGCTTATATTTATCCTCATATACACTAAGAATTCACAAGAAATGACGGAATACTGGTGGCGAGCAATAGTTTACGATTGGTGGCCAGTTTTCCAAGGCCATCGGTCGTAATTGACCTAGTTAAACGATAAAAATGTTAGCTCGAGGGCTCGAAAACCACATCCAAAACTATTGTTCAATGGAAAAATTGCAACAATAAATTTCCTACAAGTTCCTCTATATATGGAGAATTTTTCAAAGTCAACGGGATGAGAACCTAAGCGGGCTTCACTGACGGCGACAAGTTTTCTAGAGGCACCGGTCGTAATTGGTCTAGTTTGACCTAGTCAAACTGTGACCAAAGGCCTACAAAATGCCTTTGCCAAACTATCAAAAAGATTGTTTTCCCCAAACATAGGTTTCCGAAATTTTCTAGTAAAAATAATAGAGGTTTGTGAAGGCGAATAAGCATTTCGTTGTATCTAGGATTCAAACGGTGAGTGATCTGAAATCCAACTTTTCAATTTTAGCAACTTCCTAAAAGTTCAAAAATGGAGTAACAGGGCTCCTAGAGGAGCGATAAAGAGAGTATGAACATTCGATTGGGGTCGAACTTAAATCTTGAGGAAACTCTCCTCATGACAAGGAACACTAACTAGACTTTACATCCCCTTTTGGGTTTTGAAAAGGTTGTTTTACGGGTCTATGAATATCATGATTTACTAGCTTTTAGTATGGAATAATTAGTGGGTTTACGAGGAACAAACTCACTTGTCAATAAAAGTGTGTTACTGACTCTCTAAAATGGTTACGAAGTTTTCCAAATCATGTGTGAAGGAGGTTTTAACTTTTCCTTGACCAACAAGTGTTATTCAGTTACATAAGTACCGGATGACATTTTACCATTTTGCCAAAACAAGATTATACAAAATAGTGGAATTCATGATAAACCAAAAGTTTTTAAAATTATTACTCTGCAAATGGAAAAAATAAAGTACGAGAATTATAAAGGACAAAGTGAGATGGTCAAAGGGGAATTTGGTTACGCATGTCAATTAGGAATTTCATCAAATGGTTTGCATGGTTTCAAAAAAACTTGTCAATCTGAACATATCCTGTAACCATCGCACTCCATAAATCCACGTTGCGAATGCCACGTCCGACGGTGACCATACTCCATATGTGCTAACCGGTCTAAGACCATCCAAACCCCCTTTTTGGTAGTTTTCAAATGCCTTTTCAAGCCCGATCCACGAAGCATGGGCTCCTTCCCTCAAAACAAGAAAAAAAAATATAGGCAACCCAGTCATGACCATTGAAATCCCCCGATACATAAGCCATAAATCGTAAAAAAGAGTTAGAATGCATGTTAGGGGGTCAAAATGTCACGTATAAAGGAGATCCAAATCATTGTATTCATCGGTTGGGAGTGCACACATATTGCATACATGCAACAGTTATAGAAAGTTGGCTTTGCATTGGTCAATTATATTTACTTGAAAGTTTTAAAGCCTCCTTTTAATAGATCCATATCTTAAATCAATGAGAAAACATTTGCACCCCACCTATAACCAAACATCGCTGAGTTGCATATCCTTTTGGCATTCTATCAAACAGTTCCCACGTCTTGCGTAGGGTTCCACATTTACATACATGTCCCAAAGGGAACTTGCTGACTATGATGTCTAATGAAAATATTTATTATGCTTTGAAGGATGAGTAAATATCTCATTTTGGCATAGGAAGAATGGTGAAAAAGACAAAATCCTCATAAGTATGTGATGGGTAACGGGGAAGGAAATTTCATTGTCTCAAACAATAGATCAACTACTTGTAAAAAAACAAGTAGGAAACACTTCTGCAGGGGATATAATGCACACTACACAATGATTTGCAGTTTCATTTCCTCTCCAAACCAATTGAAACTAATTAACACATGCACAAATCCAAATCAATTCATTTGAATAAATTCATTTAAGAGATATCATGTGCATAAGAGTGATTTAACCAATATTGGTTTTGATTGGAGGATGGATAATAGTTTTAGCTCAGTTTAACCCAATTTCATGCAATGTTCAGATTATTTAATGTGGCCCATAGACCCAGTGATCACTGTAATTGTTGAATTACCACTAAGTGTACAATGTTAACACCGGTTTCCTTGTGGTTTTGGCGTTGGATTCCAAATAAAGTGCTGAATCATTTGCAAGGGAAGTGACATGTTGAAAAACCTTCCCACTGTCACACTGACATTCCATACTCCACTCCTTCACTTGCCCATGTGCCTTGCCGGTTTCCCATGCCTTCATACCACCTCCCATCCACTCTTCTCAACTCTATTAACTTGCCCCTCTTTTTTTAATTTTTTTTTGTTAAAATTTTTAGGCACTACAAAGTGTGTAGCATCCTACTCTTTTATTCCTAAAAAATTGATATTTAATAAGCAATTAATTTACCATGGTCGGATTGTATGAGGTCACCAATTGGGAGTCTTAGCTCACACCAACAAATCTATTAATTTTGATATCATTATTGGATTACGATTGTAAAGTTGATTGGTATTTGTTAAAAATAGTATGAAAAGAAAGGATACTAAATTTGGTATGTGCTTATATTGTTGAATGAAGGCATAAAAATATATAGGCACTGGTTGTTTATTGGTAGCGTATGCATTATTAATACATGGATACATATTTAAATGACGTTAATGAAAGCTTAAACTTTTAAATGCTACATGGTTAATACAACATGGAGATATATAAATATGTATAGGTGAATGGTTATTCAAAATATGGTTTAGACTTCAATGGTCCATGGCATATTAAAAGGGGACATGGAAAACCTAGACCTAATGGCGGAACATCATACGAGCCAAGCTTGAGTGATCGAGGAGCAAAGGTAGGAAGTATGGCTTATGTGGCGAAGTAACGTGTAAGTAATAAGAATTGCATTGAAAATAATGTGAAGATTGTATGGAGTACATAGAAAAATTAATAGGGTGGCGGGGTTTTAGGCTTTAGGCATTTATTGTGGTTGTGTTAGATATGTGTCAACAAAGTTAATTTTTAGATCCCTTTGCGGCGGGGTTTGTACCTCACTTCCAAAAGGGGTTTTGGAGGAGCTTACCCCGAATCATGTCGTAAGGGGGTATTAACGATTCAATACTTTTTCGAGAAAGATGAATCCAACATAATTCTATTTTTATGAAGGAAAATCCTAATGGTGTTTTTCCACTCAATTTTTAGGAGGAGGAATCATAAATGTACTTCATTAATTGGATGTATATATTTTGGTGGAGATCTAAAGTTTCTTGTAACGAGTTTGCATGTAATATGTTCATATTGAGTTGATAAAATCCTGATATCTTACACCTTGGATGTTTCCTAAGCACTCGGTTGGGGTTTCACCACATAAATCTAGTGTTCATCTCTAGCATGTTTGGTATTTTGTATATTTCATTTATCTCTATCTCTCGTTAGCATGTTATTTTGTTATTCAATTTTACGTGTATTCATTGCTTTTGCAAAGTTTGTGGTTTCCTAATAGGGCGGACTCCTCGAGAGAAGTTAGCTTCTCAGAAGCCAACTCAAACCATTCAAATTCATTCTCTTTGTCCATTTTGTTGTTTTGTTACTATGTTATTTTTGTGGGAGATGGAGATAATGGAATATCTCCTCCATTGTGCTTGTTTTTGGCCATGGGCATGATTTCGAGCTCGAATATGGATTTATCACATTGTAAAGGGAATATTTCACTTTCATTAATGTGGTTTCTAATTATAAAGGAGGTTTCGGGAGGAAGAAAGTGATGTTTGGAAACATCGTGCATAAACTAGGCATGAGCTCCTTCCTTACTCTCGATAAGATGTTTGTTATGACTTGATATTCATGAACTGGTAATTTATTTTGGTATGTATTGATGTAAAGAATGATGTAGATTCAACAACCAAATCAAATGTTAGAACAATTACTTGATTAAAAACCATACCATTTTTCACTTTCCCACAATAAGCCAAAACTTGCATTTTATCACCAATACAATTGATTTAAAGCTTAAAAATTCTTCACACTGTTATATTTCACCTATCAACAATATACAAATTCTTAACAAAGTTTCAAACCTTCAAATTCACTCAATCTCTCTCTAGACCTTCATTTTTACTATTAACCCTCTAAAAGTACATTTTTCGATGTAGGATCCACATTTTTGGGAATTAAGACTCACTAGTAAGTTTTTCAACTACCCATTAAGCTCATTAGAGACCCTACAAAGTTTCATCCCTCAAAAAATTACAAATTTTCTTTTATTCTCTCTCTCTCGTTTTTGCTAGGTCTCTCTTTTGGCCCTAGTTTCGTGCAAATCATTATGCTCGGAAAAACTACCAAATTCTATGCCAAAGTAAAAATTGTTCCAGATACCCATTTTCCTCTTGTGTTTTGTGCAAATTTCATGGCCTAACTCTCTCTCTATCACTCCCACCACATTTTTTCTCCTTTTCTAAGTCTCTACTTGGAGGTCTATAAATAGGGTTTCATGTCTTTTATAGGGTTTCATCATAATCTCATTGTTTCCACATCTCCAAATCCCTCAATTACTTAAGTTAAACATGTTCAAGGACTTTTCACATCTCTTTCGCTCTTGCATCTTGGTTCTTACCACTTTTCCACCTTTAGTACTCTTTAAGGCTTCTTAGGGTTTGAATGAGCTTATTACGGTTTGTCACTTCCTCTTAAATTTATATCTTCTAAACACCTTTTTCCACCTTTAATCAACTTGTTCAAGCTACTTACAATACTCCTTTTCTTGTTCCATCATCATTTTGTGTTCATTCTATATTTTGGGTTACTTGGCCTTATTGTTTCTCATAACCCTTAGCTTCTTCTAACTTTGTTTTAGGCCTTTTCACTTCAAGATTTCTAAAGATCATTTTCTCTACCCTTTACCATTACCTTAACTTCTAAACTTCCTCTTAACCATTTCCAATTATGCCAAGTCTTCCTCAATCTTATTTATCTTTACCTTGTTCATTTACACTAGAGCACTTTATGGCTCTTGAGAGGATTATCACAGATATTGTTATGAACTCTTCTTGGTAAATGGATATTAAACACACTTCTCACTTACTCAATACGCCTTCACAAGAAAAATCACTCCCCCTTCACATTAGGCTAACAAGTTCCTTGATATTTTGTTTTTCATGGCACCTATTTACCTTGATATCATAGGATTGTCATAGTTTCTCATATATGTGATTGTACACACATTTTACATTTTATACTCATTACCCTTATCTAGAAACATCTTTACACCCATCGTACCTTCTTCCAATTGTTAATGCTTCCCATTACTCGCATGGCTTAGTTCAAGTTTTGTTACTATTCAAGATTCTTACTCTTAACTCCTCAAGTCTGTGCACACCCAACCTATATTGTGTCGATCAAATTTAGCATGAATCTCTTTCCCTAACTTTGCTACAATACCTAATCTTCATTTGGAAACACTCTACACTTCTTTAATACCCATTATAGAACAACATTAGGTTTATTATAAGATAAATGTGTTCCTACTTAGTCTTTCACATTGTTCTCTTAACCTTGAAACAAAGTATCTTATATGAGTAGAGCACTAAGTAGCATGACTTACCAATTGGACTAAAGAGTTCCTTCTCATTTTTATCAACCACTCTTCATTTTTCCTTTCCACACTAAAAATTTGAACGTTTGTCTCACATAAAATTAACATATAATCATAACATATATACACCCCGAAACCACAGGACATGGTATATCAACCAAGTAACTTGTTATCTATTTTCCCTTTCTTGAGGATGGTAAGGTTTAACAATATTTCAACACCAAACTATAGCCTTCTTGACCATTTTTGTAAACTTCCATAGCCTTGATACAATCTTTCCCCGAGAATTCTTGGTTCTTAAATCAACATGTAAGGATTGTGACTCTAGAATAGATAGTTTAGAATACTTGTTATCTTCTCTATACAAATATATTGATCTTATGACTACCCATGGCATAAACTAAGAATGTACACATAGAAACATTCACTTACATTATTTGATTCCCTTTTCCTTATCCAATACTCATGATATCCATTAACCTTAAGCACTCGGGCCTTCAACTTTGCATAACTTTGTTTCTTGTCACTAATATATTTTGAATCTCCTTGAAGACAACTCTTGAGGTTGTGTCATCCGTGTTCCTTATAGAGACATATATTTATCCTTTCAAAGAGGTTTTATCACATATATATATATATATATATATATATATATATATATATATATATTGATCATGCAATACTATACAAATAAACCCTTATTCACAGAGTCTTTCTTAGTTTGAATAATCTTACTAATAGATCAACCAAGAAACTACAGAGCTTCTAGAGCCATTAGGGTTCAAAAACAATGAACACGTGCTCTTTTTCCCCTCCTACATACACACTCTATCTCCCTTTCAAATACTCCCTACAAATTACAATAATGTGGTAGTTAGGTTCTAACTCATTAACCCCAACCGTGGTTGATCTAACCAAGGAAGATTTTTACCTTAGTTAAGGTCAAGTAATCATGTCCTTAGGTAGAGAGTATGTTTCATGACTCATCTAAGTCATTTATTACACTTTCACTAACACCTAGGCTTAAGAAATACTTATTAGACATTTGAAAATTAAAATTTGAGGTTTTGGAGGAAACCTCTTATTATAAGAAAAATATTCCAAATGGACCATTTACATCACAAAGCCTCCAAATGAACTCCACACTCACCTAAAAGCTAAAACACACCCAAAATTATCTATATACAATGATGTTCCTCCATCATGTATGTTGGAAAACATGGATACTCCATTATAAGAATCATTTGCTAATAATATATTCCTTGCATGTCAATATATGAACCGGGTTTTGCTATTTATCCATGCTACATGAAGGAAATATGATTCATGTTAAGTGATAATGGGCCCGTATTATAAATGTGAGCTAACTTAGTTGATTTCATGGCTATGGGAGATAACTATTAAATAGTTATAGTTGGCTTTCGTAAATATGGATAGTATGTGAAAGGGATGTCGATATTTTGTGAGACGGTGAACAAATGTGAATTGGGAATAGATATTTTGTGAATACGGGAATACTTGAATAAATTGGGTATGTCTATTTATCCCATACTTGTGAAATCATTATGGGTTGATTTTTATTGTGTTTGTATATAGATGTGAACCAACATATTTGTTTGCAGGACTATGTGAAGAAATCTTAACTAGGTGTTGTTGTTTTTATTTGTTGAGAACAATATATGAACTGGGTTGAATCACATTTCATTTGTATATAGGCCTTGCAACTGTATAGATATTTGCATGGCCATAAGATGAAATATTAATCTGGGTATGTTTATGTTTTAAAGAGATAGTTTATATTGTGCATAGTTGTATGCGGATCGTAACTTGTTGAATGATTTAAAAATGTTGAGTTCTAAGTTCTAAGAGCTCATAATGTGTTATATTTGGTTGCATATTTTGAATGAATAATGGGTAGAAAGGTATAGAAGGAAATTTTAGTCTGTACAACAAATTGAGTATGTTAAAATTCTATTCTAAGCTTGAATACATGAGGAAATGAATAGGAATTAAGTCATTTTAGATTCTAAATAATGAGATAGACATAGGATATGGTAGATGTATGAACTCTAAAATGAGACTAAATGAGTTTCTTTCCATTGTATGAGGTATTATTATATAACTTAATCTTGTCGGATTTGCCTTTTATTCTTTTACACTTATATGTGTACAATCTGGAAATATGTTGTGGATAGGAGAAGGTATATGATTTATAACAAGACATTATTTTCTTGGGTTATAAAAGATTATAGTAGGTTGCATTTTTATGTTCTCAAGGAGTTCATATGCAGCTTGTAAAATAAAGTTACAGTCATTTAATTAATTGACAATATTACATGGGAATGAGAAGGTCAAAATAGTAAATGGAGTTAGTATACTACAGGTTGTAGGATGAAATATTTTATTTGATTGAGCAAAGAATTACATTCAAACATGTGCTCATTTGGAGACTAATTCTTTGAATTATATTGTTTTAATATTACATGTATTGTGGTTATGTGTTTCTATTTAGGAAGGTGAATGAAAATAACTTAGTAGGGACTTTATTTTAGATACAAGAATATTGGTTGATGGATGATTATGAATTGTTATTCCGGTTTACATATTATGATGGCTCTATTGTTGTTATCTTAAAGATAAATCAATGTAAATAGTATCATTAGATCCTTAGTTCAATCAAACTGTTAATATCTTATTATAGCAATTATGTTTAGAGGATAAGAAGTAGTCACATGCCAATTCTTATGAACCGACACATGTATATTTCATTTTTAATGAATGTACGGGTAAACATTGAAGTTATGAAGTAAGCTCTTGAGTTTATTTTCATACCTTGATGTATATGTTCATAGGGTCTACCATCTATAGATTTTCTCTCTTCATTAGGTTAAAGTGGATTTGTATGATTTCATAATGAATTTATAAATGAGAAAATGGCTTATGACCCCACGATGTAAAGTGTAGTTATGAACTTTGTAAAGGATGTTTGTGTTCAAACATTGTAAATTTTGGTGTTTAATAAGTTAAGGAGACCTATTTATAACATTATGAGTAAACGTATAGGTTGTCTACATTTATATTTAAAGACTAAACTTATACAATTTGTTGATATGATAAATTGACAAAGTGTCTTAGTATCTTATGATGAAATAACAAGTTACTACTTACTACGAGTTCATAATGAAACTTGTATTATGAATGGATTCAAATTAATAATCTCTCAAACTGTAAACCTAACTATTTAAAAGAAGGGGGTTTGAAGCTTTTCCCATCCTCTCGAATTCATGTTAACAATGCCAATAACTTAATTTAAGTAATTAACATATTATATCCCTCATGTTGCCACTACTGATTTGATCCATGATGTTGGTAACAAAAATTTTGGAGGCTTTGAGAAGCTAAAGTTTGTTAATTAAGTTCTTCCTTTAGAAGCAACCACCGAAGTTTCTTCCAATATTTTGTCCAGGGCGCGAAAATTAGGACCTCCTACATGCTTCATAATTTGGGTCTTCACTTGTTACCCACAAAGTTCCTATAAAAAAACTGGAGATGAAGAGGGATTCCATCTCTCATCCTCAAAGTGACCACTTTCTCGTACACCACAAGGCTCATATGCATTTCATACGCCTCCTCCAAATGCTTGATGGGAAATTCCATGAGGTCACCCACCTCCATCTCTCTAAATCCTCTACTACCAATATCTTTTTACTACATCAAAACTATAGCCTTGATTATATGTCCCGGTATTAGTGAGTCTATTATGTTGTTATACGAGAAGACGAGTCTTTCCAAAACTAAGCTTTGGATTTAATGAGGGTGTTGAAAGTTTCCATGTAAGGAGGTGGAGTTTACAAAGTTTCAACGAAGTGAATAGGACAAGAAAATTGAACTCATTCTCAATCATTCCTTTGAGTTTCATTCAAGGATTAGCTTTTCCATCGGGAAGAAAAATCCTATCTCCATGAGGAACAATTGAGCAATGTCTCGAGTACCATAAGCATATTTCCACCCAAGTAACATCTTGATTAAGGAAATGAATTATGAAGTGAAAAGGGGTTTCATCATGTTCAAGAGTGAAATTTGAAGCTCATATAGTAATTCAAGAGTCATCATATCCTGAATCTTCCATCAAATCTCTTAGAAGCAAGTTGAATTGAGTTAATCAAGCTATCTAAGAACTCAAAACCATCATGTGTGAAGAATCAAGGAGTCATCTTTTCATGGGAGACACATGAGTAAGAAGTTAAACACCTATTAATGTGGTTAATCCTTAATGCTATACCTACATACACATTGATACACCTACATACCACAATATGTCACAATGCTCCAACACTATGTCATCCACATTACAATTCTTTTCACACATCACAAACAATAATTCACACGTGAATTCTTCATAGAATCCACAAGAAGGAGAGAGAATACTCCCATCCCAAACATATCAACATG
The DNA here is from genome assembly GCA_018340775.1 of Taxus wallichiana var. yunnanensis. NCBI lineage: Eukaryota > Viridiplantae > Streptophyta > Pinopsida > Cupressales > Taxaceae > Taxus > Taxus wallichiana. Next base: position 864,632,486 of record CM031235.1, read on the forward strand.
ATCACAAACACGCACAATTACGACATGGATCACATCACACTTAAAGCACATTACTCTTCCAATATAAATCATCATCATGCAATACCATCATCTCCATGAAACAACATCATGTAACACCATCACCATCATGTAACATCACCATACAACACCAATCCGGCCCATAGGTTCGAGAGCATGAACCTACGCTCGATACCAAGTGAAACGACCCAAAAACCACACAAACACGAACAACACAAAAAAAAGACAGATATTTTTTTGACTTGCTTGACACATAACATGACGCAACATGTCATCACCAAGGATACAACTAACTCTGTGAACAACTCGATACAAGGATGGCCATAAAGGCAGCACGGAAACGTTCACACCTATCAAGGACAATATACTTTTTTTTTTTTACAGAACAACATAGAAGCCCAACCACATGACACTCTCACAGCTAGGGCAAGCCACATTAAGAAATGATTGGAGGTTATTTATTTTGATAAGACACCCTTTAACTCATGACTTAAGTTTTGAAGGATTGATATATGATTCGCACAAATTCATCTTACCAAGCTGAGTTATGTTCTTATACACTTTGTACATAGAGTAGTTCACTTAAAGTCTTCTCCTTTATAACCATTATTTGTTTTATATATTTATTTGATAAAGATGGTAATTTAATTCCATAAGGCCATCTATTCACACTTACGTTACTAGAACTCGTTCATGCCCTTATGACAACATCGGTTCACGTTCAACAAACTTAAGAGAAAATTACAAGGTACCCTGGATAAAGTTAAAGGAAGAAGGTCAAATGAGTTCACCCTTAAGACGTCATTAGTTCTTACTAAGGTTTAATTGAAGCTTGAGGTTTTATACGTAGTTAATTAGCGCTCTTACTTAGGCTTCACCGAAAGAGCTTATCAAGAGGAAGCTACTTACTTTTAAATAGGCTGAGAGATAAATTGAGTGGTTTCAAAATTTTCTTCTCTTACTTGTTAAATCTTATTAGAAACTAACCATTGTTTTCCTTTAAGCTTGTCTTTAGCGTTCACCAAAAGAGTAGTGTTTACTAGTTCAATTAGGGATAACACGTTATAAAAATCACTTTGCAAGGATGGTCTCACTCTTGATTACTTAAGGAATTGTTTGTTTACAAGGGGATCTAAACCACAACATATTTCTTTGAATAAAACTTTTAGGTAACTTCTGTAAGGAAAAGCCACCCCATTAAAGCTTACATATAACCCATCAATACAAAGTCTTAGAAAGATTTAAATTAACACTTAATTCTCAAGATCAAAGTTTTACAATGCTTATGCCAGTGAAGAGATTGAATATTATTTCTCACTAAGAAGAGTTACCAGCCAAAATACAAAAAAGGACAAAACTACTACTTCACGTAATTCTCCGAACAATTCCAGGCAAGAGGTCATATAAACTCTCTTTACAAGCAATGTTACACAATTTACAACACATTGGACATTTTTACAAGGAACTTCATAAATTGTACAGATGAACCTTTAACACTCTTTTCCTCTAGTCTACTCGCATAATCCATCTGCACAAATATTAACTAGAGTCGGTTATTAGAAGCCAGAGCATGTTAAGACTACCCATTACTGTGATAGCTAACATTTTATAATATCATGAAAGTAAAATTCTAAACTCAAGAATGGATCAAATCACAAACCACTAATCAATATGTTTCACAAGATGAAGAGATTTATACCAGCCAACAAGGAGGAATCCCAATATTCAAGTGAGAGAAATATTCCAAAGATAATCAAGGGGAGACCTTATTGGTGAAGACAACAAGGCTGAGAGTATTAAGATTTCAGTCATGTAATCCTACGGATTACGTGATTGAAATCTAACACCCAAACATCATTCTATTATTATTAACCAAAAGGATAAAGATCAGTCAAATGACTTAACATATTCAAAATTGCTTGGTAACAAGACTGCATTAACACACATCCTTGTTTTAGGAAGAATATAGGCTGACCATATATGAACACAAATCAGTCAAAGATTAAAGTTAACTTCACTCGACTGAATAAACCAACATACATATAATACTCACAACACAAAAACTGAATCTGAAGATTCAAAATGCCAAGTAATTCTCACCGAACCTAATTATTTTTCTTCAAGAAGTTAAATAAATTAGATTCTATCCAACTAAATTACATTCAACAACTATAGTTGGATTACACAAGCAAGGATCAAGAAGAGGTCTTTTCACCAAAGGTTGTTATTATCTTACATCACATAAACAGTAATAAACCCGTAATCCACCACTCGTATGATCATTGTAAGAGTTAAGGACTTAGCTCACTAAAATATGTAACTGAGTCGATTCCTACCTTTTCCATTTTCATACAAGTCTAACCCAATTCGAAGAAAGGTAACCATTCTATTTTCATACATGCCTCAGTCAACACTTACTCAGAAAGTCCCTACCTGAAATTATTGAAGGTTTGCTAAGCTACAAAATGGATTTAATAGAAACCCATTTCATTCGATACTTGAATTTAAACAAGCAAGGGATAGTCTGTTGAAAATATAAGTGAATCGACACAAGATCCTCTACCGTGACCCAACTCGAGTCACCAATCACAAGGTTAACAGTCAGCGAAGGAGGAATACAAAGCAAAATACTCTTCCTACGAACTATGCCTTCTCTTCCGTCTCTAAAACAACATATGAATAGTTTGGGCATACCCATCTATTTCACGACAGTCTACTCGACCTATCCTCATAGTCGCTCCAAAGAAAACATCTGCTACTACAGAGTTCGATTGAACTCTTTTATCTTATGATACAGTGTCTCACGTCACAGGATCTGTATTGAGTAGTCAATATTTCACTCACGTAGGCCTCTAAGAAAACATCATGCTCACTATGCGAGGTCTACACACAGATTCAGCCCAAGAAAAGCTTTTACCAAGACAAAAACAAACATTTAGCCTAAAACTGGCCATGAGTCGACAAATCTACAAATATCCACTAATGTTATTCATGGCTCAAGTTTATATCTGCTACTGCTGGTTTAGAAATCGAACTCAACGGCCATTGTTCACTATCGTCTCTAAATGTCACCCAATTTTAAGAATTAAGCAGGAAAGCACCCCGGTTAAAGATCTAACACCCACGGTATAAACTTCACCATTATTTTTCTATCACATAGATTACTCTTTTATTTCGAAAAGAAAAAAATGAGGCAAAAAGAAATGTATACATCTTATCACGATTCTTTATCGGGGTATGAAAAAAAAACAACTCCCAACAGTCCTTCCTTTCCTTGATACTGGTCGATTCACAGGAAAAGCGAGCGAAGCCCATTCTAAATGCCATAACAGATAAAAAAAAAAAGAAGGACATTCATTCATGACATAATAAAAGGGTAGCGAGAAGATTGCGAGGCGGAGTTTAACATGCAGTTTTAAAACGCCATCTCCATATGCATATGATTGTTTGATGCGTTGCTTTCCCTTAACCCAAAGTGCTCTGCGAGCTCGTGCTTGAGCCACATTCACATTCACGCGGTGAAAAACAGCTCTGACCCAACCCCATGATTTGAAGCTCGGACACAAGACATAATGATTACATCACGCTCCTGGCTCTGGAAGGCATCTACCGTAATGATAAATAAACCTTTTCCTTCATCAGATTGGGGACAACATCAAACTCTCGGTGCAAACATTACAGCTGTAGCTTGTAAGGTGTGATAATTCCAACAGAAAACTTTATGCCTGCCAACTTGGTGACTCGTTGAAGAAGCTCATATAATAGCAAAGCAAATTGTGTTTCATGAATATCCTGATATGAAACAGATCGGCCTCTATGAGGTTCTCTTCCATGGGTTACATCGTACAACAAGTAAGATCTCAATAGAGAATCTTTGTAAATAAATTTCATCAGGTCTGCTGGTAACACCCTCACTGTCACATAATCGATTTTGAAGAAACAAACTCAGTACATGTTCTGGATCGAAAAATATCCTGCTACCTTCATCTCCCAAGACATTTTCTCCAACATTACATAGATCTCCTGTGCCCATGGGTGTGATCTGTCACCTTGAAGGAGAATCCCGAATTTGAGGATGTAGTCGATGCTGAACAGATAACAACGAAGTTGGACCACCTGCTTGTTGGAGTGCTCAAAAGGCTTCTACTATCTTTGCAACATGCCTGTTGCCTAGGCTAATTCTTGATTGCATGCGAGATTCTTGTGGATCCCAACAAGAACACACCTTGCAGCACCCAATGAAAGTGGAGGTAACACGCCTACTTCCCTAGCTTGTAGCTTCATCTATAACCACCATATCAAACCCATGGGCTAGGCGCTGGGAATAACTTCCGGTCGATCACTAGAAACAGATGGTGAACGAATCTCAGCCTCACTTGCAAAACTTGCCTCAAGATTTGATCGAGCTTCTTCCATGTTAAATTCACCACAGACGAAAGCGACTTTCCAAAATGAAAAGGCAAGACAAGCTCAACTAAAACTTTATCTCGTTCTTCTACTACATTGCAAGATTTTGCAACAATCGATCAAGGCGTGGTCGCGTGCAACGAGAACATCGGATCAACACCAACGGTTCCTTGGGATCACCTGCGGCAGGCCGCATTAACTCTCTCTGGAGGCCACTGATTTTATGAGATAAGTTTACTTCTCTACCACCTGTAGCTGCTTGCATATAGCCAATTACTTCCTCACGGCACTTTCTAGGAGAATTTCAGTTCTACGCTCCACCGATACTACACATGCGCGCATGATTTTGAGAACCCACACCCACCCTCGCAACATCGGGGTGATAGACCTTCATTTCACCATCAATGAATCCACTATCCGAACACGTTGCAATTCATCTCATCATTGCGGCATTTGATGGAGTGCAAACAAGCATTCGTGGTTTAGGGCAGAAAACAACAGGTAGACCACGTGAGACAGCAGATTGCAAGTCAACATTTTAATAAATGGGGCATGTGTGGCCACCAACCAGGAAGTTGAACACGCCAGAAAGGTGCAGGGGGTTTTTAATGCAATGGCAGGTGGCCATTAAAGCCACCCACCTCCAGCCGACCAAGGAAACAAAGTCAAAAAAATCATTAACCTTTCCTTCCCCACGCCAAACGTGGTACACAAGGAGATCAAAAGGGAGAGACAAGGTAGGTTGGGGACATAAAAATCTATATTTAAAATTAGTAATTTAAAACAATTCTAAGATTGCGGGATCGGTCGACCCAGGAGGAGAACGGGGTTGAGTAATTAAATGAAATATTTACGTGAATGCCACTCCCAAACCGTGGCGCCACCACAAAACATACTCTTCCTCATTTGCGCAACGAGGCTCGATCAGCGGGAGCGACAAACAAATCAAAAGGATAGTTTAACGATAACAGAGGATGATATCGATAACAATCGATATAAAGAAGGTAATAATAAAATACAATCGTTGATCGATAATACAATCATAATGTCATTATTATTATTATTATTATTATCATTATTATCATTCTGACTTGTAAAATAATTATCAATTATAGTCATAATGGTCGATGAATCGAGGTCAACGAAGGCACAACGACACTCCATGCTTAGCACTCGATCGCCACACAGGATGAACAGGTGTAACGTAGAATAGGGCATTACATTCTCCTCCCCTTAAGAAAGCATCGTCCTCGATGTGACATTACACGAGGGAAAGTAAATGGTTACATGACCAAGAACAGTAAAGGAGAAAGTACACCCTATGGTTTAAAATTTTAGTTGATTAAAGCACGGTCACAGGTAGCCTTAGGAACATTTGGTAGAATTTTTAACTTTCAATGTTCTGTGAAGATTGGCAGTTCTTTCTTGTTCATCATTTCATTAGTCTCTTTCCATTATCATTATTTCTAGTTTTAGTTTCTTTTAAAAAAAAAATATCATCATTGAAGAGTTTTGATTTATTCCTTATTGTGGGTGCAACATGAGCTGAGCTGCTACCTGACAACACCTATCGAGTTCACAAGACCCTACGGATTCACAAGTACACAAGTATATACTTCAAGATTGTATTACACCACAAAAGGTTACACAAATATGGAATAGAATAGGCACACTCCACATAACATAGTACTCGTCACACATCATGGTGACATACAAAATACTCAAAAAAGTACTATAATCCACGGACATTTCCTCAATTCCACGTATGAGGATTTTCCATGACTCATAAAAACTACATGTACATAGGGTCCACAAGGGCATCAATGACATAACCACAACATCACAACACATATCCATCTGACATGAGTAACACATACATCAAAATACCACTACCAAAACATCACAATAACTCAACATATATCCTGAAACATCAACCATACAGACAAATATCATAAGCCTCCCTCAAACTCTTATGCCTCCCTCTCTTATGCCTCCCTCGAAGTCTCTTATGCCTCCCTCAAACTCTTATGCCTCTCCCCAAGTCTCTTATGCCTCCCTCAAACTCTTATGCCTCCCTCAAGGAGGCCGGTTGACCCTATGGTCCAAGACACATAGAGTTCGAACACTCCTAACCCAAGTGACATAATAACGCGTGGTTCAACAACCCGCTAGTTATATGTAACTCCTTGGGGCATACCCCCATACAACGAAGCGGGTCCATAGGTCCAACCAATCCATGGTGCATCCTATGACCCTATTCCACACATCACGACAATAGAACCAGCACAACAATCCAATCAAAGTGCCAAGTGGCAAAGTACAAGCCTTGGGCAAGGCGGTAAAATTCAAATTTAAAAGAAGACCCCAAATCAAGCTAAATAAATGGCCAAATAGCCATAGTTAGTATCAAAATCCCCATGTTAGTGCCTGAAACCAAGGAAATTCCCAAAATTGTAAAGCATGGCAATCAAGAAAAGTTGTTGGTCCTTACAAAATAAGGTAAAAGCTCAATTTACTGAATAAAATCAACTTATAATAATATGTCACATTACGATAACTGTGTGGCCTTATCTAGCCACCAAAGGGTACTCAACGAGTTCTTGCTTTTCGAACATCGAGCCTCGGCTCGTAAAATACATATCAATAATACAAGCTGTCATCACCTCCATCTCCCGAATCATCCCACCACCACTTGACAAGGCTAAACATAGTCATAGTTGCACTTAGGTTGCATACATACAACCACATAGGGAGAGAGGAAGGATCACATGTTATCTACTAAACCGAGTTTTGGCTCAGTTATTGACCCATGGTACACCATTCCTCACTCTCAACATACACTTCTACTGATTTCCCTCAGGGTCGGTTAGCGTAAGGTTCACAACATAACATACAACAACATCACTAACATAACGGTGGCACACACATAACTACCATAACGTCTTACATATGGTACATATACAGGGTAGATCACGATCATACATTCACTGAGTGTAACACATCACTTTACCACTTTCTGCACCCAAAGTGCAATCACCATACGATAGGGTTCATACACTCACCGTATGACCCAAAATCACAACATGAAGCATTACATATTTGCACAAATCATACATACGATGAACATAGTACATCTCAACATAACATCCATTGCTACATAACAAGGTGGTACACACATTTCTTCAAAACATGGTAAAACATCATGATACAACTCATTTCTTTTAACACCAATCTAGTCACACAACACATTGATACACCTACATATCACAATATGTCACAATGCTCCAACACTATGTCATCCACATTACAATTCTTTTCACACATCACAAACAATAATTCACACGTGAATTCTTCATAGAATCCACAAGAAGGAGAGAGAATACTCCCATCCCAAACATATCAACATGATCACAAACACGCACAAAGTGACATACACATCACGTGCGTTCACAATATCACAATTACGACATGGATCACATCACACTTAAAGCACATTACTCTTCCAATATAAATCATCATCATGCAATACCATCATCTCCATGAAACAACATCATGTAACACCATCACCATCATGTAACATCACCATACAACACCAATCCGGCCCATAGGTTCGAGAGCATGAACCTACGCTCTGATACCAAGTGTAACGACCCAAAAACCACACAAACACGAACAACACAGTAAAAGACAGGATATTTTTTTTTTGACTTGCTTGACACATAACATGACGCTGACATGTCGTCACCAAGGATCTGACTAACTCGTGTGAACAACTCGATCTGAGGATGGCCATAAAAGGCACGGAAACGTTCACACCTATCAAGGACAATATACTTTTTTTTTTTTTGACAGACAACATAGAAGCCAACCATGACACACTCTCACATGCTAGGGCAAGCCACAGTAATAAATGATTGGAGGTTATTTATTTTGATAAGACACCCTTTAGCTCATGACTTAAGTTTTCAGAAGGATTCAATATATGATTCGCACAATTTCATCTTACCAACTGAGTTATGTTCTTATACACTGTAGAGTAGTTCACTTAAAGTCTTCTCCTTTATAACCATTATTTGTTTTATATATTTATTTGATAAAGATGGTAATTTAATTCCTTAAGGCCATCTATTCACACTTACGTTACTAGAACTCGTTCATGCCCTTATGACAACATCGGTTCACGTTCAACAAACTTAAGAGAAAATTACAAGGTACCCTGGATAAAGTTAAAGGAAGAAGGTCAAATGAGTTCACCCTTAAGACGACATTAGTTCATTCTAAGGTTTAATTGAAGCTTGAGGTTTTATACGTAGTTATTAGCGCTCTTACTTAGGCTTCACCGAAAGAGCTTATCCAGAGGAAGCCACTTACTTTTAAATAGGCTGAGAGATAAATTGAGTGGTTTCAAAATTTTCTTCTCTTACTTGTTAAATCTTATTAGAAACTAACCATTGTTTTCCTTTAAGCTTGTCTTTAGCGTTCACCAAAAGAGTAGTGTTTACTAGTTCAGTTAGGGATAACACGTTATATAAAATCACTTTGCAAGGATAGTCTCACTCTTGATTACTTAAGGTATTGTTTGTTTACAAGGGGATCTAAACCACAACATATTTCTTTGAATAAAACTTTTAGGTAACTTACGTAAGGAAAAGCCACCCCATTAAAACTTACATATAACCCATCAATACAAAGTCTTAGAAAGATTTAAATTAACACTTAATTCTCAAGATCAAAGTTTTACTGATGCTTATGCTGGTGAAGAGATTGAATATTATTTCTCACTAAGAAGAGTTCTAGCCAAAATACAAAAAGGACAAAACTACTACTTCACGTAATTCTCCAAACAATTCCGAGGCAAGAGGTCATATAAACTCTCTTTATAAGCAATGTTACACAATTTACAACACATTGGACATTTTTACAAGGAACTTCATAAATTGTACAGATGAACCTTTAACACTCTTTTCCTCTAGTCTACTCGCATAATCCATCTGCACAAATATTAACTAAAGTCGATTATTTAGAAGCCCAGGCATGTTAAGACTACCCATTGCAACAGTAAGCTAACATTTTATAATATCATGAAAGTAAAATTCTAAACTCAAGAATGGATCAAATCACAAACCACTAATCAATATGTTTCACAAGATGAAGAGATTTATACCAGCCAACAAGGAGGAATCCCAATATTCAAGTGAGAGAAATATTCCAAAGATAATCAAGGTGAGACCTTATTGGTGAAGACAACAAGGCTGAGAGTATTGAGATTTCAGTCATGTAATCCTATGGATTACGTGATTGAAATCTAACACCCAAACATCATTCTATTATTATTAACCAAAAGGATAAAGATCAGTCAAATGACTTAACATATTCAAAATTGCTTGTAACAAGACTGCATTAACACACATCCTTGTTTTAGGAAGAATATAGGCCCCAACCATATATGAACACAAATCAGTCAAAGATTAAAGTTAACTTCACTCGACTGAATAAACCAACATACATATAATACTCACAACACAAAAACTGAATCTGAAGATTCAAAATGCCAAGTAATTCTCACCGAACCTAATTATTTTTCTTCAAGAAGTTAAATAAATTAGATTCTATCCAACTAAATTACATTCAACAACTATAGTTGGATTACACAAGCAAGGATCAAGAAGAAGTCTTTTCACCAAAGGTTGTTATTATCTTACATCACATAAACAGTAATAAACCCGTAATCCACCACTCGTATGATCATTGTAAGAGTTAAGGACTTAGCTCACTAAAATATGTAACTGAGTCGATTCCTACCTTTTCCATTTTCATACAAGTCTAACCCAATTCGAAGAAAGGTAACCATTCTATTTTCATACATGCCTCAGTCAACACTTACTCAGAAAGTCCCTACCTGAATTATTGAAGGTTTGCTAAGCTACAAAATGGATTTAATAGAAACCCATTTCATTCGATACTTGAATTTAAACAAGCAAGGGATAGTCTGTTGAAAATATAAGTGAATCGACACAAGATCCTCTACCGTGACCCAACTCGAGTCACCAATCACAAGGTTAACAGTCAGCGAAGGAGGAATACAAAGCAAAATACTCTTCCTACGAACTATGCCTTCTCTTCCATCTCTAAAACAACATATGAATAGTTTGGGCATACCCATCTATTTCACGACAGTCTACTCGACCTATCCTCATAGTCGCTCCAAAGAAAACATCTGCTACTACAGAGTTCGATTGAACTCTTTTATCTTATGATACAGTGTCTCACGTCATAGGATCTGTATTGAGCAGTCAATATTTCACTCACGTAGGCCTCTAAGAAAACATCATGCTCACTATGCGAGGTCTACACACAGATTCAGCCCAAGAAAAGCTTTTACCAAGACAAAAACAAACGTTTAGCCTAAAACTGGCCATGAGTCGACAAATCTACAAATATCCACTAACGTTATTCATGGCTCAAGTTTATAACTGCTACTGCTGGTTTAGAAATCGAACTCAACGGCCATTGTTCACTATCGTCTCTAAATGTCACCCGAATTTTAAGAATTAAGCAGGAAACACCTCGGTTAAAGATCTAACACCCACGGTATAAAACTTCAACCATTATTTTGCTATCACATAGCAGTTACTCTTTTATTTCGAAAAGAAAAAAAGAGCAAAAAGAAATGTATACATGCTATCACATTCTTGCTATCGAGGTATGAAAAACAAACAACTCCCAACAGTCCTTCCTTTCCTTCATTCGGGTCGATTCACAAGGAAAAAGCAGAAGCCCATTCTAAATGCCATAACAGATAAAAAAAAAAAGAAGGACATTCAATTCATGACATAATAAAAGGGTAGCAGAAGATTGCAAGGGCAGGTTTAACATGCCTGGTTTAAAACGCCATCTCCATATGCATATGATTGTTTCAATGCCGTTGCTTGCCCTTAACCCAAAGTGCTCTGCGAGCTCGTGCTAGCGCCACATTCACGCGGTGAAAAACAGCTACAACCCAACCCCATGATTTGAAGCTCGGACACAAGACATAATGATTACATCACGCTCCTGGCTCTGGAAGGCATCTACCGTAATGATAAATAAACCTTTTCCTTCATCAGATTGGGGACAACATCAAACTCTCGGTGCAAACATTACAGTTGTAGCTTGTAAGGTGTGATAATTCCAACAGAAAACTTTATGCCTGCCAACTTGGTGACTCGTTGAAGAAGCTCATATAATAGCAAAGCAAATTGTGTTTCATGAATATTCTGATATGAAACAGATCGGCCTCTATGAGGTTCTCTTCCATGAGTTACATCGTACAACAAGTAAGATCTCAATAGAGAATCTTTGTAAATAAATTTCATCAGGTCTGCTGGTAACACCCTCACTGTCACATAATCGATTTTGAAGAAACAAACTCAGTACATGCTCTGGATCTGAAAATATCCTGCTACCTTCATCTCCCAAGACATTTTCTCCAACATTGCATAGATCTCCTGTGCCCGTGGGTGTGATCTGTCACCTTGAAGGAGAATCCCGAATTTGAGGATGCAGTCGATGCTGAACAGATAACAACGAAGTTGGACCACCTGCTTGTTGGAGCGCTCAAAAAGGCTTCTACTATACTGCAACATGCCTCTTTGCTGGCTAATTCTTCTGCAAGCGGTTGTTGTGGATCCCAAAAAGAACACACCTTGCGAGCACCAAAGAAAGTGGGGTAACACGCCTACTTCCCTAGCTTGTAGCTTCATCTATAACCACCATATCAAACCCATGGGCTAGGTGCTGGAATAACTTCCGGTCAATACTAGAAAGCTTGAGTGAACGCAATCTCAAATTTCACTTGCAAAACTTGCCTCAAGATTTGATCGAGCTTCTTCCATGTTAAATTCACCACCTGGACGGAAGCGACTTTCCAAAATGAAAAGGCAAGACAGCTCAACTAAAACTTTATCTCGTTCTTCTACTACAGCTGCAAGATTTTGCAACAACTGATCACGACTGTGGTCGCGTGCAACCAGAACATCAGGATCAACACCAACGGTTCCTTGGGATCGCCCTGCAGCAGCTGTCGCACTTAACTCTCTCTGGAGGCCACTGATTTTCTGAGATAAGTTTACTTCTCTACCCTGTAGCTACTGCATATAGCCAATTACTTCCTCACGGCACTTTCCTAGGAGAATTTCAGTTCTACGCTCCACGATACACATGAAAGTGATGCTCATCTCGTTAGGTCAAGATACACATGAAAGTGATGCTCAACTATTCAAAGAATTTTCCTCCCGCATGTTCACTCAAAACCAAGAGTACAAATGAATAATTGAGGAATTAGAGGAGCATGTGAGATCTCCCGTGCATGCATTCAACCTTTCTTAGAACCCAATTCAATACCTCACCCCCTATGAAATATATTTCTCTGATCGGTAGCTTTCACTTTGACATGATCAAGAAGGTGAAAGGGCATATGATGTAAGGAAAGGTAAATGAAAAATGGATTGAGAAGATTCTCAAGAAAGGAAAGATACTGCTCCTAGAGGTTATCTCTTTGTTACGGTATATTTTTGCCACTATTTTACAAGTGAAGAAAATAAGGGAGGAGATTGAAAAAGAGAAGATCCATTACGATGAGATGTTCCTACTTATGTCTTAGATGAATTTCCTCGACTCTCACACTCTCATGAGTAAGAATGTGTTCGCATTAGGCTTTGTTAAGAACTTGTCCCCAATATGGATTCGCACTATGGATGCTAGATATGGTATGATAAAAGATGACATCTCCTAAATTGAATCTAGTAAACAAAATGCCTTTAATATTTTGGATGAGGTCAACAACTATGTGCAAGAACTTGGATTCCCTCTACTCACCAAGAATTTGTCATCAAAATAAATTATTGATTCCTTCCGAGAGTCTCATGTCAAGAAGGAGGCAAGTGATCCTTTTCCTTCAATAAGGAAACCTTGGAGTCCTTGCCAATATCAAAGGCTTTATTTATAACATTACAAGAATTCAAAAGGAATGGTGAAATCAATGTAAGGATATCATAGTGATTTTTCCAAAACATGGGTCAAGGTGTTGAGTTTCATTCACATTCCATAAGCATAAAAGGTGGCACTTGTGGTAGCCTAGTTTAGTAGAGAATTCAAGGACATGAGCTCATTCTAGAAAGTCGCCCTCATGGATTATGAATGGATAGTCTCCATCAACAATGTCTTCATCCTTATCAAATCAATCAACCTCTCTCTCTCTCTCTCTCTCTCTCTCTCTCTCTCTCTCTCTCTCTCTCTCTCTCTCTCTCTCTCTCTCTCTCTCTCTTCTCTCTCCATGTTCTAATTTCTCATTAAGAATGTAATTTTTTCTATTTCATCCTATTCACTTAAGTGACCCTTAATTAAACATTGTAAGATTAATTTTTCACTAATAAGAAAAATACTCACTTCTAGGAATGTGAAAGGTCACAAGTGATGGGGATAGGTGAAAAGTCATGTGGGGGTAGATGAAGAGACATGTTTGTAATTCTATGAATTGGGATAGATTCTATATTCCAAGGGGTTGGTAATTTTTGATTGATTGTATGTTGTTGAGAATTACCACTACTACATCAAGTAATATAAGTTGCAATTATTCTACTTCTTTTTTATATTCCTCTACTATGTAACTTTGTAAGCATGGTGATCTTGGAAAATCAAGAAATGTGTCTCGCACCTTTGATAAATGAATCTAAATAACTTTGTGTCTCTAGTTTGTTAGTCTTATTAATTTCTTACATTGTTGTGTTCTTGTAAACACAAGATCATGTACTTTGGGTAATTATCTAGTCCCGATCGCATAATACTATTCATATAGTTCCTAAGTAAGAAGAGTATTAATTAACCCATGTCTTTGGCCACCTTTATTTGATTTCTATTGCTACTTTCAATCTTGCACTCTTACTTGCTCGGTCTTCTTTTTTTACTCTTTGGCATTTATCATCATGGACACTAGCACCCGGCCCGGGATGCCAAGTCCAGGGAACCCTTGTTCCCTCTGGGTGCTCATATCCCTTTGTACTTTACTCACACTTTTTGGGTCATTTCTATCCATTTGAGCATCTTATATTTTTGGTAGTCAACCTTTTCAGGGTTAATTATGAAATTCAAGCAAAGGAATCATATAAATATAAAGTTATGTGATCATAATAAAGGACCAAACACTAAGCACTATCTATCTCCACCTAAGGTTGCATCCATCAAGGAATCTAAGAGCTCCATTGAATCCATCTAGCTCCATCAAAAGGGACACAAAGGCTAGTTTTCTACATCACACTTCATAGGTAAGTTCATTCTATTCCGTGCACACATTATTTACATTCTACATCTAGCTACTCGCTTGTTATTCCTAGTGCGACACGCACAAGAGCAACCTAGGGCACAATTCCGCACACACACATAGAACTACATTGGAGTCAGAGATGTAGTACGGTGCTCGATGAGTAAGTCCATCATTGTGGTAGTTAAGGACAGTTTGACCCTCATTATACATATTTCTTTTTTAGGATTTGATGTCTATTTGAGGGTTTTTTAGGTCCATTCTTTATTGCAAGTTTACATTGACCTCGACGGTCTTTGTGTGAATCCATAGTGACAAAAGGTGGTGAGAATTAGCAAACATCTTGTGACCACCGAGAATTCAAGTTTTGAGCATTTTCGTAGACCCAACGCCCATAAAAAGGCCTAGGGTGCCGCGGGTGCTTCGTCCCTCACCAGTGCCCCGGTCCAGGACAAATCCTCCATATCTACAATTTTATGAGCTCATGTGCGGCAGTCAGGTCCTTCCTGCATCTCTCTGTTCTTTAGCTCTACATGCACTTTCTGAATTTGATGAATCGGCTAAGGCTTCTTACCCTTCTTTACGCATTAAGTTTTTATTGTTTATTGCTTATTTATTTGAGTGTATTTCTTATATTTCATTGTCATTTATTTACGGTTGATATAACATTCAAATTAGGCATATAAATTACATTTAGCTTAATCAGTTCTTCTAATTGAATGTGAACCTACTCTGGTTATTATATGTAAATTTTGTAAGCCCACTCACAATAGTAAACCTCTTTCTCGTTTTTTATCATACTCCCATTTACCTCCCTTCACTCGCAAATTCCTCCCTTGTACCTCGTACAAGTATTTTCTAAGTTTAGTGGAGTATTCCTATGTGATACTCGTCCTATTGGTCACCCCATAGATTTAGGTAATTTACATCCAATAATATGAGCCTTCCCATACACAAGAAGGAGGGATTATCACCTTAGCGTTAGATAAAAATCAA
This sequence comes from Taxus wallichiana var. yunnanensis, assembly GCA_018340775.1. Classification (NCBI taxonomy): domain Eukaryota; kingdom Viridiplantae; phylum Streptophyta; class Pinopsida; order Cupressales; family Taxaceae; genus Taxus; species Taxus wallichiana. The sequence continues at coordinate 864,648,204 of CM031235.1, forward strand.
TAATTTGCAATATGAAAAATTATGTCGCCAACACATACCATAAAAGAAGAAGAAAAATAAAAACAATAACACAATGAGTGGGATCCCATCCTTGACACATTCCACCCTCGGCCATTAGTGGTTGGGGAAAAATTGACAACTCTCTGTCTTAAGCTCCTTTGACTACTATGTTCATTTTCGTGGTTTAGTTTTATGTAGGCCTTTATTTTCTCTCATGCAACTTATTTCTTGCACATTTTTTTAAATCACACTTTTATTATATATACATTTATTTTGACGCCTCGTGAGATGAGTTATATTATTCTCAAGGCCTTCTTGGATCAATGTGACTTGTATTTTCTACGGGGTGTGTGCTATTTAATGATTAAAAAATATAAAATTATGGTGTGTGTATTGATTATTTTATTGGTGCATCTTTACATATAAACATTGCTTATCATATTACTTTTGGTTTACATATCCATTTTTCAATCAAATGTTTTTCATGGTATCTTGAGTTTAGATGCAAGATATGAAGATTATATATTATCATGGATTCACATATGTTTCTTAGCTTCCTTTACCTACACCTAGGAGCAAGCTTTTCACTTGAAGCACATGTCTATACTGGAGGCATCTTACACATGTATTGCATGTCATATCTTTCTATATTATTTTGTTGATCATGTCAAGTTGTTATTATTGTTTATATACATGTTCTATTAGCATTAGTTTAGTGTTAATACATTGTTATTTGTTGGATAGCTATAAATGTCCTCCTCCTTCCTCCCTCACCGCAAACCTTTATATGGCTCTATTCATTGAATATTTTTCAAGGCATTCTATCAATTTTATTTCTATCTCTCCTTCATTGGTATCGAGCACTCATCCTCTCCCTACGTAAAAACTTAGAGAAGGTATTTTTGGGATGAAGCGTGTTGTTTGGCGTAGGATTTTGATTCTTGCTTGGATGTCGACTCTTTGATGTGATTTGTGTATAGCGAAGTGTGAAAAGACAAGGTGAGCATTCTCTTTCCTCTAGCACTAACACTGCGTGCAACCAAACTGGCTCGGTTCAAGGAGAAACTTGAGTGACATGGATCTCTTATTTGGCAAACCGACCTACTATTTTCCCTTTCATTCGAGCCGTTGTTTGTTTGTCTAGACGTGGCCATTGTTTGTTGTTATCCTTTGAACGATTTGGATGTGGCAATATCATATAAATGTGACAGAATACGACTGTCCTCACTTTGTTTGAAGGATGTTGTTACTGCTTTGGATTTGAAACTGTCTCTGCGTGGATAAAGCAAAAAAATACACGGCTGAAAATGTTTTGTCTCATTGTTTTTTTGTAATTTGGTACAACGTTTAGTGTGAGAAAGGGAAGGAGATAAGTGTGCAAACCCGCATGGAAGACCATCCCCAACCGTGTATGGAATTTTGCTATCAATAGAGTGAAAACTAATCGGAATGAGTGACTTGTGCGTGGGGTTTTCTTTTGCAAAGTTTGTTCTAGAGTGAAGGAAACCGAAAGGTAACCAACCGAGACCATTAAGAGCATGGCAAGACAACGTGGTAACAAACAAAACCTTTTGGACTAGCGGATGTGGAGGATAAAAGGGGAACATTAAAAAAAAAGGAGGATGAAGGACAACGGAGGCTTGAGGAAATCCAGTGACCTCTTGCAAGTCACAAGCGACGAGGCCGCCGACAGAGATTGTGGCAAAATAAGGTATTGAGGACCTATTCCTCAATTTTGGTTTGAGTTTATTTCAATTTCAGTGTTGTTTTCGTGTTTTGTTATTTTGTGATCGGATGCTGAAAATGGATTATTCTGGAGCATCATTTTCTAGAGCATGTTCTTTGATGCGATTTATTTCTCAGTGTTCTTATTTCACATTATGGGAAAAAATGACTTAGTCAAGGGCAACATTCAGTGGCAGTGATTTGTTTCCTTTGTTGTTGAAGATTGGCTAAACGACAATCGACATCAGTGGCTACAACTAAGAACATGATTGCTATGATTCTTAGAAGTGAATGTGGAATATTTGTTAGTATTTTTGTTGTTTTCCTATGTTGTATGGTTGTTCAATAAAGTGCAGATGGTGCATAGTTTCCTGTTTGGGACCTCCAAATTGAAGCGTCATGGGGAGCAGAAAAGCACTGAAAGCAGCGCATGGTACTCGAAGTTGGGTTCGTGGTAATCCCATAAAACCACCGAGGTATCATCCTCTTGGGTTCGTGGTATGCCCAGTAAAACCACCGAGGTAAAATCCTCTTGGTTCGAGGTAAGCACTAAAACCACCGAGGTGAACAGTCGAAAAGTGCTCCCGTCCCTCTAGGTTTATGGTCAACCTTAGAAAAACCATGTGTATCGAGACCATGTAGGCACATGCTCGTGTGAAGACCCTCTTTGTTGTGTTCTTATTAAGAGGGGGACATCCAAGATCGTGAAATGTATGTTTGTATCGAACAATGTAATAAGGGGGAATGTTAGCATTAGTTTAGTGTTAATACATTGTTATTTGTTGGGCTGACGCTTATAAGCTGTCCTCCTCCTTCCTCCTGACAACTGCACCTTTATATGGCTCTGTTCATTGAATATTTTTCAAGGCATTCTATCAATTTTTATTTCTATCTCTCGCTTTCATGTTCTACCCTAACTTATATCTCTTTAGTGCTTCCTTATAGGGATATTATGTTTTACTATACATGATTGTGACATTGTCTACTTGTGGTTAGATTTCTTATATGTCATGTCATATGTCATTATTTCGTATGATCATTTTATTAGTCATCTTTTTAGATGTTATTTCATGTTATGTTTGTGTGCTTCTTGATCGTGTTGTTTGTTATGTCCACATACCACATTGTTACATGCTTGTGATTGACTATGTGGTTGTTATGAAAGTGGCCTTCTATAATTGAATTTGAGATTGGTTATGTGGATACAATCAGTTACTCGTGGTCTTTGGAAACCTCACTCACTTTCTTTGATTATGTCATGGATCGCTCAAAATATGATATTCTTCTTTAAAACCCTAATCCGGTTTCAACTCCTCACAAATCCCATAAAATGGGGATTTTGATGGGAGCATGCATTATACCTATATTATTATTATGCCCATCTTGACTTGACAAAATTACAATCAACACTTGACGCAAGGAAGCAATTAATCTCATGTAGTGTCCCAACCCGTATCTTTGATGTGTGCAACAACTAGTAGAGACTACACTAAATTTATAAATGTTTGAATTGAGGCTTTGGCATAAGTATGCTTCATGAAACCATAAATTTTTCTCTTACATCTTCGATATCACTCTTAATTTTTTTTTTTTACAACTTCAAAGTGTGCCTTTTATTGTTTGAAATGTGTGGATGTACATCTCTTTTTATAGATTTGTTGAATTCATATTAGGACCCTTTTAGGGCATAAGCCAATACACATATAGGAAATTTGATCAAAGAAACCAAAAGTAATGGAGAATTCAAAATCAAGGCGTAAAAGGGCCCATAAAGACAATGACTTGAAACATAATATATACGCATGATTGATTGATCATTTTTATATTATAAAAAAATGGTAACTACCCTAAATCAAGCCAAAAATAGGTGAGAAGAAAGAGAAAACGTAGAAAATAAAAATATAGAAACAATCAAGATCAAAAAAAAAAAGGGCAAAAATACAATGAAAATCAAATATAGAATAAACATATACCAATTCACTAACTTTAACTTAAACCAATAATCAATAAAGACGCTTGTACACTTTAACACCATAACAAGTAACCGGTCTTAAAGTAGATTTAAATTAATTGGACATTAGAGACTTTAGTCATAATGCTTTTATCATGGAGACAAAACGGGGCAAGTAAACATTGAAAAATCTTATAAATCAACAAATAAAGGGAAATGCATAATATTTAACTAAACAAACGGTTTAAAGATGCCCTCCTGGAAAGTGTCAAATTCTGCAACTCTTAGGACTAAGATTTCCGTTAACATTTTTGTTACAGATTTTACCTGCTTTGAAAGATAGAAACTGTTACGCTAACATTTCAACAAAGAACATTTCCCATTTGTGGCCATACTGGGAATAGCAACAAGAAGACAGATGATTCGTGGACTATCGGCTTGGTGGATGATGACGTGAAAGGGGTTCAAACCTAATTAAATGGTTCGCGAATTTTACCATGCAACAAGAGGACACTTGCATGGCTGCACCACTTTCATTCTCTTCATTTGTTATATCATGTTCTATCCCTAAATTATTTTTCCTGCTTTGTACATAAAAAACATAAGAGGATATTGTTGGATTTGAACAGCTTACACACAGACGTGGTCTTCCTTTATTATTGTTCAATCGATTAATTTAGTCCAGACAAAGTACATCCTAGGAAAAAACTTAAGGTGGATTTATATTATTTAGCACTTGTGTAGGTATGAGAACAAGCATGTTAGTCTTGTTTGCTTGTCGTGGATTTATTTGTACGGTATGTAAATAAAGTATATCATTTACTGTGCAAGTTCCTATTTAGTTATACTTTACAACACTTTTTTTATCAACATGTATTTGTTTAATTTTATTGATTATATTGCGTTGATGATATAGTTCACGCATCTTGCTTATGCAATTCATTATTTTTATTTTTTCCTTAATGGAAGTTGCGTTCTCAAAGAAATAACATCAAATGTAAGGTTGTTATATTTTGGTAACAATTAAGTAGATGTCTCGCCGATAGCCCCACGGCAAACAAAACCAAAATTATATATAATTATATATGCACCAAAATCTCTATAATTATATATACATAACCAAAATTATTCCAAACTTCAACTACTTGTTAGCTATTATGGTGTTTACACTATTGAATACAAATGGATAGTCAACTAGAGATCAATCTCAACCCATAGTACTGATAATTGTGAAAATCGGTCATTGGTGCAATATGAAGCAAAACGAAATCACGTCCATTTTTAAACAAACAATATCCTCTTGCATCTCATTCACCAATAGTTTTATAAAAAGAGACACCAATCTATGAAAAGGAAACACAACTTCGAAATGCATTAACCACGTCCTTGTGCACCTTACAAGGGACATCTTGGATAGGTCTAGTAAAGAGATGAATGAAAATCACATTCAATTTTAAAACAATAAGCTCCTCTCTGAGCTCATCAATGAGCTTCTCATGAGACAAATCTTGAATCACATGCTAGATTTATAATCTAGGCAACTCATTTCAAAATGAAATATGAGCCCTTCAAATTGTATCTCCAAAAGGGAAAAGAAATGTAAACATTGACATGTTTCCATTAAGATCTTTGAAAGTGGGCATGAGCTTATACCAAAACAAGATCCATATGGTACAAAAGTTTTGGCAAATGTTTTTGTTGTTGTTAATTAGGAAGATAAATATGAAAAAGTGGAAGCATGCAATCGGCATGTTAACTCAATGATGGAGACCATAATGTCGATGGTAATGCCGTTCATGGCATATTATAATTACAAATTACGAAGAGGTGCATCCTCAAAAACATTGACATTGTGTTAGTCATCAAATGCAACCACCATGAGTCCAATGTGACCTTTTAACCTATTACGAACATGCTCCTAGCCTCTACCAAAATGAGAGCATTGAAACAAGGTATCGACATCAACCAAAGCATGCAAACTATTATCAAATGTTGTAGTTGAAACTTCCTGCTAGACTGCAATGATTGTGGGATATACACAAAATGGGTTTGTTAAAAAGATATTGGAAGCTTTCAAACAATGCAACTTGTAGAGTGAAAAGTCAAAACCCAAAATGTTTTCGATGATCCTTTTTTCATATGTCATAATATGACGTTTAAAATAGGCCATGTACATTTATAGTAGCATAAACGAAGTTGGGCTGTTTAAAAAATGCGTCAAAAATTTTAAGTGTTATTGTTCGTTTTACTTATATGAAATTCTATAATTTTATGTAATATCCCCTTCCCATTCGAAGACCTTTGGCCTATTTTGTCACCCGATGGCCAAAGGAAAAATATAAGGGTGACTTAAGTTATATTTAATTATTATAAAGTGCCATTAATAAAAGAAAATATATATAGAGCACTTATAATAATTTATATGACTTAATAATTATTAAATCTAGGATGGAAAAGGCTCAAATATAAATTGTTATCCATCCTAGGTAAAAAGGTGACTTGCCTTAGAAAGGGGAATGAGAACATAGAAAGGATAAATGCCCATTTTACTATGTATTTCCCTTGAAAAATGTGACTTGCATTAGGAGGGAAAACGTTGTTGGGAAAAGCATTTAATATGGAAAAATATTAAATGCTTGCATAGGGAAAATCCTTGTGAACTAATTGGATATTGTAGAGGTTGTTTTGGGTCTCTTCTTCCTTTATAAGGAGAAGTCGACTTGAGGGGAAGGTATTGCATAACCATTTGATATTTTCTGATTTGTGTCTTAAGCTTGTAGCTTTTGCATACACGCTTGGATTTTCTTTAGCTTGTGGAGTAAGATCCCACAGGGACCCTAGCTTCGGTGGTGAGAGATCCATTCCTAGCTAGTAGGGCACTCTTCGGTGGTGAAAGATCCACCCTAGTTTGTCATTATTGGAGTTGATTCAGGGCTGATTTGTTTGGGAATCAAAGTAGCTTGTTTTCTTAATTTTTGGAGCTGATTTGATGCCCTAAATGTGTTGGGTGACCTACTTTTTAGGGCAAAATTAGGGTTTGTGTTTGCTTGTGTGAAAACTAATTTTGGAATATTATTCTTCATATTTTTGTGGCCCAAGATCCAAAGTTTCAGCTCATTTGGACTTCTCTAGCAAAAGATATGAATTTTTGAAGTTATGTTGCAGACAGGGTTTTTAAATAATTTATTGCAGCCTTGTTTACATCTGAAATCTGCAATTTTATACATATTTGGGCTTTATAAATTAGTGGTACTAGATTTGAGTGGAAAGATATAAATTTAGAGGTTGATTGGTGTGGGTTTTCCACTTAACCCAAGTCGCATTTCCTTTATAAATTCAGATCTGCGTGATACTTGTTTGGTATTTTGTCTACAAGTTGCATTTAAAGTTGGGATTGCCTAAAATCCGTTTAGGGGTAAAATAATGTCCATTGGGGACATTACATTTTACTTCAACAATGCTTTGGATATTAGTAACATATCTAAAAGGGAATCTTTTCCCATTTCTATCTATACATTTCTATTACATCTCATAGATTGATATGGGGTGTGCGACAATAAACAAAGTTACAATTAATTATATAACTCCTACCCATCTATAAAGAGTTGGACAAAAGCGTACTCCATCCTTTCTCCCAACCTATGCCAAACATGGTATGTACATTCACCAAAGCATAATGGAGAAGGGACATTTATCACATGTTGTTGCAAGTGCCTTGATAGGTATTTGGTGGAGTGTAATGATTGCACAAATTATATAAAATGGATTTGTTGAAAAGGGCTTGCAAACTATCTAGAAAATGTAATCACAAATTTTGCGAGTAACATTCCATCTTGTGGCAAAATGGGAGCCTTAGATTACGACATTGACATTTATCAAATTATAATAAAAACATGATTTTTGTTAAGTGTCGTTGTAGGTACCCTTATAAATATATATGGAATAGATTGAATCATACATAGGACATGTAAAATATTCAAAAAAAAATTGACTGATGAAATATGATCTTATAAAATACATTTCTTTCATTTATTTTATTGACATCAAAATAAAATCATAATCTAGCTTCAACTTATATTACTTGGGACATACTTTGCAATTCATGTGCAATCGCTAGTATATATAGATAGGGAGATGTTTCTAAAAACTATATCACAGCCGTCGAGCAGAAGCTCTCGGACCTGTAAACCTAACTAGTTGAAAGAAGGGCGGTTTGAAGCTTTTCTCGTCCTCTGCAACCATGTTAACAATGCCAATGCCTATCCCAATTACGCTGCCTCTGCAATTTGATTCATGATGTTGGCAACAGCAGTTTTGGAGGCTTTGAGCAGCTGAAGGCTGTTAATCAAATTGTTTCTCTTGGCAGCAACCACCGGATTTTCTTCCAGAATTTTATCCATGGCGCCGAAATTGGGAGCTCCTACATGCTTCAGAATTTGTGTCTCCAGCTCGTTGCCCACCAAATTCCTGCATACAAACTGGAGATGCAGAGGAATTCCATCTCCCATCCTCAGAGTGACCAGTTTCCAGTACGCCGCAAGGCTCATCTGCATTTCATACGCCTCCTCGACACGCTCGCCGGGCAATTCCATGAGGTCGCCCACCTCCATCTCTCCAAAATCCTCCACCACCACCGTCTTGTTAACTACATCGAAGTCAGAGCTCGGATTGTCTGATCCTTTGCTAGCGAGTCTTGTATGCTGCTGGACGAGACGACCGAGTCTGTCCATGAACTTACCTTTGGACTTAATGAGGGTGCCGTAAGTCTCCATGTAAGCAGGACTGAGAGTAAAATCGATGCCTTTCTCCATCTCGATCATCTGCCTCACATAATTTATGCACTCCTCCTTCTTTTCCACCACCAGCCCCTGCACGGCTCTTCGGACACGCGACTCCAGAAGCGGATAACAGTGACAGTAGTGCTCGATTACACGACTGATCACATTTTCCAAGTAGTCCCAAACGGTGGCGGCGAGGTTCAAGCTCTTCTCGGATATCTCCTCCACCATTTTCTGCAACAGCTCCAGAAACACAGAACGCGGCAGGAAATTAGGGAGCCCGACGCCCTTGGCTTCCTCCAACATTTGGATCTCCCTCGACAGAAACTTGTTGCCCACCGAGAAGGAGCCTCTCTGAGAGAGTTCTCTGTAAAACCTGTCGAATTTTTCCCTCAGCCGGGCGGTGCAATGCATTTTCGGGTCGTCGGGAAACTGTTGAAACTCCCCGAGAATGACGATCTTCCTGAGCGACTATTTAATCTCGAAGACGAGCTTCACGAACGGCACGTCGGCCTCCCCAGGGTTGCTCAGATCCTGAGGGAGGCTTCTCAGCTCAGCTTGACGCTTTCCCAGCATGGACTCGATTTTGTTGACGATCTGAGGAAGAGTAGCGCTGATGGTCGTGGCCTGGATTTGCATCAGCTTCTTCGCCAGAGTGGGGATTCCCACCATGGATTTGTCCAGATCCTTCAGCAGCGGATAGAAGTCGAAGAGGTTCCTCTCTTTCTCCCGCGCCTCCGCGTTGCTTTCGTCGCCAATGCCGTTGCGGACGCAGACGTAGCCGAGGCCGATTTTGACGGCGTTGGTCGTCACTTTCTCCTTAAGCCCGTCGGGCGCCGTGTCCGACTTGGTGACCACGGCCAGAGTCCGCTCGCCGAGTTCGTCCACCTTCTGCGACATTCTGATGGACTCGCAGGTTGGGAAATCCACATTCGCCGCCAAAACATTGAGAATAATGCTCTCCTTGGGCGTTATGTACTCGTTTATGATTTCAGATATTTGCTCTCCTTGGGCGTTATGTAGAGACCCCAAATGAGCGCGGGCTCAACACGTGTCTCGGTTCAGAAAAGTCTGTTAAAAGCTTGAGAGTTCAGCGGAAGGCACTATGTGTCCAAGGTCCGAGACAGTCTTCTTCGGCCATTGAAAAGTCTAAGTGAAAAGTAGAGTAAGCGAAGCCTCCAAGTGTCCTCCTGGTGCTTCTTCAAAACAAAACTCAAATGTCAATCCCCAAACATGCGTGGTCCCTCCACGTGTCTTAGGCCCTTTTAGGAATTTACTTGGAAAGCCTAAGTAAGGAAGACCCAGTAGAAACCTCCATATGTCTTTATGGCACAACTTCAAGATGGTCCCCAAAGCGAGACCCTGAATGAGCATGGGCTCACCACGTGTCTCAGGCCTTAGAAAATTTCTTTTAAAAGTTTAAGTCCCTAGTGGAGCCGTGGAAACCTCCACCTGTCCCTCTGTCGCATTTGTCAAGGTGGGACCCTGAGGTAGATTTTTAAATGAGCGCCGGCGCACCACATGTCCACGGCCCACCAAAACTATACTAGGCTGCATAAAAATTGTCTAATTCTAGGGAAAAACAAAGGATCCTCCACGTGGCCTCCCGGCACAAATCCAAGGCCAAACCAAAAAGGTGAGTCTTCAAATGAGTGTCATTCCTCCACGTGGACAAATTTTGGGTTGAAACAATCCACAAAGTTTTTAGAGTGCCCCGCCAAGCCACATCCAACCAAAAAGGGCCATGTTTCCACTTATGTAAAGATTTAAATTTTCTTTGGAGAAACACACCCATCAAGCCATAAAAATGCAAGAAAGTTTGTTGTTTGAGCTCGGAAATGAAATTTTCTTCAAGGACAGAGAATCTGGAAATGTTGTAATGTTCACACATGATCCTCTGAGCTACATTTAATCACATTTCCTCGGGTTCTGGGACATAACAATGGTAGGGACAACAACACACGACTACGAGAAAACATAAGGGAAGGAATGTACCAGAGTTTTACGCCAATGTGAGACACCTTCGTGATGGAAAGAGGAACGAATTAATAAATTCTAGGTTTTTAAGTGATCTTCAACCAAGGAGAGGACTAATCATGGCAACCAATGGAGGACGAGTCTTGAAGTACCAACACGGGAGATAAAAAACGTGACGGAGGCCACAAACCGAGGGATTTTAACGGAAAACGAGGCGAGATAAATTAGAACACCAACAAACTCAACCCCCTTTTAACCATCTTTAACCACAACTAACCCAACCTCTCTATTATCCCTCATGTAAAGGGATGTAGAGATTATTTTATCCATTGGGCTATATAAAGAGTCCTTCTCCTACCTTTCTTCTTACACCTTTCATGTTTATAGCTAATTTATAGGCATTTTATCTTAGAGCATCTCTCATTTGAGCTAATAGCCTCATTCTTGCATTTCATTCATCCAAGCTTTTGGGTCATATGGAGAGAATCAAAATGGTCTTGTAGCCATACTTTGATGAGCTTCCATTCCCAAACCCTTGAAGATCAAACAATCAAATTTGATTGTCATGGATCTATCTAGGTTCATTTAGTGTTTTTGGTGATCTAAAGAGTAGAGATTCTAATGCTTAACATATTAGTTTGATTTCTATTTCAATTCCTAATGCATGATGTTGGTATTTAGTCTTGTTTAGCTCTTAACATGATGATCTTTGTGTAGTTAGTTCATGTTTTGAAACTATTAAGGTGTTAGTTTCAATTCCCTTTGCATAGATAACTAATACATTGATACAAATCCTTACCTTCATCCAAGGTTTTTGTTTTGAACAATATCAAGTTATGTGTGATATGTCACTTTCTTTGTAGGCGATAATTTGGAAAATCACAAAATAATAAATAAATATTTTACTTTGATGGGAAGCAATTCCTATTTCCAAACCATTTGTAAATCTACCAAGTACGTTTTCTTTATAAAAATGGGTTATCCAATTCTTTTGATCCTTACCTTCGTCGAAAGTTTTTGTTTTGAACAATATTAACTAATGTGTGATATGTCAATTTCTTTGTAATTAATAATTTAAAAACTCACAAAATAATAATATCATCATTAAAAAAATTACTTTAAGGGAAGTTCTTATTTACAAACCATTTGAAAATATGTTAACTATATTTACATTTTCTCAAAGACAAATTTTATACTTATTTAAATCCTTACCCCTATACATGGTTTTTGTATATAATAGATAGATAGTATTATAGTAGAACAATATTTTTAACTATGTTAGATATGTCGCTTTGTTTGTAAATAACAACTTGCAACATCACAAAATAATAATAAATATAGGTAAGAGGTAGTCAAGATATGACTCCAAAACTATTATTCTATTAGTAAGAGTCAAGATAAGTGTGTAACACCCACAATTTGGACTCACAAATACAAAAATAAAAATACCGGAATAAATTTTTATTTGTTTACTTTAAATGCTCATTACACAACACCACATGGGCTTCACAGATAAACTTAATACCACATAAGACACTTACACAAGTCATTGATTCACATAGGCACATGAAACACCATATACATGTTGATGCCACACTTTCCCCAATGAACGAATGCTAGCAATGACCCAACCATACAAAAAGGGACCCAAGGATTGACAAACCCACAACACATCATTACCATGATTACATCTTAGTTACGATTAACATTCCAAAAATATTATTATGCAGTATAATTTTCTCTTTTTTTGTTTCTCTATAGATTCTTAAATTCATTTCACATTCAACTTACGGTTTGATCATTTAAGTTGGCTCTTTATCCCTTACGACAATCTCCATAAATTACGTAATTATTTTCCATATTTCAAATTGCATACAAATTTCCTAATTCTCTCGTCTTTGATGTTAAAATTATGTGTCTCAAACGTTTATTCAATGGTTAAATTTTACCCTTGCTACACAAGTGAATTTGGCATGATGTCGAGAAATAAATCTTTGGACTTAAGGAGATTTAGATTCAAGATACATGTTCCCATAAACATTCTTCGATCACGGTATCTTTATTTCCCTATCATAGTTAATATAGTTCAAAACAACTTGTTGAATCCATTCAACATTTCGACATCAAGAAATTTTATTTGGATTCATATATAGATTTTGTTTTCTCAAAGTTTTCTCTCACCAAGGAAAATTCATATTCTTTTTAACACAAATAAATTTCTAATTGAGTTATACGAGACTCCAAGAGTGACATTATACCTAACTTCAAATCTCATTTTACTCTTATATGATTTACTCTTACATCGCACTAAGGTCTCATTTTTAGCATTGTTTTATAACATTTGTAAAAAAATAAAACATACTTTTCACTAATGGATTCACTACTACAAGGAGTGTAACCTGTACGAGACATCCCATTTCTTTTCTCTTATAAACTACATAATTAAACACATGCTTTGCAACCAAGACATCCACTTGTGTAATTTAAATCCCGCCATGAGATAAATCATAGGAATATCACCTACTACCTTTGTTCGTTTTGGGCCACTCACTAGGGTGCAAGGGCAAGTAGGCATAAGGGATAAAGAGAACATTTTTACACTTCTCTTAAGTCAATATATTTTAAATACAATTGCATTTTCTAATATTTATGTACAATTGCCACCCGAAGTTAAACCCTTAATCAACTAAGGTTTGGTTTACTTCCAATCAGATACCTAAGGGTCAACTCCCAGACTAAATATGAGTTTAAGGTGAGAGGAAAAAATTTATGCTAAACAAACTTCAAGAAAGACCAAGGTAACCCATTTATCTCGCGAGGAACTAAAGAGATCATTAACAAGAGTTTAAGTCATAAGATAACTATTTCACTTTGACTCCATTTGTGTTAGTCCAAGAGGGTTTGCTCTATGTTTAATGTTGGTTCCCATGAGTGTTACCTTAATAAAATCACATTCTCCTTACTACACACACATTTTATAATCCTATAAACCACATACTGGAGAATGTTGGACCATGTCATGCCTATTCATCGGGTTCGCGAGAACGACGCTAAGCATATAAGCTATGACGATGAGCTCATACTTGTGATCTTAGTTATTTAATCTAGAAGGTGTTATCAAGTGTAAGGATTTTCGTTTTTCCTAAGGTTTTAGTTTTCTATGCTAAGAGAAATCACACAGGAAGAGTAGTTATACACGAATTTAATATTAAGGTTAATTGTTGTGGTTAGATTCCTTTATTGCATTTTCAAGGTAAGAGACACAACACCAATTATTTAACCGTCTATCGCACACTTTGAAATGCACTATAAAATAATAAATTCAATTTCATTTACATAATTAGTACGCTGAGTTGGCCTAATGGTGAAGAACATGTGCTCTTGAAATAGAGGTCACAAGTTCAAATCCTGTAGGGGGTAGGGTATGTACGCCTCGTTTGTAGCAAAGTTAGTTGCCTCCCACATGTGAGTACGAGGTAGTCCCATATGCTATAAGCCGCTTGTAGACCCAAAAACAAGCCACCCCACGGCATCGTGGACTGTAAAAACCTATTATTATTATTATTATTATTATTTAACATACACATCCAACCCCTTTTTTTTCTTTTTATTTTTTATATATTGAAATCAATCAAAATGGCACCTATGATTTAATGCACATTTCCCAAGGCATTCCTAAAACTAGCATCTCATGCATATTACCAAATTTTAAATATAAAATTTTCTATTACATTGTAATTACATTAAACATATATACATTTTCCAATAAAATATATAAATTACAATAATAAATAATGAATTACAACACACCTTTTAGACATCTTTCTTGCATCTTGTAAAACCATGTGAACATGAAATCGTGATAAATCGATGGCATGGAATCCACCTAGATCTAGCATAATTAAAGTTTTTAGTTTCCATTTACATAATAATAATAATTTTCATTCGAAAGGAGAGGGTTAGAGACACATGTTTATTTCATTTCAGTTCATTTCTTAACCAATGAGAGAGAAAGAAATAGGGAAGAGAGAGAAAACACTATTTTACCAAAAGTTCAATTTCACACAACAAGTCACACGGTAGAATTTCAAATTTTTATTTGCAAGTGTCAACAATTTTCCATGGTGGTTTTGTAACTTTGTGGGTCCTACAAATTTCTTTTTACGTTTTCCCCGCTAGTTGCGAAAGGCGTTCAAAATAGGCTCGCAGGCTAAGAAACCACTTTCAAACATTTCTCTCTGATGAGAAAACACACCATGAGTAAGCTTATATTTATCCTCATATACACTAATAATTCAAAGGAAATGACGGAATACGTAATCGGCGAACAGCCATTTACGATTGGTAGCTAGTTTTCCAAGGCCATCGGTCGTAATTGAGCTAGTTGCAAACGATAAAAAGGTTAGCTCGAGAGCTCAGAAAACCACATCAAAAACTATTGTTCAATGGAAAAATTGCAACAATAAATTTCCTACAAGTTCCTCTATATATGGAGAATTTTTCAAAGTCAACGGGACTGAGAACCGGTAAACGGGCTTCAAACGGCGACAAGTTTTCTAGAGGCACCGGTCGTAATTGGTATAGTTTGACCTAGTCAAACTGTGACTAAAGGCCTACAAAATGCCTTTGCCAAACTATCAAAAAGATTGTTTTCCCCAAACATAGGTTTCCAGAAATTTTTCTAGTACAAATAATAGAGGTTTGTGAAGGCGAATAAGCATTTCGTTGTCTAGGATTCAAACGGTGAGCTGATACAAAATCCAACTTTTCAATTTTAGCAACTTCCTAAAAGCAAAAATGGAGTAACAGGGCTCCTAGAGGAGCGATAAAGAGAGTATGAACATTCGATTGGGGTCGAACTTAAATCTTGAGGAAACTCTCCTCATGACAAGGAACACTAACTAGACTTTACATCCCCTTTTCGGGTTTCAAAAGGTTGTTTTCGGGTCTATGAATATCATGATTTACTACCTTTTAGTACGGAATAATTAGTGGGTTTACGAGGAACAAACTCGCTTGTCAATAAAAGTGTGTTACAACTATCTAAAATGGTTACGAAGTTTTCCAAATCATGTTTGAAGGAGGTTTTAACTTTTCCTCCTTGACTAACAAGTGTTATTCGGAGTTACATATGTACCAGATGACATTTTACCATTTTTCCAAAACAAGTTTATATAAAATAGTGGAATGCATGATAAACCAAAAGTTTTTAAATTTATTACTCTGCAAATGGAAAAAATAAAGTACGAGAATTATAAAGGACAAAGTGAGATGGTCAAAATCTGGGAATTTGGTTCTGCATGTCAATTAGGAATTTCGTCAAATGGTTTGCATGGTTTCAAAAAAACTTGTCAATCTGAGCATATCGTGAAACCATCGTATTACTCCATAAATCCACGTTGCAATGCCACGTCCGACGGTGACCATACTCCATATGTGCTAACCGGTCTAAGACCATCCAAACCCCCTTTTTTGGTAGTTTTCAAATGCCTTTTCAATCCTGATCCACGAAGCACGTGCTCCTTCCCTCAAAACAAGAAAAAAATAAAATATAGGCAACCCAAATCATGACCATTGAAATCCCCAATACATAAGCCATAAATCGTAAAAGAGTTAAAACGCATGTTAGCGGGGTCAAAATGTCCACGTATAAAGGAGATCCAAATCATTGTATTCATCGGTTGGGAGTGCACACATATTGCATACATGCACAATAGTTGTAGAAAGTTGGCTTTGCATTGGTCAATTATATTTACTTGAAAGTTTTTAAAGCCTCCTTTTAATAGATCCATATCTTGCAATCAATGAGAAAACATTTGCACCCCACCTATAACCAAACATCGCTTTGAGTTGCATATCCTTTTGGCATTCTATCAAACAGTTCCCACGCTCTTGCGTAGGGTTCCACATTTACATACATGTCCCAAAGGGAACTTGCAACTATGATGTCTAATGAAAATATTTATTATGCTTTGAAGGATGAGTAAATATCTCATTTTGGCATAGGAAGAATGGTGAAAAAGACAAAATCCTCATAAGTATGTGATGGGTAACGGGAAGGAAATTTCATTGTCTCAAACAATAGATCAACTACTTGTAAAAAAACAAGTAGGAAACACTTCATAGGGGGATATAATGCACACTACACAATGATTTGCGGTTTCATTTCCTCTCCAAACCAATTGAAACTAATTAACACATGCACAAATCCAAATCAATTCATTTGAATAAATTCATTTAAGAGATATCATGTGCATAAGAGTGATTTAACCAATATTGGTTTTGATTGGAGGATGGATAATAGTTTTAGCTCGGTTTAACCCAATTTCATGCAATGTTCGATTATTTAATGTGGCCCATAGACCCGGTGATCACCGTAATTGTTGAATTACCACTAAGTGTACAATGTTAACACTTTGTTTCCTTGTGGTTTTGGCGTTGGATTCCAAATAAAGTGCTCGAATCATTTGCAAGGGAAGTGACATGTTGAAAAACCTTCCCACCGTCACACCCGACATTCCATACTCCACTCCTTCACTTGCCCACATGCCTTGCCAGTTTTCCCATGCCTTCATGCCACCTCCCATCCACTCTTCTCAACTCTATTAACTGCCCCTCTTTTTTTAATTTTTTTTTTGTTAAAATTTTTAGGCACTACAAAGTGTGTAGCATCCTACTCTTTTATTCCTAAAAATTGATATTTAATAAGCAATTAATTTACCATGGTCGAGATTGTATGAGGTCACCAATTGGGAGTCTTAGCTCACACCAACAAATCTATTAATTTTGATATCATTATTGGATTACGATTGTAAAAGTTGATTGGTGACTGTTAAAAATAGTATGAAAAGAAAGGATACTAAATTTGGTATGTGCTTATATTGTTGAATGAAGGCATGAAAATATATAGGAACTAGTTGTTTTTTGGTAGCGTATGCATCATTAATACATGGATACATATTTAAATGATGTCAATGGAAGCTTAAACTTTTAAATGCTACATGGTTAATACAACATGGAGATATATAAATATGTATAGGTGAATGGTTATTAAAAATATGGTTTAGACTTCAATGGTCCATGGCATATTAAAAGGGGACATGGAAAACCTAGACCTAATGGCGGAACATCATACGAGCCAAGCTTGAGTGATCAAGGAGCAAAGGTAGGAAGTATGGCTTATGTGGCAAGTAACGTGTAAGTAATAAGAATTGCATTGAAAATAATGTGAAGATTGTATGGAGTACACATAAAAATTAATAGGGTGGCGGGGTTTTATGCTTTAGGCATTTATTGTGGTTGTGTTAGATATGTGTCAACAAAGTTAATTTTAGATCCCTTTGCGGCGGGGTTTGTACCTCACTTCCAAAAGGGGTTTTGGAGGAGCTTACCCCAGAATCATGTCGTAAGGGGGTATTAACGATTCAATACTTTTTTCGAGAAAGATGAATCCAACGGAATTCTATTTTTATGAAGGAAAATCCTAATGGTGTTTTTCCACTCAATTTTTAGGAGGAGGAATCATAAGCGTACTTCATTAATTGGATGTATATATTTTGGTGGAGATCTAAAGTTTCTTGTAACGAGTTTGCATGTAATATGTTCATATTGAGTTGATAAAATCTTGATATCTTACACCTTGGATGTTTCCCTAAGCACTCAGTTGGGGTTTCACCACATAAATCTAGTGTTCATCTCTAGCATGTTTGGTATTTTGTATATTTCATTTATCTCTATCTCTGTAAATTGTTATTTTGTTATTCAACTTTCTTGTATTCATTGCTGCAAAGTTTGTGGTTTCCTAATAGGCGGACTCCTCGAGAGAAGTTAGCTTCTTCGAGAAGCCAACTCCAAACCATTCAAATTCATTCTCTTTGTCCATTTTGTTGTTTTGGTTACTTATGTTATTTTTGTGGGAGATGGAGATAATGGAATCTCTCCTCCATTGTGCTTGTTTTTGGCCATGGGCATGATTTCGAGCTCGAATATGGATTTATCACATTGTAAAGGGAATATTTCACTTTCATTAATGTGGTTTCTAATTATAAAGGAGGTTTCAGGGAGGAAGAAAGTGAAGTTTGGAAACATCGTGCATAAACTAGGCATGAGCTCCTTCCTTACTCTCGAAGATGTTTGTTATGACTTGATATTCATGAACTGGTAATTTATTTTGGTATGTATTGATGTAAAGAATGATGTAGATTCAACAACCAAATCAAATGTTAGAACAATTACTTGATTCAAAACCATACCATTTTTCACTTTCCCACAATAAGCCAAAACTTGCATTTTATCACCAATACAATTGATTTAAAGCTTAAAAATTCTTCACACCTGTTATATTTCACCTATCAACAATATACAAATTCTTAACAAAGTTTCAAACCTTCAAATTCACTCAATCTCTCTCTAGACCTTCATTTTTACTATTAACCCTCTAAAAGTACATTTTCGATGTAGGATCCACATTTTTGGGAATTAAGACTCACTAGTAAGTTTTTCAACTACCCATTAAGCTCATTAGAGAGCCTACAAAGTTTCATCCTCAAAAAATTACAAATTTTCTTTTATTCTCTCTCTCTCGTTTTTGCCTAGGTCTCTCTTTTGGCCCTAGTTTCGTGCAAATCATTATGCTCAGAGAAAACTACCAAATTCTATGCCAAAGTAAAAAAATTTCCAGATACCCATTTTCCTCTTGTGTTTTGTGCAAATTTCATGGCCTAACTCTCTCTCTATCACTCCCAACACATTTTTTCTCCTTTTCTAAGTCTCTACTAGGTCTATAAATAGGGTTTCATGTCTTTTATAGGGTTTCATCATAATCTCATTGTTTCCACATCTCCAAATCCCTCAATTACTTAAGTTAAACATGTTCAAGGACTTTTCACATCTCTTTCGCTCTTGCATCTTGGTTCTTACCACTTTTCCACCTTTAGTACTCTTTAAGGCTTCTTAGGGTTTGAATGAGCTTATTACGGTTTGTCACTTCCTCTTAAATTTATATCTTCTAAACACCTTTTTCCACCTTTAATCAACTTGTTCAAGCTACTTACAATACTCCTTTTCTTGTTCCATCATCATTTTGTGTTCATTCTATATTTTGGGTTACTTGGCCTTATTGTTTCTCATAACCCTTAGCTTCTTCTAACTTTGTTTTAGGCCTTTTCACTTCAAGATTTCTAAAGATCATTTTCTCTACCCTTTACCATTACCTTAACTTCTAAACTTCCTCTTAACCATTTCCAATTATGCCAAGTCTTCCTCAATCTTATTTATCTTTACCTTGTTCATTTACACACTAGAGCACTTTATGGCTCTTGAGAGGATTATCACGAGATTGTTATGAACTCTTCTTGGTAAATGGATATTAAACACACTTCTCACTTACTCAATACGCCTTCACAAGAAAAATCACTGCCCCTTCACATTAGGCTAACAAGTTCCTTGATATTTTGTTTTTCATGGCACCTATTTACCTTGATATCATAGGATTGTCATAGTTTCTCATATATGTGATTCAGTACACACACATTTTACATTTTATACTCATTACCCTTATCTAGAAACATCTTTACACCCATCGTACCTTCTTCCAATTGTTAATGCTTCCCATTACTCGCATGGCTTAGTTCAAGTTTTGTTACTATTCAAGATTCTTACTCTCTAACTCCTCAAGTCTGCACACCCAACCTATATTGTGTGCGATCAAATTTAGCATGAATCTCTTTCCCTAATCTACAATACCTAATCTTCATTTGGAAACACTCTACACTTCTTTAATACCCATTATAGAACAACATTAGGTTTATTATAAAATAAATGTGTTCCTACTTAGTCTTTCACATTGTTCTCTTAACTCTTGAAACAAAGTATCTTATATGAGTAGAGCACTAAGTAGCATGACTTACCAATTGGACTAAAGAGTTCCTTCTCATTTTTATCAACCACTCTTCATTGTTCCTTTCCACACTAAAAATTTGAACGTTTGGCTCACATCAAATTAACATATAATCATAACATATATACACCCAAAAACCACGGGACATGGTATATCAACCAAGTAACTTGTTATCTATTTTCCCTTTCTTGAGGATGGTAAGGTTTAACAAGATTTCAACACCAAACTATAGCCTTCTTGACCATTTTTTAAACTTCCATAGCCTTGATACAATCTTTCCCAGAATTCTTGGTTCTTAAATCAACATGTAAGGATTGTGACTCTAGAATAGATAGTTTCGTAATACTTGTTATCTTCTCTATACAAATATATTGATCTTATGACTACCCATGGCATAAACTAAGAATGTACACATAGAAACATTCACTTACATTATTTGATTCCCTTTTCCTTATCCAATACTCATGATATCCATTAACCTTAAGCACTCGTGCCTTGAACTTTGCATAACTTTGTTTCTTGTCACTAATATATTTTGAATCTCCTTCAAGACAACTCTTGAGGTTGTGTCATCCGTGTTCCTTATAGAGACATATATTTATCCTTTCAAAGAGGTTTTATCACATTATATATATATTGATCATGCAATACTATACAAATAAACCCTTATTCACAGTCTTTCTTAGTTTGAATAATCTTACTAATAGGTCAACCAAGAAACTACAGAGCTTCTAGAGCCATTAGGGTTCAAAACAATGAACACGTGCTCTTTTTCCCCTCCTACATACACACACTATCTCCTTTCAAATACTCCCTACAAATTACAATAATGTGGTAGTTAGGGTTCTAACTCATTAACCCCAACCGTGGTTGATCTAACCAAGGAAGATTTTTACCTTAGTTAAGGTCAAGTAATCATGTCCTTAGGTAGAGAGTATGTTTCATGACTCATCTAAGTCATTTATTACACTTTCACTAACACCTAGGCTTAAGAAATACTTATTAGACATTTGAAAATTAAAATTTGAGGTTTTGGAGGAAACCTCTTATTATAAGAAAAAATTCGAATGGACCATTTACATCACAAAGCCTCCAAATGAACTCCACACTCACCTAAAAAGCTAAAACACACCCAAAATTATCTATATACAATGATGTTCCTCCATCATGTATGTTGGAAAACATGGATACTCCATTATAAGAATCATTTGCTAATAATATATTCCTTGCATGTCAATATATGAACCGGGTTTTGCTATTTATCCATGCCCATGAGGAAATATGATTCATGTTAAGTGATAATGGAACCGTATTATAAATGTGAGCTAACTTAGTTGATTTCATGGCTATGGGAGATAACTATTAAATAGTTATAGTTGGCTTTCGTAAATATGGATAGTATGTGAAAGGGATGTCGATATTTTGTGAGACGGTGAACAAATGTGAATTGGGAATAGATATTTTGTGAATCCGGGAATACTTGAATAAATTGGGTATGTCTATTTATCCCATACTTGTGAAATCATTATGGTTTGGGTTGATTTTTATTGTGTTTGTATATAGATGTGAACCAAAGCATATTTGTTTGCAGGACTATGTGAAGAAATCTTAACTAGGTGTTGTTGTTTTTATTTGTCGAGAACAATATATGAACTGGGTTGAATCACATTTCATTTGTATATAGGCCGAAACTTTGTATAGATATTTGCATGGCCATAAGATGAAATATTAACTGGGTATGTTTATGTTTTAAAGAGATAGTTTATATTGTGCATAGTTGTATGCGGATCTCAGTAACTTGTTGAATGATTTAAAAATGTTGAGTTCTAAGTTCTAAGAGCTAATAATGTGTTATATTTGGTTGCATATTTTGAATGAATAATGGGTAGAAAGGTATAGAAGGAAATTTTAGTAGTCTGACAAAATCGATTGAGTATGTTAAAATTCTATTCTAAGCTTGAATACATGAGGAAATGAATAGGAATTAAGTCATTTTAGATTCTAAATAATGAGATAGACATAGGATATGGTAGATGTATGAACTCTAAAATGAGACTAAATGAGTTTCTTTCCATTGTATGAGGTATTATTATATAACTTAATCTTGTCGGATTTGCCTTTTATTCTTTGACACTTATATGTATACAAATGCTGGAAATATGTTGTGGATAGGAGAAGGTATATGATTTATAACAAGACATTATTTTCTTGGGTTATAAAAGATTATAGTAGGTTGCATTTTTATGTTCTCAAGGAGTTCATATGCAGTTGTAAAATAAAAGTTACAGTCATTTAATTAATTGACAATATTACATGGGAATGAGAAGGTCAAAATAGTAAATGGAGTTAGTATACTACGAGTTGTAGGATGAAATATTTTATTTGATTGAGCAGTAATTACATTCAAACATGTGCTCATTTGGAGACTAATTCTTTGAATTATATTGTTTTAATATTACATGTATTGTGGTTATGTGTTTCTATTTAGGAAGGTGAATGAAAATAACTTAGTAGGGACTTTATTTTAGATACAAGAATATTGGTTGATGGATGATTATGAATTGTTATTCCAGATTTACATATTATGATGGCTCTATTGTTGTTATCTTAAAGATAAATCAATGTAAATAGTATCATTAGATCCTTAGTTCAATCAAACCGTTAATATCTTATTATAGCAATTATGTTTAGAGGATAAGAAGTAGTCACATGCCAATTCTTATGAAGCGACACATGTATATTTCATTTTTAATGAATGTACGAGTAAACATTGAAGTTATGAAGTAAGCTCTTGAGTTTATTTTCATACCTTGATGTATATGTTCATAGTGGTCTACCATCTATAGATTTTCTCTCTTCATTAGGTTAAAGTGGATTTGTATGATTTCATAATGAATTTATAAATGAGAAAATGGCTTATGACCCGATGTAAAGTGTAGTTATGAACTTTGTAAAGGATGTTTGTGTTCAAACATTGTAAATTTTGGTGTTTAATAAGTTAAGGAGACCTATTTATAACATTATGAGTAAACGTATAGGTTGTCTACATTTATATTTAAAGACTAAACTTATACAATTTGTTGATATGATAAATTGACAAAGTGTCTTAGTATCTTATGATGAAATAACAAGTTACTACTTACTAGGAGTTCATAATGAAACTTGTATTATGAATGGATTCAAATTAATAATCTCTCGGACACATAAACCTAACTATTTAAAAGAAGGGGTTTTGAAGCTTTTCCCATCCTCTCGAATTCATGTTATAACAATGCCAATAACATAATTTAAGTAATTAACATATTATATCCCTCATGTTGCCACTACAATTTGATCCATGATGTTGGTAACAAAAATTTTGGAGGCTTTGAGAAGCTAAAGTTTGTTAATTAAGTTCTTCCTTTTGGAAGCAACCACCTGAAGTTTCTTCCAATATTTTGTCCAGTATGAAAATTAGGACCTCCTACATGCTTCATAATTTGGGTCTTCACTTGTTACCCACAAAGTTCCTATAAAAACCGGAGATGAAGAGGATTCCATCTCTCATCCTCAAAGTGACCACTTTCTCGTACACCACAAGGCTCATATGCATTTCATCGCCTCCTCCAAATGCTTGATGGGAAATTCCATGAGGTCACCCACCTCCATCTCTCTAAATCCTCTACTACCAATATATTTTTACTACATCAAAACTATAGCCTTGATTATATGTCCCGGTATTAGTGAGTCTATTATGTTGTTATACGAGAAGATCTGAGTCTTTCCAAAAACTAAGCTTTGGATTTAATGAGGGTGTTGAAAGTTTCCATGTAAGGAGGTGGAGTTTACTGAGTGTTTCAACGAAGTGAATAGGACAAGAAAATTGAACTCATTCTCAATCATTCCTTTGAGTTTCATTCAAGGATTAGCTTTTCCATCGGAAGAAAAATCCTATCTCCATGAGGAACAATTGAGCAATGTCTAGTACCATAAGCATATTTCCACCCAAGTAACATCTTGATTAAGGAAATGAATTATGAAGTGAAAAGGGGTTTCATCATGTTCAAGAGTGAAATTTGAAGCTCATATAGTAATTCAAGAGTCATCATATCCTAAATCTTCCATCAAATCTCTTAGAAGCAAGTTGAATTGAGTTAATCAAGCTATCTAAGAACTCAAAACCATCATGTGTGAAGAATCAAGGAGTCATCTTTTCATGGGAGACACATGAGTAAGAAGTTAAACACCTATTAATGTGGTTAATCCTTAATGCTATACCTACATACACATTGATACACCTACATACCACAATATGTCACAATGCTCCAACACTATGTCATCCACATTACAATTCTTTTCACACATCACAAACAATAATTCACACGTGAATTCTTCATAGAATCCACAAGAAGGAGAGAGAATACTCCCATCCCAAACATATCAACATGATCACAAACACGCACAAAGTGACATACACATCACGTGCATTCACAATATCACAATTACGACATGGATCACATCACACTTAAAGCACATTACTCTTCCAATATAAATCATCATCATGCAATACCATCATCTCCATGAAACAACATCATGTAACACCATCACCATCATGTAACATCACCATACAACACCAATCCGGCCCATAGGTTCGAGAGCATGAACCTACGCTCTGATACCAAGTGTAACGACCCAAAAACCACACAAACACGAACAACACAGTAAAAGACAGGATTTTTTTTTTTGACTTGCTTGACACATAACATGACGCAACATGTCATCACCAAGGATACAACTAACTCTGTGAACAACTCGATACAAGGATGGCCATAAAGCAGCACGGAAACGTTCACACCTATCAAGGACAATATACTTTTTTTTACAGAACAACATAGAAGCCCAACCACATGACACTCTCACAGCTAGGGCAAGCCACAGTAAGAAATGATTGGAGGTTATTTATTTTGATAAGACACCCTTTAACTCATGACTTAAGTTTTCAGAAGGATTCAATATATGATTCGCACAAATTCATCTTACCAACTGAGTTATGTTCTTATACACTGTAGAGTAGTTCGCTTAAAGTCTTCTCCTTTATAACCATTATTTGTTTTATATATATTTGTTTGATAAAGATGGTAATTTTCTCTTTTTTTGTTTCTCTATAGATTCTTAAATTCATTTCACATTCAACTTACGATTCGATCATTTAATTTGGCTCTTTGTCCCTTACGACAATCTCCATAAATT
The DNA here is from genome assembly GCA_018340775.1 of Taxus wallichiana var. yunnanensis. Lineage (NCBI taxonomy): Eukaryota > Viridiplantae > Streptophyta > Pinopsida > Cupressales > Taxaceae > Taxus > Taxus wallichiana. The sequence continues at coordinate 864,673,762 of CM031235.1, forward strand.
ACGTAATTATTTTCCATATTTCAAATTGCATACAAAGTTCCTAATTCTCTCGTGCTTTGATGTTAAAATTATGTGTCTCAAACGTTTATTCAATGGTTAAATTTTACCCTTTTTACACAAGTGAATTTGGCATGATGTCGAAATAAATCTTAGGACTTAAGGGAGATTTAGATTCAAGATACATGTTCCCATAAACATTCTTTGATCATGGTATCTTTATTTCCCTATCATAGTTAATATAGTTCAAAACAACTTGTTGAATCCATTCAACATTTCCACATCAAGAAATTTTATTTGGATTCATATATATATTTTGTTTTCTCAAAGTTTGATCTCACCAAGGACAATTCATATTCTTTTTAACACATGAAAATTTCTAATTGAGTTATACGGACTCCAAGAGTGACATTATACCTAACTTCAAATCTCGTTTTACTCTTATATGCTTTACTCTTACATCGCACTATTGTCTCATTGTTAGCATTGTTTTATAACATTTGTAAACAAAATAACACATACTTTTCACTACTACGAGTGTAATCTAGCACGAGACATCCCATTTCTTTGCTCTTATACACTACATTATTAAACACATGCTGCAACCAAGACATCCACTTGTGTCATTTAAATCCCACCATGAGATAAATCATAGGAATATCACCTACTACCTTTGTTCGGTTTGGGCCACTCACTAGGTACAAGGGCAAGTAGGCATAAGGGATAAAGAGAACATTTTTTTACACTTCTCTTAAGTCAATATATTTTAAATACAATTGCATTTTCTAATATTTATGAACAATTTCCACCCATAAGTTAAACCCTTAATCAACTAAGGTTTGGTTTAATTCCAATTGTACCTAAGGATCAACTCCCAACTACATATGAGTTTAAGGTGAGAGGAAAAATTTATGCTAAACGACCTTCAAGAAAGACCAAGGTAACCCATTTATCTGTGAGGAACTAAAGAGATCATTAACAAGAGTTTAAGTCATAGGATAACTATTTCACTATCTCCATTTGTGTTAGTCCAAGAGGGTTTGCTCTATGTTTAATGTTGGTTCCCATGAGTGTTACCTTAAGAAAATCACATTCTCCTTACTACACACACATTTTATAATCCTATAAACCACATACTCTGGAGAATGTTGGACCATGTCATGCCTATTCATCGGGTTCACGAGAACACGCTAAGCATATAAGCTATGACGATGAGCTCATACTTGTGATCTTAGTTATTTAATCTAGAAGGTGTTATCAAGTGTAAGGATTTTCATTTTTACTAAGGTTTTAGTTTTCTATGTTAAGAGAAATCATACAAGAAGAGTAGTTATACACGAATTTTATATTAGGGTTGACCATTGTGATTAGATTCCTTTATTACATTTTCAGGTAAGAGACACAACACCAATTATTTAACCGTTTATTGCACACTTGAAATGCACTATAAAATAATAAATTCAATTTCATTTACATAATTAGTACGCCTGAGTTGGCCTAATGGTGAAGAACATGTGCTCTTGAAATAGAGGTCACAAGTTCAAATCCTGTAGGGGGTAGGGTATGTACGCCTTGTTTGTATGTGAAGTTAGTTGCCTCCGCATGTGAGTACGAGGTAGTCCCATATCTTTATAAGCCGCTTGTAGACCCAAAACAAGCCACCCCACGGCATCGTGGACTGTAAAAACCTATTATTATTATTATTATTATTATTATTATTATTTAACATACACATCCAACCCCTTTTTTTCTTTTTATTTTTAATATATTAAAATCGAATCAAAATGGCACCTATGATTTAATGCACATTTCCCAAGGCATTCCTAAAACTAGCATCTCATGCATATTACCAAATTTTAAATATAAAATTTTCTATTACATTGTAATTACATTAAACATATATACATTTTCCAATAAAATATATAAATTACAATAATAAATAATGAATTACACCACGCCTTTTCGACATCTTTCTTGAATCTTGTAAAACCATGTGAGTATAAATCAATGATAAATCAATGGCATGGCATCCACCTAGATCTAGCATAATTAACTTTTTTAGTTTCCATTTACATAATAATAATAATTTGCATTCAAAATGAGAGGGTTAGAGACACATTTTATTTTATTTTAGTTCATTTTTAACCAATGAGAAAGAAAGAAATAGGGAAGAGAGAGAAACACTATTTTTCCAAAAGTTCAATTTCACACAACAAGTCACACGGTAGAATTTCAAATTTTTATTTGCAAAGTGTCAACAATTTTCCATGGTGGTTTCGTAACTTTGACAGAGAGGTCCTACAAATTTCTTTTTATGTTTTCCTGCTAGTTGCAAAGGCGTTCAAATAGGCTCGGAGGCTAAGAAACCACTTTCAAACATTTCTCTCGATGAGAAAACACACCACGAGTAAGCTTATATTTATCCTCATATACACTAATAATTCACGGAAATGACGGAATACAGGCGCGCGAGCAGGTTTACGATTGGTAGCTGGTTTTCAAGGCCATCGGTCGTAATTGGCCTAGTTGCAAACGATCAAAAGTTAGCTCGAGGGCTCAAGAAAACCACATCCAAAACTAATGTTCAATGGAAAAATTGCAACAAGAAATTTCCTACAAGTTCCTCTATATATGGAGAATTTTTCAAAGTCAACGGATCGAGAACCGTAACGGGCTTCAAGCCAGCGACAAGTTTTCTAGAGGCACTTGTCAGTAATGGTATAGTTTGACCTAGTCAAACTGTGACCAAAGGCCTACAAAATGCCTTTGCCAAACTATCAAGAAGATTGTTTTCCCCAAACATAGGTTTCGAGAAATTTTTCTAGTACAAATACTAGAGGTTTGTGAAGGCGGATAAGCATTTCGTTGTCTAGGATTCAAGCGGTGGTGATCAAAACCCAACTTTTCAATTTTAAAGCAACTTCCTAAAAGCAAAAACGGAGTAACAGGGCTCCTAGAGGAGCGATAAAGAGAGTATGAACATTCGATTGGGGTCGAACTTAAATCTTGAGGAAACTCTCCTCATGACAAGAACACTAACTAGACTTTACATCCCCTTTTCGGGTGTCAAAGGTTGTTTTAAGGGTCTATGAATATCATGATTTACTAGCTTTTAGTATGGAATAATTAGTGGGTTTACGAGGGAACAAACTCACTTGTCAATAAAAGTGTGTTACAGCTCTCTAAAATGGTTACGAAGTTTTCCAAATCATGTGTGAAGGAGGTTTTAACTTTTTCCTTGACCAACAAGTGTTATTAAGGTTACATAAGTACCGGATGACATTTTACCGTTTTGCCAAAACAAGATTATACAAAATAGTGGAATTCATGATAAACCAAAAGTTTTTAAAATTATTACTCTCGCAAATGGAAAAAATAAAGTACGAGAATTATAAAGGACAAAGTGAGATGGTCAAAATGGGAATTTGGTTCTGCATGTCAATTAGGAATTTCTTTAAATGGTTTGCATGGTTTCAAAAAACTTGTCAATGAGCATATCATGAAACCGTCGTACTCCATAAATCCACGTTGCGATGCCACGTCCGGCCCGGTGACCATACTCCATATGTGCTAACCGGTCCCAAGACCATCCAAACCCCCTTTTTGGTAGTTTTCAAATGCCTTTTCAACCGATCCACAGAAGCACATGCTCCCTTCCCTCAAAACAAGAAAAAAATAAAATATAGGCAACCCGGTCATGACCATTGAAATCCCCCAATACATAAGCCATAAATCGTACAAGAGTTTGAATGCATGTTAGGGGGTCAAAATGTCCACGTATAAAGGAGATCCAAGTCATTGTATTCACCTGTTGGGAGTGCACACATATTGCATACATGCAACAGTTGTAGAAATTTGGCTTTGCATTGGTCAATTATATTTGCTTGAAAGTTTCTAAAGCCTCCTTTTTAATAGATCCATATCCTGCAATCAATGAGAAAACATTTGCACCCCACCTATAACCAAACATCGCTTTGAGTTGCATATCTTTTTGGCATTCTATCAAATAGTTCCCACGTCTTGCGTAGGGTTCCACATTTACATACATGTCCCACAGGGAACTTGCAACTATGATGTCTAATGAAAATATTTATTATGCTTTGAAGGATGAGTAAATCTCTCATTTTGGCATAGGAAGAATGGTGAAAAAGACAAAATCCTCATAAGTATGTGATGGGTAACAGGGAAGGAAATTTCATTGTCTCAAACAATAGATCAACTACTTGTAAAAAAACAAGTAGGAAACATTCATGAGGGGGGATATAATGCACACTACACAATGATTTGCGGTTTCATTTCCTCTCGAAACCAATTGAAACTAATTAACACATGCAAAAATCAAAATCAATTCATTTGAATAAATTCATTTAAGAGATATCATGTGCATAAGAGTGATTTAACCAATATTGGTTTTGATTGGAGGATGGATAATAGTTTTAGCTCGGTTTAACCCAATTTCATGCAATGTTCGATTATTTAATGTGGCCCATAGACCCGGTGATCACCGTAATTGTTGAATTACCACTAAGTGTCAATGTTAACACTTTGGTTTCCTTGTGGTTTTGGCGTTGGATTCCAAATAAAGTGCTGAATCATTTGCAAGGAAGTGACATGTTGAAAAACCTTCCCACCTGTCACACTTGACATTCCATACTCCACTCCTTCACTTGCCCATGTGCCTTGCCAGGTTTTCCCATGCCTTCATGCCACCTCCCATCCACTCTTCTCAACTCTATTAACTGCCCTCTTTTTTTAATTTTTTTTTGTTAAAATTTTTAGGCACTACAAAGTGTGTAGCATCCTACTCTTTTATTCCTAAAAATTGATATTTAATAAGCAATTAATTTACCATGGTCGATTGTATGAGGTCACCAATTGGGAGTCTTAGCTCGCACAACAAATCTATTAATTTTGATATCATTATTGGATTACGATTGTAAAAGTTGATTGGTATTTGTTAAAAATAGTATGAAAAGAAAGGATACTAAATTTGGTATGTGCTTATATTGTTGAATGAAGGCATGAGAATATATAGGAACTAGTTGTTTTTGGTAGCGTATGCATCATTAATACATGGATACATATTTAAATGATGTCGATGGAAGCTTAAACTTTTAAATGCTACATGGTTAATACAACATGGAGATATATAAATATGTATAGGTGAATGGTTATTAAAAATATGGTTTAGACTTCAATGGTCCATGGCATATTAAAAGGGGACATGGAAAACCTAGACCTAATGGCGGAACATCATACGAGCCAAGCTTGAGTGATCGAGGAGCAAAGGTAGGAAGTATGGCTTATGTGGCGGAGTAACGTGTAAGTAATAAGAATTGCATTGAAAATAATGTGAAGATTGTATGGAGTACACGGAAAAATTAATAGGGTGGCGGGTTTTAGGCTTTAGGCATTTATTGTGGTTGTGTTAGATATGTGTCAACAAAGTTAATTTTAGATCCCTTTGCGGCGGGGTTTGTACCTCACTTCCAAAAGGGGTTTTGGAGGAGCTTACCCCGAATCATGTCGTAAGGGGGTATTAACGATTCAATACTTTTTTCGAGAAAGATGAATCCAACGGAATTCTATTTTTATGAAGGAAAATCCTAATGGTGTTTTTCCACTCAATTTTTAGGAGGAGGAATCATAAATGTACTTCATTAATTGGATGTATATATTTTGGTGGAGATCTAAAGTTTCTTGTAACGAGTTTGCATGTAATATGTTCATATTGAGTTGATAAAATCTTGATATCTTACACCGTGGATGTTTCCTAAGCACTCAGTTGGGGTTTTACCACATAAATCTAGTGTTCATCTCTTGCATGTTTGGTATTTTGTATATTTCATTTATCTCTATCTCTGTAAACTGTTATTTTGTTATTCAACTTTATGTGTATTCATTGCTTTGCAAAGTTTGTGGTTTCCTAATAGGCGGACTCCTCGAGAGAAGTTAGCTTCTCCGAGAAGCCAACTCCAAACCATTCAAATTCATTCTCTTTGTCCATTTTGTTGTTTTGGTTCTATGTTATTTTTGTGGGAGATGGAGATAATGGAATATCTCCTCCATTGTGCTTGTTTTTTTGGCCATGGGCATGATTTGAGCTCGAATATGGATTTATCACATTGTAAAGGGAATATTTCACTTTCATTAATGTGGTTTCTAATTATAAAGGAGGTTTCGGGAGGAAGAAAGTGATGTTTGGAAACACCGTGCATAAACTAGGCATGAGCTCCTTCCTTACTCTCGGTAAGATGTTTGTTATGACTTGATATTCATGAACTGGTAATTTATTTTGTTATGTATTGATGTAAAGAATGATGTAGATTCAACAACCAAATCAAATGTTAGAACAATTACTTGATTCAAAACCATACCATTTTCACTTTCCCACATAAGCCAAAACTTGCATTTTATCACCAATACAATTGATTTAAAGCTTAAAATTCTTCACACCTGTTATATTTCACCTATCAACAATATACAAATTCTTAACAAAGTTTCAAACCTTCAAATTCACTCGATCTCTCTCTAGACCTTCATTTTTACTATTAACCCTCTAAAAGTACATTTTCTGATGTAGGATCCACATTTTTGGGAATTAAGACTCACTAGTAAGTTTTTCAACTACCCATTAAGCTCATTAGAGACCCTACAAAGTTTCATCCCTCAAAAAATTACAAATTTTCTTTTATTCTCTCTCTCTCGTTTTTGCCTAGGTCTCTCTTTTTGGCCCTAGTTTCGTGCAAATCATTATGCTCGGAGAAAAAACTACCAAATTCTATGCCAAAGTAAAAATTGTTCCAGATACCCATTTTCCTCTTGTGTTTTGTGCAAATTTCATGGCCTAACTCTCTCTCTATCACTCCCACCACATTTTTCTCCTTTTCTAAGTCTCTACTAGTCATAAATAGGGTTTCATGTCTTTTATAGGGTTTCATCATAATCTCATTGTTTCCACATCTCCAAATCCCTCAATTACTTAAGTTAAACATGTTCAAGGACTTTTCACATCTCTTTCGCTCTTGCATCTTGGTTCTTACCACTTTTCCACCTTTAGTACTCTTTAAGGCTTCTTAGGGTTTGAATGAGCTTATTATGGTTTGTCACTTCCTCTTAAATTTATATCTTCTAAACACCTTTTTCCACCTTTAATCAACTTGTTCAAGCTACTTACAATACTCCTTTTCTTGTTCCATCATCATTTTGTGTTCATTCTATATTTTGGGTTACTTGGCCTTATTGTTTCTCATAACCCTTAGCTTCTTCTAACTTTGTTTTAGGCCTTTTCACTTCAAGATTTCTAAAGATCATTTTCTCTACCCTTTACCATTACCTTAACTTCTAAACTTCCTCTTAACCATTTCCAATTATGCCAAGTCTTCCTCAATCTTATTTAGCTTTACCTTGTTCATTTACACACTAGAGCACTTTATGGCTCTTGAGAGGATTATCACAAAGATTGTTATGAACTCTTCTTGGTAAATGGATATTAAACACACTTCTCACTTACTCAATACGCCTTCACAAGAAAAATCACTCCCCCTTCACATTAGGCTAACAAGTTCCTTGATATTTTGTTTTTCATGGCACCTATTTACCTTGATATCATAGGATTGTCATAGTTTCTCATATATGTATTTGTACACACACATTTTACATTTTATACTCATTACCCTTATCTAGAAACATCTTTACACCCATCGTACCTTCTTCCAATTGTTAATGCTTCCCATTACTCGCATGGCTTAGTTCAAGTTTTGTTACTATTCAAGATTCTTACTCTCTAACTCCTCAAGTCTGTGCACACCCAACCTATATTGTGTCTCGATCAAATTTAGCATGAATCTCTTTCCCTAATCTGCTGAAATACCTAATCTTCATTTGGAAACACTCTACACTTCTTTAATACCCATTATAGAACAACATTAGGTTTATTATAAGATAAATGTGTTCCTACTTAGTCTTTCACATTGTTCTCTTAACCTTGAAACAAAGTATCTTATATGAGTAGAGCACTAAGTAGCATGACTTACCAATTGGACTAAAGAGTTCCTTCTCATTTTTATCAACCACTCTTCATTTTCCTTTCCACACTAAAAATTTGAGCGTTTGTCTCACATAAAATTAACATATAATCATAACATATATACACCTGAAACCACAGGACATGGTATATCAACCAAGTAACTTGTTATCTATTTTCCCTTTCTTGAGGATGGTAAGGTTTAACAATATTTCAACACCAAACTATAGCCTTCTTGACCATTTTGTAAACTTCCATAGCCTTGATACAATCTTTCCCAAAATTCTTGGTTCTTAAATCAACATGTAAGGATTGTGACTCTAGAATAGATAGTTTGAGATACTTGTTATCTTCTCTATACAAATATATTGATCTTATGACTATCCATGGCATAAACTAAGAATGTACACATAGAAACATTCACTTACATTATTTGATTCCCTTTTCCTTATCCAATACTCATGATATCCATTAACCTTAAGCACTCGGGCCTTGACTTTGCATAACTTTGTTTCTTGTCACTAATATATTTTGAATCTCCTTGAAGACAACTCTTGAGGTTGTGTGTCATCCGTGTTCCTTATAGAGACATATATTTATCCTTTCAAAGAGGTTTTATCACATTATATATATATATATATATATATATATATATATTGATCATGCAATACTATACAAATAAACCCTTATTCACAGTCTTTCTTAGTTTGAATAATCTTACTAATAGATCAACCAAGAAACTACAAATCTTAGAGCCATTAGGGTTCAAAAACAATGAACACGTGATCTTTTTCCCCTCCTACATACACACTATCTCCCTTTCAAATACTCCCTACAAATTACAATAATGTGGTAGTTAGGGTTCTAACTCATTAACCCCAACCGTGGTTGATCTAACCAAGGAAGATTTCTACCTTAGTTAAGGTCAAGTAATCATGTCCTTAGGTAGAGAGTATGTTTCATGACTCATCTAAGTCATTTATTACATTTTCACTAACACCTAAGCTTAAGAAATACTTATTAGACATTTGAAAATTAAAATTTGAGGTTTTGGAGGAAACCTCTTATTATAAGAAAAAAATTCCAAATGGACCATTTACATCACAAAGCCTCCAAATGAACTCCACACTCACCTAAAAGCTAAAACACACCCAAAATTATCTATATACAATGATGTTCCTCCATCATGTATGTTGGAAAACATGGATACTCCATTATAAGAATCATTTGCTAATAATATATTCCTTGCATGTCAATATGTGAACTGGGTTTTGCTTATTTATCCATGCACATGAAGGAAATATGATTCATGTTAAGTGATAATGGAACGTATTATAAATGTGAGCTAACTTAGTTGATTTCATGGCTATGGGAGATAACTATTAAATAGTTATAGTTGGCTTTAAATGTAAATATGGATAGTATGTGAAAGGGATGTCGATATTTTGTGAGACGGTGAACAAATGTGAGCTGGGAATAGATATTTTGTGAATGGGAATACTTGAATAAATTGGGTATGTCTATTTATCCCATCTTTGTGAAATCATTATGGTGCAGGTTGATTTTTATTGTGTTTGTATATAGATGTGAACCGAGTATATTTGTTTGCGGGACTATGTGAAGAAATCTTAACTAGGTGTTGTTGTTTTTATTTGTTGAGAACAATTTCTAAACTAGGTTGAATCACATTTCATTTGTATATAACCTTGCAAACTTTGTATAGATATTTGCATGGCCATAAGATGAAATATTAACTAGGTATGTTTATGTTTTAAAGAGATAGTTTATATTGTGCATAGTTGTATGCGGATCTGTAACTTGTTGAATGATTTAAAAATGTTGAGTTCTAAGTTCTAAGAGCTCATAATGTGTTATATTTGGTTGCATATTTTGAATGAATAATGGGTAGAAAGGTATAGAAGGAAATTTTAGTCATACAACAAATTGAGTATGTTAAAATTCTATTCTAACCTTGAATACATGAGGAAATGAATAGGAATTAAGTCATTTTAGATTCTAAATAATGAGATAGACATAGGATATGGTAGATGTATGAACTCTAAAATGAGACTAAATGAGTTTCTTTCCATTGTATGAGGTATTATTATATAACTTAATCTTGTCGGATTTGCCTTTTATTCTTTGACACTTATATGTGTACATCTGGAAATATGTTGTGGATAGGAGAAGGTATATGATTTATAACAAGACATTATTTTCTTGGGTTATAAAGATTATAGTAGGTTGCATTTTTATGTTCTCAAGGAGTTCATATGCGGTTGTAAAATAAAAGTTCTGATCATTTAATTAATTGACAATATTACATGGGAATGAGAAGGTCAAAATAGTAAATGGAGTTAGTATACTACTAAGGTTGTAGGATGAAATATTTTATTTGATTGAGTAGTAATTACATTCAAACATGTGCTCATTTGGAGACTAATTCTTTGAATTATATTGTTTTAATATTACATGTATTGTGGTTATGTGTTTCTATTTAGGAAGGTGAATGAAAATAACTTAGTAGGGACTTTATTTTTAGATACAAGAATATTGGTTGATGGATGATTATGAATTGTTATTCTAGATTTACATATTATGATGGCTCTATTGTTGTTATCTTAAAGATAAATCAATGTAAATAGTATCATTAGATCCTTAGTTCAATCAAATCATTAATATCTTATTATAGCAATTATGTTTGGAGGATAAGAAGTAGTCACATGCCAATTCTTATGAACTCGACACATGTATATTTCATTTTTAATGACTGTATGCAGTAAACATTGAAGTTATGAAGTAAGCTCTTGAGTTTATTTTCATACCTTGATGTATATGTTCATAGGGTCTACCATCTATAGATTTTCTCTCTTCATTAGGTTAAAGTGGATTTGTATGATTTCATGATGAATTTATAAATGAGAAAATGGCTTATGACCACGATGTAAAGTGTAGTTATGAACTTTGTAAAGGATATTTGTGTTCAAACATTGTAAATTTTGGTGTTTAATAAGTTAAGGAGACCTATTTATAACATTATGAGTAAACGTATAGGTTGTCTACATTTATATTTAAAGACTAAACTTATACAATTTGTTGATATGATAAATTGACAAAGTGTCTTAGTATCTTATGATGAAATAACAAGTTACTACTTACTAGAGTTCATAATGAAACTTGTATTATGAATGGATTCAAATTAATAATCTCTCGAACCTATAAACCTAACTATTTAAAAAGAAGGGGGTTTTGAAGCTTTTCCCATCCTCTGAATTCATGTTAACAATGCCAATAACTTAATTTAAGTAATTAACATATTATATCCCTCATGCTGCCACTGATTTGATCCATGATGTTGGTAACAAAAATTTTGGAGGCTTTGAGAAGATAAAGTTTGTTAATTAAGTTCTTCCTTTTGGAAGCAACCAGACAAGTTTCTTCCAATATTTTGTCCAGGCGCGAAAATTAGGACCTCCTACATGCTTCATAATTTGGGTCTTCACTTGTTACCCACAAAGTTCCTATAAAAAAGCGGAGATGAAGAGGGATTCCATCTCTCATCCTCAAAGTGACCACTTTCTCGTACACCACAAGGCTCATATGCATTTCATACGCCTCCTCCAAATGCTTGACGGGAAATTCCATGAGGTCACCCACCTCCATCTCTCTAAATCCTCTACTACCACTATCTTTTTACTACATCAAAACTATAGCCTTGATTATATGTCCCAGTATTAGTGAGTCTATTATGTTGTTATACGAGAAGGCGAGTCTTTCCAAAACTAAGCTTTGGATTTAATGAGGGTGTTGTAAGTTTCCATGTAAGGAGGTGGAGTTTACGGTGTTTCAACGAAGTGAATAGGACAAGAAAATTGAACTCATTCTCAATCATTCCTTTGAGTTTCATTCAAGGATTAGCCTTTCCATCGGAAGAAAAATCCTATCTCCATGAGGAACAATTGAGCAATGTCTAAGTACCATAAGCATATTTCCACCCAAGTAACATCTTGGTTAAGGAAATGAATTATGAAGTGAAAAGGGTTTCATCATGTTCAAGAGTGAAATTTGAAGCTCATATAGTAATTCAAGAGTCATCATATCCCTGAATCTTCCATCAAATCTCTTAGAAGCAAGTTGAATTGAGTTAATCAAGCTATCTAAGAACTCAAAACCATCATGTGTGAAGAATCAAGGAGTCATCTTTTCATGGGAGACACATGAGCAAGAAGTTAAACACCTATTAATGTGGTTAATCCTTAATGTTATACCTACATAAACATTGATACACCTACATACCACAATATGTCACAATGCTCCAACACTATGTCATCCACATTACAATTCTTTTCACACATCACAAACAATAATTCACACGTGAATTCTTCATAGAATCCACAAGAAGGAGAGAGAATACTCCCATCCCAAACATATCAACATGATCACAAACACGCCTGAAAGTGACATACACATCACGTGCGTTCATGATATCACAATTACGACATGGATCACATCACACTTAAAGCACATTACTCTTCCAATATAAATCATCATCATGCAATACCATCATCTCCATGAAACAACATCATGTAACACCATCACCATCATGTAACATCACCATACAACACCAATCCGGCCCATAGGTTCGAGAGCATGAACCTACGCTCACGATACCAGTGAAACGACCCAAAAACCACACAAACCACGAACAACACATTAAAAAAGACATGATATTTTTTTTTTTGACTTGCTTGACACATAACATGTCGTCACCAAGTGATACAACTCAACAACTCGATACTGAGGATGGCCATAAAAGCGGCACTTCACACCCACTCGAGGACAATATACTTTTTTTTGCAGACAACATAGAAGTCCAACCACATGACACTCTCACGGTAGGGCAAGCCACAAAGAAATGATTGGAGGTTATTTATTTTGATAAGACACCCTTTAACTCATGACTTAAGTTTTCGAAAGGATTCAATATATGATTCGCACAAATTCATCTTACCAAGCGAGTTATGTTCTTATACAACACCGTAGAGTAGTTCACTTAAATCTTCTCCTTTATAACCATTATTTGTTTTATATATATTTATTTGATAAAGATGGTAATTTAATTCCACAAGGCCATCTATTCACACTTACATTACTAGAACTCGTTCATGCCCTTATGACAACATCGGTTCACGTTCAACAAACTTAAGAGAAAATTACAAGGCACCTTGGATAAAGTTAAAGGAAGAAGGTCAAATGAATTCACCCTTAAGATGTCATTAGTTTTTACTGAGGTTTAATTGGAGCTTGAGGTTTTATACGTAATTATTAACGCTTTTACTTAGGCTTCACCGAAAGAGCTTATCAAGAGGAAACTACTTACTTTTAAATAGGTGAGAGATAAATTGAGTGGTTTCAAAATTTTCTTCTCTTACTTGTTAAATCTTATTAGATACTAGCCATTGTTTTCCTTTAAGCTTGTCTTTAGCGTTCACCAAAAGAGTAGTGTTTACTAGTTCGGTTAGGGATAACACGTTATAAAAATCACTTTGCAAGGATGGTCTCACTCTTGATTACTTAAGGTATTGTTTGTTTACAAGGATCTAAACCACAACATATTTCTTTGAATAAAACTTTTAGGTAACTTCATAAGGAAAAGCCACCCCATTAAAGCTTACATATAACCCATCAATACAAAGTCTTAGAAAGATTTAAACTAACACTTAATTCTCAAGATCAAAGTTTTACAATGCTTATGCCGGTGAGGAGATTGAATATTATTTCTCACTAAGAAGAGTCACTAGCAAAATACAAAAAGGACAAAACTACTACTTCACGTAATTCTCCAGAACAATTCCAGGCAAGAGGTCATATAAACTCTCTTTACAAGCAATGTTACACAATTTACAACACATTGGACATTTTTACAAGGAACTTCATAAATTGTACTGATGAACCTTTAACACTCTTTTCCTCTAGTCTACTCACATAATCCATCTGCACAAATATTAACTAGAGTCATTTATTCGGCTGAGCATGTTAAGACTACCCATTATGACAGTGAAGCTAACATTTTATAATATCATGGAAGTAAAATTCTAAACTCAAGAATGGATCAAATCACAAACCACTAATCAATATGTTTCACAAGATGAAGAGATTTATACCAGCCAACAAGGAGGAATCCCAATATTCAAGTGAGAGAAATATTCCAAAGATAATCGAGGGGAGACCTTATTGGTGAAGACAACAAGGTGAGAGTATTAAGATTTCAGTCATGTAATCCTACGGATTACGTGATTGAAATCTAACACCCAAACATCATTCTATTATTATTAACCAAAAGGATAAAGATCAGTTAAATGACTTAACATATTCAAAATTGCTTGGTAACAAGACTGCATTAACACACATCCTTGTTTTAGGAAGAATATAGGCCCCACCATATATGAACACAAATCGAGTCAAAGATTAAAGTTAACTTCACTGATTGAATAAACCAACATACATATAATACTCACAACACAAAAATTGAATCTGAAGATTCAAAATGCCAAGTAATTCTCACCGAACCTAATTATTTTTCTTCAAGAAGTTAAATAAATTAGATTCTATCCAACTAAATTACATTCAACAACTATAGTTGGATTACACAAGCAAGGATCAAGAAGAAGTCTTTTCACCAAAGGTTGTTATTATCTTACATCACATAAATAGTAATAAACCCGTAATCCACCACTCGTATGATCATTGTAAGAGTTAAGGACTTAGCTCACTAAAATATGGCCCGAGTCGATTCCTACCTTTTCCATTTTCATACAAGTCTAACCCAATTCGAAGAAAGGTAACCATTCTATTTTCATACATGCCTTAGTCAACACTTACTCAGAAAGTCCCTACTGAATTATTGAAGGTTTGCTAAGCTCAAAATGGATTTAATAGAAACCCATTTCATTCGATACTTGAATTTAAACAAGCAAGGGATAGTCTGTTGAAAATATAAGTGAATCGACACAAGATCCTCTACCGTGACCCAACTCGAGTCACCAATCACAAGGTTAACAGTCAGCGAAGGAGGAATACAAAGCAAAATACTCTTCCTACGAACTATGCCTTCTCTTCCATCTCTAAAACAACATATGAATAGTTTGGGCATACCCATCTATTTCACGACAGTCTACTCGACCTATCCTCATAGTCGCTCCAAAGAAAAAACATCGCTACTACACGAATTGAACTCTTTTATCTTATGATACTGATGTCTCAGTTCGGATCATGAACTCAATTTTCATCTTATAGGCCTCTAAGAAAACATCATGCTCACTATGTCTCACGTATTGCACCAAGAAAAGCTTTTACCAGGATCAAACGTTTAGCCTAAAGCGGCCATGAGTCGACAAATCTACAAATATCCACTAACGTTATTCATGGCTCAAGTTTATATCTGCTACTGCTGGTTTAGAAATCGAACTCAACGGCCATTGTTCACTATCGTCTCTAAATGTCACCCGAATTTTAAGAATTAAGCAGGAAAGCACCCCGGTTAAAGATCTAACACCCACGGTATAAACTTCAACCATTATTTTGCTATCACATAGCAGTTACTCTTTTATTTCGAAAAGGAAAAAAACGAGGCAGAAAAGAAATGTATACATCTTTATCACGATTCTATCAGGTATGAAAAACAAACAACTCCCAACAGTCCTTCCTTTCCTTCAATCTGGGTCGATTCACAAGGAAAAGCAGAAGCCCATTCTAAATGCCATAATGGATAAAAACAAAAAGAAGGACATTGATTCATGACATAATAAAAGGGTAGCGAGAAGATTGCGAGGGCGGGTTTAACATACCCGGTTTAAAACGCCATCTCCATATGCATATGATTGTTTCAATGCCTTTGCCCTTAACCCAAAGTGCTCTGAGCTCGTCTTCAGCGCCACATTCACGCGGTGAAAAAAGCTACAACCCAACCCCATGATTTGAAGCTCGAACACAAGACATAATGATTACATCACGCTCCACGGCTCTGGAAGGCATCTACCGTAATGATAAATAAACCTTTTCCTTCATTAGATTGGGGATAGCATCAAACTCTCGGTGCAAACATTACAACCAGTAGCTTGTAAGGTGTGATAATTCCAACAGAAAATTTATGCTGCCAACTTGGTGAGTCGTTGAAGAAGCTCATATAATAGCAAAGCAAATTGTGTTTCATGAATATTCTGATATGAAACAGATCGGCCTCTATGAGGTTCTCTTCCATGGGTTACATCGTGCAACAAGTAAGATCTCAATAGAGAATCTTTGTAAATAAATTTCATCGAGTCTTTGGTAACACCCTCAAAGTGTCACATAATCGATTTTGAAGAAACAAACTCGGTACATGTTCGGATCGAAAATATCCTGCTACCTTCATCTCCCAAGACATTTTCTCCAACATTGCATAGATCTCTTGTGCCCGTGGGTGTGATCTGTCACCTTGAAGGAGAATCCCGAATTTGAGGATGCAGTCGATGCTGAATAGATAACAACAAAGTTGGACAACCTGCTTGTTGGAGCGCTCAAAAAGGCTTCTACTATATCTTTGCAACATGCCTTTGCTGCTAATTACTATCATGCGGAGTGATTCTTGTGGATCCCCAAAAGAACACACCTTACAGCTCCCAAGGAAAGTGGAGGTAACACGCCTACTTCCCTAGCTTGTAGCTTCATCTATAACCACCATATCAAACCCATGGGCTAGGCGCTAGAATAACTTCAGTCGATCTAGAAATAGTAGTGAACGCAATCTCAGCCTCACTTGCAAAACTTGCCTCAAGATTTGATCGAGCTTCTTCCATGTTAAATTCACCACCTGGACGGAGGCGACTTTCCAAAATGAAAAGGAAAGACAACTCAACAAAACTTTATCTCGTTCTTCTACTACAGCTGCAAGATTTTGCAACAACGATCACGGCGTGTGGTTGCGCGTGCAACCAGAACATCAGGATCAACACCAACGGTTCCTTGGGATCGCCCTGCGGCAGCTATCACACTTAACTCTCTCTGGAGGCCACTGATTTTCTGAGATAAGTTTACTTCTCTACCCTGTAGCTGCTGCATATAGCCAATTACTTCCTCACGGCACTTTCCAGGAGAATTTCAGTTCTACGCTCCACTCGACATGCCTGGCAAAGATGATTTTGACAACCCACACCCACCCTCGCAACATCAGGGTGATAGACCTTCATTTCACCATCAATGAATCCACTATCCAGAACACGCTGTAGCAATTCATCTGTTGCAGCATTTGATGGAGCGCAAACAAGCATTCGTGGTTTAGGGCAGAAAACAACAGGTAGACCACGTGAGACAGCAGATTGCAAGTCAACATTTTAATAAATGGGGCATGTGCGGCCACCAACCAGGAAGTTGAACATGCCAAGAAAGGTGCGGGGGTTTTTTAATGCAATGGCAGGTGGCCATTAAAGCCACCCACCTCCCGGTACCAAGGAAACAAAGTCAAAAAAACATTAACCTTTCCTTCCCCACGCCAAACGTGGTACACAAGGAGATCAAAAGGGAGAGACAAGGTAGGTTGGGGACATAAAAATCTATATTTAAAATTAGTAATTTAAAACAATTCTAAGATTGCGGATCGGTCGGCCAGGAGGAGAAACGGGTTTGAGTAATTAAATGAAATATTTACGCGAACGCCACTCCCAAACCGTGGCGCCACCACAAAACATACTCTTCCTCATTTACACAATGAGGCTCGATCAGCGGGAGCGACAAACAAATCAAAAGGATAGTTTAACGATAACAGAGGATGATATCGATAACAATCGATATAAAGAAGGTAATAATAAAATACAATCGTTGATCGATAATACAATCATAATGTCATTATTATTATTATTATCATTATTATCATTTTACAGCTTGTAAAATAATTATCAATTATAGTCATAATGGTCAGCAATCGAGGTCGACGAAGGCACAACGACACTCCATGCTTAGCACTCGATCGCCACAGGATGAACAGGTGTAACGTAGAACAGGGCATTACAATTTGGGTCTTGACTTGTTACCCACAAAGTTCTGTAAAAAAGCTAGAGATGCAGAGGGATTCCATCTCTCATCCTCAAAGTGACCACTTTCTAATACACCACAAGGCTCATATGCATTTCATACGCCTCCTCCAAATGCTTGACGGGAAATTCCATGAGGTCACCCACCTCCATCTCTCTAAATCCTCTACTACCACTATCTTTTTACTACATCAAAACTATAGCCTTGATTATATGTCCCGATATTAGTGAGTCTATTATGTTGTTATACGAGAAGATCGAGTCTTTCCAAAACTAAGCTTTGGATTTAATGAGGGTGTTGTAAGTTTCCATGTAAGGAGGTGGAGTTTACGGTGTTTCAACGAAGTGAATAGGACAAGAAAATGGAACTCATCCTCAATCATTCCTTTGAGTTTCATTCAAGGATTAGCCTTTCCATCGGGAAGAAAAATCCTATCTCCATGAGGAACAATTGAGCAATGTCTGAGTACCATAAGCATGTTTCCACCCAAGTAACATCTTGGTTAAGGAAATGAATTATGAAGTGAAAAGGGGTTTCATCATGTTCAAGAGTGAAATGTGAAGCTCATATAGTAATTCAAGAGTCATCATATCTTGAATCTTCCATCAAATCTCTTAGAAGCAAGTTGAATTGAGTTAATCAAGCTATCTAAGAACTCAAAACCATCATGTGTGAAGAATCAAGGAGTCATCTTTTCATGGGAAACACATGAGCAAGAAGTTAAACACCTAGTAATGTGGTCAATCCTTAAAGGAAGAAACATTGCAATCAAACCTCACTTCAAGATTCCATCTAGTGCCATTGGGAAAAACCCTTCGAAAGAAATATAATGAATAGAGGATGAAAATAGCTTCCTATTCTAGGAAACTTTGTAAGATGGTGAAATTCATCGAATATGTCATTAAGCCTCATGATCCATACAATATTGATCCTCTTTGCCTCCCGTCATTCAATTTTGATCCCTCACCAATCTCTTGAGAGTGCTCTCATGGTGACACCATATCTGCTCTG
Source organism: Taxus wallichiana var. yunnanensis (assembly GCA_018340775.1). Lineage (NCBI taxonomy): Eukaryota > Viridiplantae > Streptophyta > Pinopsida > Cupressales > Taxaceae > Taxus > Taxus wallichiana. The sequence goes on from CM031235.1 coordinate 864,692,864, forward strand.
GAAGAGCCATTCTCATGGATTTAAGATTTGCTCGTGAGTGAATCAAGAACAACATAATAAGATGTTATCCCGACCTCGGGGCCATCATGAATATCTTGAAGACTAAACGAGGTAAGAAGACACGCAGTCAATTCTTGTCTCTTCGATGGAACTTCCGATGATCAATATGCGAGAAATTGCTCGACTTAAAGTTGTGAAGACCTGGAGGATATGACTTCGACAAATTATGAGTTGATCTACATCTCGTTAGGTCAAGATACACATGTAAGTGATGCTCATCTATTCAAAGAATTTTCTTCCCGCATGTTCACTCAAAACCAAGAGTACAAATGAATAATTGAGGAATTAGAGGAGCATGTGAGATCTCCCATTGCATGCATTCAACCTTTCTTAGAACCCAATTCAATACCTCACCCCCCTGCAGAATATATTTCTCTGATCAGTAGCTTTCACCCCGACATGATCAAGAAGGTGAAAGGGCATATGATGTAAGGAAAGGATAATGAAAAATGGATTGAGAAGATCCTCAAGAAAGGAAAGATATTTCTCCTAGAGGTTCTCTCTTTGTTCGGTATGTTTTTGCCACTATTTTAGAAGTGAAGAAAATAAGGGAGGAGATTGAAAAAGAGAAGATCCATTACGATGAGATGTTCCTACTTATGTCTTAGATGAATTTCCTCAACTATCACACTCTCATGAGTAAGAATGTGTTCGCATTAGCTGTTAAGAACTTGTCCCCAATATGGATTCGCACTATGGATGCTAGATATGGTATGATAAAAGATGACATCTCCTAAATTGAATCTAGTAAACAAAATGCCTTTAATATTTTGGATGAGGTCAACAACTATGTGCAAGAACTTGGATTCCCTCTACTCACCAAGAATTTGTCATCAAAATAAATTATTGATTCCTTCCGAGAGTCTGTCGAGGAGGCAAGTGATCCTTTTTCCTTCATAAGGAAACCTTGGAGTCCTTGCCAATATCAAAGGCTTTATTTATAACATTACAAGAATTCAAAAGGAATGGTGAAATCAATGTAAGGATATCATAGTGATTTTTCCAAAACATGGGTCAAGGTGTTGAGTTTCATTCACATTCCATAAGCATAAAAGGTGGCACTTGTGGTAGCCTAGTTTAGTAGAGAATTCAAAGGACATGAGCTCATTCTAGAAAGTCGCCCTCATGGATTATGAATGGATAGTCTCCATCAACAATGTCTTCATCCTTATCAAATCAATCAACCTCTCTCTCTCTCTCTCTCTCTCTCTCTCTCTCTCTCTCTCTCTCTCTCTCTCTCTCTCTCTCTCTCTATCTTCTCTCTCCATGTTCTAATTTCTCATTAAGAATGTAATTTTTTTTCTATTTCATCATATTCACTTAAGTGACCCTTAATTAAACATTGTAAGATTCATTTTTCACTAATAAGAAAAATACTCACTTCCTAGGAATGTGAAAGGTCACAAGTGATGGGGATAGGTGAAAAGTCATGTGGGGGTAGATGAAGAGACAATTTGTAATTCTATGAATTGGGATAGATTCTATATTCCAAGGGTTGGTAATTTTTGATTGATTGTATGTTGTTGAGATTTACCACTACTACATCAAGTAATATAAGTTGAAATTATTCTACTTCTTTTTTATGTTCCTCTACTATGTAACTTTGTAAGCATGGTGATCTTGGAAAATCAAGAAATGTGTATGCACCTTTGATAAATGAATATAAATAACTTTGTGTCTCTAGTTTGTTAGTCTTATTAATTTCTTACATTGTTGTGTTCTTGTAAACACAAGATCATGTACTTTGGGTAATTATCTAGTCTGATCGCATAATACTATTCATATGATTCCTAAGTAAGAAAAGTATTAATTAACCCATGTCTTTGGCCACCTTTATTTGCTTTCTATTGCTACTTTCAATCTTGCACTCTTACTTGCTCAATCTTCTTTTTTTACTCTTTGGCATTTGTCATCCTGGACACTAACACCCCGGGGACGCCAAGTCCAGAACCCTTGTTCCTCTCTGGGTGCTCATATCCCCTTTGTACTTTACTCACACTTTTTGGGTCATTTCTATCCATTTGAGCATCTTATATTTTTGGTAGTCGGCCTTTTCGGGGTTAATTATGAAATTCAAGCGAAGGAATCATATAAATATAAAGTTATGTGATCATAATAAAGGACCAAACACTAAGCACTATCTATCACCACCTAAGGTTGTATCTATCAAGGAATCTAATAGCTCCATTGAATCCATCTAGCTCCATTAAAAGGGACACAAAGGCTAGTTTTCTACATCACACTTCATAGGTAAGTTCATTCTATTCCGTGCACACATTATTTACATTCTACATCTAGCTACTTTCGACTTGTTATTCCTAGTGCGACACGCACAAGAGAAACCTAGGGCACACCCGCACACACACATAGAACTACATTGGAGTCCGAGATGTGAGTACGGTGCTCGCAGTAAGTCCATCATTGTGGTAGTTAAGGGCAGTTTGACCCTCATTATACATATTTCTTTTTTAGGATTTGATGTCTATTTGAGGGTTTTTAGGTCCATTCTTTATTGCAAGTTTACATTGACCTCGACGGTCTTTGTGTGAATCCATAGTGACAAAAGGTGGTGAGAATTAGCAAACATCTTGTGACCCCGAGAATTCAAGTTTTGAGCATTTTCGTAGACCCAACGCCCATAAAAAGGCCTAGGGTGCCGCGGGTGCTTCGTCCCTCTCCGGTGTCCCAATCCCGACAAATCCTCCATATCTACAATTTTATGAGCTCATGTGTGATGTCGAGTCCTTCCCGCATCTCTCGTTCTTTAGCTCTACATGCACTTTCCGAATTTGATGAATCACTAAGGCTTCTTACCCTTCTTTACGCATTAAGTTTTTATTGCTTATTGCTTATTTATTTGAGTGTATTTCTTATATTTCATTGTCATTTATTTACGGTTGATATAGCATTCAGATTAGGCATATAAATTACATTTTAGCTTAATCAGTTCTTCTAATTGAATGTGAACCTACTTTGGTTATTATATGTAAATTTTGTAAGCCTACTCACAATAGTATACCTCTTTCTCCTTTTTTATCATACTCCCATTTACCTCCCTTCACCGCAATTCCTCCCTTGTACCTCGTACAAGTATTTTCACAAGTTTAGTGGAGTATTCCTATGTGATCCTCGTCTATTGGTCACCCCATAGATTTAGGTAATTTACATCCAATAATATGAGCCTTCCCATACACAAGAAGGAGGGATTATCCCCTTAGCGTTAGATAAAAATCAATAATTTGCAATATGAAAAATTATGTTTCCAACACATACCATAAAAGAAGAAGAAAAATAAAAACAATAACACAATGAGTGGGATCCCATCCTTGACACATTCCACCCCTCAGCCATTAGTGGTTGGGGGGAAAAATTGGACAACCCTCTGTCTTAAGCTCCTTTGACTACTATGTTCATTTTCGTGGTTTAGTTTTATGTAGGCCTTTATTTTCTCTCATAAACTTATTTCTTGCACATTTTTTTAAATCACACTTTTATTATATATACATTTATTTTGACGCCCTCATGAGATGAGTTATATTATTCTCAAGGCCTTCTTGGATCAATGTGACTTGTATTTTCTCGGGGTGTGTGCTATTTAATGATTAAAAAATATAAAATTATGGTGTGTGTATTGCTTATTTTATTGGTGCATCTTTACATATGAACATTGCTTATCATATTACTTTTGGTTTACATATCCATTTTTCAATCAAATGTTTTTCATGGTATCTTGAATTTAGATGCAAGATATGAAGATTATATATTATCATGGATTCACATATGTTTCTTAGCTTCCTTTACCTACACCTAGGAGCAAGCTTTTCACTTGAAGCACATGTCTATACTTTGGAGGCATCTTACACATGTATTGCATGTCATATCTTTCTATATTATTTTGTTGATCATGTCAAGTTGTTATTATTGTTTATATACATGTTCTATTAGCATTAGTTTAGTGTTAATACATTGTTATTTGTTGGATAGCTATAAATGTCCTCCTCCTTCCTCCTCGACCGCACCTTTATATGGCTCTGTTCATTGAATATTTTTCAAGGCATTCTATCAATTTTTATTTCTATCTCTCCCTTCATTGGTATCAGAGCACTCGTCCTCTCCCTACGTAAAAACTTAGAGAAGGCATTTTTGGGATGAAGTGTGTTGTTTGGCGTAAGATTTTGATTCTTGCTTGGATGTCGACCTCTTGATGTGATTTGTGTATAGCGAGAAGTGTGAAAAGACAAGGTGAGCATTCTCTTTCCTCTAGCACTAACACTGCGTGCAACCAAACCTGGCTCGGTTCAAGGAGAAACTTGAGTGACAGGGGATCTCTTATTTGGCAAACCGACCTACTATTTTTCCTTTCATTCGAGCCGTTGTTTGTTTGTCTAGACGTGGCCATTGTTTGTTGTTCTCCTTTAACGATTTGGATGTGGCAATATCATATAAATGCGACTTTAATACGACTGTCTCCTTTGTTTGAAGGATGTTGTTACTGCTTGGATTTGAAACTGTCTCTCACAGGATAAAGCAAAAAAATACACGGCTAAAAATGTTTTGTCTGTTGTTTTTTTTTTTGTAATTTGGTACAACGTTTAGCGTGAGAAAGGGAAGGAGATAAGTGTGCAAACTCATGCATGGAAGACCATCCCCAACCGTGTATGGAATTTTGCTATCAATAGAGAGTGAAAACTAATCGAGACAAGTGACTTGTGCGTGGGGTTTTCTTTTGCAAAGTTTGTTCTAGAGTGAAGGAAACCGAAAGGTAACCAACCGCACCATTAAGAGCATGGCAAATGCACAACGTGGTAACAAACAAAACCTTTTGGACTAGTGGATGTGGAGGATAAAGGGGAACATTAAAAAAAAGGAGGATGAAGGACAACGGAGGCTTGAGGAAATCCAAGTGACCTCTTGCAAGTCACACGCGACGAGGGTCACCAACAGAGATTGTGGCAAAATAAGGTATTGATGACCTATTCCTCAATTTTGGTTTGAGTTTATTTCAGTTTCAGTGTTGTTTCGTGTGTTTGTTGTTTTTTGTGATCGGATGCTGAAAATGGATTATTCTGGAGCATCATTTTCTGGAGCATGTTCTTTGATGCGATTTATTTCTCAGTGTTCTTATTTCACATTATGGGCAAAAACGACTTAGTCAAGGGCAACATTCAGTGGCAGTGATTTGTTTCCTTTCTTTGTTGAAGATTTGTTAAACGACAATCGACATCGATGGCTGTAAGAACATGATTACTATGATTCTTAGAAGTGAATGTGGAATATCATGTTAGTATTGTTTGTTGTTTTCCTATGTTGTTTGGTTGTTCAATAAAGTGCAGATGGTGCATAGTTTCCTGTTTGGGACCTCCAAACTGAAGAGCGTCATGGGGAGCAGAAAAGCACTGAAAGTAGCGCATGGTACTCGAAGTTGGGTTCGTGGTAATCCTGTAAAACCACCGAGGTATCATCCTCTTGGGTTCGTGGTATGCCTGTAAAACCACCGAGGTAAAATCCTCTTGGTTCGAGGTAAGCTTGTAAAACCACCGAGGTGAACAGTTGGAAAGTGCTCCTATCCCTCTAGGTTTATGGTCAACCTTAGAAAAACCATGTGTATCGAGACCATGTAGGCACATGCTCGTGTGAAGACCCTCTTTGTGGTGTTCTCATTAAGGGGGGGACATCCAATATCAGGAAATGTATGTTTGTATGAACAATGTAATAAGGGGGGAATGTTAGCATTAGTTTAGTGTTAATACATTGTTATTTGTTGGACAGTTATAACTGTCCTCCTCCTTCCTCCCACAACCTGCAGCCTTTATATGGCTATGTTCATTGAATATTTTTCAAGGCATTCTATCAATTTTTATTTCTATCTCTGCCTTCATGTTCTACCCTAACTTATATCTCTTTAGTGCTTGCTTATAGAGATATTGTGTTTTACTATACATGATTGTGACATTGTCTACTTGTGGTTAGATTTCTTATATGTCATGTCATATGTCATTATTTCGTATGATCATTTTATTAGTCATCTTTTTAGATGTTATTTCATGTTATGTTTGTGTGCTTCTTGATCGTGTTGTTTGTTATGTCCACATACCACATTGTTACATGCTTGTGATTGACTATGTGGTTGTTATGAAAGTGGCCTTCTATAATTGAATTTGAGATTGGTTATGTGGATACAATCGAGCTACTCGTGGTCTTTGGAAACCTCACTCACTTTCTTTGATTATGTCATGGATCGCTCAAAATATGATATTCTTCTTTAAAACCCTAATCCCGTCTCAACTCCTCACAAATCCCATAAAATGGGGGATTTTGATGGGAGCATGCATTATACCTATATTATTATTATGCCCATCTTGACTTGACACAATTACAATCAACACTTGACGCAAGGAAGCAATTAATCTCATGTAGTGTCCCAACCCGTATCTTTGAATGTGTGCAACAACTAGTAGAGACTACACTAAATTTATAAATGTTTTAATTGAGGCTTTGGCATAAGTATGCTTCATGAAACCATAAATTTTTCTCTTACATCTTCGATATCACTCTTAATTTTTTTCTTTTACAACTTCAAAGGTGCCTTTTATTGTTTGAAATGTGTGGATGTACCTCTCTTTTTATAGAATTGTTGAATTCATATTAGGACCCTTTTAGGGCATAAGCCAATACACATATAGGAAATTTGATCAAAGAAACCAAAAGTAAGGAGAATTCAAAATCAAGGCGTAAAAGGGCCCATAAAGACAATGACTTGAAACATAATATATACTGCATTGATTGATCATTTTTATATTATAAAAAAATGGTAACTACCCTAAATCAAGCCAAAAATAGGTGAGAAGAAAGAGAAAACGTAGAAAATAAAAATATAGAAACAATCAAGATCAAAAAAAAAAAAAAAAAAAAAAGGGCAAAAAATACAATGAAAATCAAATATAGAATAAACATATACCAATTCACTAACTTTAACTTAAACCAATAACCAATAAAGACACTTGTACACTTTAACACCATAACAAGTAACCGGTCTTAAAGTAGATTTAAATTAATTGGACATTAGAGACTTTAGTCATAATGCTTTTATCATGGAGACAAAACGGTGCAAGTAAACATTGAAAAATCTTATAAATCAACAAATAAAGGGCAATGCATAATATTTAACTAAACAAACGGTTTAAAGATGCCCTCTGAAAGTGTCAAATTCGCGAACTCTTCCGAACTAAGATTTCCGTTAACATTTTTGTTACCATGATTTTACCTATTTCAAATAGAAATCTATTACGCTAACATTTCAACAAGAAACATTTCCCATTTGTGGCCATACCGGGAATAGCAGCATAGCAGACGGAGATGATTCGTGGACTATCGACTTGGTAGATGATGACGTGAAAGGGGTTCAAAGCCTAATTAAATGGTTTAAGCGAATTTTACCATGCAACAAGAGGACACTAGCAAAACTGGCAGTGCACTACTTTCATTCTCTTCATTTGTTATATCATGTTCTACGATCCCTAAATTATTTTTCCTGCTTTGTACGGAAAAACATAAGAGGATATTGTTGGATTTGAACAGCCATAACACGTACGCGTGGTCTTCCTTTATTATTGTTCAATCGATTAATTTAGTCCAGGGACAAAGTACATCCTAGGAAAAAACTTAAGGTGGATTTATATTATTTAGCACTTGTGTAGGTATGAGAACGAAAGCATGTTAGTCTTGTTTGCTTGTCATGGATTTATTTATACGGTATGTAAATAAAGTATATCATTTACCCGTGCAAGTTCCTATTTAGTTATACTTTACAACACTTTTTTATCAACATGTGTATTTGTTTAATTTTATTGATTATATTGCGTTGAGGATATAGTTCACGCATCTTGCTTATGCAATTCATTATTTTTATTTTTTCCTTAATGGAAGTTGCGTTCTCAAAGAAATAACATCAAATGTAAAGGTTATATTTTGGTAACAATTAAGTAGATGTCTCGCTTCATAGCCCCACTAGTGAACAAAGCCAAAATTATATATAATTATATATGCACCAAATCTCTATAATTATATATACATAACCAAAATTATTCCAAACTTCAACTACTTGTTAGCTATTATGGTGTTTACACTATTGAATACAAATGGATAAATCAACTAGAGATCAATCTCAACCCATAAATCGATAATTGTGAAAATCGGTCGTTGGTGCATATGAAGCAAAACGAAATCACGTCCATTTTTTAACAAACAATATCCTCTTGAATCTCATTCACCAATAGTTTTATAAAAAGAGACACCAATCTATGAAAAGGAAACACAACTTCAAATGCATTAACCACGTCCTTGTGCACCTTACAGGACATCTTGGATAGGTCTAGTAAAGAGATGAATGAAAATCACATTCAATTTTAAAACAATAAGCTCCTCTCTCGAGCTCATCAATGAGCTTCTCATGAGACAAATCTTGAATCACATGCTAGATTTATAATCTAGGCAACTCATTTCAAAATGAAATATGAACCCTTCAAATCAGTATCTCTAAAAGGGAAAAGAAATGTAAACATTGACATGTTTCCATTAAGATCTTTGAAAGTGGGCATGAACTTATACCAAAACAAGATCCATATGGTACAAAAGTTTTGGCAAATGTTTTTGTTGTTGTTAATTAGGAAGATAAATATGAAGAAAGTGGAAGCATGCAATTGGCATGTGAACTCAATGATGGAGACCATAATGTCGATAGTACGCCTCATGGCATATCATAATTAAAAATTACGAAGACGTGCATCCTCAAAAAACATTGACATTGTGTTAGTCATCAAATGCAACCACCATGAGTCCAATGTGACCTTTTAACCTATTGCGCACATGCTCCTAGCCTCTACCAAAATGAGAGCATTGAAACAGGTATCGACATCAACCAAAGCATGCAAACTATTATCAAATGTTGTAGTTGAAACTTCCTAGATCGAATGATTGTGTGATATACACAAAATGGGTTTGTTGAAAAGATCTTGGAAGCTTTCAAACAATGCAACTTGTAGTGAAAAGTCAAAACCCAAAATGTTTTCGATCCTTTTTTCATATGTCATAATATGACGTTTAAAATAGGCCATGTACATTTATAGTAGCATAAATGAAGTTGGAACTGTTTAAAAAAGGCGTCAAAAATTTTAAGTGTTATTGTTCGTTTTACTTATATGAAATTCTATAATTTTATGTAATATCCCCTTCCCATTCGAAGACCTTTGGCCTATTTTGTCAACCCGATAGCCAAAGGAAAAATATAAGGGTGACTTAAGTTATATTTAATTATTATAAAGTGCCATTAATAAAAGAAAAATATATATAGAGCACTTATAATAATTTATATGACTTAATAATTATTAAATCTAGGATGGAAAAGGCTCAAATATAAATTGTTATCCATCCTAGGTGAAAAGGTGACTTGCCTTAGAAAGGGGAATGAGAACATAGAAAGGATAAATGCCCATTTTACTATGTATTTCCCCTAGAAAAATGTGACTTGCATTAGGAGGGAAAACGTTGTTGGGAAAAGCATTTAATATGGGAAAATATTAAATGCTTGCATAGGGAAAATCCTTGTGAACTAATTGGATATTGTAGAGGTTGTTTTGGGTCTCTTCTTCCTTTATAAGGAGAAGTCGACTTGAGGAAGGTATTGCATAACCATTTGATATTTTCTGATTTGTGTCTTAAGCTTGTAGCTTTTGCATACATGCTTGGATTTTCTTTAGCTTGTGGAGTAAGATCCCACAGGACCCTAGCTTCGGTGGTGAGAGATCCATTCCTAGCTAGTAGGGCACTCTTCGGTGGTGAAAGATCCACCCTAGTTTGTCATTATTGGAGTTGATTCAGGGCTGATTTGTTTGGGAATCAAAGTAGCTTGTTTTCTTAATTTTTGGAGCTGATTTGATGCCCTAAATGTGTTGGGTGACCTACTTTTTAGGGCAAAATTAGGGTTTTGTGTTTGTTGTGTGAAAACTAATTTTGGAATATTATTCTTCATATTTTGTGGCCCAAGATCCAAAGTTTCAGCTCATTTGGACTTCTCTAGCAAAAGATATGAATTTTTGAAGTTATGTTGCGAGACGGGGTTTTTAAATAATTTATTGCAGCCTTGTTTACATCTGAAATCTACAATTTTAAACATATTTGGGCTTTATAAATTAGTGGTACTAGATTTGAGTGGAAAGATATAAATTTAGAGGTTGATTGGTGTGGGTTTTCCACTCAACCCGAATCGCATTTCCTTTATAAATTCGAGATCTGCGTGTGATACTTGTTTGGTATTTTGTCTACAAGTTGCATTTAAAGTTGGGATTGCCTAAAATCCGTTTAGGGGTAAAATAATGTCCATTGGGGACATTACATTTTACTTCAACAATGCTTTGGATATTAGTAACATATCTAAAAGGGGAATCTTTTCCCATTTCTATCTATACATTTCTATTACATCTCATAGATTGATATGGGGTGTGCGACAAATAAACAAAGTTACAATTAATTATATAACTCCTACCCATCTATAAAGAGTTGGACAAAAGCGTACTCCATCCTTTCTCCCAACCTATGCCAAACATGGTATGTACATTCACCAAAGCATAATGGAGAAGGGACATTTATCACATGTTGTTGCAAGTGCCTTGATAGGTATTTGGTGGAGTGTAATGATTGCACAAATTATATAAAATGGATTTGTTGAAAAGGGCTTGCAAACTATCTAGAAAATGTAATCACAAATTTTGCGAGTAACATTCCATCTTGTGGCAAAATGGGAGCCTTAGATTACGACATTGACATTTATCAAATTATAATAAAAACATGATTTTTGTTAAGTGTCGTTGTAGGTACCCTTATAAATATATATGGAATAGATTGAATCATACATAGGACATGTAAAATATTCAAAAAAAAATTGACTGATGAAATATGATCTTATAAAATACATTTCTTTCATTTATTTTATTGACATCAAAATAAAATCATAATCTAGCTTCAACTTATATTACTTGGGACATACTTTGCAATTCATGTGCAATCGCTAGTATATATAGATAGGAGATGTTTCTAAAACTATATCACAGCCGTCGAACAGAAGCTCTCGGACCTGTAAACCTAACTAGTTGAAAGAAGGGCGGTTTGAAGCTTTTCTCGTCCTCTGCAACCATGTTAACAATGCCAATGCCTATCCCAATTACGCTGCCTCTGCAATTTGATTCATGATGTTGGCAACAGCAGTTTTGGAGGCTTTGAGCAGCTGAAGGCTGTTAATCAAATTGTTTCTCTTGGCAGCAACCACCGGATTTTCTTCCAGAATTTTATCCATGGCGCCGAAATTGGGAGCTCCTACATGCTTCAGAATTTGTGTCTCCAGCTCGTTGCCCACCAAATTCCTGCATACAAACTGGCGATGCAGAGGAATTCCATCTCCCATCCTCAGAGTGACCAGTTTCCAGTACGCCGCAAGGCTCATCTGCATTTCATACGCCTCCTCTACACGCTCGCCGGGCAATTCAATGAGGTCGCCCACCTCCATCTCTCCAAAATCCTCCACCACCACCGTCTTGTTAACTACATCGAAGTCAGAGCTTGGATTGTCTGATCCTTTGCTAGCGAGTCTTGTATGCTGTTGGACGAGACGACCGAGTCTGTCCATGAACTTACCTTTGGACTTAATGAGGGTGCCGTAAGTATCCATGTAAGCAGGACTGAGAGTAAAATCGATGCCTTTCTCCATCTCGATCATCTGCTTCACATAATTTATGCCTTTCTCCTACCTTTCTTCTTACACCTTTCATGTTTATAGTTAATTTATAGGCATTTTATCTTAGAGCATCTCTCATTTGAGCTAATAGCCTCATTCTTGCATTTCATTTATCCAAGCTTTTGGGTCATATGAAGAGAATCAAAATGATCTTGTAGCCATACTTTGATGAACTTCCATTCTCAAACCCTTGAAGATCAAACAATCAAATTTGATTGTCATGGATCTATCTAGGTTCATTTAGTGGTTTTGGTGATCTAAAGAGTAGAGATTCTAATTCTTAACATATTAGTTTGATTTCTATTTCAATACCTAATGCATGATGTTGGTATTTAGTCTTGCTTATCTCTTAACACGATGATCTTTGTGTAGTTAGTTCATGTTTTGAAACCATTAAGGTGTTAGTTTCAATTCCTCTTGCATAGATAACTAATACATTGATACAAATCCTTACCTTCATCCAAGGTTTTTGTTTTGAACAATATCAAGTTATGTGTGATATGTCACTTTCTTTGTAGACGATAATTTGGAAAATCACAAAATAATAAATAAATATTTTACTTTGATGGGAAGCAATTCCTATTTCCAAACCATTTGTAAATCTACCAAGTACGTTTTCTTTATAAAAATGGGTTATCCAATTCTTTTGATCCTTACCTTCGTCGAAAGTTTTTGTTTTGAACAATATTAACTAATGTGTGATATGTCAATTTCTTTGTAATTAATAATTTAAAAACTCACAAAATAATAATATCATCATTAAAAAATTACTTTAAGGGAAGTTCTTATTTACAAACCATTTGAAAATATGTTAACTATATTTACATTTTCTCAAGACAAATTTTATACTTATTTAAATCCTTACCCCTATACATGGTTTTTGTATATAATAGATAGATAGTATTATAGTAGAACAATATTTTTAACTATGTTAGATATGTCGCTTTGTTTGTAAATAACAACTTGCAACATCACAAAATAATAATAAATATAGGTAAGAGGTAGTCCAAGATATGACTCCAAAACTATTATTGCTATTAGTAAGAGTCAAGATAAGTGTGTAACACCCACAATTTGGACACACAAATACAAAAGTAAAAATACCGAATAAATTTTTTTTTGTTTACTTTAAATGCTCATTACACAACACCACATGGGCTCCAAATATATAAACTTAACACCACATAAGACACTTACACAAGTCATCGACTCACATAGACACATGACAACACCATATACATGTTGATGCCACACTTTCCCCAATGAACGAATGCTAGCAATGACCCAACCATACAAAAAGGGACCCAAGGATTGACAAACCCACAACACATCATTACCATGATTACATCTTAGTTACGATTAACATTCCAAAAACATTATTATGCAAGGATAATTTTCTCTTTTTTTTTCTCTATAGATTCTTAAATTCATTTCACATTCAACTTACAGTTTGACCATTTAATTTGGCTCTTTATCCCTTACGACAATCTCCATAACTTACATAATTATTTTCCATATTTCAAATTGCATACAAAGTTCCTAATTCTCTCGTTCTTATGTTAAGATTATGTTTCTCAAACGTTTATTCAATGTTTAAATTTTACCCTTGCTACACAAGTGAATTTGACATGATGTCGAGAAATAAATCTTAGGACTTAAGGGAGATTTAGATTCAAGATACATGTTCCCATAAACATTCTTCGATCACGGTATCTTTATTTCCCTATCATAGTTAATATAGTTCAAAACAACTTGTTGAATCCATTCAACATTTCCACATCAAGAAATTTTATTTGGATTCATATATATATTTTGTTTTCTCAAAGTTTGATCTCACCAAGGGCAATTCATATTCTTTTTAACACATGAAAATGTCTAATTGAGTTATACGGACTCCAAGAGTGACATTATACCTAACTTCAAATCTCATTTTACTCTTATATGCTTTACTCTTACATCGCACTATGGTCTCATTATTAGCATTGTTTTATAACATTTGTAAAAAAATAAAACATACTTTTCACTAATGGGTTCACTACTACAAGAGTGTAACCTAAAGACGAGACATCCCATTTCTTTTCTCTTATACACTACAGTATTAAACACATGCTGCAACCAAGACATCCACTTGTGTCATTTAAATCCCACCATGAGATCAATCATAGGAATATCACCTACTACCTTTGTTCGGTTTTGGGCCACTCACTAGGGTACAAGGGCAAGTAGGCATAAGGGATAAAGAGAACATTTTTTTACACTTCTCTTAAGTCAATATATTTTAAATACAATTGCATTTTCTAATATTTATGTACAATTTCCACCCGCAAGTTAAACCCTTAATCAACTAAGGTTTGGTTTACTTCCAATCATACCTAAGGGTCAACTCCCAACTAAATATGAGTTTAAGGTGAGAGGAAAAAATTTATGCTAAACAAACTTCAAGAAAGACCAAGGTAACCCATTTATCTGTGAGGAACTAAAGAGATCATTAACAAGAGTTTAAGTCATAGGATAACTATTTCACGACTCCATTTGTGTTAGTCCAAGAGGGTTTGCTCTATGTTTAATGTTGGTTCCCATGAGTGTTACCTTAATAAAATCACATTCTCCTTACTACACACACATTTTATAATCCTATAAACCACATACTGAGAATGTTGGACCATGTCATGCCTATTCATCGGGTTCACGAGAACGACGCTAAGCATATAAGCTATGACGATGAGCTCATACTTGTGATCTTATTTATTTAATCTAGAAGGTGTTATCAAGTGTAAGGATTTTCATTTTTACTAAGGTTTTAGTTTTCTATGTTAAGAGAAATCATACAGGAAGAGTAGTTATACACAAATTTTATGTTAGGGTTGACTGTTGTGGTTAGATTCCTTTATTACATTTTCAAGGTAAGAGACACAACACTAATTATTTAATCATCTATTGCACACTAGAAATGCACTATAAAATAATAAATTCAATTTCATTTACATAATTAGTACACTTTGAGTTGGCCTAATGGTGAAGAACATGTGCTCTTGAAAGAGAGGTTACAAGTTCAAATCCTGTAGGGGTAGGGTATGTACGCCTTGTTTGTAAAAAGTTAGTTGCCTCCCACAAGTGAGTACGAGGTAGTCCCATATGCTATGCTCGCTAGACCCAAACCCAAAACAAGCCACCCCACGGCATCGTGGCTTTGTGAAAACCTATTATTATTATTATTATTATTATTATATTATTTAACATACACATCCAACCCCTTTTTTCTTTTTATTTTTTAATATATTGAAATCAATCAAAATGGCACCTTATGATTTAATGCACATTTCCCAAGGCATTCCTAAAACTAGCATCTCATGCATATTACCAAATTTCAAATATAAAATTTTCTATTACATTGCAATTACATTAAACATATATACATTTTCCAATAAAATATATAAATTACAATAATAAATAATGAATTACACCACGCCTTTTCGCCATCTTTCTTGCATCTTGTAAAACCATGTGAGCATGAAATCAATGATAAATCACTGGCATGGCATCCACCTAGATCTAGCATAATTAACGTTTTTAGTTTCCATTTACATAATAATAATAATTTTCATTCAAAAGGAGAGGGTTAGAGACACATTTTTATTTCATTTTAGTTCATTTTTAACCAATGAGAGAGAAAGAAATAGGGAAGAGAGAGAAAACACTATTTTACCAAAAGTTCAATTTCACACAACAAGTCACACTGCGGTAGAATTTCAAATTTTTATTTGCAAGTGTCAACAATTTTCCATGGTGGTTTTGTAACTGACAGTGGGGTCCTACAAATTTCTTTTTATGTTTTCCTGCTAGTTGTAAAGGCGTTCAAAATAGGCTCGAGGCTAAGAAACCACTTTCAAACATTTCTCTCGATGAGAAAACACACCACGAGTAAGCTTATATTTATCCTCATATACACTAATAATTCACAGAAATGACGGAATACGGGCGGCGAATGGTTTACGATTGGTAGCTTGGTTTTCCAAGGCCATCGGTCGTAATTGACCTAGTTGCAAACGATAAAAATGTTAGCTCGAGAGCTCAGAAAACCACATCCAAAACTATTGTTCAATGGAAAAATTGCAACAATAAATTTCCTACAAGTTCCTCTATATATGGAGAATTTTTCAAAGTCAACGGATCGAGAACCTAGAACGGGCTTCAAACGGCGACAAGTTTTCTAGAGGCACCGGTCGTACTGGTATAGTTTGACCTAGTCAAACCGTGACCAAAGGCCTACAAAATGCCTTTTCCAAACTATCAAAAAGATTGTTTTCCCCAAACATAGGTTTCAGAAATTTTCTAGTACAAATAATAGAGGTTTGTGAAGGCGAATAAGCATTTCGTTGCTCTAGGATTCAAACGGTGAGGCGATACAAAACCCAACTTTTCAATTTTAGCAACTTCCTAAAAGCACAAACGGAGTAACAGGGCTCCTAGAGGAGCGATAAAGAGAGTATGAACATTCGATTGGGGTCGAACTTAAATCTTGAGGAAACTCTCCTCATGACAAGGAACACTAACTAGACTTTACATCCCCTTTTCGGGTTTCAAAAGGTTGTTTTCTGGGTCTATGAATATCATGATTTACTAGCTTTTAGTATGGAATAATTAGTGGGTTTACGAGGGAACAAACTCAGCTTGTCAATAAAAGTGTGTTACAGCTCTCTAAAATGGTTACGAAGTTTTCCAAATCATGTGTGAAGGAGGTTTTAACTTTTTCCTTGACCAACAAGTGTTATTCAGGTTACATAAGTACCAGATGACATTTTACCATTTTTTGCCAAAACAAGATTATACAAAATAGTGGAATTCATGATAAACCAAAAGTTTTTAAAATTATTACTCTGCAAATGGAAAAAATAAAGTACGAGAATTATAAAGGACAAAGTGAGATGGTCAAACTCGGGAATTTGGTTCTATGTCAATTAGGAATTTCTTTAAATGGTTTGCATGGTTTCAAAAAAACTTGTCAACTGAGCATATCATGAAACCATCGCACTCCATAAATCCACGTTTCAATGCCACGTCCCATGGTGGCCATACTCCATATGTGCCAAGCGGTCTAAGACCATCCAAACCCCCTTTTTGGTAGTTTTCAAATGCCTTTTCAATCGATCCACATGAAGCATAGGCTCCTTCCCTCAAAACAAGAAAAAAATAAAATATAGGCAACCCAGTCAGGACCATTGAAATCCCCCAATACATAAGCCATAAATCGTACAAGAGTTAGAATGCATGTTAGGGGGTCAAAATGTCCATGCAGAAAGGAGATCCAAGTCATTGTATTCACCTGTTGGGAGTGCACACATATTGCATACATGCAACAGCTTGTTGTAGAAAGTTGGCTTTGCATTGGTCAATTATATTTACTTGAAAGTTTTTAAAGCCTCCTTTTAATAGATCCATATCTTGCAATCAATGAGAAAACATTTGCACCCCACCTATAACCAAACATCGCCCGAGTTGCATATCCTTTTGGCATTCTATCAAACAGCTTCCCACGTCTCAAGCGTAGGGTTCCACATTTACATACATGTCCCAAAGGGAACTTGCAACTATGATGTCTAATGAAAATATTTATTATGCTTTGAAGGATGAGTAAATATCTCATTTTGGCATAGGAAGAATGGTGAAAAAGACAAAATCCTCATAAGTATGTGATGGGTAACGGAAGGAAATTTCATTGTCTCAAACAATAGATCAACTACTTGTAAAAAAACAAGTAGGAAACACTTCATAGGGGATATAATGCACACTACACAATGATTTGCGCTTTCATTTCCTCTCCAAACCAATTGAAACTAATTAACACATGCACAAATCCAAATCAATTCATTTGAATAAATTCATTTAAGAGATATCATGTGCATAAGAGTGATTTAACCAATATTGGTTTTGATTGGAGGATGGATAATAGTTTTAGCTCGGTTTTAACCCAATTTCATGCAATGTTCAGATTATTTAATGTGGCCCATAGACCCAAATGATCACTTTGTAATTGTTGAATTACCACTAAGTGTACAATGTTAACACTTTGGTTTCCTTGTGGTTTTGGCGTTGGATTCCAAATAAAGTGCTCGAATCATTTGCAAGGGAAGTGACATGTTGAAAAACCTTCCCACTGTCACACTGACATTCCATACTCCACTCCTTCACTTGCCCACGTGCCTTGCCGCTTTTCCCATGCCTTCATGCCACCTCCCATCCACTCTTCTCAACTCTATTAACTCGCCCCTCTTTTAATTTTTTTTTTTTTTGTTAAAATTTTTAGGCACTACAAAGTGTGTAGCATCCTACTCTTTTATTCCTAAAAATTGATATTTAATAAGCAATTAATTTACCATGGTCGATTGTATGAGGTCACCAATTGGGAGTCTTAGCTCGCACCAACAAATCTATTAATTTTGATATCATTATTGGATTACGATTGTAAAAGTTGATTGGTGATTTGTTAAAAATAGTATGAAAAGAAAGGATACTAAATTTGGTATGTGCTTATATTGTTAAATGAAGGCATGAAAATATATAGAACTAGTTGTTTTTTGGTGTCATATGTATTATTAATACATGGATATGTATTTAAATGATGTCAATGGAAGCTTAAACTTTTAAATGCTACATGGTTAATACAACATGGAGATATATAAATATGTATAGGTGAATGGTTATTAAAAATATGGTTTAGACTTCAATGGTCCATGGCATATTAAAAGGGGACATGGAAAACCTAGACCTAATGGCGGAACATCATACGAGCCAAGCTTGAGTGATCAAGGAGCAAAGGTAGGAAGTATGGCTTATGTGGCGTAACGTGTAAGTAATAAGAATTGCATTGAAAATAATGTGAAGATTGTATGGAGTACACGAAAAAATTAATAGGGTGGCAGGGTTTTAGGCTTTAGGCATTTATTGTGGTTGTGTTAGATATGTGTCAACAAAGTTAATTTTTAGATCCCTTTGCAGCGGGGTTTGTACCTCACTTCCAAAAGGGGTTTTGGAGGAGCTTACCCCCGAATCATGTCGTAAGGGGGTATTAACGATTCAATACTTTTTTCGAGAAAGATGAATCCAACATAATTCTATTTTTATGAAGGAAAATCCTAATGGTGTTTTTCCACTCAATTTTTAGGAGGAGGAATCATAATCGTACTTCATTAATTGGATGTATATATTTTGGTGGAGATCTAAAGTTTCTTGAACGAGTTTGCATGTAATATGTTCATATTGAGTTAATAAAATCTTGATATCTTACACCATGGATGTTTCCCTAAGCACTCAGTTGGGGTTTTACCACATAAATCTGGTGTTCATCTCTTGCATGTTTGGTATTTTGTATATTTTATTTATCTCTATCTCTCGTTAACTCATGTTATTTTGTTATTCAATTTTCTCGTGTATTCATTGCTTTTGCAAAGTTTGTGGTTTCCTAATAGGCGGACTCCTCGAGAGAAGTTAGCTTCTCCAAGAATCCAACTCCAAACCATTCAAATTCATTCTCTTTGTCCATTTTGTTGTTTTGGTTACTATGTTATTTTTGTGGGAGATGGAGATAATGGAATCTCTCCTCCACTGTGCTTGTTTTTTCGGCCATGGGCATGATTTCGAGCTCGAATATGGATTTATCACATTGTAAAGGGAATATTTCACTTTCATTAATGTGGTTTCTAATTATAAAGGAGGTTTCGGGAGGAAGAAAGTGAAGTTTGGAAACACCGTGCATAAACTAGGCATGAGCTCCTTCCTTACTCTCGAAGATGTTTGTTATGACTTGATATTCATGAACTGGTAATTTATTTTGGTATGTATTGATGTAAAGAATGATGTAGATTCAACAACCAAATCAAATGTTAGAACAATTACTTGATTCAAAACCATACCATTTTTCACTTTCCCACAATAAGCCAAAACTTGCATTTTATCACCAATACAATTGATTTAAAGCTTAAAATTCTTCACACCTGTTATATTTCACCTATCAACAATATACAAATTCTTAACAAAGTTTCAAACCTTCAAATTCACTCAATCTCTCTCTAGACCTTCATTTTTACTATTAACCCTCTAAAAGTACATTTTCTCGATGTAGGATCCACATTTTTGGGAATTAAGACTCACTAGTAAGTTTTTCAACTACCCATTAAGCTCATTAGAGACCCTACAAAGTTTCATCCTCAAAAAATTACAAATTTTCTTTTATTCTCTCTCTCTCGCTTTTGCCTAGGTCTCTCTTTTGGCCCTAGTTTCAGTGCGAATCATTATGCTCAGAGAAAACTACCAAATTCTATGCCAAAGTAAAAATTGTTCCAGATACCCATTTTCCTCTTGTGTTTTGTGCAAATTTCATGGCCTAACTCTCTCTCTATCACTCCCACACATTTTTTCTCCTTTTCTAAGTCTCTACTAGGTCTATAAATAGGGTTTCATGTCTTTTATAGGGTTTCATCATAATCTCATTGTTTCCACATCTCCAAATCCCTCAATTACTTAAGTTAAACATGTTCAAGGACTTTTCACATCTCTTTCGCTCTTGCATCTTGGTTCTTACCACTTTTCCACCTTTAGTACTCTTTAAGGCTTCTTAGGGTTTGAATGAGCTTATTACGGTTTGTCACTTCCTCTTAAATTTATATCTTCTAAACACCTTTTTCCACCTTTAATCAACTTGTTCAAGCTACTTACAATACTCCTTTTCTTGTTCCATCATCATTTTGTGTTCATTCTATATTTTGGGTTACTTGGCCTTATTGTTTCTCATAACCCTTAGCTTCTTCTAACTTTGTTTTAGGCCTTTTCACTTCAAGATTTCTAAAGATCATTTTCTCTACCCTTTACCATTACCTTAACTTCTAAACTTCCTCTTAACCATTTCCAATTATGCCAAGTCTTCCTCAATCTTATTTAGCTTTACCTTGTTCATTTACACACTAGAGCACTTTATGGCTCTTGAGAGGATTGTCACAGTATTGTTATGAACTCTTCTTGGTAAATGGATATTAAACACACTTCTCACTTACTCAATACGCCTTCACAAGAAAAATCACTCCCCCTTCACATTAGGCTAACAAGTTCCTTGATATTTTGTTTTTCATGGCACCTATTTACCTTGATATCATAGGATTGTCATAGTTTCTCATATATGTGATTGTACACACACATTTTACATTTTATACTCATTACCCTTATCTAGAAACATCTTTACACCCATCGTACCTTCTTCCAATTGTTAATGCTTCCCATTACTCGCATGGCTTAGTTCAAGTTTTGTTACTATTCAAGATTCTTACTCTCTAACTCCTCAAGTCTGCACACACCCAACCTATATTGTGTCTCGATCAAATTTAGCATGAATCTCTTTCCCTAACTGCTACAATACCTAATCTTCATTTGGAAACACTCTACACTTCTTTAATACCCATTATAGAACAACATTAGGTTTATTATAAAATAAATGTGTTCCTACTTAGTCTTTCACATTGTTCTCTTAACCTTGAAACAAAGTATCTTATATGAGTAGAGCACTAAGTAGCATGACTTACCAATTGACTAAAGAGTTCCTTCTCATTTTTATCAACCACTCTTCATTTTCCTTTCCACACTAAAAATTTGAACGTTTGGCTCACATAAATTAACATATAATCATAACATATATACACCCCAAACCCCGGGACATGGTATATCAACCAAGTAACTTGTTATCTATTTTCCCTTTCTTGAGGATGGTAAGGTTTAACAAGATTTCAACACCAAACTATAGCCTTCTTGACCATTTTTGTAAACTTCCATAGCCTTGATACAATCTTTCCCAAAATTCTTGGTTCTTAAATCAACATGTAAGGATTGTGACTCTAGAATAGATAGTTTGAGAATACTTGTTATCTTCTCTATACAAATATATTGATCTTATGACTACCCATGGCATAAACTAAGAATGTACACATAGAAACATTCACTTACATTATTTGATTCCCTTTTCCTTATCCAATACTCATGATATCCATTAACCTTAAGCACTCGTGCCTTCAACTTTGCATAACTTTGTTTCTTGTCACTAATATATTTTGAATCTCCTTCAAGACAACTCTTGAGGTTGTGTCATCCGTGTTCCTTATGAGACATATATTTATCCTTTCAAAGAGGTTTTATCACATTATATATATATTGATCATGCAATACTATACAAATAAACCCTTATTCACAGTCTTTCTTAGTTTGAATAATCTTACTAATAGATCAACCAAGAAACTACAAAGCTTCTAGAGCCATTAGGGTTCAAAAACAATGAACACGTGCTCTTTTTCCCCTCCTACATACACACACTATCTCCCTTTCAAATACTCCCTACAAATTACAATAATGTGGTAGTTAGGGTTCTAACTCATTAACCCCAACCGTGGTTGATCTAACCAAGGAAGATTTTTACCTTAGTTAAGGTCAAGTAATCATGTCCTTAGGTAGAGAGTATGTTTCATGACTCATCTAAGTCATTTATTACACTTTCACTAACACCTAGGCTTAAGAAATACTTATTAGACATTTGAAAATTAAAATTTGAGGTTTTGGAGGGAAACCTCTTATTATAAGAAAAAATTCCAATGGACCATTTACATCACAAAGCCTCCAAATGAACTCCACACACACCTAGAAAGCTAAAACACACCCAAAATTATCTAACTACAATGATGTTCCTCCATCATGTATGTTGAAAACATGGATACTCCATTATAAGAATCATTTGCTAATAATATATTCCTCGCATGTCAATATATGAACTGGGTTTTGCTATTTATCCATGCCTGTGAAGGAAATATGATTCATGTTAAGTGATAATGGAACTGTATTATAAATGTGAGCTAACTTAGTTGATTTCATGGCTATGGGAGATAACTATTAAATAGTTATAGTTGGCTTTCGTAAATATGGATAGTATGTGAAAGGGATGTCGATATTTTGTGAGACGGTGAACAAATGTGAACTGGGAATAGATATTTTGTGAATCTGGGAATACTTGAATAAATTGGGTATGTCTATTTATCCCATACTAGTGAAATCATTATGGTCTGGGTTGATTTTTATTGTGTTTGTATATAGATGTGAACCAAAGATATTTGTTTGCAGGACTATGTGAAGAAATCTTAACTAGGTGTTGTTGTTTTTATTTGTTGAGAACAATATATGAACTGGGTTGAATCACATTTCATTTGTATATAGACGCAAACTCAGTATAGATATTTGCATGGCCATAAGATGAAATATTAACTAGGTATGTTTATGTTTTAAAGAGATAGTTTATATTGTGCATAGTTGTATGCGGATCTCAGAACTTGTTGAATGATTTAAAAATGTTGAGTTCTAAGTTCTAAGAGCTCATAATGTGTTATATTTGGTTGCATATTTTGAATGAATAATGGGTAGAAAGGTATAGAAGGAAATTTTAGTCTCACATAACAAATTGAGTATGTTAAAATTCTATTCTAAGCTTGAATACATGAGGAAATGAATAGGAATTAAGTCATTTTAGATTCTAAATAATGAGATAGACATAGGATATGGTAGATGTATGAACTCTAAAATGAGACTAAATGAGTTTCTTTCCATTGTATGAGGTATTATTATATAACTTAATCTTGTCGGATTTGCCTTTTATTCTTTGACACTTATATGTGTACAAATTCTGGAAATATGTTGTGGATAGGAGAATGTATAGGATTTATAACAAGACATTTTTTTCTTGGGTTATAAAAGATTATAGTAGGTTGCATTTTTATGTTCTCAAGGAGTTCATATGCAGTTGTAAAATAAAAGTTACAATCATTTAATTAATTGACAATATTACATGGGAATGAGAAGGTCAAAATAGTAAATGGAGTTAGTATACTACAGGTTGTAGGATGAAATATTTTATTTGATTGAGTAGTAATTACATTCAAACATGTGCTCATTTGGAGACTAATTCTTTGAATTATATTGTTTTAATATTACATGTATTGTGGTTATGTGTTTGTATTTAGGAAGGTGAATGAAAATAACTTAGTAGGGACTTTATTTTTAGATACAAGAATATTGGTTGATGGATGATTATGAATTGTTATTCTAGATTTACATATTATGATGGCTCTATTGTTGTTATCTTAAAGATAAATCAATGTAAATAGTATCATTAGATCCTTAGTTCAATCAAACTGTTAATATCTTATTATAGCAATTATGTTTGAGGATAAGAAGTAGTCACATGCCAATTCTTATGAATCGACACATCTATATTTCATTTTTAATGACAGTACAGTAAACATTGAAGTTATGAAGTAAGCTCTTGAGTTTATTTTCATACCTTGATGTATATGTTCATAGGGTCTACCATCTATAGATTTTCTCTCTTCATTAGGTTAAAGTGGATTTGTATGATTTCATGATGAATTTATAAATGAGAAAATGGCTTATGACCCTGATGTAAAGTGTAGTTATGAACTTTGTAAAGGATATTTGTGTTCAAACATTGTAAATTTTGGTGTTTAATAAGTTAAGGAGACCTATTTATAACATTATGAGTAAACGTATAGGTTGTCTACATTTATATTTAAAGACTAAACTTATACAATTTGTTGATATGATAAATTGACAAAGTGTCTTAGTATCTTATGATGAAATAACAAGTTACTACTTACTAGAGTTCATAATGAAACTTGTATTATGAATGGATTCAAATTAATAATCTCTCAAACCTCAGTAAACCTAACTATTTAAAAGAAGGGGGTTTTGAAGCTTTTCCCATCCTCCGACTTCATGTTAACAATGCCAATAACTTAATTTAAGTAATTAACATATTATATCCCTCATGTTGCCACTACAATTTGATCCATGATGTTGGTAACAAAAATTTTGGAGGCTTTGAGAAGCTAAAGTTTGTTAATTAAGTTCTTCCTTTTGGAAGCAACCACCAAGTTTCTTCCAATATTTTGTCCAGTATGCGAAAATTAGGACCTCCTACATGCTTCATAATTTGGGTCTTCAGACTTGTTACCCACAAAGTTCCTATAAAAAAGCGGAGATGAAGAGGATTCCATCTCTCATCCTCAAAGTGACCACTTTCTCGTACACCACAAGGCTCATATGCATTTCATACGCCTCCTCCAAATGCTTGACGGGAAATTCCATGAGGTCACCCACCTCCATCTCTCTAAATCCTCTACTACCACTATCTTTTTACTACATCAAAACTATAGCCTTGATTATATGTCCCGGTATTAGTGAGTCTATTATGTTGTTATACGAGAAGACCGAGTCTTTCCAAAACTAAGCTTTGGATTTAATGAGGGTGTTGTAAGTTTCCATGTAAGGAGGTGGAGTTTACAAAGAGTTTCAACGAAGTGAATAGGACAAGAAAATTGAACTCATTCTCAATCATTCCTTTGAGTTTCATTCAAGGATTAGCCTTTCCATCGTGAAGAAAAATCCTATCTCCATGAGGAACAATTGAGCAATGTCTAAGTACCATAAGCATATTTCCACCCAAGTAACATCTTGGTTAAGGAAATGAATTATGAAGTGAAAAGGGGTTTCATCATGTTCAAGAGTGAAATTTGAAGCTCATATAGTAATTCAAGAGTCATCATATCCCGAATCTTCCATCAAATCTATTAGAAGCAAGTTGAATTGAGTTAATCAAGCTATCTAAGAACTCAAAACCATCATGTGTGAAGAATCAAGGAGTCATCTTTTCATGGGAGACACATGAGCAAGAAGTTAAACACCTATTAATGTGGTTAATCCTTAATGTTATACCTACATAAACATTGATACACCTACATACCACAATATGTCACAATGCTCCAACACTATGTCATCCACATTACAATTCTTTTCACACATCACAAACAATAATTCACACGTGAATTCTTCATAGAATCCACAAGAAGGAGAGAGAATACTCCCATCCCAAACATATCAACATGATCACAAACACGCACAAAGTGACATACACATCACGTGCGTTCACAATATCACAATTACGACATGGATCACATCACACTTAAAGCACATTACTCTTCCAATATAAATCATCATCATGCAATACCATCATCTCCATGAAACAACATCATGTAACACAACCACCATCATGTAACATCACCATACAACACCAATCCGCCCATAGGTTCGAGAGCATGAACCTACGCTCGATACCAAGTGAAACGACCCAAAACCACACAAACACGAACAACACAGTAAAAGACAAGATATTTTTTTTTGACTTGCTTGACACATAACATGATGCAACATGTCGTCACCAAGGATACAACTAACTCTGTGAACAACTCGATACAAGGATGGCCATAAAAGCAAAGACGAAACGCTCACACCTATCGAGGACAATATACTTTTTTTTTTTGACAGACAACATAGAAGTCCAACCACACGACACTCTCACAAAATAGTAGGCAAGCCACGAATAAATGATTGGAGGTTATTTATTTTGATAAGACACCCTTTAACTCATGACTTAAGTTTTCAGAAGGATTCAATATATGATTCGCACAAATTCATCTTACCAACTGAGTTATGTTCTTATACACTGTAGAGTAGTTCGCTTAAAGTCTTCTCCTTTATAACCATTATTTGTTTTATATATTTATTTGATAAAGATGGTAATTTAATTCCATAAGGCCATCTATTCACACTTACATTACTAGAACTCGTTCATGCCCTTATGACAACATCGGTTCACGTTCAACAAACTTAAGAGAAAATTACAAGGTACCCTGGATAAAGTTAAAGGAAGAAGGTCAAATGAGTTCACCCTTAAGACGTCATTAGTTCTTACTAAGGTTTAATTGAAGCTTGAGGTTTTATACGTAGTTAATTAGCGC
This sequence comes from Taxus wallichiana var. yunnanensis, assembly GCA_018340775.1. Lineage (NCBI taxonomy): Eukaryota > Viridiplantae > Streptophyta > Pinopsida > Cupressales > Taxaceae > Taxus > Taxus wallichiana. The sequence goes on from CM031235.1 coordinate 864,719,603, forward strand.
TCTTACTTAGGCTTCACCGAAAGAGCTTATCAAGAGGAAGCTACTTACTTTTAAATAGGCCGAGAGATAAATTGAGTGGTTTCAAAATTTTCTTCTCTTACTTGTTAAATCTTATTAGAACTAGCCATTGTTTTCCTTTAAGCTTGTCTTTAGCGTTCACCAAAAGAGTAGTGTTTACTAGTTCAGTTAGGGATAACACGTTATAAAAATCACTTTGCAAGGATGGTCTCACTCTTGATTACTTAAGGTATTGTTTGTTTACAAGGGATCTAAACCACAACATATTTCTTTGAATAAAACTTTTAGGTAACTTCATAAGGAAAATCCACCCCATTAAAGCTTACATATAACCCATCAATACAAAGTCTTAGAAAGATTTAAATTAACACTTAATTCTCAATATCAAAGTTTTACAATGCTTATGCCGTGAGGAGATTGAATATTATTTCTCACTAAGAAGAGTCACCAGCAAAATACAAAAAGGACAAAACTACTACTTCACGTAATTCTCCGAACAATTCTAGGCAAGAGGTCATATAAACTCTCTTTATAAGCAATGTTACACAATTTACAACACATTGGACATTTTTACAAGGAACTTCATAAATTGTACAGATGAACCTTTAACACTCTTTTCCTCTAGTCTACTCACATAATCCATCTGCACAAATATTAACTAGAGTCAGTTCGCTAGAACTGAGCATGTTAAGACTACCCATCACGAATAAAGAAGCTAACATTTTATAATATCATGAAAGTAAAATTCTAAACTCAAGAATGGATCAAATCACAAACCACTAATCAATATGTTTCACAAGATGAAGAGATTTATACCAGCCAACAAGGAGGAATCCCAATATTCAAGTGAGAGAAATATTCCAAAGATAATCAAGGGGAGACCTTATTGGTGAAGACAACAAGGCTGAGAGTATTAAGATTTCAGTCATGTAATCCTACGGATTACGTGATTGAAATCTAACACCCAAACATCATTCTATTATTATTAACCAAAAGGATAAAGATCAGTCAAATGACTTAACATATTCAAAATTGCTTGGTAACAAGACTGCATTAACACACATCCTTGTTTTAGGAAGAATATAGGCCCCAACCATATATGAACACAAATCAGTCAAAGATTAAAGTTAACTTCACTCGACTGAATAAACCAACATACATATAATACTCACAACACAAAAACTGAATCTGAAGATTCAAAATGCCAAGTAATTCTCACCGAACCTAATTATTTTTCTTCAAGAAGTTAAATAAATTAGATTCTATCCAACTAAATTACATTCAACAACTATAGTTGGATTACACAAGCAAGGATCAAGAAGAGGTCTTTTCACCAAAGGTTGTTATTATCTTACATCACATAAACAGTAATAAACCCGTAATCCACCACTCGTATGATCATTGTAAGAGTTAAGGACTTAGCTCACTAAAATATGTAATTGAGTCGATTCCTACCTTTTCCATTTTCATACAAGTCTAACCCAATTCAAGAAAAGTAACCATTCTATTTTCATACATGCCTCACCCACACTTACTCGTAAAGTCCCTACCCGAATTATCAAGGTTTGCTAAGCTACAAAATGGATTTAATAGAAACCCATTTCATTCGATACTTGAATTTAAACAAGCAAGGGATAGTCTGTTAAAAATATAAGTGAATCGACACAAGATCCTCTACCGTGACCCAACTCGAGTCACCAATCACAAGGTTAACAACAAATAAAGGAGGAATACAAAGCAAAATACTCTTCCTACGAACTATGCCTTCTCTTCCGTCTCTAAAACAACATATGAATAGTTTGGGCATACCCATCTATTTCACGACACTCTAATCAACCTATCCTCATAGTCGCCCCAAAGAAAACATCGATTGAACTACTACAGAGTTCGATTGAACTCTTTTATCTTATGATACAATGTCTCACGCCATAGGATCTCAAACGTATTGAGTCGACAAATCTAAAAATATCCACTAACGTTATTCATGGCTCAAGTTTATAATCACTATCGCTGGTTTAGAAATCGAACTCAACGGCCATTGTTCACTATCGTCTCTAAATGTCACCCGAATTTTAAGAATTAAGCAGGAAAGCACCCCGGTTAAAGATCTAACACCCACGGTATAAACTTCAACCATTATTTTGCTATCACATAGCAGTTACTCTTTTATTTCAAAAGAAAAAAAAAAACGAGGCAGAAAAGAAATGTATACATGCTATCACAGTTGCTATCAGGGTATGAAAAACAAACAACTCCCAACAGTCCTTCCTTTCCTTCAATCTGGGTCGATTCACAAGGAAAAGCAGAAGCCCATTCTAAATGCCATAACAGATAAAAAAACAAAAAGAAGGACATTCAATTCATGACATAATAAAAGGGTAGCAGAAGATTGCAAGGGCAGGTTTAACATGCCTGGTTTAAAACGCCATCTCCATATGCATATGATTGTTTCAATGCCGCTGCTTGCCCTTAACCCAAAGTGCTCATGAGCTCGTGCTAGCGCCACATTCACGCGGTGAAAAACAGCTACAACCCAACCCCATGATTTGAAGCTCGGACACAAGACATAATGATTACATCATGCTCCTGGCTCTGGAAGGCATCTACCGTAATGATAAATAAACCTTTTCCTTCATCAGATTGGGGACAGCATCAAACTCTCGGTGCAAACATTACAAATGTAGCTTGTAAGGTGTGATAATTCCAACGTAAAACTTTATGCCTCGCCAACTTGGTGAGTCGTTGAAGAAGCTCATATAATAATAGAAAGCAAATTGTGTTTCATGAATATCCCGATATGAAACAGATCGGCCTCTATGAGGTTCTCTTCCATGAGTTACATCGTACAACAAGTAAGATCTCAATAGAGAATCTTTGTAAATAAATTTCATCAGTCTCGCTGCAACACCTCACTGTCACATAATCGATTTTGAAGAAACAAACTCGGTACATGTTCGGATCCAAAAATATCCTGCTACCTTCATCTCCCAAGACGTTTTCTCTAACATTGCATAGATCTCTTGTGCCCGTGGGTGTGATCTGTCACCTTGAAGGAGAATCCCGAATTTGAGGATGCAATGATGCCGAATGATAACAACAAAGTTGGACCACCGCTTGTTGGAGTGCTCAAAAGGCTTCTACTATACTTTAACATGCCTACCGCTGCTAATTATCACATTGCAGCGTTCTTGTGGATCCCAAAAAGAACACACCTTGCAAAGCACCAAAAGAAAGTGGAGGGTAACACGCCTACTTCCCTAGCTTGTAGCTTCATCTATAACCACCATATCAAACCCATGGGCTAGGCGCTAGAATAACTTCCGGTCAGAACTAGAAACAGTAGTGAACGCAATCTCAGCCTCACTTGCAAAACTTGCCTCAAGATTTGATCGAGCTTCTTCCATGTTAAATTCACCACCTGAACGGAAGCGACTTTCCAAAATGAAAAGGAAAGACAACTCAACTAAAACTTTATCTCATTCTTCTACTACAGCTGCAAGATTTTGCAACAACCGATCACGATCGTGGTTACGTGCAACTAGAACATCGGGATCAACACCAACGGTTCCTCGGGATCGCCACACTGGCCGCTGTCCGCACTTAACTCTCTCTCGGAGGCCACCGATTTTCTCGAGATAAGTTTACTTCTCTACCACTCAGTAGGCTGTGCATATAGCCAATTACTTCCTCACGGCACTTTCCTAGAGAATTTCAGTTCTACGCTCCACCGAGCATCTTGCCATGCAAAGACGATTTTGACAACCCACACCCACCCTCGCAACATCGGGTGATAGACCTTCATTTCACCATCAATGAATCCACTATCCGTAACACACCATGTAGAATTCATCCATTGCAGCATTTGATGGAGCGCAAACAAGCATTCGTGGTTTAGGGCAGAAAACAACAGGTAGACCATGTGAGACAGCAGATTGCAAGTCAACATTTTAATAAATGGGGCATGTGCGGCCACCAACCGGGAGTTGAACATGCCAAGAAAGGTGCAGGGTTTTTTTTTAATGCAATGGCAGGTGGCCATTAAAGCCACCCACCTCCAGCCGACCAAGGAAACAAAGTCAAAAAAACATTAACCTTTCCTTCCCACGCCAAACGTGGTACACAAGGAGATCAAAAGGGAGAGACAAGGTAGGTTGGGGACATAAAAATCTATATTTAAAATTAGTAATTTAAAACAATTCTAAGATTGCGGGATCGGTCGACCCAGGAGGAGAACGGGGTTGAGTAATTAAATGAAATATTTACGCGAACGCCACTCCCAAACCGTGGCGCCACCACAAAACATACTCTTCCTCATTTGCGCAACGAGGCTCGATCAGCGGGAGCGACAAACAAATCAAAAGGATAGTTTAACGATAACAGAGGATGATATCGATAACAATCGATATAAAGAAGGTAATAATAAAATACAATCGTTGATCGATAATACAATCATAATGTCATTATTATTATTATTATCATTATTATCATTTTACAGCTTGTAAAATAATTATCAATTATAGTCATAATGGTCAGCAATCGAGGTCGACGAAGGCACAACGACACTCCATGCTTAGCACTCGATCGCCACAGGATGAACAGGTGTAACGTAGAACAGGCATTACAATTTGGGTCTTCACTTGTTACCCACAAAGTTCCCCGTAAAAAAGCGGAGATGCAGAGGGATTCCATCTCTCATCCTCAAAGTGACCACTTTCTAATACACCACAAGGCTCATATGCATTTCATACGCCTCCTCCAAATGCTTGACGGAAATTCCATGAGGTCACCCACCTCCATCTCTCTAAATCCTCTACTACCACTATCTTTTTACTACATCAAAACTATAGCCTTGATTATATGTCCCGATATTAGTGAGTCTATTATGTTGTTATACGAGAAGATCGAGTCTTTCCAAAACTAAGCTTTGGATTTAATGAGGGTGTTGTAAAGTTTCCATGTAAGGAGGTGGAGTTTACAGTGTTTCAACGAAGTGAATAGGACAAGAAAATGGAACTCATCCTCAATCATTCCTTTGAGTTTCATTCAAGGATTAGCCTTTCCATCGTGAAGAAAATCCTATCTCCATGAGGAACAATTGAGTAATGTCTCGAGTACCATAAGCATGTTTCCACCCAAGTAACATCTTGGTTAAGGAAATGAATTATGAAGTGAAAAGGGGTTTCATCATGTTCAAGAGTGAAATGTGAAGCTCATATAGTAATTCAAGAGTCATCATATCTTGAATCTTCCATCAAATCTCTTAGAAGCAAGTTGAATTGAGTTAATCAAGCTATCTAAGAACTCAAAACCATCATGTGTGAAGAATCAAGGAGTCATCTTTTCATGGGAAACACATGAGCAAGAAGTTAAACACCTAGTAATGTGGTCAATCCTTAAAGGAAGAAACATTGCAATCAAACCTCACTTCAAGCATACCATCTAGTGCCATTGGGAAAAACCCTTCAGAAAGAAATATAATGAATAGAGGATGAAAATAGCTTCCTATTCTAGGAAACTTTGTAAGATGGTGAAATTCATCGAATATGTCATTAAGCCTCATGAGCCATACAATATTGATCCTCTTTGCCTCCCGTCATTCAATTGTGATCCCTCACCAATCTCTTGAGAGTGCTCTCATGATCGACACCATATCTCTCCTGGAAGAGCCATTCTCGTGGATTTAAGATTTGCTCGTGAGTGAATCAAGAACAACATAATAAGATGTTATCCCGACCTTGGGGCCATCATGAATATCTTGAAGACTAAACGAGGTAAGAAGACACAGTGTCAATTCTTGTCTCTTCAAAGGAACTTCGATGATCGTATGCGATGAAATTGCTCGACTTAAAGTTGTGAAGACCTGGAGGATATGACTTCGACAAATTATGAGTTGATCTACATCTCGTTAGGTCAAGATACACATGTAAGTGATGCTCATCTATTCAAAGAATTTTCTTCCCGCATGTTCACTCAAAACCAAGAGTACAAATGAATAATTGAGGAATTAGAGGAGCATGTGAGATCTCCCAAAGGTGCATGCATTCAACCTTTCTTAGAACCCAATTCAATACCTCACCCCCTGCAGAATATATTTCTCGATCGATCGTAGCTTTCACCCCGACATGATCAAGAAGGTGAAAGGGCATATGATGTAAGGAAAGGATAATGAAAATGGATTGAGAAGATCCTCAAGAAAGGAAAGATATTGCTCCTAGAGGTTATCTCTTTGTTCTGTATATTTTTGCCACTATTTTACAAGTGAAGAAAATAAGGGAGGAGATTGAAAAGAGAAGATCCATTACGATGAGATGTTCCTACTTATGTCTTAGATGAATTTCCTCAACTCTCATCACACTCTCATGAGTAAGAATGTGTTCGCATTAGCTGTTAAGAACTTGTCCCCAATATGGATTCGCACTATGGATGCTAGATATGGTATGATAAAAGATGACATCTCCTAAATTGAATCTAGTAAACAAAATGCCTTTAATATTTTGGATGAGGTCAACAACTATGTGCAAGAACTTGGATTCCCTCTACTCACCAAGAATTTGTCATCAAAATAAATTATTGATTCCTTCCGAGAGTCTCTGTTAGAAGGAGGCAAGTGATCCTTTTCCTTCAATAAGGAAACCTTGGAGTCCTCACAATATCAAAGGCTTTATTTATAACATTACAAGAATTCAAAAGGAATGGTGAAATCAATGTAAGGATATCATAGTGATTTTTCCAAAACATGGGTCAAGGTGTTGAGTTTCATTCACATTCCATAAGCATAAAAGGTGGCACTTGTGGTAGCCTAGTTTAGTAGAGAATTCAAAGGACATGAGCTCATTCTAGAAAGTCGCCCTCATGGATTATGAATGGATAGTCTCCATCAACAATGTCTTCATCCTTATCAAATCAATCAACCTCTCTCTCTCTCTCTCTCTCTCTCTCTCTCTCTCTCTCTCTCTCTCTCTCTCTCTCATGTTCTAATTTCTCATTAAGAATGTAATTTTTCTATTTCATCATATTCACTTAAGTGACCCTCAATTAAAAATTTTAAGAGTCATTTTTCACTAATAAGAAAAATACTCACTTCCTAGGAATGTGAAAGGTCACAAGTGATGGGGATAGGTGAAAAGTCATGTGGGGGTAGATGAAGAGACATGTTTGTAATTCTATGAATTGGGATAGATTCTATATTCCAAGGGGTTGGTAATTTTTTATTGATTGTATGTTGTTGAGATTTACCACTACTACATCAAGTAATATAAGTTGCAATTATTCTACTTCTTTTTTATGTTCCTCTACTATGTAACTTTGTAAGCATGGTGATCTTGGAAAATCAAGAAATGTGTCGCACCTTTGATAAATGAATCTAAATAACTTTGTGTCTCTAGTTTGTTAGTCTTATTAATTTCTTACATTGTTGTGTTCTTGTAAACACAAGATCATGTACTTTGGGTAATTATCTAGTCCTGATCGCATAATACTATTCATATAGTTCCTAAGTAAGAAGAGTATTAATTAACCCATGTCTTTGGCCACCTTTATTTGATTTCTATTGCTACTTTCAATCTTGCACTCTTACTTGCTCAGTCTTCTTTTTTACTCTTTGGCATTTATCATCATGGACACTAGCACCACCAGGGCGCCAAGTCCAGAACCCTTGTTCCCTATAGTTGCTCATATCCCCTTTGTACTTTACTCACACTTTTTGGGTCATTTCTATCCATTTGAGCATCTTATATTTTTGGTAGTCGGCCTTTTCGGGGTTAATTATGAAGTTCAAGCGAAGGAATCATATAAATATAAATTTATGTGATCATAATAAAGGACTAAACACTAAGCACTATCTATCTCCACCTAAGGTTGTATCTATCAAGGAATCTAATAGCTCCATTGAATCCATCTAGCTCCATCAAAAGGGACACAAAGGCTAGTTTTCTACATCACACTTCATAGGTAAGTTCATTCTATTCCGTGCACACATTATTTACATTCTACATCTAGCTACTCGCTTGTTATTCCTAGTGCGACACGCACAAGAGCAACCTAGGGCACAATTCCGCACACACACATAGAACTACATTGGGTCTGAGATGTAGTACAATGCTCAATAGTAAGTCCATCATTGTGGTAGTTGAGGACAGTTTGACCCTCATTTTACATCTTTCTTTTTTAGGATTTGATGTCTATTTGAGGGTTTTTTAGGTCCATTCTTTATTGCAAGTTTACATTGACCTCGACGGTCTTTGTGTGAATCCATAGTGACAAAAGGTGGTGAGAATTAGCAAACATCTTGTGACCCTGAGAATTCAAGTTTTTGAGCATTTTCGTAGACCCAACGCCCATAAAAGGCCTAGGGTGCCGCGGGTGCTTCGTGCCTCTCCAGTGCCCTACTCCAAACAAATCCTCCATATCTACAATTTTATGAGCTCATGTGCGACGGTCAGTCCTTCCTGCATCTCTGTTCTTTAGCTCGACATGCACTTTCCTGAATTTGATGAATCAGCTAAGGCTTCTTACCCTTCTTTACGCATTAAGTTTTTATTGCTTATTGCTTATTTATTTGAGTGTATTTCTTATATTTCATTGTCATTTATTTACGGTTGATATAGCATTCAAATTAGGCATATAAATTACATTTTAGCTTAATCAGCTTCTTCTAATTGAATGTGAACCTACTTTGGTTATTATATGTAAATTTTGTAAGCCTACTCACAATAGTATACCTCTTTCTCCTTTTTTATCATACTCCCATTTACCTCCCTTCACTGCAAATTCCTCCCTTGTACCTCGTACAAGTATTTTTCACAAGTTTAGTGGAGTATTCCTATGTGATCCTCGTCCTATTGGTCACCCCATAGATTTAGGTAATTTACATCCAATAATATGAGCCTTCCCATACACAAGAAGGAGGGGATTATCCCCTTAGCGTTAGATAAAAATCAATAATTTGCAATATGAAAAATTATGTTTCCAACACATACCATAAAAGAAGAAGAAAAATAAAAACAATAACACAATGAGTGGGATCCCATCCTTGACACATTCCACCCCTCACCATTAGTGGTTGGGGGAAAAATTGACAACCCTCTGCTTAAGCTCCTTTGACTACTATGTTCATTTTCGTGGTTTCGTTTTATGTAGGCCTTTATTTTCTCTCATGCAACTTATTTCTTGCACATTTTTTTAAATCACACTTTTATTATATATACATTTATTTTGACGCCCTCATGAGATGAGTTATATTATTCTCAAGGCCTTCTTGATCAATGTGACTTGTATTTTCTCGGGTGTGTGCTATTTAATGATTAAAAATATAAAATTATGGTGTGTGTATTGCTTATTTTATTGGTGCATCTTTACATATGAACATTGCTTATCATATTAATTTTGGTTTACATATCCATTTTTCAATCAAATGTTTTTCATGGTATCTTGAGTTTAGATGCAAGATATGAAGATTATATATTATCATGGATTCACATATGTTTCTTAGCTTCCTTTACCTACACCTAGGAGCAAGCTTTTCACTTGAAGCACATGTCTATACTGGAGGCATCTTACACATGTATTGCGTGTCATATCTTTCTATATTATTTTGTTGATCATGTCAAGTTGTTATTATTGTTTATATACATGTTCTATTAGCATTAGTTTAGTGTTAATACATTGTTATTTGTTGGATAGCTATAACTGTCCTCCTCCTTCCTCCCTCACCGCACCTTTATATGGCTCTGTTCATTGAATATTTTTCAAGGCATTCTATCAATTTTTATTTCTATCTCTGCCTTCATTGGTATCGAGCACTCATCCTCTCCCTACGTAAAAACTTAGAGAAGGCATTTGGGATGAAGCGTGTTGTTTGCGTAGGATTTTGATTCTTGTTTGGATGTCGACTGATGTGATTTGTGTATAGCAGGTAGTGTGAAAAGACAAGGCGAGCATTCTCTTTCCTCTAGCACTAACACTGCGTGCAACCAAACTCGGCTCGGTTCAAGGAGAAACTTGAGTGACACGGATCTCTTATTTGGCAAACCGACTCGCTATTTTTCCTTTCATTCGAGCCGTTGTTTGTTTGTCTAGACATGGCCATTGTTTTTTGTTCTCCTTTGAACGAATTGGATGTGGCAATATCATATAAATGCGACCTTTGAATATGACCTATCTCACCGTTTGAAGGATGTTGTTACTGCTTTGGATTTGAAACTGTCTCTACGTGGATAAAGCAAAAAATACACGGCTGAAAATGTTTTGTCTCGTTGTTTTTTTGTAATTTGGTACAACGTTTAGCGTGAGAAAGGGAAGGAGATAAGTGTGCAAACCCGCATGGAAGACCATCCCCAACCGTATGGAATTTTGCTATCAATAGAGAGTGAAAACTAATCGAACGAGTGACTTGTGCGTGGGGTTTTCTTTTGCAAAGTTTGTTCTAGAGTGAAGGAAACTCGAAAGGTAACCAACTGCACCCTTAAGAGCATGGCAACAGACAACGTGGTAACAAACCAAACCTTTTGGACTAGCGGATGTGGAGGATAAAAGGGGAACATTAAAAAAAGGAGGATGAAGGACAACAGAGGCTGGAGGAAATCCAGTGACCTCTTACCGCAAGTCACACGCGACGAGGTCACCGGCAGAGATTGTGGAAAAATAAGGTATTGATGACCTATTCCTCAATTTTGGTTTGAGTTTATTTCAGTTTTAGTGTTGTTTCTGTGTTTTGTTGTTTTGTGATCGGATGCTGACAATGGATTATTCTGGAGCATCATTTTCTGGAGCATGTTCTTTGATGTGATTTATTTCTCAGTGTTCTTATTTCACATTATGGGAAAAACGACTTAGTCAAGGGCAACATTCAGTGGCAGTGATTTGTTTCCTTTGCTGTTGAAGATTGGCTAAACGACAATCGACATCAGTGGCTACAACTAAGAACATGATTGCTATGATTCTTAGAAGTGAATGTGGAATATTTGTTAGTATTGTTTGTTGTTTTCCTATGTTGTTTGGTTGTTCAATAAAGTGCAGATGGTGCATAGTTTCTTGTTTGGGACCTCCAAACTGAAGAGCGTCATGGGGAGCAGAAAAGCACTAAAAGTAGCGCATGGTACTCGAAGTTGGGTTCGTGGTAATCCTGTAAAACCACCGAGGTATCATCCTCTTGGGTTTGTGGTATGCCTGTAAAACCACCGAGGTAAAATCCTCTTGGTTCGTGGTAAGCCTATAAAACCACCGAGGTGAACAGTCGAAAAGTGCTCCTATCCCTCTAGGTTTATGGTCAACCTTAGAAAAACCATGTGTATCGAGACCATGTAGGCACATGCTCGTGTGAAGACCCTCTTTGTTGTGTTCTCATTAAGAGGGGACATCCAAAGATCGGGAAATGTATGTTTGTACGAACAATGTAATAAGGGGGGAATGTTAGCATTAGTTTAGTGTTAATACATTGTTATTTGTTGACAGTTATAACTGTCCTCCTCCTTCCTCCCACAATCTGCTGACCTTTATATGGCTATGTTCATTGAATATTTTTCAAGGCATTCTATCAATTTTTATTTCTATCTCTCGCCTTCATGTTCTACCCTAACTTATATCTCTTTAGTGCTTGCTTATAGAGATATTGTGTTTTACTATACATGATTGTGACATTGTCTACTTGTGGTTAGATTTCTTATATGTCATGTCATATGTCATTATTTCGTATGATCATTTTATTAGTCATCTTTTTAGATGTTATTTCATGTTATGTTTGTGTGCTTCTTGATCGTGTTGTTTGTTATGTCCACATACCACATTGTTACATGCTTGTGATTGACTATGTGGTTGTTATGAAAGTGGCCTTCTATAATTGAATTTGAGATTGGTTATGTGGATACAATCGCTTACTCGTGGTCTTTGGAAACCTCACTCACTTTCTTTGATTATGTCATGGATCACTCAAAATATGATATTCTTCTTTAAAACCCTAATCCCGTCTCAACTTCTCACAAATCCCATAAAATGGGGATTTTGATGGGAGCATGCATTATACCTATATTATTATTATGCCCATCTTGACTTGACACAATTACAATCAACACTTGACGCAAGGAAGCAATTAATCTCATGTAGTGTCCCAACCCGTATCTTTCAATGTGTGCAACAACTAGTAGAGACTACACTAAATTTATAAATGTTTGAATTGAGGCTTTGGCATAAGTATGCTTCATGAAACCATAAATTTTTCTCTTACATCTTCGATATCACTCTTAATTTTTTTCTTTTTTACAACTTCAAAGTGTGCCTTTTATTGTTTGAAATGTGTGGATGTACCTCTCTTTTTATAGATTTGTTGAATTCATATTAGGACCCTTTTAGGGCATATGCCAATACACATATAGGAAATTTGATCAAAGAAACCAAAAGTAATGGAGAATTCAAAATCAAGGCGTAAAAGGGCCCATAAAGAAAATGACTTGAAACATAATATATACGCAATTGATTGATCATTTTTATATTTACGCCAAGGCGTTTCCCCTATGGGAAAGGCCCTTGCGGACGTTTCTAGGACTGTGCTAAATTTGACATTTTGACGACTGTTTGGACGTTTTTTTGCATGTGCCTGTTTTTGTTGTGCACATCATACTAGGGTCGGGTTTTTGCAGTTTTGATCCTCGTGGAGTGGGTTTTGGCGTTTTTCTTACATGCTGGTCGTTTCTCCATGTTAGACGTTTTTCCTCCATGCTGGGCGCGGATTTTTGCAGGGTTTGGTCATTTTGGTCTGCTGCCCTTCGCGCCTTGGACCTGATGTTCTCACGCCTTGGACCTGTGCTCTTTTTCAGCTTGCTGGGCGTGTGTTTTGGTGGCTTGCTGGGCGTGTGGCTTGCTGGGCGTGAGTTTTGCGGCCTGCTGTGTGTCTCAGGGTTTGGTGTCCATTTTGGGTGCCTTTTCTGCCTTCCACGCCTCCTCAAACGCTACCCCTATTAAAACTTGGCACAGATTTTGCAGGGTTTCTTCCTGCTGGCGTGTCCCCTCTATGCTGTGTGTTTTGCATATTCATTGGCCTGTTTTTCAGTGCCTTGGACTTCGCCCTGGTCTGCATTTTTTGTAGCCTATGTATTTGTGCCTGGCTCTATATTTTGCGGCTGTATTTTGCCACCTCACATTGGCTATTTGGCCTTTTGTGCTATGGTTTGGCACCTTCTTTTGCCTTGCCGTGTGGTTTGTGCTAGGGTATGACTGTCAAACAACCTGAGGTTAGAGAGACTGTGAGCTACCTTAGGGAAAAAGAACAACACCGATTAGGGATGAAAGACAATCTAACCTATCTTAGGGTGAAGGAACAATGCCAATTTGAGGCACTTCAAAAGCAACAAGCAGTAGCAGAAGCAGCATATGATCAAAAGGATGCCTCAACTTCCCTAGAATGTATGATTCGCGTGAATAATTCCATGGGTGTGCCTCAATTAAGTTTGAAGGAAGTTATTGAGGTATATGCACAAGAACATGATATACACTTTTTTCCTAAAGTGGATCGCACATAAAAGACAACAATTAAGTTAGTGTTTCTCCCACGCCTCAATTTATTATGCCTTTCTCCACAAGCACGCATCCACCAAATTTCGTATTTTTAGGGGTAAAATATTAAAATGTAGGATTTGGAAAATTTATGTTATTTATTATTATTTTATACCATAAATATTTAAATTATGAACATCTCCAAGATTTTATAGTCAGCAACTAAAAGGATATTCACTTTTCAGTATTGTTTACAAGGTTTTCAACAGTCCTTGAAATATTAGTGAGGCCGTATTTTTTGAGTTTTTATCGTATTTTTTGATTGACTGTCTTTATTCCATATTTGAAGACCATCGCTTAATACTCTCTGTACGAAAGTTGCTACCTTGAGTACATGATTGAACGCTTATGATTATCACTTTAGCAAATAACTCAGGTTTCTTGAGACTGGTATAATTTGATTTGACTTAGTTAGAAGTAGTAGCTATGGTTCCTTCCAAAGTTCCAAGTTATATATAAGGGTAATTATGAATGTTCTATGCTTTTGGCATTTTTACAGTGTATCATTATGTAATATCATGTTTAAGAATCAATTAGATGCAATTAGTTCCAAGAGGATCATGATGAACTCGGGACAGAGTTAAACTATTCACCCAAAAAACTATTCTTCTCTGCACCAACATCATTTCACTGGCTTGCTCTTCTCCTTGACCAATATTATACCCTGATTCATTGTTTTCTTTCTGTCATTTCCTGAAAGCAATCAAATGCTCTGCAACCTCCTTAACCAAGCCTATAACATGTGTATGGTCTTCTTTGACTTTACTAGCCCTTTCCAATGCAATGTGAACGCCAAATGGTCTATGTTATTAGATTTAGAAATACAGTTATTACTTTTGTAGTTGATGTTGATAAGGGGTGTGATTGACAATACTAATTTTCTATTAAAGCCAGAACAAATGTTGTGAAATACATTAGAAGGGATGTTAGATAACACTTAGTTGTGTAATATTTGAATACAAATTCAAGTGAGACATTTAAGTTTGCTAATACTCACTCTCAAGAATGTAGTGGATGTGAAGTGTTGTTGTCAAAGTAGATTGAAAGAATGACTAAGTGCTTTAACATATTATCTCTCCATGAAACTAAAATGAGACAGAATATGCATTTATATATAAAAAATCTCAAATGGTTATGGTACATTCCAATTTTCTTTATTACGTCAACGAGTTTTAGTGCATCATTGTTAGAGCTATTTTGTGCATATCTTACACTCATAACATTCCATGAGACAACATTTCTTTGAGGCATTTTGCAAACAAAAAACGGCATATGTTATGTGTTATAGGGATAGTTTTTACTTTTGTAGTTGTGTTTGTTTAAACTATGGGTGATTGATTTTATATGTGTAGAAATATAGATGAGTCACTTCATTTAAAAAGCGCAAACATGAGGTCCAACCCTTTAAACTATTCAAAATGCAAAAAAGTGATATAATGTACTTTACTACAGTCATGCTCTGTGACTCTGGACACCAATTTTTACACAAGCTTCCTTGCTCCACTGAATTTTGTCTCTCCCTCTTTACTTGCTACTACCTTCCAACCCTGCTTCCATAGCTGAAACTAACTCCCTTGATCCTTTTGGATCTCTCATGTTCACAAGATGCTTGAGAATGCTTAAAGCCATAAAATCTTGAATTTCTGCATGCAAAAGTGTTGTGTGTGTAAAAATTGGTTTTCAGTTTTTATCGTATTTTTTGATTGACTGTCTTTTTTCCATATTTGAAGACCATCGCTTAATACTCTCTATACGAAATTTTCTACCTTGAGTACATGATTGAACGCTTATGATTATCACTTTAGCAAATAACTCATGCTTCTTGAGACTGGTATAATTTGATTTGACTTAGTTAGAGACTGTGGTTCCTTCCAACGTTCCAAGTTATATATAAGGGTAATTATGAATGTTCTATGCTTTTGGAATTTTTGCAGTGTATTATTATGTAATATCATGGTTAGGAATCAATTAGATGCAATTAGTTCCAAGAGGATCATGATGAACTCTGGACAAAGTTAAACTATTCAACCAAAAAACTATTCTTCTCTGACACCAACATCATTTCACTGGCTTGCTCTTCTCCTTGACCAATATTATATCTTGATTCATTGTTTTCTTTATGTCATTTCCTGAAAGCAATCAAATGCTCTACGACCTCCTTAACCGAGCCTATAACATGTGTATGGTCTTCTTTGACTTTACTAGCCCTTTCCAAATCCTCTTCCTCTCGGGTTTGATACTCTGCCTCCTCTGATAGGTTCCTCTTTCACAGACACTCATCTCGTTGTTTCTTTAAATATTTTGATTTATATGTAGAGGGTCATCCTTGGGCTCTGTTTGATCATAGTCCTCCTCTATTTGCAAATGTTTTACTGGATATGTTCTTGTTCTTCTCTTCAGCCTTTTACTGTTAGTGATAGGCCTCTTCGAGGCAACCCAACTTGAATAAGGCTAATTCATCTTGGATATGCTACAGGCTTACTAACAAAAGCGATGTGTACAACTTTGGGGTGGTTTTATCTAAGCTTATTTCTGCTAAGAAGGTCGTGGATATAACCAAGAATAACAGGACATTGGGATTGCTAATTTAGTTGTATCTAAGATTTAGTGTGGGGTTTTGGAGGAGCTTGTGGATCCAAATTTGGAGATTGATGTTAAGCATGTGGTGAAGGAAATGGTTTGCAGGGTTGCTAAATTGGCTTTCAGGTGCCTTGCTGCTGAAAAAGATGACAGACCTAATATGATGGAAGTGTCTGCTCAGCTTCAGGAAATTAAACAGTTTGGATATGGTGGGTGTGCTGAAAAAGGTCTGAATTCATATAATTCTTTTGATGTTGTCCAAGAGAATAGGAAATCATTAAGTTATGTGCATGCTGGTTCACCCACTTCTGTTCAAGAAAAATGGAGGAGCACAAGCACTACACCAGACAATAGTGAAAATGGGTTTGTGTGATCTTCAATTGATATAAGATTTGAGCCACATACCCAATTTTCAGTTTAGATGTTCATCCTAGATTGAGTTATGTGTATGTCGGTTCGCCCACTTTTGTTCTGGAAAAGTGGAGCACAAGCACTACACCAGACAACAGCTAAAATGGGTTTGTGTGATCTTCAATTGATATAAGATTTGAGTCACATACACAATTTACAGTTTAGATGTTCATCCTAGATTAAGTTATGTATATGTTGGTTGGCCCATTTTTGTTTAGGAAAAGTGGAGGAGCACAAGCACTACACCAGACAACAATGAAAAATGGGTGTGTGATCATCAATTGATATAAGATTTGAGCCACATACCCATTTCTCAGTTTAAATGTTCACCCTAGATTCCATTTCCACTTCTTGCACACAAAAAATGATGTAGCCATTACTTCCTGAGAGCCACCAAGATATCAAATGTATAAATGTATTCATGTTTAGTGCCAAAATACTTGGCCACAAAAGACTACCACTCATGATATAAAATCTGCAAATGTTTGGAAGTTTTCATGTATTCATGTTTAGTTCACATAAAATAGTCTGCAAAATGCTACCACTCATGATATAAGATTTACAAATGTATATGTACGACTGTGTAACAAATTTCAAATGTAGAGATAGAACCTTTAACTGTAATGCTTCATCTATATTCCTACACTTACAAAATCAATCACGCCCCTTATCAACATCAAATACAAAACTAATAACTATCCCTCTAAAATCAAATAACATATACCATTCGGCGTTCACATTGCATTGTGCACATGCGATTGCTAGTATAAAAAAATGGTAACTACCCTAAATCAAGCCAAAAATAGGTGAGAAGAAAGAGAAAACGTAGAAAATAAAAATATAGAAACAATCAAGATCAAAAAAAAAAAAAAGGGCAAAAATACAATGAAAATCAAATATAGAATAAACATATACCAATTCACTAACTTTAACTTAAACCAATAATCAATAAAGACGCTTGCATGCAGTTTAACACCATAACAAGTAACCTGGTCTTAAAGTAGATTTAAATTAATTGGACATTAGAGACTTTAGTCATAATGCTTTTATCATGGAGACAAAACGGTGCAAGTAAACATTGAAAAATCTTATAAATCAACAAATAAAGGGCAATGCATAATATTTAACTAAACAAACGGTTTAAAGATGCCCTCCTGGAAAGTGTCAAATTCGCAACTCTTCCGACTAAGATTTCGTTAACATTTTTGTTACGCATTTTACCTTTGTTTAAAGATATAAACTGTTACGCTAACATTTCAACAAGAAACATTTCCCATTTGTGGCCATACCGGGAATAGCAACAAGAAGACGAAAATGATTCGTGGACTATCACTTGGTGGATGATGACATGAAAGGGGTTCAAACCCTAATTAAATGGTTCGGCGAATTTTACCATGCAACAAGAGGACACTAGTAGGGCTGCACCACTTTCATTCTCTTCATTTGTTATATCATGTTCTCGATCCCTAAATTATTTTTCCCGCTTTGTCTGAAAAAACATAAGAGGATATTGTTGGATTTGAACAGCAGTTACACACGACGTGGTCTTCCTTTATTATTGTTCAATCGATTAATTTAGTCCAGACAAAGTACATCCTAGGAAAAAACTTAAGGTGGATTTATATTATTTAGCACTTGTGTAGGTATGAGAACAACATGTTAGTCTTGTTTGCTTGTCGTGGATTTATTTGTACGGTATGTAAATAAAGTATATCATTTACTGCAAAGAGTTCCTATTTAGTTATACTTTACAACACTTTTTTATCAAAGCATGTATTTGTTTAATTTTATTGATTATATTGCGTTGAGGATATAGTTCACGCATCTTGCTTATGCAATTCATTATTTTTATTTTTCCTTAATGGAAGTTGCGTTCTCAAAGAAATAACATCAAATGTAAGGTCATTATATTTTGGTAACAATTAAGTAGATGTCTCGCTCATATAGCCCCACGTGAACAAAGCCAAAATTATATATAATTATATATGCACCAAATCTCTATAATTATATATACATAACCAAAATTATTCCAAACTTCAACTACTTGTTAGCTATTATGGTGTTTACACTATCAATACAAATGGATAAATCAACTAGAGATCAATCTCAACCCATAAGATCTTGATAATTGTGAAAATCGGTCATTGGTGCAATATGAAGCAAAAAAGCGAAATCACGTCCATTTTTTAACAAACAATATCCTCTTGCATATCATTCACCAATAGTTTTATAAAAAGAGACACCAATCTATGAAAAGGAAACACAACTTCAAATGCATTAACCACGTCCTCAGTGCACCTTACAAGGGACATCTTGGATAGGTCTAGTAAAGAGATGAATGAAAATCACATTCAATTTTAAAACAATAAGCTCCTCTCTCGAGCTCATCAATGAGCTTCTCATGAGACAAATCTTGAATCACATGCTAGATTTATAATCTAGGCAACTCATTTCAAAATGAAATATGAACCCTTCAAATCAGATCTCTAAAAGGGAAAAGAAATGTAAACATTGACATGTTTCCATTAAGATCTTTGAAAGTGGGCATGAGCTTATACCAAAACAAGATCCATATGGTACAAAAGTTTTGGCAAATGTTTTTGTTGTTGTTAATTAGGAAGATAAATATGAAAAAAGTGGAAGCATGCAATTGGCATGTTAACTCAATGATGGAGACCATAATGTCTGATAGTCGCTTCATGGCATATTATAATTACAAATTACAGAAGACGTGCATCCTCAAAAAACATTGACATTGTGTTAGTCATCAAATGCAACCACCATGAGTCCAATGTGACCTTTTAACCTATTGCAACATGCTCCTAGCCTCTACCAAAATGAGAGCATTGAAACAGGGTATCGACATCAACCAAAGCATGCAAACTATTATCAAATGTTGTAGTTGAAACTTCCCTAGACTGCAATGATTGTGGGATATACACAAAATGGGTTTGTTGAAAAGATCTTGGAAGCTTTCCAAACAATGCAACTTGTAGTGAAAAGTC
This sequence comes from Taxus wallichiana var. yunnanensis, assembly GCA_018340775.1. Taxonomy (NCBI): domain Eukaryota; kingdom Viridiplantae; phylum Streptophyta; class Pinopsida; order Cupressales; family Taxaceae; genus Taxus; species Taxus wallichiana. The sequence goes on from CM031235.1 coordinate 864,739,162, forward strand.
AAAACCCAAAATGTTTTCGACAATCCTTTTTTCATATGTCATAATATGACGTTTAAAATAGGCCATGTACATTTATAGTAGCATAAACAGAAGTTGGAACTGTTTAAAAAAATGCGTCAAAAATTTTAAGTGTTATTGTTCGTTTTACTTATATGAAATTCTATAATTTTATGTAATATCCCCTTCCCATTCGAAGACCTTTGGCCTATTTTGTCAACCCGATGGCCAAAGGAAAAATATAAGGGTGACTTAAGTTATATTTAATTATTATAAAGTGCCATTAATAAAAGAAAAATATATATAGAGCACTTATAATAATTTATATGACTTAATAATTATTAAATCTAGGATGGAAAAGGCTCAAATATAAATTGTTATCCATCCTAGGTGAAAAGGTGACTTGCCTTAGAAAGGGGAATGAGAACATAGAAAGGATAAATGCCCATTTTACTATGTATTTCCCCTAGAAAAATGTGACTTGCATTAGGAGGGAAAAAGTTGTTGGGAAAAGCATTTAATATGGGAAAATATTAAATGCTTGCATAGGAAAATCCTTGTGAACTAATTGGATATCAGAGGGTTGTTTTGGGTCTCTTCTTCCTTTATAAGGAGAAGTCGACTTGAGGGGAAGGTATTGCATAACCATTTGATATTTTCTGATTTGTGTCTTAAGCTTGTAGCTTTTGCATACATGCTTGGATTTTCTTTAGCTTGTGGAGTAAGATCCCACAGGGACCCTAGCTTTGGTGGTGAGAGATCCATTCCTAGCTAGTAGGGCACTCTTCAGTGGTGAAAGATCCACCCTAGTTTGTCATTATTGGAGTTGATTCAGGGCTGATTTGTTTGGGAATCAAAGTAGCTTGTTTTCTTAATTTTTAGAGCTAATTTGATGCCCAAAATGTGTTGGGTGGCCTACTTTTTAGGTCAAAATTAGGGTTTTGTATTTACTGTGTGAAAACTAATTTTGGAATATTATTCTTCATATTTTTATGGCCCAAGATCCAAAGTTTCTGCTCATTTGGACTTGTCTAGCAAAAGATATGAATTTTTGAAGTTATGTTGCAGACAGGGTTTTTAAATAATTTATTGCAGCCTTGTTTACATCTGAAATCTACAATTTTATACATATTTGGGCTTTATAAATTAGTGGTACTAGATTTGAGTGGAAAGATATAAATTTAGAGGTTGATTGGTGTGGGTTTTCCACTTAACCCAAGTCGCATTTCCTTTATAAATTCGATCTGCGTGATACTTGTTTGGTATTTTGTCTACAAGTTGCATTTAAAGTTGGGATTGCCTAAAATCCGTTTAGGGGTAAAATAATGTCCATTGGGGACATTACATTTTACTTCAACAATGCTTTGGATATTAGTAACATATCTAAAAGGGAATCTTTTCCCATTTCTATCTATACATTTCTATTACATCTCATAGATTGATATGGGGTGTGCGACAATAAACAAAGTTACAATTAATTATATAACTCCTACCCATCTATAAAGAGTTGGACAAAAGTGTACTCCATCCTTTCTCCCAACCTATGCCAAACATGGTATGTACATTCACCAAAGCATAATGGAGAAGGGACATTTATCACATGTTGTCAGTGCAAGTGCCTTGATAGGTATTTGGTGGAGTGTAATGATTGCACAAATTATATAAAATGGATTTGTTCAAAAGGGCTTGCAAACTATCTAGAAAATGTAATCACAAATTTTGCGAGTAACATTCCATCTTGTGGCAAAATGGGAGCCTTAGATTACGACATTGACATTTATCAAATTATAATAAAAACATGATTTTTGTTAAGTGTCGTTGTAGGTACCCTTATAAATATATATGGAATAGATTGAATCATACATAGGACATGTAAAATATTCAAAAAAAAATTGACTGATGAAATATGATCTTATAAAATACATTTCTTTCATTTATTTTATTGACATTAAAATAAAATCATAATCTAGCTTCAACTTATATTACTTGGGACATACTTTGCAATTCATGTGCAATCGCTAGTATATATAGATAGGGAGATGTTTCTAAAAACTATATCACAGCCGTCGAGCAGAAGCTCTCGGACCTGTAAACCTAACTAGTTGAAAGAAGGGCGGTTTGAAGCTTTTCTCGTCCTCTGCAACCATGTTAACAATGCCAATGCCTATCCCAATTACGCTGCCTCTGCAATTTGATTCATGATGTTGGCAACAGCAGTTTTGGAGGCTTTGAGCAGCTGAAGGCTGTTAATCAAATTGTTTCTCTTGGCAGCAACCACCGGATTTTCTTCCAGAATTTTATCCATGGCGCCGAAATTGGGAGCTCCTACATGCTTCAGAATTTGTGTCTCCAGCTCGTTGCCCACCAAATTCCTGCATACAAACTGGAGATGCAGAGGAATTCCATCTCCCATCCTCAGAGTGACCAGTTTCCAGTACGCCGCAAGGCTCATCTGCATTTCATACGCCTCCTCGACACGCTCGCCGGGCAATTCCATGAGGTCGCCCACCTCCATCTCTCCAAAATCCTCCACCACCACCGTCTTGTTAACTACATCGAAGTCAGAGCTCGGATTGTCTGATCCTTTGCTAGCGAGTCTTGTATGCTGCTGGACGAGACGACCGAGTCTGTCCATGAACTTACCTTTGGACTTAATGAGGGTGCCGTAAGTCTCCATGTAAGCAGGACTGAGAGTAAAATCGATGCCTTTCTCCATCTCGATCATCTGCCTCACATAATTTATGCACTCCTCCTTCTTTTCCACCACCAGCCCCTGCACGGCTCTTCGGACACGCGACTCCAGAAGCGGATAACAGTGACAGTAGTGCTCGATTACACGACTGATCACATTTTCCAAGTAGTCCCAAACGGTGGCGGCGAGGTTCAAGCTCTTCTCGGATATCTCCTCCACCATTTTCTGCAACAGCTCCAGAAACACAGAACGCGGCAGGAAATTAGGGAGCCCGACGCCCTTGGCTTCCTCCAACATTTGGATCTCCCTCGACAGAAACTTGTTGCCCACCGAGAAGGAGCCTCTCTGAGAGAGTTCTCTGTAAAACCTGTCGAATTTTTCCCTCAGCCGGGCGGTGCAATGCATTTTCGGGTCGTCGGGAAACTGTTGAAACTCCCCGAGAATGACGATCTTCCTGAGCGACTATTTAATCTCGAAGACGAGCTTCACGAACGGCACGTCGGCCTCCCCAGGGTTGCTCAGATCCTGAGGGAGGCTTCTCAGCTCAGCTTGACGCTTTCCCAGCATGGACTCGATTTTGTTGACGATCTGAGGAAGAGTAGCGCTGATGGTCGTGGCCTGGATTTGCATCAGCTTCTTCGCCAGAGTGGGGATTCCCACCATGGATTTGTCCAGATCCTTCAGCAGCGGATAGAAGTCGAAGAGGTTCCTCTCTTTCTCCCGCGCCTCCGCGTTGCTTTCGTCGCCAATGCCGTTGCGGACGCAGACGTAGCCGAGGCCGATTTTGACGGCGTTGGTCGTCACTTTCTCCTTAAGCCCGTCGGGCGCCGTGTCCGACTTGGTGACCACGGCCAGAGTCCGCTCGCCGAGTTCGTCCACCTTCTGCGACATTCTGATGGACTCGCAGGTTGGGAAATCCACATTCGCCGCCAAAACATTGAGAATAATGCTCTCCTTGGGCGTTATGTACTCGTTTATGATTTCAGATATTTGCTCGTAAATGTCCGCCGGCTGATCGCCCACCGGAACCCTGGTGATTCCCGGCAAGTCCACCATTGTCAAATCGGGAGCACCAACTTTAGTAATGTGGAGCGTAATCGGAGTGCGATTGATTCCCTTCCCATCTCCTGCGATTTCTTTTGTGGCGGAATCGATGCTGCTGGTTATGTCCTCCTCTTGAATGACGCTCACTTTGCGGTTGAACTCGATGGAGATTTCGGCCTTCGATTGCTCGGCACAGTTCTGGAGGCGCATGACGAGAGGCACCCGCGTGCAGATGCCTTCGGCCTCTCCCGCTAGAAGCTTGATTGGTCTCCCACGACGACGATGCTGGGGAGTTGGATCCCCTCTTTCATAATGTCGAGGCTGCGCAGCTTATCAACCGCGTCCAGCAGCGGCCTGATTTGCTGCTGATACGAAACCGCCAAGCTGGAACTCTCTTCGGCTTTCACTTCCGCCTCATCCAGATGAGCATCTGGTGAGGGTGGGGTTGAGGTTTCATCATGATCTTGCAGGTGGGTATCGGCCATGAGCATCGACATCTTCAGCCTTTCGCTCAAGCAACTCGTCGACTTCGCAAATGCTGTCAACGCTGCCCGAAACAGAAGCGACAAAAGATTTCTGGCAACAGTCGAAATCATCAATTTTAAATAAAACGGGCGTCGAAACATATTCATGACGCTTATGCAGGCGAATCCTGGCAGCGGTGGCAGTAAAATTTTGGATAATTCTGAATTGAAGAGAGTATAATATATATAGCGGGGCAGAGCCGAGTTAGCATTCCATCAAGAGAAAGACTCACTCAATAAAAGGCAGAGAGTGTGATCGAAGAAAGAAAGGGTGGTCCAGTCGCACAGGAATCAACTCGTTCCTACGCAAGGGAGGGCATCAATTCATACCTTGCGTATTTTACTTCGAGGGGAAACAATTCCAATTTCCAAATGATTTGCAAATTGAGTATTTTTGTTTATAAAAATGACTTATCTAATTTTTTTATCCTTATTTTTATCAAAGGTATTTGTTTTGATTAATATCAATTAATGTGTGATAGTCACTTTCTTTGTAAAGAATAAATTAGAAAATCACAAAATTATAATATCATTATAAAATATTTTACTTTGAGGGGAACAATTTTTATTTCCAAATCATTTGGAAATATGTCAAGTACATTTCTTTATAAAAACAAGTTATCCAATTCTTTTGATCCTTACTTTCATCGAAGTTTTTGCTTTGAATGATATCAACTAATGTGTAATATGTCACTTTTTTGTAAATAATAATTTCGCAATCACAAAATAATAAGTAAAATAGTTTATTTTGAGGGGAAGCTATTCCAATTTCCAAACTATTTAGCAAACATGCTAAGTACATTTCCTTTATAAAAATGAGTTATTCGATTATTTTGATCCTTACCTTCATCGAAGGTTTTTCTTTTGAACAATAGTACTAATTTGAAAGGATCACAAAATAATAATAGCATCATAAAATATTTTACTTTGAGGAAGCAATTCTTATTTCCAAATTTATTTGAAAATATGCTAAGTACATTTTCTTTATAAAAATGAGTGACTTTTGATCCTTGCCTTCATCGAAGGTTTTTGTTTTGAACAATATCAACTAATATGTGATATGTCACTTTCTTTGTAAGTAATATTTGGAAAATCACACAATAATAGTATCATCATAAAATATTTTACTTTAAGGGGAAGCAATTCCAATTTCCAAACCATTTGCAAATATGCTAAGTATGTTTTCTTTATAAAAACAAGTTATCCAATTCTTTTGATCCTTACCTTCATGGAAGGTTTTTGCTCGAACAATATCAACTAATGTGTGATATGTCACTTTCTTTATAAATAATAATTTTGAAAATTACAAAATAATAATATCATCATAAAATACTTTACTTTGAAGGGAAGCCATTCCCATTTCCAAACAATTTGAAATTATGTGAACTATATCTACATTTTCTTTAAAATAAGTTTTATAATTATTTCAATTCTTATCGTCATATACGCTTTTTTATATGATAAATATATAGTATTATAGGAGAAAAATGTCTTTAACTAAGTTAAATTTATCACTTTCTTTATAAGCAACACTTTGCAACATCACAAAATAATAATAAATATAGGTAAGAGGTAGTCTAAGATATGACTCCAAAACTATTACTACTATTAGTAAGAGAGTCAAGATAAGTGTCACTCAAAATATATGGAATACAAGGCACACTTTTTCTACACACACCGATTTATCAGTACGTGGGCCTAATTATTTTTATACTTTTAAATTGTTCGAATATATAAATGTATGTTTATCAATCATTGATTTAGATTAGGATCTTGTTCTAGTGGATCTTCTTATAGATGTGGAAAGTTGTTTTACATTGAAAATGCACTACAACCATATACATTTAATTATATATAAACAATAAATTCGAATCTAATTGCATAAGGGGAACACTTTATTTATTCTAGAAATGCGAGAATTTGACAGAGGGATTTTTACAAGAATACATGGATTTTTGCAAGTTCAATGATAGTCATTAGAAAACATATAAATACAACTCGTCGATAAAAAAATGGAACAAAACCATAAAATCAGCAAAAACATAACAACCAACCAAGAATTGTACCTTTCTTCTAAATCATAACACATTTTTGGATATTTCCATTGATGTGAAAGTTGAGATGATGGCCTTCTTCCCTTGTTCTTGAGTTCAAAATACCTCAATCACTTTCCTTGAATTCATCAGGATCTCTAGGAAACTACTTTCCTTCCTTGTACCTTAACGTGATTGTAATGCCTTACAAAATAATAACAAATGAAGGATGTTTTGTAGGGGTTGTGTCATCCTTCCAAAGATTATCAAACCCTTTGAAGGAAAAATTATTTGAAGACAACACACCAAGTATAATGTACTTCCAAAAATAATCTAATTGAATACACACCAACAAGAGAATAATTTGGACCAATAATAGATAAACAAAAAAATGCACTAGAACAATGTAAAATCATAAAGCAAATAACTAATCTTGTGCTAAAAGTAGGTGTCTCGCATAATGTCCCACTTGATGTGTGTGCACACGCATGCACGCACACACACGCACACGCACACGCACACGCACACACACGCACACGCACACGCACACGCACACGCACACGCACACGCACACGCACACGCACACGCACACGCACGCACACGCACACACACACACGCACACACACACACACACACGCACACGCACACACGCACACGCACACACACACGCGCACACACACACGCACACGCACGCACACGCACACACACACACACGCGCACACACACACACATGCACACGCACACGCACGCACACGCACACACACGCGCACGCACACACACACACACACACACACACACACACACACACACACACACACACACACACACACACACACACACACACATCAAAGTAAAAGAAATCAAGTGCATAGTAAAATCCACCTTAATGGTCTAGAAACATGTTGATAATTCTCAAAGTTGATATCAAAATAAAAGTGAACTAAGATTCAAAAGGAGAGAAATCACCTAATTTCCATAGTGGAGGGTTAAGAAGATTCTAGAAGTGATATTCATGCATATGACCTGAGATATGAAAAGTTATTCCCTACAAACATATAACAAACATGTGTAAGTGAATTAATGTATGTGTGTGTGTGTGTATGACACGATCACACACTCATAACTAATGAATTTCTCAAATCTAGAAAATTCAAATAGGGAAAAGTACAACTATGTTTGCCAAAATACATGAAGATGGCCATATGAAATCCAAATTGTAGAATCTATACTCAATCTCAATATATATCTTGTGATGGATACATGTATCATGTTATGGGTATATCTTGGAGTAAACACCATATCATTGCTTTCATGTGACAACGCAAAAGAGTATAATGTGTATTAGATTCTAGCTATAAAATGAGTGAAATATATGCCCAAACTTTGAGGTGTGGAATGAACATGTGAATTGCATTTCTCAAAAGAAATGAATTTTTGTATTAAGTGTAAGATCATAAATAAAAGCACTTTGGTGAATATAGCAAGATATCATCAATTAATCATGTGTGTAATAAGAGATTTCCCCTATGTGATCTTAAATATAAGCGGTGTAAGCATAGTAGTAAGATGTCCCATGCGGGCTTGTGAAGTAAACTATAAAAGCATAAATGTAGCATTCCCCCGTGCAACAAATTGTGTGTATTATGCGTAAGATCTAAAATAAAAGAATTGATGTATAACATAATAAGATATCATAGTGAAAGAATGTATTTAATAATAAAGTTATACCATGTGTAATTGAATGTATACATTGGAAGGGTAAAACTAAGATGTTTTATGAGCGATTGTGATGCCAACTATATAAGAACAAGTGAAGTATGTCACTTGTGGGAAAGATATAAGAAATGCAAACATAGGAGTATCATGCCCCATATGGATGAGATATAATTAATAAATACGCAAAGGTGGTATGCCCCAAGTGGGAATATAATCAATGTAATCATAGGAATAAGATTCCTCAACTAGGAAATTGTAAGCAAAGTAATTATAGGAAACAATTTCCCCCATATTGAAATATATAATCATTATATATATAATTAAGATGCCCAAGTAGCTCAATATAAGTAATTTTAGGATATAAATAATTTCCCCTAGTTAGTACCCGTTATAATCAATGGAAGTGCAGGAGTATCATACCCTTATGGGAAATATGTAAGCAATGTAGATATGGGTAAAGCTTGTCCCATATAAAAAGACATAATCAATGGAATCACTAGAGTAAGAACCCCCACTATGGGGATGGTATAAGAAATGTATCATAGACAATAATATGCCCCTATGCAAGTAAGATATAAATAATGCAAGGCACAAGTATATGGCCTTGTCCTTAATAGATATGCAAGATGTGAATCATAGAAACATAAGAAAAGACATGGGATAAAATTTGGCAATGATATTGATCATGGAATCATAATAGATAACAAACATGTGATAAAGATAAAGATAGTAGGAACACACATCATGCATATAAAGTATGAAGCAAATATCTCATATATGTCAATCACATAGTAGGAAGATAAGATAGAGAATGTACATGTTAATCATGCATAAAGTAAATTGGTCAACGAATACACAACAAACATGAAATAATTAGAGGAAGAATACAAGACACATTGAAGGCATAACAAACATGTTAAATTCACATCAATCATGGAGGAAACACATAGGATCTAGTTGTGTCATGTCATGTGTCGATGTGTCATAAGATCCTCTTTCATGTCAAATCATATTTAATCATGTGTTTCTTGATTGCGATACTAATCAGAATTTTACATGTGTTTGTTTCATGATCTATATCACACATACTTCCTTACGATGTTTATTGTAGTTCCTTGCTTTATCGATTTTGTTCTCGCAAGCCCATTTTAAAGCCATCAAGTCTCATTAATGATTTGATTATGGATGCTTTCGTGTAAATTAGCCAATCGAATCATTGTAGTTCCATGTTGTCACCACTTACGTAGCACTTTGATAGGTGTATTCCCACGAGTTAAGACTAGTAACCCTCTCCTCTTCCGTGCAAGTGTCTCCCTTCCCCACAACCATGTTGGCATTCACCTAAGTCTTCTCCACCTCCCACTCGTGATCCATTGCACTTTCCACATGATGTTAAACCACATGATGTCTTGTGTACCTTATTTGATAAGTAGTTAATTTGTTTACCTTCCAACCAACATCATCCCCCTCATCGGTTGCCTTCTATCATGACCATCCTTTCGTAATTTTCACGACATCAATGATGTGACAATGATTGTTATGCTCTCCATGATCGACTACAACAATTATAAGATAAAGGTGTCATTGCTTTTAGCTCTCGTTCTCGCGAGTGCGCTCTCTCTCTTATTCCACAAAATCATGCATCCACCACCGTTATCTTGTCTCATTCACCTTTGCCTAAGGTTATCATTGATGCACTATATTTAGCAAAAACTTAAAATGGTCATAACTTTTGATCCAGGTGTCTATTTGAGTCAGTAGTTTTTTTAAACCACTTGTTTCGACGAGAAAAATGCTCCGCTTAAACTACCCCGCCGAATAGAGCCATTTTCGAGAATTTTTGGGCCCAAAATCCACCATCTGGGGGCCAAAATTAAGATTTAAGTTTCAATTCGGTTTTTTCCTATTTTAGGGCATTAGTTATTTTTAGTCTCTTGCATGCATAGTAGGTTAGAAAGTTGGAAATTCCTCTAATTTAGGCATGTAAAACATGCGTGGAAATTTTGTGGCCATGTGAATAAGCATGTGAACTTACTAAGAATAGCAGGTTCTAGTAAACTGCTAAAAATAGTAAATTTCACCACCTAGAGTAGATTTAATTGAAGTTAGTTAGAGTTTTCTTGGAAACTCGAGTTGGGAGTTGTTTTTCCTTTTAAGACGCATTGTAATTCATCATTCAATAATGAAGAAGAGAAGTTATTTTCTTTGAGTTCAAGGTATTTTGCAGTGTAATGAGTGTGTGTTAACATTTGGCTTCATCAATCATCTCTGTCCACCTCTTAAGGTTATCATCCATCCATGTCCTCCAGTTGACCCGCCTATAGCCACATCATGTCACCATCCCACATTACTACTTGCATCACATTGGCTTCCTAAGCCTGCTTCCACACTTCCCACCATCACACCAACCATTATTGGCACCATTTCCTTTTATATCCAATTTGGCACATATACTGATACTATTGTTGTTCTACATGCTCTTACTACACATCGTAGGTAACTTCACCTCTAGTAGATGACAAATTTTTTTAACTCATTACCCGATGACACACTCATGTTCTTAAGGTTATTACATGACTATTGAGGGAATTGTTACTAAAATGAACCTCATTCTCACACTGGGGGCAATCTCTCTTCTTCCCCCCCATCATCCTAATCACATGTGATTACGAACATTATTTTACATCTTCTCATTACACAATTATCAATGCATCATTAGTTTATTCCCTTAACTCATCTACATCACATTACCATTTCCATTTTATCTACCACATTACATCACATACATACATTTCTATTTACCATATGCTATATTATTCATTATTATTCACATACAATTCCTATTTATTCCATTACTTGGTTATTATTTCCACATCATAACAAATTTCAACAATCAACAATATACACAAGTATTCCAAATAAATTTGATAATTTCAATTGTGAAAATATCATATCTTCAATCAACAATATATATTCAATCAACCATTCCAACAATGCACATTGAATCTAACAAACTAAACACTCACTACCAAGTATAAATCATAATCATCACATCATATATAATGCACATCAACAACTAATACGACATCAACATGTATATATATATATATATATATATATATATATATATATATATATATATATATATATATATATATATATATCATTGAAATCATAAGTTACAAAATACAATCTGATAGGGGCAAAACCCCGTGCGTCAATACATCATTTACAATGCATCATCTATCATCCTTGCTATTATTATCTACAATCACAGGAGCTTTAGAACTCGAAGCTTCATTGTTAACCCCTATGTCGTTAATCTCGACCTCTATATCTCTCAAGATATCTCTCGTAACATGGAAACCTCCATCATCTAGTATGCATATTGGTCCTATAGCTCCACCACACTCCACATACCATGCAAATATATCATGAGCTAAGCCTCCTCCTTCTACAACCTCTCTCACTCATTCTTCCTCTATACAAGCCCCATCGCGCTTATTAAATGAAATTGTGCATGTGGTTCCGTTATAGCTACCACTCAAATAAATGGGCATGCTCGCCCGAGATCACATCCACCCACTCTAGCATCTCTCATCCCACGAGCACATCTAGGGGCATGTTTCATATGGAAGTACCTACAATCGTGTCTAATTGGCATCGTCTGCATCCACACAACAAATATTAACCACTACATATTTTCACGTTTATCAACTATATCAATCCTTCACGAAATAACAAATAACAATGAGTGATACTTATGTTTTTTTCTCGTTGTTACATCACACCTAATTTGGGGCGGGTGCCTAGCCCTCTACTCTTCCAATTACCAGCCCTCCTACCACATCTATCACCATTGGAAATAGAAACACCCATCGGTGATGTCCACCATTGATTGTATGCCTAAGTGCACCCCATGTCATCAACCCGTATATGCACTATGGACATATCTCGAGTCATCTAGTCTCGGATGCACTAGTTGTGCTTTCTATTGGGTCTCGGCCTCAACCCTAGTCATTTTGCGGCCCTAGTAAATTGACACCGTATATATGGATTTGGTGGCACATCATGGACCATGCCAAACCTGTCTTGATACTCACTCACTCTCAAACAACTCTGCTACCCCTGGAAAGTGGTCCTCTAACCACATGGTGTGTTGTATGCACCATAGCTCCACACTATCCTCCACCCATCCTCCATAGTCCCTATACGGTCTCCATATAATGGCCCCGTGTCTCATCTTATCTATCATCGATCTATATGTGGTCATTCTCATCCTCCTACTACGAGTACCCACCCACCTCGCCACAAATATCTCTAATGAGCTCAATCGGTCACGACCCACTAAGTGGCCTCGGATAACTTGATATGCTCACATGCCCATACATGTACAAAGTAGTCGCTCATATGCTGCCACCATGATCCTCTTGTGTAAACCTATACAAGTCCATGTATAAATGGGCCAACACACATTGTGCCCATGCATATCGATTCCCATGCTCCTCGATACTTTGCGACAAATATCATGTATTTGATATAAAACCCCAACTTCGCCACCCTCCACTTCCATCGACATAGTTAGAACCACTCTAATAAACTTCCGCAATTATGGAACCTCGGATCTCACAATCACATCCAAGATAATATGTGTCTCGGCGATTTAGAGACCATGTAAAATACCATTGTGTCACCCTCATCTGACTACGTGCGTCTAATACGGTCATGATCTATACTCTCATTTTCACTATAGGCAACCACAATATTTTTATACATCCTTTAATGTCACCATAATCTCACCTTTCGTGAACCAAAATGTACATGTATCCGCACACCATCTCTCACACAAAGCAATCAATAGAAGCATATTGTGAGCTTGTGCAGTAGCTAGGGTTTGTGTTGTAGGTTATATGTTTGATTGAAACCCTAATAATGAGTTCGAGCAACAAAGCAAATTTTAGAGCGAAGACCCTTAGAGCCAAAAAAGAGCAGATCCTAAAGATTTTGATGTAGGAGCATAAACTCCATCTCTGTAAATAGATCAAGTTTTCATCAATTTTGGCTTACATGTGTGATTGTAGGTCTTAGGGGTTCATTTAAGCCATTTTGGAGTGCTAGTTAGTATCTAGGCTCTTTAAAATTCAAATGAGGTATTTCCCTCCAAAATGCAAAATTTGAATTAGGGAGCCATTTTTGGCTTGTACTTGGTGTTGTAATGAGTTCTTGGAAGAAATAAACTATGGAAGGGTGAAATGAAGAATTGTAAGGGGGTTTTATGTCCTTCTAAACTCATAAGTCCTACTAAATGCTAGGTAATGCTATAACTTAATACCATCATGTAAGGAAACCTCTTATGGGTGAACTCATGTTCATGAACTATGATTGTAATTGACCTAAGATTCATAAACCACGGTTAAAGGGTGATTATGAGGCTATAAAAGGCCAAATTTAACCTGTCTCTCTTCGTTTTTTACTGGTAAGAATCCAAGACCTGTAATGTTTTCAAGAAATATTGATGAAAGACTAAGTTTGTATGTTGGTTTGAGATCTCAAATGATTGTGTGATGTATTTTGTGAGATTGTAATCCTTATATCTCATTTGCTTTGTAATTGTGGATAGAGTATGATTAACATGAATCCCGGGTTGAATGATTGTGAGTAATGAAGAGTGCACGATGGTATTGAGAGACGAGTACATTTGAGGAAGGTCAACATTAGTTTCTTGCAAATTTTACGTATTGGCATAGTAGTGATAATTCTCACTTGTTCTTAATATGTGTCATGATATTTGAGAAGAATCCATGATCTCTACTTCATATGCATGATAGAATGACTATAGGCATCTTGTGAATGCCCGAGTTTGAGTACCCATGTTTGAGGACACAATAATGTTTTCGACCGTGAATGGATATGATTGTAACTACCTTGGAGTCTATGGTATTGGGGTTAAGATCAAGAGATGCTCTCTTTTTAAGTGCATGCAGGTTAGAGCATCAAAGACCATTTCTGGTAAAGAATAGGCAAGAAGTGCTTGATGAAGAATCAATAATTTAAGACTGTGAACATTTTTATAAATCAAATCTCCCTTCAAACTTGAAATTGGTGCATGAAAAATGTATTGGAAGGTGTAATCCTCGTGGTAATAACAGAAGGGAACATGAAAGGATGACAAGGCATTTAATGTACTAAGAGACTATGAAAGAAGACTGATAAACAAGAGTTGTGTATACACTTCGGGAAGAATGATAGAAAGCTTGAGCAAAGAATGAGTTAGAAGGAATCACATGATTGAAAGGGTGAGTAAACAAGTGTTATTCATGCATGCAATTCTATAGAGAACTTCCAAATTGTTAATCCTGTCCCATGATGATATGAAGTAAACAATCTCTTATATAAGCAAATACCTGTCTAAGGAAATTGTGTTAATCTCTGAAACTTTTGTAAGAAGGAATGTGTGAGTGTATCATCGAGAAGGGAGGATTTTGAAGGATGGTTTCAGTTCCTAAACTTTGCAACCCTTTCTAAATAGCCATAGTGACACGAACATGAGGGTTTAGTGTTGGAAACCCTTATTCATGCACAACAGGACAATGAAAAAGAGATTAGAAGGAGGCTTTCTAATACTCAAGAACTTCTCTTGGTAAGCTCAATCTGTTGCTCAACTTTAAGATAGACTTTGTATAAATATTTCGTGGTTTGAATCCATCTTCGTAGCAAGTTATTCAAGAAATACCTTCTCGGGCTCATAAAGAAGGTCAACACAGTCAAAGCTACAACTCAAGAGTAGAAACCCTTAACCATCAATAGTTGTCTTGATATTTGCAAGAAGATACTGTGAGGAGGTCCATTTAAAGATTTTGAAAGAAATTCAAATGTCCGCGACTTTAATTGCAAGTTCTTTTTACCGATTCTTGAAGGATACATATTACATTTTGGGAAGGCTAAATAAAGTGACCCATTTACAAAGGGAGTAACCGTTGGGATTAGATTTGGGTGGTGAAACTTTGTGGACATTAAAATCTCTGTAAAGGGTGATAAAAAGGGTTAGATTGAGTCTTGGAGAGGTAAGGGTCAAAGATATCCGAGTTGCGTAAGATCGCCCGAGCTACTTTAGTCCTTCTAAGGCAAAATAGTAGAAGTGAAAAAGAGATAGTTGGGTATGAAATCTAGTGTTGACTTTACAAACATGTCAAAGGTGTTGAAAGTGAACTAGAGGTGGTGATAGTTCTTTGCGGGTTGCTAAGGAATCTCTTAAGCCGGGTGTGAGTAGAGGGAGTGTTCTTGAAAGCAAGGAAAGACAAGTGAAGACCAATTGGTAATGACTAGTGACATAATCTCCTTTAAACTATCATGTAATCTAAAAATCAAGGTAGCTTGAGGTGGATGACCAATGAACTCTAAGCAAAAAGCTATATGAAGGTTTAAAGGAAAGGTAACATTCTTAAGCTCAAGATTAAGGAAGCCAAAACAAGAACAAGTAAGGTAAGAATCGAGTAAATGAAGATTCTAAGAGAAAGAACTTGTTTAGGGAGTGCCTAACACCATGTGAATAGAGGAGAGTAGGGGAAAGTGCCCAATAATATCATTTCAAGATGAAATTAAATAAATTTATCAAGGTTTGAGAAATATAGCAAGTTTTTATCCTTTATAAACTTGGTGTGGATCCTCATATGCAAAGAAGAAAGTGAAAATTGAGGTTTGTGAGCATCTGGATTGTTGTTTTTGCATGATGTTAGTTTGTGACTACATTAGATTTACACAAATATTAGTGCCTGGAAACGGACACTAACGCCGGACGCTCTTGTCCTCCTATGGGCGCTCATGTCCCGCATAGAACATAGTTTCGTAACTCTCAACTAACCACTTTGTTGCATCATTTCTAGTCGATCCTGTAGATACACGCCTCGACTACCTCTGGATTGCATAAGGACCAACTAAGTCATATATCCCTCTTATTTGCTTAGAGTTTACATTACTTAAGTACTTAACACTTGTATATTTGTTGTATATTATCATTTGTTACATTAGTTACTCTGTAATTAGATTTAATTCCATATATATTAAATCAATATAGACTATTTTGGTCTTCTAGACAACATTAAAATATATATTTATATGATAATGCATACTTAATATTTATGATATAAATTATTCACCAAACTAATGAGTGTGTGTAGACACATACATGGGGTCCTATGTTGGTTTGCGAGCTATGCAAGTGGGATTGTCATGCTCTCTACCTAAGATCATATTCTACTAAGCACATTACATCAATTTTGATTCTTTAGAATCAAATTGAGGGTGTGGGTTCGATCATACATATATGACATGTGTTTGTTGCGTAAGACCAAATATGTTCAAATTGAGTACATGCCACAAACAATTGAATAAGTGAGGAGGTAGTCCTTCCCTAAAGGGTTTAAAATGAATTCATTTCCAGATTTGCGAGGAATTAGCTTCTTTAAAGCTCTTGTATTCTTTTGTCTTATAAGTTTCCCAACAAAACTTACTACGAAAGTCACGACAAAGAAATTTATATTCTTCCACCACTTCCAAAAAGCTTGATTCAAAACAACAAAATTTAATAACTTTTTTACTAAATAATGAAAAGATAAACACTTTTATAACTATCATTTCATAATTGTAGTCATAAAATAAACTCTCCATAAAATCTAATTACGCTGAAATGACCATCTTCCCAAAATTGATCGATTCCAAGATGAAAGAAAAAAATTAAATAAACTTTTAATTTTTAATTTTATTTTCCATTACTTACACGTCACAAATCAATGGAAAAATATTCCATACTCCACTTAATTCTTGGCCAAGTGAAAATCCATCATGGTATCACTTTTCATAGCAGGATGAACAAAGAAACAACACCTTCACATATCAATGGAAAAATATTCCTGGTCTTCTTTAGGCACTTTCTTAGTTGTCCCATTATACTTGCCTTAATTCTTGGGTCAAGTAATTGTCCATTGTGGGCTCACTTTTCATGGCAAAGAAATCAACAGATAATTTTTCTATCCAATGGCCTTGTAAATGTTATGTACGGAATCAAAATGAAAGTGGAGGGAACATACATTTAGGAAGTTGCTGTGACAGTGCGGTAGCCTACTAGTATTATATTGATTAAGCCAAGAATGACGTGAATGACCATGACGTACGACAAGAATTAGTTTCTTCAAACCCAAGTTTTGGGCTGCTTTTTTACAGCGAGGATTTGCAGCTAAGCCATTGGGTATACTTCCTTCCTGGAATTGTATTGAATGTCACTTACACCCAGGCAATCAAACTTCATCTTTTCCTGAGTTGGGTACTATTTGTCTCGTTTATCTGCAATTGTTTTTGTTGAGAACCGCAATCCAGTCTAGAATTGAACTTGTCATGGCTACCAATACTATCCACATTTCACGCATACCATTCATACCGAACGAGCAACTTCTGGTGGACTTTCTGGAGGAAACAGTTGGCAATGGGCGTGTGCGCGGTTGCAGGCTTACTAAGCAAAGCTCGTTGAATTCCCATCAGGATTCAGACTCGGAAGTGAGCGCTCTTGTTGAAATAGAGAGCGCAGAATCGGCACTGGCACTTCATGATCTTGCCAAAGCCGGTATTCTCATCTTCTGGTGTGCTTCGCTTGCAGTCCAGTTTGTGCACAATCAGGACACTATCCCTCAACCAGAAGTTCTACCTGAATCGCCAAGCTCTCTTCCTGAATTGCCAAAAGCTCTTCCTGAATTGCCAAAAGCTCGGCCCGAATCCCCAAAAGTTGTGTCAGATCCAAATAATGCCGTCCGCCAGCCAAAACTTTCTGTTCCCCAACTTGTCAGCCAGGTAAATTTTTATCTGGATCAACTTCTCAGCGAGCAAGCCTCTGCGGCTGAGGAAAACACACCTGTCCCCAGACTTGTGTCCGAACCGAAAGATTCACTTGTTCATGAGTTAAAACCAGTGTACGATCCAGTTCCTCAAGGTGTCTCAGAAACAAGGGCTTCCGTGCCAAAAGTTGTTAAGCCTTTCGAGCCAAAAGTTGTGTCTGCACCAAGGATTTCAGCACCAAAAGTCATTCCTGAGCCAAATGTTGCCCCACAGTCACACCAACAAGTTTCTGTCTCAAAAAAATTGTCTGACCCAAAAGTGATTTATGGGTCAAAAGGCGCGTCCACTTCAAAGCCCCCAAATGTGCTTGGAGGGAATTGATCTGCATATGGGCTGCGAAATTTCTGAGAATTCATTCTGTGTGCTGTGCTCTTTCAATGGAGTTTTTGCAGAGATTCAGTTTGAGTTTGGTCATAAGAGAATTAGTCTCTTTGTGAGGGACAGTTTGATTGAGTACAAGATGGATATTGGGTATCCAGATATTTGTTACATACGCAGAGGGCAAGCCGCAGGGAAGGTCACTCAGCTCCTCCTCATTCGGGTGAGTTCCCTTCCCCTTTTTTTAAAGGCAATTACTTTTCCATGCCTGGGACAACCAAAACAGTAGAACTTCAGACTTTGAAATTAGCAAATCTGTAGTGTGGGCAATTGATTAAATTTTATTACAGAATTAATAATTTGAAAATAATTGGGAGACGAGGGTGATCTATATGAAAGATAGCTCTTAATAAGAAAAGAGATTAGAGGGTAAAAATTCAAAACAGTGGATTAATGGTTCTTTTCATTAAGAGTCGGTCAAATTGTTTTTCTCATATGTTAGATAGGTGCTTTTATATTATTATTATTATGAAAAATATATTAATTTTTTAATTAATATTTTAAATGATTTGGAAAAAAACAAAATAATTATGAACTTTAAAAACATGTATTAATTTTTAATTTAAATATTAAAAAGCAAAATTCAGAACATAAATGTTATGTTTTTAATTTGTTTTTCTTGAAAAGAAATATGTGTGACTATTTTATAAAGAGTTGATGAAAATAAAACTTTCACAATAAAATTTCTGGGCTATCTTTTTTAGAAAGGCTTTCAAAATCTACATAATATTATTGAGCATATACTAATACACATTTCTTAAATACATCTATCTAAAATATGTCAAGATATATTAATTTTAAAGGGCTCTATCTCAAAACTTTCTTATATTTTATTAACGCAAGTCAGATATGCTTTTAAATCCATTGTGAAATTGTTTCTACAATTCTAAAATCTGCATACTATATCGATTATTAACTTTCATATTCTCTTCTATGATTCCATTGATTGTTGACAAATGACATCAATGTAAAGTTAAACCAACTATTTTATTGTTTCCGAAAAATTATTATTGAGAAGAAATGGCCCCAAACTCTACCGTATGGCCAAGATTGTTGGATTATTGCCTCTTTCTATGCAACATGGCTCACGGGTGCAAGATTCCATGCATTGTCCCATGTGGCAGTGGGGCTAGTTCTGGCGGTGGAAATAAAGCATAAAAGGCAGCCCCTAATTTTGTGTTAAGCTAATTTTAGCTTGTAATTGAGAGTCATGTAGGAAAAGCAATGGCTCTACTTTAAAGTCTCATTTTTACGCTTTAACTTGTTATGCCAACAAGGTTAATGATAGGATGTGCTTTGGTTATTATAGTACATGTTCTCATTGTGAGAGGTAGACGAAAGATTGAATAGTCTGAGGACAAAGCTTTGAAGGCTGGGTATTGTATTTGTACACTCGGGTTTTAAGTTAATACAACAAGTGATATTCTGCAGGTTTTTTACCCAAAATGGTTTTCCCATGTATATCCTATGTCAATATTCTTTGCATGCATTATTTATTTTAGATCTCGACTTGTTTTTGTTTCTCTATTTAGTTTATTGCATGTTAATTGCCCACAATTCCAACATTTGGTATTAGAGTTATGGTTGCTTAGTGAGGGATTTGGTTGTTTGTTTTGAACGGTAGTGAGATTGCAGAACCGAGTTGTAGAATCTTGGATATTATGGTAGGTAGCACCCTAATGGAGATTGATAGGTTCATGTAAGGCGGAGAAAATTTTAAGACTCCCGTAAAAAAACCCGTAGATATTACTTGGCGAATGTGTGAAAACGAATTTTGAAATCATGAATAATTAGAAGGAAATAGGTTTCCCACACTAGCTAATTATAATGTTGTCTCATTGGTAGCAAATTTAGCTTTCGTGCTTGTGGGAGAGGTGATTTGAATATAAATAGTTGGCTATTAGTGTAAATGCTAGGTGAACCGACCCAAAAAAGTAACTTGTACCCAACAAATTTATGCAAAATAAAGCAAGTGAGATGACTCCTCAAAATTCGCCAAATCTGAATTTCAAAAACTCGAATATTTGTGAATTAACGAAGATTCGCCACTAACTTTTCCTTGGTGTAAGGGGAGGAGCATTCTAAGTCAAAAAAATAGATCTAAGAATCTAGGGAGAAATTCATAGAAATGTTGGATCTATGGTAAAACAAGGCATTTTGAGGAGTGTAAGATGAAAAAAGACAACGAACGCCTTGATGATCCACACTTTGAACAAGGAGTGTGTATGGATGGAAAAGGTTATGCGTATCTTGCAGCTCTAAGAACACATGCATGTTGTGATGCATGGATCGGCTCAATGGAAAGGTCGACGACTCGGCGAAAAAAAACTCGGAGGATTGACTAAGCAGAAAATTTGGAGGATCGACTCAATGGAAAAGTCGGTGTAATTCTCGGATAAATGCGAGAATTGAAAAAGTTTGCTTGGGAGGTAATGAAACCTCGTAAAGATGTTTTGTAAAGAATAAGTCGGGCAACGGAAATAGGGTTCAAAATTCTCGTAGCAGGTGAGATTTGGAAATGGACTTCGCAAGTGTGGTAGAGCACTTACGGATGCATGATCTCTTGTTTGGAATGAGCGTGGAGGAGGTCTTGTGCTTGAGGGATCTCGTGGCATCAAGAAGGTAAGCAAGATAGAATTCTCGCTAAAGTGAGATCCCATAAGGTCAGTTGGTGGGTTTGAAGACTTGCCAAGCAAGATCTCCAATTGAATCTGTAAGGAGGTGGAGGGGAAGTACTCGCCCCCACAAAACCTCGATAACGACTATGCAAAGAGGAAGGAGGTGGTGGTGGAGTTCTCTCTACCGTGGAAGCTCGATACAAGACATGTAGAGAGCGGTGTACCCACCAAGTAGTTGTTAAGATCGGTAGAATGAGCGAGTGGATAATCTTGCATGGCAATGAGATTTTATGACACCAACAATAGTTGCGAGAGAGTTCTTGCCCTCGAGAACTTGTCTCTAGGAGTGTAAAAAAATTGGTTCTCGAGATAGGGTAATTCTCACTCCCGCGAGAATCGAAAGGCATGAAGAGGAATTTGGGGTAGTTCTAGACCTCGAGAGATCTCAAAGTCGACAATGCAAGTACGATGGAGTACTCGCAGATGTGAGATTTCAAGATGAAGGTAGTGGATTCATTGGAAAAGGCAGTATGCGTTGAGGAGGTAACTTGGTATAGGGAAGCAATGGGCTTAATAGCCCGTGGCTATTGAAAAATGAGTTCGTGGCTCTCCCATAGGGAAATAGTCACCAAGGGGGCGATTGTTGGATTATTGCCTCTTTCCTTGCAATGCAACTTTGGGCATTGGGTTCCATGTACCATCCCATATGGTAATGGGGCTAGTTTGGTCGTTAGAGTTAAAGCATAAAAGGTAGCGTCTAATTTAGTGTTAGGCTAATACTAGCTTGTAATTGAGAGTCTTGTGGAAAAAGTAGTTGCTCTGCTTTAAAGTCTTATTTATAGGCTTTAACTTGTTATGCAAGCAAGGTTAATTATAGGATGTGTTTTGGTTATAAAAGTACATGCTCTTATTGTGAGAGGTAGACAAAAGACTGAAACATTGAGGATAGAGTTTTGCGGGTTGGAGATTGTATTTATAAGCTAGTTTCAAATTAATACAATAAACGAAGTTTTATTACGTTTTTTATCCGAAAGGGTTTTCCTGGGTATATACTATGTCAATATTCTTTTCATGCTTTATCTATTTTAGATCTCTACTTGCTTATGATTCCTTGTTTAGTTTATTGCATGCTGGTTGCCTAAAATCTGAATGAGGGTATTACTATTTTCCAATTGACTTCTCAAAGCTAAAAGAAAAAGCTTTCAAGTGAAATCCAAACGACTTTCAAATTTAAATTTAAAATTACCTGTGATGGTCAAATGAATGTCGAATTTAATATTGAAAATAAAACTTTCACATGCGCGACTTCATCTCCTTCCACTCCTTACTGCCATTATTGAACACCTCTTAACACAATAAGATTTATAATGTATCTAAAGATATAATTTGTTTTCAAACACACTCCTAATTCCCCTTTTTATGTTATATTTTTCAATCCTATGAATCAATTTTTACCTTTGGCGAACATTAATATTATCCTATTGATGTCTATGTAATTTCAAGCAAATATGAAACCAAATTGCAACTGCTCCAAGCTGGCAGCTTTGATTAAGTATATCATTCTTTCAGGTACTTATGTCCTCAAGGCTCGAGCTCATATACCCATCCACCTCATGCATGTATAGCCTCTGAAAATTTAAGCCTTGGTTGCAGCTCGTGGGTACAAAAGATAGAATCTATCTAAAAACCTGTCTTATTCTAGTAAGAAGGGAATATGGTAGCCAAGAATTATCCTACTGCTTCAAATCTGGTAGACAAGAATCATCCTACTGGTAATTAAAATATTGGAAGGGGGAGGGTTGGGAAATATAGATGCTCGTTGTTCATGAGTAATAGAATAATGAAGTGGGGAGCCTGAATGTACGCAATAAAAGATACCCAATATGACTTGAGAGATTTCTGCCATGCCTTCCTTGTGAGCATTTTAGGCTGTATATTCACATTGGGTGGCTTTAATATTTGGAGGTAAGAGGTTCTAAACCCACAACTGACAAACATGTAACGTATAATGCAATTGTTGTATAGAAAATTGGTACGACCCTATCATAGATTTCCAAGTGCCGAAACGATATTGACACAATTGTTTCATTTTCCTTTGTTCACGGGTTTATCTCTTCGAATGTCTCTCTTTTAGTCAAAAAAATATTGGTGCAGCCTTTGCCTTAGTGGGAACTTCAGCATTAGCCAATGACAGTTTTGGCATTGAGTGTTGGACTTCTCATTTGCATGCTAAGGTGCTCTATCAGTGAACTACCGATACTTTTGTGTGTGGAGTTTAGGCAGGCTCTTTGCTACTGTCTTTCTTTGAGACGCATTTAGGTCTTTTCCTTAGTGGGAACTTTATCCTCAGCCAACGACATTTAGTGTTGGTCTTCTCATTTGCATGCTAGGGTGCTTTATCATTGAGTTACCGATTTTTTGTTTGTGGCTTTTTTGTAGGCTCCTTGCTACTGCCCCCACCTTTGAGCTGCAATTTAGTGGGAATTTTATCCTTAACGAGTGACACTTTTGGTATTGAGTGTTGGACATTCCATTTACATACTAGGGTGCTCTATCCCTAAGTTACCTACCCTTTTGTGCATGGCATTTTGTGACCCTTTTGTGTGTGATGTTTGGTAGGGGCTTTGTTACTGCCTCCCTTCAATCCACAATTTGGCTCTGATACGATGCTATTATTCTATGGACCAGCTTGGGCTTGAACCTAGGACCTCCCATTTGCATGCCGGCCCTTGAGCTACTGTCTATAACTATTTGATAGGCTCTTTGCTACTAGAGTGTGTCTCCTATTCTCCGACAGGATCTGGCGCTCATCTTGTCCTTTGGTGTTTTGTGTCAACCTTCACCTTGATGCAAAATATTGGCATGCGATTTGATGTCACGTCACAACGTGGGTTTTGGCCTATAATTCTAGACAATTACCCAAATTTCAGTTTGAAATGTTGATCCTTTACAGATCAAACAGAGTAACCCCAGGCATGTGGAGTTGTTGGGATAATGTATTGAATTGCTCAGTGTTATGGGAAAGCCTTGTAGGAACATAAAATACTATGAAATTAATTAGAAGGGTAGCATAACTTGTTGAAAATGTAATGGGTTGGTGAACATTCTAATGTCATAACGAGAGTAGGCACTAAGATAGAAGCTAGTATTGGATACATGAGATTTGCATCATCATCGGGGCATTACCATTGAGTAGCTATCCCAATTTAGTTATGTAAAAGAAGTTTTTTTTTCAGAGACCATAAGGATATTCAAAATTTGTAAGGAAGCTGCTATGACACCAATATTAGGACGAAAACATGTCACTCATTGGGATACAAAGAATTTTTTTCAATAGGTTTAAAAGATCAGGTATTTTGACCCTACTTATACAATCTCCCAACAAACTCATTGGAGGAAATGTGCAGGTCATTATTCTTGTGGATGACGGGATTAAGGGTACCCTGAAGGCAATGGCTAAAGATTTGGTATAAAAAGAGATGGTTGTCATCAATCACATTGGAGTATTTTATTTTTAGAGAAGCTATTGTAGATGCTGGATCTGATGTTAATTTGTTGCCAATATCACCCTAAAAACCATCTCAAGACCCAAATTGGCGTGCTTTTCTTATTTGCTAGATTTGCAAATCAAGATCCAAATTGGTGTGTTCTGCTTATTTTTAAGGTTAGCAAATCAAGATCAGGCGGAGTTCTAAGTGATGCTAGAGGATGCAAAAGTGGTGTTGCATGGTATCAAGATGAGAGCTGACTTTCTGCTGTGTGTATTTCATGAGGAAGAGGCATATTTGAAACTGTTAGGAAGAACATTGGTTGACAATACGTATGCTTTAATAAATTTAAAGGAAAAGAAAGAAATTTGAAAATTTTAAGGATCTGGTCAGAAAGTGATAGTAATTCAAGTTCCATATAAGTTTTGACAATGTGTATGCCCCAACTATTATACAAATCAACTGATGACATCAGCTGTGTGGCGAGGTGTACAGCAGAAATCTAGAGATGTCAGTTGGCATTCATCAAACTACCTCATATGGGATTTAGTTAACAGTGATCACTCATTTATTATTTAGTTATGCATACTTATCTATTTTTGTTGTAAATGTTTACTTGTTCTGAAATACAAACATATAAAGGAATTTGAGTTTATAGCTGAACACTAGATGTTATACGCATGGGTACTCATACTATTGACAGCTTATAGCCAGAGATTTTGCTCAGGTGTATGCATCTTGCTTATAGCTTACAACATGATGTCTTAAGACATATCTAGGTGGAAGGATTTGATTACAACTTAAAACCAAAGCTTTTACCTTCACGAAAGCATTTATTGAGAGCTTACAAATCGAACTCTTATGCAAGTGGAAACATTTTGCCGAGGATCTACATGTGTGGTTTTACCTAGGTTGAGACATGGATGGAATCTTATTCTTTTTTGAACTAGGGTTTGACCGAACTAACATAAATTTATCATCTTGATCCTAAGTTTGTTTCATATAAATATCTTTGGTTTTGTATTGAAATATCTTTATTTAGAAAGGATAGCCAGGGATGATGAGTTGGTCAGAGTCTCAAACTAATGAGGTTATATCCTAATAGGAGAACATAAATAAAATCAAGGGATGTGATGCAGGAGCATCCACGGGGATTACGCAATCATACATCAAACAATTTTTTTGTTGGAAATATTATTCCAAACAGAAGCAGTTTTTGTCATTTTTGGACATGCTAATCCCTAGGCAAATCTGACGCCCACCTTCAGCAGTCTTCTAAAGATTTTGCAATAATATTTTATGTGTTGGAATATCTAATCCCAACTATCAGCTGCCCCTAATTCTGTCTTTAGTCTGCAGCCAAATTTTGTCATATTTGCCCATAATTTTTGATTTTGTAAAGTGTTGTCTCCGTGTAAAATTTGGTACCGTTTTTCTATGACTTAAGGCAAATTTTACGGCAGTCTTCTGTTGTATGCTGTGTTGGCTAATTTAATGTAGCTAGGTAAATGTGTAGCATCTCTTTGAATCTAGATGTATAGCTCTAGAGCTCTCTTCAACCTCTAGGTATTCTATAAATATTAGTTGGTTTTTGGCTATTTGGAGATGAAAACAACTGTAGAAAAATTCTGCTCATAATTGTACCAGCTACAACTGGAGCAACAAAAGCTTTATTTTGTGGAATTTAGTAGTGCAGAGCCTATATGTTGTTTTGAAAATTCTGTAGGTGACAATAAAACCCTTAAGGCTGAGAAAATAGTCACAAAAGTTTGCGAGTGACTCAGAGAGCTAGGGGAGTGATCTAAGATATTTGTGTGCAGAACTAGAGGCGTGCAGGCTGTAAGAAACTGTGTTATCAGTCTATTGACTATCATGTACTTGTGACAGTTTTTTATTTTGTAAGAAAATAGTTCGCATTTTGTTTGTGTTTAAATTGATTTCATGAGTATCACTGAGAGAGGAGAGTAGCTGGGGAATGAGGCATTCATTCATTTGAACCCCTATTCCCTCCTGCACCAATTGGTATTAGAGCAAAGCTATGATGCCAGGAAACGCCTGGGGGGGTCCCGTTTCCCCTTAGAAACGTTTCCGAAACGTTTCGGGCAAAGGAAACGGGGGGGAAACGGCAAAATGTTTCGAAACGCCTGCGCCGCTTTCGAAACGGCACAGCGCTTCGGAAACGTTTTTGCCGTTTCCTGCACTTTTTACTTTTAAAAACCGACTTTACTTTTTAAAAAATGAAAAAAATTAGCATTAAATGAACCCTAACCCTAATACGATTACTTAGACTTTACTTTTGGTGCTAGTGCTGTTCATGGAGATGATTACGAGGAAATCTAGATGATATATTTTAGAATCTAGATGATATATTTTAGAATCTAGATTATTATTATGTATATGTGAATCCTTGAAATTGTAACCATGTTGAATGATGACTCTTTAGAACTTAGAGTTTCAAATTTCAATGAATTCAAAATATTTTGAGTGCTTTATCAATTATCTCTTATGGTCTACAATTATAAAATGAGTACTATGCATACATATATATATATATATGTGTGTGTGTGTGTATATATATATGTGTGTATATATATATATATATATGTGTGTGTGTATATATATATATATATATATATATATTGTACGATGTTTCCGTTGACATTTCGTATCCAAGGTTTTTTGAAAATTGCCGTTTCAGCGCTTCGCTTCCGCTTCCGTTTCCGTTTCCGCTTCCGTTTCCTGGCAACTTAGGAGCAAAGTTCTTCCTTGTTGGAGAAGTGCGAAGAAGAAAGAAGTGTGTTTGATAGTTGTAGACTATGAAAAAATAAGTTCTACAACCTGCTCGATTGGGCGTTGGTAGAAGGGGTACAAGAGCAGGAGTGCCTAGAGTTGTTGACTTGACACAAATGATGAGAGGTGCAAGCAATACGGCTGCAATGGACACAGCCTAGAGAAGAGTTCACACTGAGGATGTGAGTGATGATGAAGGAGAGAGAGCCCAATAAGCTCAAGGACTTGAAGAAGTGGAGGATGTAATTGAGACCAGATTTCTCGAACCATGGCAAAGATTGGAAGCAAACCCAAACCGGACACTCCGTATTATTGTGGGGGTTTGAATGGTGATGAGATCATAAAATGGATTATGGAGATGAAAAAGTACTTTGATCATGAATCAATGGAGGAGCCCAAGAAAGTAAAGTTTTCTTCCACAAGGTTAAAGGGTCATGCATTATTATGGTGAGACTGCAAACTGAGAGGTAAAGAAGAGAGAGAGAATCAAAACTTGGGATAGAATGGTGCCTAAATCGAAGGCCAAATTTTCACCTTCGATTGTAATACCCACCCAGGTGGGACCCAAACACAAGTCCAACATAACAGAATAATTGTTTTTTTTTGACTTTCCACTTGACTACCATTTACATTTCCTTATTTAACCTTATAGGTATTGAATCCATTAATCATGAGAGCATGTAGTTTCACTCATCATATTCATGATACACATTATTTATTTCGTTTCAGGTTTAAATTAAAACACGTACACTTAATCCTATGAAAGTGTTAACATTGGTGTAAATAGCATTAACATGCAAGGTAAGAATACCCTCTTCTCAAAACTTCATAACCTGATTGCACATTGCGAATATCATAAAATATGTGTACACTAATTGGTTCACATTTCAATTGCCATTAATTTGCAAAACTTGATGTTAGTTCCAAACGCTTTTGATCACATAAATGTCACCCAACAAAAGTTCTTAGACTATGGCTTCGTTTCTTACGAAGTATGGTTACTTGCCATTTTACATAGTTTTCATTTTGAGGGAAAGCATCTCATGACGATAAGATGGTAATCTTAAGCTAATCTTATGCTTGCATGTACATCTTGAAGATAGAGATGATTGAGAGCATTTATAAGATACAAAAGAGTCACATGTGGTTTGTGTTCAAGTCAAAGTTAATGTTCTAGATTATCATGTTCTCGAAAGAGATATCTCATAATATCTTTGATGTCAGAAATGGAAGCTTAACAAGGAGAAGGAACAAGTCACCATTCTCACCTTTCTAATGGGTCAACATCCTACCGTTAACAAACCCATATGCTAAGGTTTAGATACCAAAATAAGCCCACATATTACTCTCTAAAAAGTGCTAGGATTGGTTTTAAAATTTATTTCCAAATACCCCAAGGGAGCTATGCCCTACTACGGGCCAAAGCTAGTGTTCAACAACTTAATCCCCCCAAGACCTTCAAAATCCAAAATTGTTACTATATTCAAATGCTAAGGAAACACTTCCACTCCTAAGGCGAAGAGATGTCCCAAGAGTGTTCGGTTACTCTATAGAAGCAAGGCATGAGGTTAAGCTCAAAGGGGACCATTCGATCCACAAGGGTTGATATTTCAAACAAAATGTTTGGCTAATGCTTTCCACTTAGAAATGACAACACACACATGCTAGTTGTTTCATATATTTTCTTTCTTTGAAAGCTAAGAGATTTCCTAGGTCCATACACCACTAGCATATAGATGAATTATGCCATTACCATATTACTACCATCAATTTTACTAGTACAATCACATCCAAGGTTACGATGGTACAAACAATTTTAATTAACAAGATTTCAATTTCATTCTCTTGATGATGGTTTGGATATAATAAAAAGGATCCTCTTACATCGCTTTCCACTATAACAATATAAAACAAACTTCCCTTCCCTAACCAAATATAATGAAATACAACTAAGTGTGGAATTAGTTAATAATGCAAAAGTACAACTACGTAAGAAATAGTACATTTCACCAATAAGCAACAAGATTGAATACATCATGGGAACAATGAATAAAGTATTCTATTCATAACTATATCACTAGTATATTCTATACAATATTACATGTATTCAAAAGAAATAATCTCGTGGTTACAAAAGAAACACAATTGATGTTGCCATGTTCTTCTTGTCTCGTGTACCTGCAACCACCGTAGGGTCAGTCCTAGAACTGGTATGGAAATCCCCTACACTTGAGCATAAATCCACACATTCATCGTTTTGAGCAATTTCAGACAGAGTAGAGAGAGGTAAAGATAGGGAGAGAGAAGAAGATAGTTCATTTCTCACGCATTCATATTTTCACATTCATTCACACTTTACGCTTGTGGTTCTAGAGAGAGAGCATGAATGAGAGAGAAGGTTTAGAGGCATTTTAATTTTCCATTTACATTGTCATAACCATTTGCATTTCATTTCAAACCAATTTACCTTTTTCAATTCATTTACGTTTTCAAAGTCAACCAAAGTATCATATTCATTTTTGGAGAGAAAATAGGAGAGAGAAAAAACACCATACATTTCAAAATCCATTCACACAAGCTAAAGATCGAATAATACTCTACATAACATTGTGATGGTATTAAAAAGGTCACACGCGTGGTTAGAGGTCAAATGGGACCCTCAGAAGGAGTTTCTAGCTAAAGTAGCAAGTTGAGAAAACTAACCAAAACAACAAAAGTGCTTACAAATTGGGTCCCGAAAACACTCATCTTGAGTTCAAGCACAATTTTGGATGATTCCTACTTATTCCCCTATATACAGAGACTTCATCGCATTTTACGGAAGTTGGATACGACAAACAAAGCTCAAGTTACAGGGGTAACTCTGGGTCTGATAATTGTAAACGCAACTAAAATTTCCTCGTCACACAACGGCCGGAAGGCCTCAAAACCCACTTGCAAAATTAATCCCCGATAGTGTTTTTGCATAACTGAGAGTTGGTTCCAATTCTCTTATTGGCAGTCTAGAGGTAGGTGGCGGTAGTTTTCCATTTCGCTCAAAAAAGAGGCATCTGCAAGCTGAAACTGATCGCATTTTAATAAATTGAGCACATCATCACAAGTGGCTAAGATACAAAATTGGGCTTTGAGGCTCGACTGGAAAGCATTAAAAAGAGTTCCAACAATTGAGTTAAATTTCTCCACGTGTCCTACATTACTAGGGATCAAGTTAAGAGTTCCAAAATCATGGTACATTTAGATGTGACGTTCCATGCGCGCGATTTCGAGGCTAATTTTTTTTACGTTTTTAAAGGTTTTTAGACGGTAAAATTTGTAACATTCGTTCAAGATATATTTTCTATGATCCAAAATATTGAGATCCAACCACAAAGGACACGAAAGAGTGCATAATTTAAATGCGAGTAGGGAAAATACATACCTATTTCGCGCAATTCACCGTTACCGCATTTGGGGCTAAATGAAAAAGATCACATAATGCCAATGCCATCCACGCCATTCTCAATCTTGCAATATTAAAAAGAATGATTGGTTGACGGATGTGCTATGAATCTGCAACCATTACAGACAATAAGGCTGCATCTCAAAGAGCCATTTTGTTAATCAGCCGCAAACAAAGTGCAGGGACCATGCTATATTCTCCGCATTGTTCCTTTTTTTAAATAAAACAAAATTCTATGTCCTTTGCCCACACACATACCATGTCGCATCCAAAGAGCTTCTCACACACACTCCTAGTGGACCACAATACCTTAACCCTCCACGTTTTGCATACAAGGCTAACAGCATCACACCACACGCTAAAAGCAAAAACAGGCATGCCCAACCGCATTTCCACCAGGAAATTTAACAAACATTTCATGGGCGGTTAGAAATGTCTCCACATTTTGCATACCTGTCAAACTAGGCGCAGCCACAATAAAAAATACATTTTGATATCCTGGTGCTTTGATGAGTGTGCGCACTCTAAGGAAAACTCTCATTTTAGCACAGGTGAGGGGGTGCGCTGACAGTGTGGAGTTTAGATCTACACCTGGAAATTTCAATTATTTGAAAGCTTTCAAGCCGTGTCAACAAATCTGATCCTTTTTTTGTTTCTTCTTCCCTGCAAACAAAAGCGTCCCAATCTCAACGAAAAGAGGTTGTCTAAGAGCCCAAATTTCTTTTGGGAAAAAGACAAATAGTACATTGCCTTGTCTATGATTGCACATTCTGCATATGCGTCCAACCGGGCATTCACATCCCAGATAAGACAAAACTCCACTTTCAACAAAACCATTTGTGCATATCCCGCAACCTAGGCATTCCACGAGACCACATTTTTCAGGCATTTAACCAAACAATTTCCTTTTCTGGCGCAGGGGTTGAACAAACTTCTCTGAGGCGACCCAATCATCTAAACTGTCCAAGCCTTAAGAGGCCTTTTTGCATTCTAGCAGATAAGATAAGATAAGATAATGTTATTAATGTCCAACACATGACCACAAAAGTAGGTCAATGGGATTGAAGAGTACAAAGCAAAACAAACCCAACAAGAGGACCCAAACGGGTCACCCGAAATACAATGAGAGAAGGAGAGGAGGAGAAGGAAACAACAGAGGCCGAGAGGCCAGAAATGAAGAAGAGAGAGATGACAGTGTGGGGAGGGAGCGGAAGGAGCAACATCCCCAACAACATCACCTAACACTTGAGGCCGGATGGGAGTAACTGCAGCGGCGTCGACGACAAGAAGCATGGGCGTGGAATGCCCTCGGGAGCCGACGATCCGTAAGAAGACGGTGCCTCAAAGTAGGCCCGGTGGATCGCTGTCCATGTGGAGGTGCCATGGGACATGCCCGAGCTAAGGAGTTATGGGTGGGCGAGAATAGTAAGCTAATATTTGTTGAGAGAGAGACCATATCACCATGGCGGCTAGAGGGAGAATCAAATTCAGGTGCTAAATACGGTTCACCATTTGCAATAGAAATCAATCGTGTCGGCCCAAATGGTGAAGAGAAACTCAAAACAGAGTTTCATGACCACACAAAGCATTACCAGGCTGCTACACAACCTTCCTCCCCACCATGAAAGCCTCCATCGAAA
This sequence comes from Taxus wallichiana var. yunnanensis, assembly GCA_018340775.1. NCBI lineage: Eukaryota > Viridiplantae > Streptophyta > Pinopsida > Cupressales > Taxaceae > Taxus > Taxus wallichiana. The sequence goes on from CM031235.1 coordinate 864,771,406, forward strand.
TACATCCTCATGCATGCCCAAAAACAATTTCATTAAAACATTCTTCTGACCAGAATTTTCCAAAATTCCTCTCACACGCATCACACAAAAACCCAAAATTTCATTAATTCCTTCTCGGCAAACCAAAATACAAGGCCCAAGGATTTTCATTAAATTCTTCTTGAGATGTGGTTTGGCTCAAGCTCCAAAATAAGTTTGGAGAGATTTAAGAATACTAAAGAAATATTTAAATTTAATGACAAGTCTTCTTTTATGTTAATTTCGTGATTTAATTTGGTTATTTTATAATTTGTTATTACTCAAACCTCCACAACACCCTGGTAAGTTACTAACATCTCGTAATTTATTTCCTTAAATTAATAAAGGTAATTATGATACAATTAACGTGGCCTCGCTATTTGCGGACATACCTCGTGTCAAAGGTCGAAGAGTCCTCCTAACCACCTTGAGGTGGTAATAACCCGTAAATCCTGAGACTGGCTCCCATCAAGGTAAAGTGTCTCAAAGCTTGAAATTTTAGAGCTTTCGTAATTAAAATAATCGTGCTCTTGGCCTTAGGAAAGACGACCACCAATGATAAAGGATACACACAATTACTTTTATCTTTTAACAACTAATATTCTAATTTAGGGAGGTAGTATCATTTTCTTATGCTCTATTTAATCGTTTCATTTTATGAATTATTCATATCGTGAGAATACGCTAAAACAACGAACTCGATCCTACCAAGGACCGCCTCGAGCTTACCAAGGACCGCCTCGAGCCCACGCATCTACAATCGAGAGGTGGTCACGAGGGGCATTACATGACTATCACATGAACTTATTCAAAAAGTTACAAAATTTAAGACAAATAGAAGTAGGTGTGAAGGAGTACAATGAAGAGTTTTACAAACTCACTATAAGAGCTGGATACGTGGAAGATGACCCATAAAAGGCAGCAAGGTATGTGAATGGACTGCATTTTAATAGTCAAGATGAGATTAGTTTTCCAAACCTTAAAAGTGTAGAAGAAGCCTATCAATGTGCATTGAAGGTAGAAGAGAAGTTGTCACGAAGGCAACATATGAACTCTAGAGGTAGAGGAAGGTTTTTAAGAGGAAGGGGATCGAACTTTGGTGGAAGAGGACAACAAATCCATGTTGAAGAGGCAAGTAACTCGCAGGCCCAAAACTTTAATGCAAGAGGAAGAGGAGGTTATACACCTAAAGGAAGAGGGTTCTATGGAAGAGGAAGATGATTCATGGGGAAATGTTTCAAGTGCAATAGGTATGCTGGTCATAGGTCATTTGAGTTCCTAGAAGAGCTCCAAAATAGCGTAAGGATTGAAGGAACAACCCATATAGCCCAAGGAGATGAAGAAAGTGTTGGGTCACCCTTGCACACTGAAGAACCAGAGTAAGGAGAAGCCCTTTTGAAAAGAAGAGTACTTTTGAAACTAGCAAATGAGACAAATGAACGAACCACTACAAAGGAACCTCGTTAGGACAATCTGCAAATCCAAGGTAAGTGCTGTAGATTAATTATTGATGGGGGTAGTATAGACAACTTAGTGTCTAAAGAAATGGTAGAGAAGCTTGGGTTAAAATGGACAATACACCCAACCCCTTATAAAGTTTCTTGGTTTCTCAAAGGACACTAGGTGTTAGTAAATGAACAATGTGTGGTTAACTTTCAAATTGGAGCATATAGAGATGAAGTTGTTTGTGATGTTATGCCCATGGATGTGTGCCATGTGCTTTTGGGTAGACCATGGCAGTTTGATAGGAGAGCAATACATGATGGTAGAGACAAACACATATACTCTCGTGAAGGATGGGAAGAGATTCATGTTGAGTCCATTGAAAGGCAAAAATTATGATAAATTTGGTCGAGTTTTAAAGCGGAATATATGATTTAACACTCCAAATTTATAATACACAATGATCTCACATTTATTATTAAGTAATAAAACATGATACAATATATAAGCACGTACATCTCCTTAAGGTAAGGAGTCCAAAGGTCAGTAAAGGTGGAACCATCACTATTGTTATGACTCACATAACAATACTTAAATGTATTTAAGCAAACTATAAGAATAAACAATAATATATCTAATATTCCCTCCTTAGTATGAACATGCGAGAAAGTACCACCTTCAACTAAGCAGCATGCAACTCCATAGCTTGCACATGGTCTTGACACTCACATTGATCAGTGGGAACTACATCTACCATGAATAGGGAGTTGTCAACCTATTTTGGGGAATACATGAATTGGGATCCATCAACCAATTCACATCAACCAAACTAGTCAAGATATCAAGAACACTTCGTTGCTTTAGTCTCTGTAGTTTGGAACTCCGCATCATCATCATAATAAGAGAAATACATAAACCATATAGATGCTCTTTTCTGTTCTTATTTTTAATCACACACAAAACAAACCAAAAGGTGTCACTAAAACAAAATGTAGCCTTTGAGGTAGTGACGAACTCAAGGACACTGATCGCCCTCCTACCTTCGTTGCCTTTGATCTTTAGTATGATGTGTTGCTAACTAAGTCGAATAAAAGTTGAAGCTCAAATTTCAACCCCCCAAAATTTGGATGTCGGGTTACACTTTTGACTACTTTGACATACTCTTGATGACATGACATAGGGACTTCGTTGAATAACTAAAAATGTTCTACGACACACATAGACACATCAATATTAACAATGATGATATGAATACCTCTATTTTGAAAACAAGTCTTGACATAACATTATCAACTCTTGTTTTTTTATCATGATCGCTAACCGCAATACTAATAAAATAATTCCTATATCTATATATGTTATGATCCTCATGTGTGGATTTCACTAATGCCTCGAGGTTTTGGTGTAACGGTTCGTTACATTTGGTATTAAACCAACCACCTGTGTTTTGATTCCCGATGCGGTGGCTACACCGGCATTGTAGTGTTCACCCGGGGCTCGTATAGGGCAGGGCATGGTCCCGCTATACGGGCACAAATCTAGCCCGGGGTCCGGGCTATGGAAGCGTGGTGGGATGTTATGATCCTCATGTGCGGATTTCAGTTTGTTACAATATATAAAAGAACTCGTAACAATAGAAAGACAAGTCTCTAATACAGCCAAAGGCTATTATTAGAACTTAAACCGATTAACAACAAACTAAGACTTAACTAGACGAACCAAACATTTAATACCTATTGACTATGAAAAAATCGGTGCATACGCAGATGATAGTCATGCAATGGTATATGTAGCAGATTTCAGGCCAAGTTAAATAGAGAATCCACAACTTTGGAGGAGAGGTCGATACACCTTGGGGTAGGGATGTTGAGCCCAATGAATGAGAATTGTACCAAAATATCTCAAACCAACTGCACTATCATGAGACAATAGAACAATTTCCTAAGTAATCTTCCTTGCTGCCAGCTATATGTAAACTGTAGGCATTGAATACAGACTGAGCACACTTTACATGTGATCTTCTACATTATATTTGAATTACAGCCAAGTCAGGTGTGGGCGCAGGAGACAGCTTATTAATTAAGCTTAGCCCCATTACACACACCTTTTTGGTTCCAGGTGTCCAAGCTGGATGGAAGTTGGTTGTGTGATGAGAGGTAATCTTGGAGGCCGATTGAATTAGCCATGTGATGGCTGGTGGAGGCAGTGTAGTTTCTCGGTGGTGGTCAATGAACTTCTTAAGACACTGAATGTTTTCACCAGTTGGGAGGAGAGTGTGAGGTGGTTGTTGACGGTGGAGGCTGGTGAAGATTCCGTGAAGGGCGACAAAGCTCCAAATGCGAAAATGCTTCAATGCTTCAAAGAATCATACAAGGATTAATAACAATGCATATTTCCATTTCTCATCATGCAATGCAGATGCAAATCAATGATGAAGCAGGATTCCAATGCAAATAATGCCAAATGCCTTTAAATGCAGATCAAACACTGACACTGTATAAATGATGTGGGTCGAGAAGCTTTAAAGAAAAATATAGCTGCATAGGTGCCAAACATAGTTTTGCATTGTAACGCCTTTCTCATATCTGCATTGATGCTACAATAATAGATGTTATTTGCTACTTCCTAGTTTGCCTCTATCAAAGAATGAGGACTGCAATTCTCTTGGGCAGCAAAACAGCGATGGAAACAACCAATCAACAAATAAACAAACACAAATAATGGATGCTACAAATCTATTACTAATATTCAAACATCTTTGCATAGGGTACTATTGTCCTTAGGGCGAAGGACTGAATGACTGCCCCTATCAGTTTATTAGGCTTCCATTTAACAGATAACCTGCTCTGATACCAAATGATAAATTTGGTCCAAGTTTGAGAGCGAAATATATGATTTAACACTCCAAATTTATGATACACGATGATCTCATTTTTATTTTCAAGTAATACAACATGATAAAACATACACATGTACATCTGGTTAAGATAAGGAGTCAAGTGCTATAAAGTGGAACCATCACTATTGTTATGTAAGTTGTTATCACTCACATAACAATACTTGAACATATTTAAACAAATTACAAGAATATATAGCTCACCCATGTGAGTAATAACAATATTTTTTCGAACAGATTAGAGGTGGACAATAGTCCAAAAGTGATGTCAGTATCGGGAAAGAGTTCCTAACAAAGACAGTGAAGGAAGAAGCAGACTTTGCCCTCATTTCCAAACCCATGCAAGTGGAGACAAACACCAAGGTGAGTGACCTACCTACTGAAATTCAGATTTTATTGGAGAATATGTTGATACAGTATCCAATGATTTGCCTGAGGGATTACCACTAGTAAGAAGCATTAGTCACCACATGAACTTAATGCCAAGAGCAAGTTTTCCAAACAAGGCAGCTTATAGGTTGACACCTCAAGAGAATGAAGAGATAAAGAGACACGAGCAAGAATTGTTATAAAAGGGTCTAATTCGTGAAAGTTTAAGCCTATGCACAGTTCCAACCGTGTTGCCACTGAAGAAAGGTGGAGAATGGAGAATGTGTATAAATTCGAGGGCAATAAATAATATCACAATAAAGTATAGGTTCCCATTGCCAAGGATGGATGATTTAATGGACTGTCTAAGTGGAGCCAAATATTTCAGCAAGATAGATTTGAAGAGTGGGTATCACCAAATCTGGATAAGAGAAGGTGATGAGTGGAAAACAACATTTAAAACCAATGATGGGTTGTATGAATGGCTGGTTATGCCATTTGGTTTGTCTTAATGCTTTGAGTACATTTATGAGACTCATGAATGAGGTGCTGAAACCATTCTCAAAGTTTGTTATTGTGTATCTGGATGATCTTTTAGTTTTTAGTCATTCCAAGGAAGAGTACTTGAGATACTTGAGACTTGTGTTGAGTAAGTTGAAAGAAGAGTTGTTGATAAACTTGAAAAAGTGCAGCGTCATGCAAAAGGAACTTGTTTATTAGGGATTTGTGATCTCACAAGATGGGCTGAAAATGGAGCCAGAGAAGGTAATGGCGATGGTGAATTGGCCTTTGCCAAAGGATATGTTTGAAGCAAGGAGTTTTCATGGTCTAGCTAGCTTTTATAGAAAGTTCATAAGAAATTTTAGTGGTATTTGTGCATCCATCACCGAGACTATGGAAAGAGACGAGAAGAAATTCCAATGGACAGCTGCAGCAGAGGAAAGTTTTCAGCTATTGAAGAGAAAAGTTACAGAACAACCAGTTCTAGCATTGCCTGATTTTGACAAAGTGTTCCAAGTTGATTGTGATGCAAGTGGGACAGTGATAGGTGCAGTACTCAGTCAAGAAGGTAAGCCTATTGCTTATTTTAGTGAAAAGTTAAATGAAGCAAAGAGAAAATATTCTGTTTATGACCAAGAGTTTTACGCAATAGTTCAAGCTCTTAAGAAGTGGCGGCATTATTTGCTGCCCAAAGAATTTGTTTTGTTCATTGATCATCATGTGCTGCAATATATAAACAGCCAAGATAAATTGAATCAGAAGCACACTAAATGGGTAGAATTCCTTCAAAGTTACACTTTTGTTTTAAAACATAGAAGTGGTAAATCTAACAAAGTGGTAGATGCCTTGAGTAGGCGAGCTCTTGTATTGAATGAGCTTCAAGTGGAAGTCATTGGGTTTGATTCAATGAAAGAATTGTATGAAGAGGACTCAGATTTCAGAGAAGCATGGGCAGCATGTAAAAACCCAACAACTGTTGATAGGATTCCATGGCTGGAGTATATGATTCAAGAAGGTTTGTTATTCAAAGGAAAGAGGTTATGCATACCTCAAGGTTCCACAAGGGAGAATCTTTTGAAAGAGAAGCATAGTGGTGGTCTTGCTGGTCATTTTGGGTACGAAAAACTTTGGCCTAGTTGAGTAGCACATTATTGGCCATAAATGAGTATGTATGTAAAGAAGTTTGTGGAAAGATGCAGAATATGCCAGCATGCAAAAGGAAAAAGTCAGAACACAAGACTCTATCAGCCATTACCAATTGCAAATAAGCCATGGGATGCAGTGAGCATGGATTTTGTGCTTGGTTTACCAAGAACTCAGCGAGGTAATGAGTCCATTTTTGTTGTTGTAGATAGGATCCCAAAATGGCACATTTTGTTGGTTGGATATTTTGTCGGAGACAAAATATGAGGTTCAACCACAACATGTGGGAAAAAGTCCCTCCTCGAGTAAGGGAGGTGCCCTGTTTATTGCTATTCTAAGAACAAAAGGAATATTTACAATATTCACACTAACCTAACCTTTGGGGGTGGGATCTCATCCTGGTAGATTTATTTATTTACTTCAAGGGAATGTGAAAGTAAAGGAAAGTAGTTTGAGGAATGATATAAGAAGAAGAATGGAGATGAATACTTGTGCTTTCAACTTGGCAAACACATATTTGAATTTACTTACACAAGCGAAAAAGGATAACAATAAACTGAATTCGTATTGAATAGAAATTAACTGGAATCAAAAGGAATTGTAATGCATTGAACTTAAGAACAACATTAACATCAAGAAAACATTCAACACAGTCTAAAACGTGTCTCTTTATTCCTTTTGATAAGTAAAGAGAAAATACAAAGCTTTTCTTTTTTACTCCAGAATTACCCCTATTCAAAACCAAAAATCCATCCCTTCATGCATTTAGCATTTAGCATTTTTACATTTATAAAGAAAAGGAAGAGAGAAGAAAGGAAGTGGTTACACCACAAACTATTAATAGTAAATACATATTAAATCCTTTTGAATGGTTCTTGTGCAAAATGACCAAGTCAACATGTTAATCCAAATGATGTCAAAACATTCAAAAATTTACATGTTCGATGCAAAAATGGAAAAACACGACTAATCCTCAATTGAACTTCCCTTTATTTGCTTTCCTTGTCACGAGATGTATGGAACCTCTAAATCATTTCGTGTTTCTTTCTCATTTGGTCCACATGAATATTGGTTCAATACATTGCATGTATCCACTATGATGAGAATTTCCTTGGAAACTTCTAAAGTCGCTTGAAATTTTTGCCAAATTGTTCAAAACATTCTGATATACAATCGGTTTATCAATTGACGGCCAATGAAAATCATGTTCTGCCTTAGAGTCCTTTTCTACCAGATCTTTTGATTCCTTAAAGATGTCATCTACAGGTAACATATTTAGATCTTCGTCTAGGACTTGGCAAGGTATGTAATATCCCACTTCTATAATTTTAGAGCAAACTTGGAATGTCTAGGAAATCCCAACTGTTACATACTACTATGGCAACACTATACTTCAAACTCATCTTATAATGGATTCCATTTAAAGTGCATGACCTTGAAGCAGCTCCAACTTACGGTTGGATCAGACAAGGTGCCTTGAACTCAACCAAGGTCTGGATCTAATCAGGTATGACTATTGAATAATGGCGGTTTAATGGCCTTAATCAAATTACACCAAATATGCAACAATAAACTGAATGGAAACTGCTGTTATGAATTCAAACACAACTGCTGCAATAATACTGATCACTGTACTCAACATGAAGATAATAAATGCCCAATTTCTATACCTATTTGCCTTCATACAAGTCACTGAATATTAGAGAGGTACAACAAGTGCAAATGGATAAAGAACAACCCACTAATCATATACTTTAATTGCCAAATCTGCCTTTGTATTACTCGCTGAAACAAGGACTGTGAAATATCAAAAGACTGCCAATGCCCAATCGATCCATGCCCCAAAACACAATAATCAGACATCAAACTATATTTCTCAGCATGCCTCATGTAGATCGCTGTTCTAAGAGCTCAAAACACCTGAAATAGCAGCTAGAAACAAGCATCTATCACCAATAAATAATGCCACACAGTTCGCTGCCAATAAAGGTTGCAATCTACCATTAAATCATGCAATATCTAAGTCGCCCAGCATGGAATGAAGCAGCCCACAAGGATAAATATTAATCAAAAGAATGTGCTGCCAATAAGACTTCAAATCATCCTCAAATCATGTATTAATCCCAATCGCCATACTCAAGACATTAGAGACACTCAAATGCATGGAAATTGATGCCAAAATCAGTACTTGTACACCATAATGATGTTGCTAGGCATAAGCAAAATATACTAACAGATCACTGATCATATGAAGCTTAGAATCATGCAACAAAACATTCAACATTCACCCCAATGGAGTCGCTGGCTTTAGGAGGGAAAAACAGATCTATTATTTAAAATATAAACCTCCAAATGAGATCGCTGGAACAAGGAGTGGACAGCAGACTATATTGATGAAAATCAGATCATTAAGCATATAAATTCACTACCAAACCTGCCCAACAAATCGCTGCAATAAAGGAGACAAAACCATGCAACTAGCTTAGTCGATTCACTTCAAATAAGGCTCTAAATCAGTTCACACACATCATAAAAGAAGTTGCTAGGGCTGGAATAAAACAAATACTCAAGTCGATTTGCATTAACACAAAATCTCTTCGATTGATAACAAAAACCAGCTTCAATAAGATCTCCCATGCAAGAGAGAACACGTATCAAGGGTGGGCATACATCCCTACTCCAAGCATGGAGTCAAATCGAATTCATCCATGGCATAACCCTTACAATGATCCATTCATTTTCTTTTATAGACATGGAGTTACAAAATTTGAATCCCCCTTTTGGGGAAAATCATAAAGTCTAATTAAAAACACTAGGACCATGTGCACTTTTATTTTAATTAAATAATAAACTAGCCTAGGTGCACATTGACTTAACTAAAGAGGACCTAATGGAAAAATAGATATCCAAGGCTATTTCGAACCCAATGGAAAATGCCTCGAAAAAGGGGGACATTACAAGGTATCTTAGCAAATTTGTTACCAATGTCATTGGTGGCATCAATTCCTTCTTCCCTGGCCTTTTGTAACTTCTCTATGGCCTCTTGCAAGATTTTAACTTGGAAAGCAATGGCTTTGTAAAATTCAAAATGCTTTCCTCTTTCTCCATTTATTCTCTCTTACACTAGAGTATCAAAATCCACCTTTTTGAGCTCATTCAGGGCTTCCAAAGTGAGTTCCCAATTATTGCATTTTTCATCAAGCTCATCGGTCGCTTTTCTCAATTGCTGACTTTCCTCCTCCTAATATCATTATGGACCTCAACAATGTCCTCAATGAGCTTCTTGCCATGGTCAAGGAGCCTTTCAATCCAATTGTCAATGGCTCAACCTTTTTGTCCAATTTTGTTGACCTCTTATATAGATGATGCATCAAAACTGGTTGGAGTAAGAGAAGAGATTGGAGTCGGTTTGGTGAACTTGAGGAGTAAGGTTGTCAGCTGCTCTACCTTTTCTTTGAGCTCCTCCTTGTTAGCCTTGGTTTTTTTGAGTTTCTCGAATAGACTGTCCAAGGCCACCTAAAGATCCTGTTGTACTTCCTCCTCGGTGGCTTTCCCCAATGCCACCTTAGTTATTTGATAATCGGAAATGGTGATGTCTTCCTTGCTCTTATCAACAACGGGCGTGACAATCTTAGAAAACCTTTCTTCCGACCGTGAGTCGGTGGTGATGTGAGAAAGCGTTTTGGGTTTCTTTGCTACATGGGAGGGAGTTGGATTCAATGTACTGAAATCATATGCCTCGGGAAGCACTTCTTTCTTCCTTTTTTTGGGGTTTGGATTGCAAGCCAAGATGGAACCGAAGAGGAGATGACATTTGTCGAGGAGATGTGATCATAAGAGTTGCACCCGGAGAAGCGGGTAACGTGGACATCAAGAGGGGAGGAGTGGAGAAAATAGCTATAGTAATAAGAATGAAGATGATGCAATAGAAACAACGAGAGAGGAGTCCAAAAGGAAAAGACAATGAAGATGAAGAAAGTTGAGTTGACGAGGGAATCCAAAGAAAGACTGATTTTTGTCGAAAGAGGTGAAAGGGATGAAAAGACCTGCGCCATGAGTGACGCATGAGGAGCTGGAGGCGGTGAAGAGGAAGAAAGAATGAAAGATGCAATGATCGAAGAGATCTGTAAATGATGAAGGTGGAGGAGATGGAATATGAGGAGGGGAAGGAGGAGGAGATGGCACACGAGGAGGAGAGGTTAGAGGAAGGGACATGTGCGGAGCAAGGGTTATAAGAGGGGCTGCGTGGGTGATGAGGAGGGAAGAAACGAGAAGAGACTGCGCGGCCATGGTGCTGACTGAAGATCCTTGACCTTTCCGAGAAGAATGAGAATCTATGTTTACAATGGTGGTGGAAGGGAGGGAAGGAGGAGATTTTCCCTTGTTGCTAACAATTTTTATTTTCACCTTCTTGGTAGGCGCCTGCCTTTATCTTTAGGTTCTTGGGAGGGACCCACTTCCGATGATGCGAGAGTTGCCTTTATCTTTGGAAAATTTGCATCGTTAGGTTGAATATTTAATGAGTAAAGCTAGTGGTTGGTTTGAACCAAAATCTGTGCAGCTCGCTCATTGATAGATGTTACTTTTTTGATTGACCAATCGATTGGGGGAAAACCCATATTTTCTACTTTCATTTGTTTGTAGATAGGGTCGAAGATTCCCCACAATCCACTATTCCTTTTGGAATATCTGCATTATTGTATTTGGCTGCTTCCTCTAGAGTCAGTCAGCTATAGTCTTTCCTTCTTATAGCCACTTCATCCTTGCAATTGATCCATACATCTTCAAGTTCGGGAATGTGAAATTGCAGAGTCCCAAGGCTTTTCAACACTCCTCTATAATCGAAGCTAAGCCTCAAATGAAAAGATTTAAGAGTCACTCCTTGTAACTCGGTGTCAATAGTCTTCGCCTTGATTACTGATTGCATGTGTACCGACCAATTGAGATTGGGAAATGAATTCCCACCTTATGTTTGCTTTGTTGGAACTTATGAAGATCCAACAATTGCCTCACCAACTCCATCAAGATCCATTTGTCACTTGGGTATCTCGGCAATAAGTATGGAGAACCCTAAAATCCTCCAACTTGGATATAGGTGAAAGTTGGGAATTGGAGAAAGATACATCCCCAATGAGATATAACATTCTAGGTTGCATCGGTGCACCAACACTTGGAAAGGTTTTTATCCAATTTGTATATGATGTTGTAGAAGAAAGCATCATTCACCCTTCGGAAATGATGAAGACTCTGTTGCAGAGACAATTGAGGATAAAACTTGTAAACATAGTCTGAACTCCTTGTCCCCTGTGTGTTTAATCCGGGGTATACTCTCATTCCAGCTGCTGCACATGAGACATATGATGTCATGTAGAATTTCCCTGTTGTATGTACTTCCCTCAGCTGCTTATGTAGGGTGTCACTGATGAACTCCCTCCATCTGAAGAATTGCTTATTCTTCCTCATAATAGTGAGAAATTGGTACATCCATTCTTGAAATTCTTTTGCCTTAGGAAGACCAAAAACTTTGCTTAGGAGTGTTATGATGTCATTAATTTTTGGGATGAAATCACTAATAGGCAGGGTCTTTGGGAATCTACTAAATGTAGGCATTGGTTTCTTGAGATAGCTCTTATTTAAATGCTTAATACAAGCTCTTGCATTATCATTCCAAGCCTGCTGAGATTTTTCGAGGTCAGTATCTACATTCTCATTGAAGTTTGGAAGCTTGAGTAGTTCCTTGGAAGTATTTTGTGTCCAGGCGGATCACTATTTCTTCATCTTGATTTTTTACAGCCCTGGAAAAGCTTCTGTCGGGTTTTCCTCCTTGCTAAGCACCTTAAGAAACCTGACACACTGAGCCAGGCTTGCTTGATGTTTTGCACCTTGAGAAACCTGAAACATTGTTGAGGAAACGCATTTGCTCTCCACCTTGAAAAATCCGACGCAAAGAAGTTGGGTTTTATACTTGTCAGAGAATCCAAGGATCCCGAAACGCATCTAGGATCATAAACCAACAACAAACTTTCCCACAAATAAAGATCGATTAAAAAACGTAACTAATCTTGTTGGGCACCTCTGTCGGGTTTTCCTCCTTGCTAAGCACCGTAAGAAACCTGACACACTGAGCCAGGCTTGCTTGATGTTTTGCACCTTGAGAAACCCAAAACATTATTGAGGGAATGCATTTGCTTTCCACCTTGAAAAATCTGACACAAAGAAGTTGGGTTTATACTTGTTAGGCAATCCAAGCATCCCGAAACACATCTAGGATCATAAACCAACAACAAAATTTTCCACAAAGAAAGATCGCTTTGAACACGTAACTAATCTTGTTGGGCACTCAACATTTCCCTTCTCTTTCTTTCATGCACTTGAACGTTGCTACCAACATTGAAAATACACACTCCAATGCGCCATTGCATCTTCCTTTGTAGGAAAGACACAAACCTTAACAAGAAAAGGAAGTCTAACTTGGAGCGCAAGAGATCCCACGACTGTCTAATTATAAATTGGTTTGTGGAAGGGTTTGTGAGTTGTTTACCCATGTTACTAGTCATGCTAAAGTCTTTTTAGCATACCCATCTAATGGTTGTGATGTCGCTTTGTGCGCACACTCATAGGCAAAGCACAACGTAGCGTGGACAGTGACTCTATCTTTAGCATAGGAAACTGCAAAGCTTTGACTGACTGTGCATGGCTATAGTGCCGATCCACATAGAACAAACTCCCGACAAGAGGAAATTGATACAACACACCATGCTGAGAGCGAAACATACTTTATTGCAGCAAAATGTAAATTAACACATGAAACAAGGTACACTATAACATGCCTCATTCTCATTATTATCTACCAAAACTCCTACATACATTATGGCTCCTTTGCCCTCTTATTACAAACTTGCTCCTATGACATCTATGCCCCTATCTTCTCCCTCCATCTGATCATTACTTTTTATTCCCTCAGTGATGTCCCCGTCATATGCTTTCGTGCTGAATTCCCAATGATACTTCAATGCTACTCCTCCAATATTTGGAATCATTTTTTTGCCAAAATTTCCGCCGGAACTTATGATATTATCTGTCCTAGAACATTGGTGCAAGTTCATAAAAACCTTTACGTGCTTTCTCCTTGTGCTGCTATGGCACACTACTCATACACGTCGAGTCCTCCCAACCACTCCTACCATGTTGGAACCTAGTTAGCCAGTTGCTTGCAGTCTCCCTCAATGGTTCCTTCTGTGTCGGAACATGGCTATCCAATCACTCACCACGTGTACTCCACATTGGATTATCTAGTGTACATATCTCATCCCTTTGAAAATGGCGAATACTTGGCTGCTCTCCTAGGGTTCATCCCTCATAATTAGGTGCTCCACCCTTGGAGTTATGTAAAACATCAAAGAAATAACATTGCATAGTCCTTAGTAATGCTTCCGCACCCAACATCCATTCATTGTCAAGTGTCAATCACTTTACATTACACCCCCTTTCACGGGGATCACTGGTCTGCTAGTCCCTTTCTGGGATCATTGTTGCATCTTATCAGTAGGTGCCTTAGCAGAACATTTATCTTTGTATGTCATAGTTGGTTTTGATCAGGCCTTCCACATTCACATTTTGCAAGGGTTCCACTGCCTTCCCCAATTCTAAAATAATGGCAGCCTCTTATGAGAATATAAGACTTATTTATAAGGTGCCTAACTATAAGTTGGTTGTAACTACATCAACCGTTTTGTAACTATTTCTTTTATAATAAATAGACGGACACACAGTCTCAAATGTGTGCAATCCGACTTCTCTTTATTTCTTCCTTGTATACATCTTCTAACATTGGTATCAGAGCAAGGGCAAGCGAGGAAAGAGAGAAGGATAGAAAATCCGACCCATTAAGGCACGAAATTTGAAGCATAAGGAGAAAAACGAACACATTTTCGTTTTGTTTTTGACAAATATCTAGGGCACGCTAAAGAAGAAAGACATTTTCGTTTTGAAGGTCAAAGTAAATATTGAAGAAGTCTGAATCGAAGTGAAGGCACAATCGTAATCGAAATAAACAGTTGCGGTTTTTCTAGGGCATTTTCGAAACATTTAACTTGCAGTCGTGAGCGAAAAGGGTCGAAGGGCATTTTCGCATGCATATAGAGATATAGCCACGATTACATACAAAGTCACGGGCCACAAATTTACAGTCATGAAATGGCACGTTTTTTCAGAAAATAACAACATTTTCGAGCATGAAATAAGACGTGAATAAAGTTACGATTCACAAACATTTGAAGGCCATTATAGTCACAAATTGCAAGGGAACAGACGTTTTCCGACGATGTAGGGCAAGAAAGACGTAGAAGCAAAATACAGTTACCGAGGGCATAACGTACAATCATAGTGAAACCGTGTGTGGTAGGAAATCTAAAGACGGTATCTACGCTAGGGCACAAAATCAAGTAACTGGTAATTTTTGTTTACTCATTTCCGAAAATACGCAGTTGTATTTATTCTATTTTATTAAAATGGAAATTCTCGTAGAAAAATATTCTAGTCTAAATTTTCATACATGGAGAATGAAAATGCAAATGCAACTTATGAATAAAAATTGTGGGGCGTTGTAAACGGGAAAGAGACAACACCTACCAATGCATCAAAATTGTTAGAATGACAAAGTAGAGATGATAGAGTGAAAGCTATTATTGGCCTTGCTCTCTCCGACTCTGAACTTCATCATGTAGACCTAGACAAATCATCGAAGAAAATTTGGGATACTTTAAATAAATTATTTAGAGCGAAAGCATCAATTCCAAATTTTCCCCAAAACTTCAGATTATATAGGTTCAAAATGGATGACGGAGTCTCTATGTCAAGCCACATCAATAATCTAAGGTCCTTGATCGACAACTAATGTATGAACGCCGCGATTGGGGATGAAGATGCCAAAGCTATCCTATTAAATAGTCTGTCTTCAAAATATAGCAATGTAGTTTTTACCCTCAGTCAAATTCAATCTCAATCTCTGGATGATATGATAGCAGCTCTTCTCGCTGAGGAAAACGAACTACAGAGGATGTAGAAGGTCATTCCCAACAAGAAAGTGCATTCTATTCTAGAACCATAAAATATCGTAGAAGATCAGATAAAGATAAATCGGAGATTGAATGTCATTATTGTAAGAAAAGAGGTCACACAACATGGGATTGTCGTGTTCGAGCCAATGATGTGCTCAAGGGTAAAGTCATATCAAATACAACCAATATAGCCATGGTTGAAGACCCACTAGATGCAGAAGGTAGTGAGGACAGTGACGAATATGCAATATAAAGATGCTCTAAACTTTGAAGGCAAGAAAGGATACAAAGTAGATGAAGCTCGGTATGGATGGTTGCTTAGATAGTTCGGGAGACTGTGGATCTTGGGAATTATACCCTCACAAGGGTCATGAGACAACTTGATGGAGCTTGTGGATGGCTCAGTATGGATGGTTGTCAAATAATTCGGGAGATTTGTGATTTGAGAGTTCGGGAGGTGGAATCTAAGAACTCGGGAATTCAGCTCGGGAGCTACACCTTTACGAAGGTCGTGAAGCAACTTGATGGAACCCTACCTCTTAGAGTTCTTCGTGCTACTACCTTTGGTTTCCTTTGCAGAGTGGGCAGACTTTCAACACGTCATTTCTATCCTTCCTAAGGGTAGGCACACAGTTTGGTGCAGATGGCTCTTCTTGATCCGAGGTCATACTCCCGGGCCTTTGCGATCCAATTTCCTCACAAGCTTCCTAACTCCTCGCTTGCTAGTTTGAACCGGTTTTCAAACCTAGTTCTCATAGCTACATTTTATTCTTGCTCTATCACTACCATTCATCATAAGGATAATTGTCATGTGGACACCATGGCTAATGTGACATCACTTATCCCACAAGACATTACCAATAAACAAGCCAAATTCATCTACGCACTCACCCGAGGCATGTGCGGTGCTCATCCACTCCTTTATGTGAGCATTGTGAGAAAATCTTGCCATTGTTTATCATAGCATTGCTTTCAAAGTGAAAGTGTTTGAAAATAGCGTAGTTCTGTTTTGTTAGATTGTTTGTTTTTAAGTTTATGTAGAATAAATCTTAAAAGGGGGTATGAGAATATAAGGCTTATTTATAAGGTGCCTAACTACAAGTTGGTTGTAACCGGTTGATGCCAGATGTAACTACATCAACCGTTTTGGAACTATCTCTTTTATAATAAATATTCTATCTCTATCTCCTATCTCTGGGCACCGAAAGTATTAGAGAGATTGCAATACCTCTTAAGCATTGAAAGAGATATATATTCACAAGGGTCAGAACTTCTGTTCATCTCTCGTCTGCTCTGTCAATACACATCCAGGACCATAAACTAACAACAAACCTTCCCATAAATCAGCTCACAAAGAAAGACCAGTCCTGGCAACGCAATTGATCTTGTTGGGTGCTTGACATTTCCCTTCTCTTTCTTTCTTGCAATTGGAACGATGCTACCAGCATAAAAAGACAGACTCCAACGCGCCAATGCATCTTCCTTTGGAGGAAAGCCTCCGACCTTTGCAAGAAAAGGAAGTCTCACCTGACTCGTGATAGATCCCGGGTGGTCTACTTGTAAAATCGTGTGGGAGTGTTTGTGAACTTTTGTGTACCCACATTACCAGTCACGTCGAAGTCTTTGTAGCATACCCATCTGATGGTTATGATGTTACTTTGCATGTGCACTCGCAGGTGGAGTACGGCATAGCGCTGACTGTGGCTCGATCTTCAGCATAGGCAACTACAGAGCTCTGATTGACTATGCGCATCTATAGTGCCGATCCACACAAAATAAACTCTTGAAAAGAGGAAATTGATGCAACACACCATGCTTAGAGAAAAACATACTTTACCGCAGAAAAATATAAATGAACACATGAAACAAGATAATACACTATAACATGCCTCATTTTCATTAATGTCTACCAAAAATCGTACATAAATTATGGCTCCTTTGCCCTCTTACTACAAACCTTTTCCTATGACATCTATGTCCCTATCTTCTCCCTCCCTCTTATACCCTAAGTGTTGAATGCCGCCTTTCCCTAACTCACTGCCTGCTCCTCTATTTCTATATTCTCCGCCGGCCTGGCCTTTTCTGTTCGCGCCGCCTCGGCGATCTATATACGTGATAGACCCGTCTATATTCATGCCATATGAAGGTACCTTCATAGGGCATGAATATGCTCTCTCAAGCTCACTAAATAGTCAACAGATTCCCTAGACTCTTGTTCATTGTATGTTCTACTTGTCGCTTGAACATTCACGGAGCTTATTCTCTTACTACCTTCTCATCTGCTCTACTTTCTGTATATATATCACTTAAGCTAATCTCGCGAGCATATACCTTTGGACTCCTCGCTCATGCATTCTGTCTTCTGGTGACTTATGCTTATCTCATTGCTACATAGATTGACACATGCCTCATGCAATTGTCAGGTGGCATTTGCTTGTTCAGTTAATGTTTAATCTTCAGCTTGTGTCCTTAGCAGCAATTTCAGTGCTCATGCCTCATCGCTCTGTATGGTTTTGGGGGCAAACTCAGAATATTAAGAAAAACAAGGAAAGGGGAGGGAGACATGGAGAGGAGGGAGAAAACGATGGAGGAGAGAGAAGAGCACAGGGGAGCATGGCAGAAGACAACCGTAAACAAGGGAAACATGCAAATAAGAGCCTAATTTGGGCCAATAATCAACAAATACACAAGTAAACTACAATGCAAATTTATATCAAATAACTAGTATCATACAAAAATTATGTCATTACAATAGTTATAACTTTTTTTTGTCTTTATCAGAATGTTGAGAGTTTTTCTCAATAGGTTAGCAAATAGTGGCTTCTTTTGTCCTTATTAGGCAGTCAAAGGCCCGATTGGCTTCTTTTTCAAATACTCATTTCTGATCTTAGTAACCTGTGTATCTTATGAGATTTCAAATAGGAGAATTTCTTTAAATATTTTAGGCTGTAAGGATGTCAAATGAGGTAAAACTTTGCCGGTCCCCTGGCACCTTAAAACTAGCTAATTTTAATAAAAAAGATACAAGAGAAATCTCAGGAGGTAGAAGAACCTCTTGAATGTCAAAATTCAGCCTTAAGTCCATTGTGATTCTCCCTGGAAGCAACTTCATTCAAGACCTCTAAAATACAGTCCCAGAATTAAAACACTTACTCTTCAGAGGCTATCAATATCTATCTAAGTGCTTAACTGCCCCAATAGATTGGTTGGCTGCATCTGGGACCACCTTAACCAGTCATTCTTCATTTCAGCTGTTCTTTTAACACCTTGCGCCCTAATTTCTTCTTGGAAATTGACTTATAGATCCTCTGGCGACTCTGAGAGGCTGATGTGCTTAAGTTTTAATAGTAGTTCCTTCTTGCCCTTAATATTTTTTTGTTGATCTTTTTCATAGGTGAAACTGTGAAACCACAGGATGATGCTCTTAAGGCTCAGGCATCTTTTTGTTGGGTTCTAATCTGTCAACAATACTGATGGATAGTTCCTCAACTGAACTCAAAATTGTTTTGTCAAACTAGTTTAAGTATTCAAATAAGCTAATAGCATATCCAGTGAAATTCTATCAGAGGCGTTAAAGTATGCTACCAATTAAATCTGGTATTATTGCCAGCTTATAATTTTAGCATCCTACACTAAAATTTATCGAAGACATTAAATCAAATAACATGCAGTTTAAAAAAAGTAAAAAAAAGCACAAATTTGACTCGGAACAATAAATATCATTAAGTAAAAATACCTTAATCTACCTGGGAAGATACTCGAGGGAAATTTTTAGTATAGCTGTAGGGGATAAAGCTGATTACTGTGACTGTGAAAATGTTGCATGCATCATAAACTTGATGCAAAAACCGCTTTTGATCGGAAACAGTACTGGACTGTTGACAGAATAACACCATACATTTAGTTCAAAATGTTTCTTAGTGAATTATATTAAAGACCTTAAGTTACCTGCAAAAGTACCAAAGAGCAAGGTACCAAAAATCCTAACAGGAAATCAGAAAAACTAGCAGAGAATAATATAAACAACTAGCTTAGTAAAATCACAATCGCACTTAGTTATCTAAAATAGGCTGAAACACTCTAAATTTTACAGATCTAGATCAGATGACTTCTCCCTGACATTTAGTTATATCCTGCATAAAGTGTTTTGGCGGTGAGTTTTACATTTAGAAATTCCCGTCATTGCTCAATGCTCACAAAGAAAATAAAATGTGTACAATTTTGGCATACAGTTCTTTACTGTTAATGAATATGTTACTTTATAGGACCTTTTGGGAGGGGTATGGGCATATCTGCAGGTAATGTGAAGGAAGTTCCTTGAATGACACAGTTTTCTAATTAAAAATTAGAAACAAGAAGCATCAAGACATAATTTTCTTTTGTGAAATGATTATAAGTTGAGGAATCTAATGTATTCATTTGTCGGCTAATGTGCTTGACTATGACAGCTACGGAATGCTCCAAGAATTTACAGCAATATGTGCTCAGGTTCACAACGTGAGAGTAGTGGCTACAACAAGGATGCTCAGTGGATTCGAACGACGGACTTTACACAATGTTGTAGTATAGGCCAATCTTCATCATTTTGTTTAGAGCTTCCCAATTCTGTAGACATTTCTCATATCCAGAACAAGTTTGCACATTATGAAGAGATTGAAGACAAAATATTTCTAGAGCATGCGAGACCATGTTCTTCGACTTCAAATTTGGTGCCAATTATAAGTCCTCCAGAAGGTTTCCACTTACCTTACAAAGTGGTATTCAAAATAAATTCACTTGTTCAGCAAGGCATCCTTAGTTGGCCAACACTTGGCAAGGAATTCTTCAATTTGCTACTGCCTGAGAGAAGTCCAGTTTCCTATATTAATCAGGCTCTAATAAAACTTGGTAATTTGGGACGGAAAACGTGTTACAGGCCTGTAGATTGGCTCACAAAACAACTAGATATGTTGGGAAAATCAAAAGGACGCCTTCACTCTGAAGAAATATCTCCGGATAATGGCCTGATTCAAATCAACAGGGTACAAATTACTCCTTCAAAAGTATACTTCTGTGGACCTGAAGTTAATGTTTCCAATCGTGTGACACGCCACTTTGCAGACTACATTGAGAACTTTATTCGCGTTTCCTTTGTTGATGAGAACTTGAACACACTTAGTTCCCATGACTTGTCTCGGTGGATGGGTCATGAAAGCACCACAAAAGCATACAAAAATATATGAGAGGATTCTGTCTGTTTTGAAAGAAGGCATTGAGATTGGGAATAAAAAGTTTGAGTTTCTTGCCTTCTCTTCAAGTCAGCTACGTGAAAGTTCATTGTGGATGTTTGCCTCAACTGACACAGTTAATGCAGATGGTATAAGGAAATGGCTGGGTAACTTTGCGGCCATAAAATGTGTTGCAAAGTGTGCAACAAGAATGGGACAGTCATTTAGCTCTTCAACAGAAACAGTTGATGTTCCTTTACATGAATTTGAATACATTCCTGACATAGATGTTTATAGCCGTGGTAGAAAATACATATTTTCAGATGGAATTGGTAAAATCTCTCCTTCTTTGGCAGAACAGCTCGCTCGCAAGTGTGGATGCGAGAAGAAAATACCCTCTGCTTTTCAAATAAGGTATGCTGGCTTCAAAGGTGTTGTAGCTGTTGATCCAACATCTAGCTTCAAACTTTCCTTGCGGCCAAGCATGCGGAAATATACTTCAAATAATATAAGTCTTGACGTCCTTTCTTTGGCAAGATATGGACCTTTTTCTTAAATCGGCAAATTATCACTCTGCTGTCTACTCTGGGGGTTAAAGATGAAAACTTTGAGATGCTGCAAAAACAAGCAGTGGCTCACCTGGATCGACTTCTGACCAACAGAGAAGAGGCTCTTGGTGCGCTGCATATTCTCTTTTCAGGTGAAAATCACCATATTCTCACAGACATGCTATCATGTGGCTACTGCCCAAGTTCAGAGCCATACTTGTCCATGATGCTACGAGCATTTCGAGCATCTAAAATTGAGGAATTGAAAAACAAGGCACGTATTTTTGTTCCTAAGGGAAGATGTTTAATGGGATGCCTGGATGAAACAGGAACACTGCATTATGGTGAAGTGTTTATTCAAATTTGTGCTCCAGGAAACAAGCAGCTTCACGACGCCGGGAACAATCCCAACTCCATAGTAGAAGGAAAAGTGATTGTTGTAAAAACCCATGCCTTCATCCAGGTGATATACGAGTCCTGCGGGCCGTGAACACTCCTAAACTCCATCATATGGTTGATTGTATCGTTTTCCCCCAACATGGAGAAAGGTAAGGAATCTGAGTATCATGATCATTTTTCTCTTTGTTTTTCGACTGTTTCAGTTTTTATTCAATATGCATGTTATTCTCTGTTGCTATTTTCTTGTAATATGCATTACAGCTATATAATGTCATTCCTTGTGATTGCATTCTAGGCACCGTCTGGGCTTTCTCATTTGCACACGTCTTTGATGCCTTGATATTTTTGGCTTAAACTCAATTTTCATACATAGACTGCTAAAAATTAAAAAGGATTTCAATTGTATAATCTCTTATGGAAAGAGACTTTAAGTTGCCAACTGTTCCAACTTCCAAGGATACATCAATCAACCCCCAAATGAATTACTCAGATCTTCAGACATAGTAAATGTGTTGACTTCAAGCTCCAAGTTTGTGCTTTTGGTATTCTTATTCTGTAAATGAATTTATTTTCATTTGAGAGAGACAGTATTGCTTGGTGATAGCATGCAGTGGTAAAGTAGAAATTCATCATTTTGATATGTTACAGTTACACGCTTGAGGATATCTTCCCAAGCAGCATGAGCTGAAGCAACTTATTCTTCAGCCTCCCAAATTCACATCAAGTCCTACTATTAGTACATTAAATTGGACCACTTTTAAAATCATCAAAAGCTAGTGGTCTTCCCAATGTCTCATTTTGAGGCATAAAGGATGCAATGGTTCTGTCTCACATCCCCAGTGACCAGTTTTATTATGATCCAAATCCATAATGTCTTTGATTGCATCACCAAATGTGATGTTTCTCAGGTAAAATTTTACAAGCTAACTTAGCATTATACCTGGTTTTCCTTTTCACTTCTCTTTGGACAACAGTTTGATAAATTGCTCCTTTGGACTTAATCCATCTCATGGCAGTCAATAGTTTGATATATTGCTCCATTGGACTTACCCCTTCTCATGGCGGTTAATAGGGAAGGTTTGAGAATTGCATCGTTTATCTCATTTCTCCTGCAATGTAATCTTGATATGCATCTGCCATCAAATTAGCATCCTATTTAGATCATAAAGGTTCATTGAACGGAAAACTAATGCTGTGTTTGCTCCCACACTCCGAGTGCAGTGTAAACTTAAGATAATGAGATGATCTTTTCACTCAAAAAAAGCAAGTCTGATTGTTGCATTTCTTTGCAGATATATAAAATACTTTGGTTTTAAAAGACACTTTCCACGGTCTCACTTTGATCAATGCCCACTGATGATGATGTCTGTCTGGTGATATGCATCCTTGTTTCATGAAAGACTATTTGTTGAGCTTCCTTGCAGTGGAGCTTGTCTCATGGTAAAAGGGTACCCCAAATGGCAGCACGGGTTTGACTTCAAGGAAGACATCCAGGTGGATAATTTTCTTTAGGAATGTTTTCTATTCAATCTACCCCAATATCTCCAAGGATGCAGTCCGATGGAGGCGGCTACTGCTCTTTGTTTTTTTCTGCGTGAGCGGTTCCTTCATCCATGAAATGCCCAAAACAAAATAATCGAAATAAATAGAATCTTTACCCTAAAACTAGGAGCGCTGATTTTTCTGCCAGGGTACTTTCAGTGGCTGCTATAGAGAGGAGCTGGAAGTTTGCAGTACCCTCACAAAAAATTAGGAAGTTTTTTTGTCCAAATGGTAAGATTTTATTTGATGATTTTTTCCAGAGATATTTGTAAGTGATGGACAGGAAATTCTATCTGGCATGGAACCATTTTCTGCAAATAGCTTTGAAAGTGTGTCACCAGAAGCCACTGATAAAATTATAGAAGGCCCCCCTCCATGGGACCACCACCTAAGTTTCGTAAACCACATGTTTTCATCTTTTCCTTTGTATTTAGAGAGTGATGATGATTACCATTTTTTTCGATGGCTGCAATTGTTTAATTTCTAAGTCGCCAGGAAATGGAAACAGGTCCAAAATGCGGATTTTCAAAACCCTTGGACACTAAACAGAACGAAAATGTCGGTACAATATATCTTATTAAAATATATAAATAAATACATAATAGTTAGTCCATAAAAGATAAAACGCTAAAAAAATATATATAGTATTCATAAAAGTTCAAAACATTCAACATGCTTAAAATTTCACATGTTCATGAATCATGTGACATGCAAAATTTATATAAAAGCACAAAGAATGGCCAAAGAATATTGTTGTTTATATAAAAGCACAAAGAATATAACCAAAAGTCTTTCTTGTTATACATAAAATAAACAAAATGTTGTGATATACAATTTTTTCTGTAGACAAAATGCCTTTACAGGATGCAAGGTAAAGGACTGCAATCATTAATGTGTTGGGGTGTATAATTTTCTATTTTTTTGTAGATGAAAACCTAAACGAGATGTATTATTTTTCTGTAGACCAAATGCCTTTAGGGAATGCAAATTAAAGGACTGCAATCATGAAAATGTTGTGATATACTTTTTTTTCTTTAGATGAAAACACTGAATGGGATGTAATGTCAGGGGCTGAAATCATTGGTTTTGTTTGGGTGTTCTAACTGCCAGAAATGCCTGGGCACATGCTGAAAATGACTCTGATTCTGTACTGTTTCCGGGACATGCCTAGGCGTTTCTGGGCCATTTCATATCAGTGCAATGTAGTTTAATTGTATTTAGCACAGGTTCCATGCATGATATCAGATTGTAACTCTGATAGTCCTCCCAAACGCACAAAATACTGAAGAGATCGAAAATAACTTTTGGGATGCTTATGTCTTTGCCTTGTAATGCTTGAATGCCATTAGCCCCTATAAATTTCAGTATTTTATGTGACAGTATTTTGAACAAAGATCAACAAATTCTTAAGCATTGTCACTATTTTAATGTATTTGAGGTGAACTGTTTCTTAAGGTTACGGAATTTCCTGATGCCTTGAATAATAGGAAATTGCCATACTTTTGAGTATGCAGGCCCCATCCAAGTGAGTGCTCAGGTAGTGATCTGGATGGTGATCTTTATTTTACAAGCTGGGACGAATCACTCATTCCACCTCAACAATGCGCGCCAATGGACTATGTCGCTAAGCCACTGAAAGAATTGGATCGTAATGTGACCATTGAGGTACGAACATGACAATTTTTTCTAATAGGACAGTAAAACTGTAAAACTGTGTATTTTCATAATAGATGTACAGCATGATTGTCTATTTTGCACTTTACCATAATATTTTGTGTTCTGTTTCCCCCTTTTTAAATGGGAAAATTGTGGAATATAATGAACCAGTACAGAATGGATGTGTTGTTATTGTCGTTTGGATTCTAAAACTATCCCATAGGATAAACACATCTGCTGCCTGTACAATGACATAATACAATGATGATTGTTTGTGCATCCAATACCAATTCATAGACGTGAACATTTTAATTATATTGTTTTAAAGTCAATTAAACATGTATACTTTATGTTGAATATTCCCATTTGAACCAATACTTTCTCCCTCTTTGAAGTTATAACTAGGTTTACTGGCACTAGCAAGCTCAGTTAACATAGAAATTTCCATCTTCACTCATTTCTAACTAAAATCTATAACAAACAATATACAATGTAGGAGGGAATTACTGACCTCCTTTACTTTCATCACGAAGATATGATCTTGCTATTGTGGTTGATTCGTAATCTGAGGTAGATAGTCTGTAGATATCATTTCAGAGGAAAATAATGCCAGAAATTAATGAATTATGTAAATTTTCGATGAAAAAGACAAGATGTTTTGATACAGAATGTGCAAATAGTTTTGAGGAGTTGTCAATATTCGCTAGCTTGTGGTTCAAAATAGTTATTTACAGTTCATCAACAAGCCAAATAATCTGTGTATACGGAGGCAGACCTAGTTTGAGGCATTTGATCCAATTTGCAGTAAGTTACAGAAGGGTCCATACTGAATTGGTTTGAGGTTTTTCCCTTGTTTTTTAATCCCATCTTTTCTGGAGTGCAGCCATACCAAATCTACAAGTAGGAAATTGTAAGCTTCTTGATGCTGGTCAGTCTGGCTTTGTTCCTTTACTAAGACTTTGAGAGTCACTCCGGCACATCTAGGTGAGATTGACTTTTCTATATAAACATAGCATATTTAGCAGCTTCCGAGTTCTCTGCATCATCCAATGAACTCTGTTACTCAAACATGGTATAAAATGGCATCTAAGTTAACAAACCCAGATGCATCTCAAATGGAGATAATCTTGTTGAGGTGTGAATTGCTTCGTTCTTACAATGCAAGATATGTGACAAACTCTCACCCCATGTTTTGGGATGATTCTGGTTACATACCCTCCACAAATGTACTAGAGTGTGATTGACCTTGGGCAGGAAGTCATTAATCTCTGCAGCTTGGTGTCCATCCTACTCCACAAAACTTTCTGAAAATTGCTTAGAAATGGGAAGTGAGATCAGCTACTCTTGGAATTTGTGAAGCTTGCATTGCCAAAGTAGCGGCATCGGTTTCCCTTCACAGAGGAAGGTGTTCAATGACCTTCAGAATGGTTGGAGCTTGTTCCCACACTGTTCATCACACCACAGAGCTAAGCATTGCATTGATGATTTTTCAAGAATGTTTTTGTTTATTTATTGAAAGAAAAAACAGAAAGAATGGGCGTTTTCATATTGCTCAGAGCCTGTGGAAAAGGACAGGGAATCCACTAGAGAGGCTGAGGTGTGACATTGGCGGTGAATATGCGTCAAAAGAATTCAAGGCTTTTTCTGAACAGAATGGTAGTAACATTGAGTAAATTGTACCCTATACTCCACAACAAAATGGGGTTGCTAAGAGGCAGAATAGAACACTTTTAGAGCGTGCTTGGCGCATGGTGAAGACTTTTGGTTTACTCATGGCATTTTGGGCTAAGTTTAGTCTCAAAAGCAGCATATGTTCAAGATAAGTTGGTCACTGCAGTGTGTCAATAAATGACTCCCTATGAAACATGGAACGGGACAAAGTTGAACATTCTGAAATTGAAGGTGTTCAGGAACTCTGTCTATGTTAATTTACTAAATGATAAGCACAAGAAATCAGATGGAGAAAGCATGAAATGTATCATGAAAAGGCATCTATAAAATGCAATGTTTGAATTTAGGTTTTATAGTGCATGGTTGGATTCATTCATAAGCATCAAGATTAATATGTGATTTTATCCTACATATGATTTACAAGTGGAAGAACCGTCTTATTAGTGGGGTACTTTGGTTGCATAGGGCTTATTAGTGGGGAAGCTGATCTTAAACCACCATCTAGAGATCAACAACAATGCAGAGACCGCTTAATGTCAAGCGAGGATTCATATCCTGCTACCTAGACTGCACAGAAACGCGTTTCCCCCCTCCCCTTTGTACCAGGCTGGAAACGCGTTTTGATACCGCACGCGATGCGGAAACATTGTGGGTACGTGCACCACAGGTCTAGGTACGCCTTCGGTGCGGAAAACCATACCCGAACTGTACTTGGGGCCTGTGGGTGCGTACCCACAGCATACCCCAGACATTTTTCTTTTTTTTTTTGTAACTCAAAAAAATTAAACACTTTTACTTAAAAAATGATACCAAAAATGATGGTTCTTCCTTTGTGTATTAATTCAGGCTACACTTAGATTCCGAACCCCTCATTATCAATCCAGGAATGTAAGCTTGTGGAATAACTTAGATCAACATAAATAATTGAGATTTATTTTTTCCTTCTTTTATAATATAACTTTATCATCGAATGCGTATAACCTTCAACAATATATAAACTTGGAAAAGTTCAAATGCAACAACCTTCCAACTTTACAAAACAAAGAAATTGAAAAACTTAAATTAAATCCAGAAAAAAGAAACTGTTATCCAAGAATGGGTTTGGATTCTTGGAATACCCTTTGCCGGCATGGAGGTCCAACTGTTTGGTAAATCTTTGGCACCAATGCCAGGGCAGAGGCATAGAGAACACATAACAACACAATTTTAGAAGAATTGAGGACAATTTCTTATGGTTTCCAGGCTAGTTACATATTATAAGCGACAAACTTTAAATATTTTGTAATGTCCAATGAGACCTCTAACTCAAACTTAAGGCATTAAAAATGAATTATCAAATCTATAATACAGTCTATGTTATTAAATATTATGATTTGAACATTATGAATCAATACAAACTCAAATCTCAATTCTCAAAGTATTGGAAATTTGTTTTCATGTTCAGTGAATGATTTTAAGTTGTATGCGTATTAAATTTCAATAAGTATGCAAATGCTTCTTTATATATATATATATATATATATATATATACATAAAACGCATACCCAAAATCGTATTGTACCTGAGGTTTTTAAAAATTTGCCGTTTCAGCATACCGAACCCCGATCTGATTTAAGTCTGATTTTTGGACCAACAAAATGAATTCTATGACAGCTGGAAATCAGCAGTCTGAAATTTATAACAGTCCGAAATGAATGAAAAACACTTGAAACTCCTCAAATAACTCAACCAAAATATAGATAGTATTTTAGGAAGTATTTAAGCCACTTTCCAATATGAAATTTGATTGAAAACACAGCTGGAAAATTAATTGAAAGCAGCAGAAGTACAGCTCAAAGAAAATTATGAAATGAGGGTTTCCAAACCCCAAACTCCACAAAATATAAATGTTTTCGGCCTTATAAATTATGGAAAATCTGAATATGAAAGAAAATATGAGTTATGTGCCCTAGAAGGCACCAAATCACACTCTAACTCAAGTCGCTCCAACTAGGAGAGGCTTATAAATGCATGCAAATATTTGTAGATGACTTCCTTTATCCTTCAATGCCCAAATCTGCAAATATGACTTCACTTCAACCAAGGATGGAGGGTTTCCATCCTCCAACCAGCCACAAGAAGGGTTTTCGTCCCTCTTGGAAAGAGCCACACAATTGGATTTTCGCCCAAAAGTGGAAAGAACTAAGAGCAATCAGCCCAAAGATCAATTTAGAATAAATTCGCCAAAAGTAGATGCGTGCAAATGAAGTCATAACATTCCTTAAATACCCCAATCTTGGCGCCAAAGACCAAACATGCATGACCGACCTCCTTTGTAATGTCCCCTTTTTTCGAATTAATCCAAAATAAAGGATTCCTTGCCTTTCCTCTTTCCGAAGGCAAGCAATGGATGAGCAAGGGAAGATCGTGGGTTATATTTCCATTTTTCCTCATTCATGTTTATGTTTTTATCTTTGTAATTCCCATTATAAGGGGTCGGTTGGGTTTGGTGCATTTTAAAAGCAAATTAAAAGATTAAATATGCTTTATATGGGTTGGCCTTGCCTTTTTGGCCTTTGGCGCCAAGATGAGGATATAAAAGGAGATTAAGGACTTCATTTGGAGACATATTTTTTTGGCGCATTTTATCTAAATTGGACCTTTGGGCTGTTTGCTCATTGTCTTTCCACTTTTGGGTGAAAATCCAATTGTGTGGCTTTCCAAGAAGGACGAAAACCCTTCTTGTGGTTGGTTGGAGGATGAAAACCTTCCATCCTTGGTTGAAGCAAAGTCATATTGAAGACCTTTTTGCAGATTTGGGGCATTGGAGAATAAGGAAAGAGATCTACAAATATTTGCATGCATTTTAGAGCCATTCCTAGTTGGAGCGACTAGGGTTTGATGGTATTTGAGTGCCTTCTAGGGCACAAATTGCAAATCTAATTTCATATTCTGATTCGGCATATTTTATAAGGCCGGTATCTATATTTTTATGATTTTTGGTGGTGTTTATCTATCAATTTCAGCGTTGGTTTATGGCTGCCCTGCAATTGTCATTTATTTAATTACAACAGTGTGTCTTCGCTGATTTTCTCCATTTAATTGTTGCAAATGGAATGGATTTTGGTTGCCGTAATTGAAATAATTATTTAGAAGTATCTATCAGCTGTTGTGCATGATTATTTGGTGAATTCTAAGCTCTTACTCAGTTCGCTCTAGGGTTTGGAAGGTTATTTCAGTTGCTGTCATAAAAATCAGATTATATTTCATTTGTGGTGTGTGTATTTTCAGATTTGATCCTTGGGGTTTGTGGCCAAACCCATATCTTCGGTTTTTGTCCCAAAAAGGGACATTACATCCTTTGGTGGGCTTATTTAATATTTTATTTGGCCTTTAAAATCCACCAAGCCAGCCGACCTGCTAAAATGAAGAGAACACTAAAGAAAACATTAAAAATTAGAAAAGATAAATGTAATGAAAGTGCAATTCCTTTCCTTGCTCATTCAACTCCATTGCGACGGAAAGGGAATGAAAAGAAGTCCATAATTAGGCTCTTAAGTTGAAAAAAGGACATTACATATCAAAGCAACACTTGAGAGTGATAGTGCAAGGCATTGAAAACATGCCATGCATCAAGAATTTGAATCATTATTGAAAAATCAGACCTGGAAACTTGCAGAATGCCCCCAGAAGAAAGAAATCCATTGCAAGTGGGTTTTCAAGTTGAAATATAAGTGGCATAGTAATTGATTCAATTGGTTTGTACAAAGCAATCTCAATGGTGAAAGGGGACACTCAACATGAAGGAATTTACTGAGAAATCTTTGCACCCATGGTGCAAAGTCATCTATTATGGTGCTGCTAACACTTGCTGTTTAACAGCATCTACATGTGCATCACATCGACGTAAAGAAGTCTTTTCTCAATAGATATTGGGATGAGGGGATAATGCAAGAATGCATATCTTAAACATCTGTTTTGCAGGTTGCAGAAGGCCTGTATGGTTTAAACCAATCACCCAGGGCTTAGCATGAAAGATCAATGTGTACTTGAGGGGGAAAGGTTTCCAAAATTCACCTGCTAACTGACCGTTTATCTTAAGTTCTGAAGATGATATTTCTCTTAACTTTAGTACTAAATATAAGTGATGCCATCAGTTTATGTAAGCCTTTGCCAGTTTTATATGAATTTAAAACACACACACGTGTTGAATGTCATATGACCAGATCATGGTGACATGAACTATCATCCCAACATTATGGTGAAAAGAAATAAGGCAACTTGGTGAATTTGCTTGTGCTAACCTAAGTATGCTGAAGACATTATTTGGAGATTCAGTATCGGTAAATGGAAGCCAATTACAACCCCAATGGAAGTTGGAGAATAATTGTCTAAAGGACATGAGTCTGAAGAGTCAGCCCGAGTTGGATGAAATGGACAAATTGCCATACATGGAGTAATTGGCACCTGATGCATGCCATGTTCTGTAGCAGATCCAACGATGCCTTTTCTGTAAGTCAGTTAAGCCTAATCCCTGCAAATATGAGTTTACAAGATCAGGAAATGTGGAGTATTAAAGATGGTTTTCAGATATCATTGGAGTACTTTAGACATGGGCATTACTGCAAGTGGGAGTTCAAATGATACATTGAAGCTGATAGGGTTTTTGATAGAAATTGGGTAGAGGATGTGGATGATTGAAGAACCACAACCCGTTACCGTTTGAAATTGGTTGGAGGAACAATTTCAAGGCAAGTAAGCAACACCTAAACATTTTGTTTTCAACTGTTGAAGTAGAGTGTGTGTGTCTGTTAGCATCCAAGGAATTGGTACAGTGGATGAGATTAATGGATTTCTCCCTATTGCAATGAATCTTTGACTTTCGTAGATATGGTTTGCTTTAGGATTTCATGCATCTGTTATTGGATTATCCAGATTTGTTCAACAAATCTGGTGGCTTTGTTAGATTCTTTCTATGCATGTGAAGAGAATTCCTCCAATGCAAGAGGTAATGCCACATCAATGGGGGCCATCAGCTGAAACCCAAGACAAACCTCATAAAGGCTATGACTTGTGGAGCCATGAAGGGCTCGATCTTAGCTATGCTGGATGTATCGTAAATATCATCCCATGTCCGTGAATGTTTTGAGTATACATCTGAAGTAGATGCACAAGTATACGGTTAACCGCTTTTGTTTTCCCGTTTATCTGTGGATGAAAAGAGGTGGAGTTGGTCAGCTTGGTGTCCATCATGGACCATAATGTAGACCAGAAAGTGCTAAGAAACCTGTGGTCCTTATCTGACACAATGGTTTGTGGCAAGCTGAAGTGGACCCACACATGCTCAAAGTAGAGCATCATTGTTTTTAGATGTGATCCCCTTTGTATTGAGCACCAACCCTACCATCTTGGAAAACCTGTCAACTACAACAAGACCAAGTCATGACCGTGTCTGGTAACGGGCAACTCTAACATGAAATCCATGGAGATTGACTCCCAAGGTTGATTAGGAATTGGTAGAGGTGTGTAAAAGCCCTGCTTCTTGATGGCTGGTTTTGCTATTGCGCATGTTGCACATGATTTAATATGCTTGCTGACATCATGACGGAGCTTACCAACAGAAGTATTTTTGGTGTACCACCACTGCCTTTTCCATCTGAAGTGTCTTGCACCTTGACTGTTGACCGTCTCTGAAATCATCTTTTGTTGCTCCATTTTTGGAACACAAACGTGGAGTTTGTTAACTTTGTGTCTATCATGGACTGCAACGTAGACCAGAAAATGCTAAGAAACCTGTTGTCCCTATATGGCACAATGATTTGAGGTAAGCTGAAGTGGACCTACACATGCTCAAAGTAGTGCCTTGGTGTCTTTGGATATGATCCCCTTTGTTTAGAGCACCAACCCTACCATCTTGGAAAACCTGTCAACCACAACAAAGACACAGTCATGCCCATGTATAGTGATGGGCAACCCTGACATGAAATCCATGGAGATTGAATACCACAGTTAATTAGAAATTGGTGTGTGTAAAAGCCCTGTTTCGTACTGGCTGGTTTAGCTATCACACATTTTGCGCGTGATTTATTATGCTTTCTGACATCATGATGGAGCTTCAAACAATAGAAGTATTTCTAGAGTACCGCCATTATCTTTTCCACCCCAAATTGTCTTGCAACTTGACTATAGTGTATCTCTGAAATCATCTTTTTGCTCCTCTTTTGAAACACAAAGGTGTGCTAGGTGACACAAAAGTGCTTTTAGATGGTGGTTTGCAACTGGTCATCCTGTAGTTAGATCTTGATAAATGGTGGAAAAGTGAGGTTCACTACCATACAACATGGGCCATTTAGAAGTCTCATGGACACATAAATCGAGGGATGCGAATAGTGCTTGTGATTGGAGGGTGGTTTCAAAAATCAATAGTCTGATTGGAACAAACTTTCTTGTGCCTAATAGTAAGGTGGAATTGTTTTAGGTAAGTAGACCACTTATGATACCAAAAATTCAATAACTTTCCTTGGGTCTAAATGAACTACAAAGTCCTGTGATCTATACGGATGATGGTCTTCATTCCTAGAATGTAATGCTACCATTGTCTACATGCCTTGACAATGGCATAGAGTTGTTTGTCATATATATAGGATACCTACATATGTATATGTGAATGTTTTACTATGGTAATAAATTGGATACCTATATTGGGTGAGGAATAAACTAAGTGCATATTCTAAAGCATCAACTTTAATTTGAAAGGTTTGTTATAGCTTTGGTAAAGGCAAGGAATAGTGTTGAGAAATGTCTCTTTTAAACTCCTCAAAAGCCTCTTGTATATTTTTCCTCACAAACTTGTTCTTTACCCCCTAGTTGGTTGATTGGTTCAGGGCCATGCAAGATGAGTGAATTGAAGCACAAAATGATGGTTGAAATTGGTTAACCCCTAAGAAGCTTCTGATTTTTATGAGTGTTGTTAGGGCTGGCCATTCTCTAATGATTTGGATCTTCTCTAAGTCCTTTGATGTATCCTAGATATCAAACACTTTGCTAAAAATGAGCACTTATTCTTGTTGGCATATAGCTTATGGCTGTGTGGGGTTTCAAGAACATGTTGAAGTTGTTACAGGTGCTCCTCCCATATCTTATTGAAAACAAGGATGTAATCCAAGTAACCACAAAGAACTCAATAAAGGATCGAAATACATGCATCATTCATCATCTGCAATTTTTTTGTAGGTGCATTGGTCAAGCTGAAGGGCATGACTAACTATTCAACTAGAACTTCTTTGGACTTGAGCATTGTCTTCTAGATGTCATATAGCTCAATGGGCACTTGATGATACGCTTTCAATTCAATATTTATAAAGAACTTTGCACCCCTGTGTTGGTCTAAGAGGTTATCAATGCGTGGGAATGGATATGTGTTCTTTACAATGATATTATTAAGAGCCATGAATTCAATGCATGGTCATGATGTGCCATCCTTTTCGGGATAACAAGATAGGGTCTCCACAAGGTGACATGTTGGGCTGAATACGATCTTTTTATATTAGCTCCTTAATTTGTCGCTTGATCTCTTCATTTGCTAGCATTGAGCGCTTGTATATTGGTCCATTTGATAAGGGTGTCCTAGGGATCAAGTTGATGAAATGTCACTTGGTAGTGTAGGGCACATTGGCAGGTGTAGAGAAGACATTTGTGTACTCATGAAAGACTTGATCCACATGTTGCAATGTTTGATTGTATATAGTAGCATGTGTGATTGCCATTACCTGTTGAATGCTCACTGACCTAATCAACATCAGGGAAAAATATTCAAGGCGATCAATCACACACCTACATTGCTTTGCATTAGTCACGGCTATTGTTTTCTTAGGAGGGACTGTAGGGATCCTGTGGGTTTACTTTCCCAATGTGATGATGCTTTGGGTTTTGAACTGATAGATTCCATCTTGTTTCCACATGTATGGATTACCAAGTAGAAAATCGGAAACCTCTTGGGGTGCCACATCACACAACACCTGATCTTTGATTGGCTTGATTGTGTATGGCAGAAGACATTGTTAATTGACACAAATATCTTTGCCTTAATTCACCCATCAGATGAACATCTTCTACAGGGATTAATTTTTCTCACTTCAATTGTCCACGATGAAGTATATATAGATCTTTCCTTTGCACCCACATCTGTGAGCGAAAGTCCTCAGATTCTGATGTTGCAACCTGCGATGTACCAACACTGGAATAGGGGTTAGAATCCATATTTTGTTCACCTCTGCCAGTTGGATGAAATAAATGCTTGTCCTCATGAGATGCTTGTACCAGATCAGATTCATGTGCTTTAGTAAAAAGGAACGACATTTGTTTATGGAGTGAGTTGTGCTCCTATGGTTGTTACATAATTTTTTGGTCTCCTTCAGGGGTTTATTTGTGGGATTTCTTGGAGAGAGCCTTGAGATTGGGAACCTTGAAGTTTTGTCATGTTGGGCTTCTCTGGTTTGGTGCCTGCTTCCATACTTGGAGTTACCTCTGCCATTTAATTGTGCCTGCTTTCCTGCAAGAAATTTCTCTTTATGTTTGCAGTTTTCCTTCATGTTTAGTGCATATCTCAATGGGATGCCCCCATCATTTTAACAGTTGGGAATCCCATATCTGTTTGAACATATCAATGCGGACCGCGTTTATATTCAATGACTTTAAGCTTTCAGAATCTTTAATGTCGATTTCCATTGATAGAGCATGGAAGTTGTTCGTGTTAATTGCCACTGTATGAGTGTCTCCTCATAGGCTTCTTTTGGATGATACTCATTTATAACATCAACAAAGTTAGTTCAAGAGGGATTTGAAATGACTGTAATTCCATCCTCTGCATCTTAAATTGGTCAAGGTGAGGTTTGCACCATTGTTGGACTTGGGGCTCAATTTTTAGCCAGGCAAATGTTATTTCCTCTAAACTTGAGAAAGTATTTTAAAAAAGAATATGAATC
Organism: Taxus wallichiana var. yunnanensis; assembly: GCA_018340775.1. Taxonomy (NCBI): domain Eukaryota; kingdom Viridiplantae; phylum Streptophyta; class Pinopsida; order Cupressales; family Taxaceae; genus Taxus; species Taxus wallichiana. The sequence continues at coordinate 864,806,821 of CM031235.1, forward strand.
TAATTTTAAAATACAATTCTCAAGGGTATTTGCTTTTATTTAACCTTTAAACACGGGGATGTCAAAACTTACTTGTACCTTAATGGGTGGGTAACCTTGGAAGGATCTCCTTTCTGGATCTACTTGGTATTTGGTTTTGCTGGAGAATCTGCACAATATGGGTCATTGTTTGAGCTCTTTGCTTTGCCAGAGCCTCTTCAAGCAATACCTATATTGGGTTTGAGGAATTTGGTGTTCCTCGTACTACTTCCATCTAAGATTGCTTGTGTCTATCATGAAGATAGATGGATCTGTTGTCTTCAATCCAAACTTCTGACATTTTAACCCTGTTCAATGGTACATGCAGGATCTAACTTGCTTTGATACCACTAATCTGGATTGAGGATTCAATCTGGTGGGCAACACACAAATTGTTAGGAATTAATGTGCTATGATAAAGCAAACTTCTCTCTACTGAACTGGCACAGATTTGCAAGAATAGAAAATGAAGCTTCATTTCAAAATGATCAGAGAGTTTCCAAACAAAAAGCAATCTTTGTGGAAGAGATATATACTATCCTCTCCACATTACAATAGGGAGAACCCTTGTTTTATAGCTACACAAAACTAGGATTAGCAAACTGCCTTAAAGATAAACAAAGCCAATAGTAGCCATTCAACTTGCATAGCCATGTAAATAGGAAAATTCCTGAGAATATACAAGAATAGTAAACTTCCTTTAAGCTAAAGAAAGCTAATAATAGGCATTCAACATACATAATAGGCATGTGAATAGGAAAACTCTAAAGAATAAGAAATCTGCTAGGATAAGAACTGCTAATAATAGCTATTTGGAGTGATGACCTTTCCGGGGTCATAATGTTTTGAGGTATGCTTCAAGATTAGAACTGTTTACGTGTCCAAAAAGTTTGACCCATCATCTAGGTTATCATTTGGATAGTTCGAACCGATGAAGCATTTTGTGAGCTTGGTGTACCCAGATTTCATCCTGAAATCTGTGACTACCCTATTCAAAAAAATTTCGTACTTTTAAAATAATGGGTCGTTTTGTGTTTTTATTGCCTGAAAGTTCTTGTATTGCGTCAAGATATTCCCAAAGAGCCATATTAGCCTTTTTCGCCAAATACCCAGATGCCCAAAATTGTTATATTCTCATTAGGGGGATTTGTCTACGGGAAATTTGTATTTAATTATTTTGAGCCCCGTATGAGGCTATTTGCGCTCTGTTTTAACTCTGTTATGATCGAACATATCATTATTCCCTTGTACCAGAAGGATTTTAACTAGGAATAAGTTTTGGGCTTTATTTGTAACTTTTGGCAATTTTTCGTGTTTTTGTGTTTTCTGTTTCGTTTTCTGTAAAATTTCTCTAAATCAATTCCTTTGCGGGTTAGCCCGATTCTTGGCCTGGAGCAGCTGGAAAACATATACGCACGTTATGCCCAGAGGAAGTCGCCATCGGAGGTCTAGATCACTGGGAAAAAGCGAAGTCGTGCACGGAAAAGCCCCTGCGGGGTTGGGCACATTTTTGGAAAACAAAGGATTTAAGCTGCAATGGGAAAAATAGAAGCAGCAGGCAAGGTGGGAATTTTGTACTGCTAGCAGGTACTTTTTCCCGTGTTATAAAATTCACTTAAGCTGCAGTGGGAAAGTTAGAGGCCGCAGGCAGGCGGGAATTTATTACCTGCCTTGCAGGGTAAAAATTCCCATGGTGAAATAAAAGAAAAGTGACTTAAGTGAAATCACGGGATTTTATTGCCTGCCTTGCAGGGTAAATAATTCCATTGTCAAAGTCAAATCACTTAAGTGGATCATGGGATTTCCGGGGCTGCCTTGCAGGGTAAAGAATTCCATGGTGAAAATTTTAAAAATAGAATTCTATTATGCAAAAAAGTGCGACCCACCTTGGGTGAATAATAATGCATTAAATAAATATTTGTTAATATTTATTCACCCAATTTTGGCACCCAGGCTTGTGGAAAAGTCAACAAAGGGAAGTGGACATAAGGAATTTAAAAATAGAATTCCAAAATTAAATAAATTTAATTTATTTAATGCAGCCCCTTTTGAGAAGGAATTAATACTTTTTAAAGTATTAAATGATTATATTAATTCCTATTTTCAGTGGCTATGGTCAAAGCACACTGTGAAGCTTAAGTGAAGTGAAGTGTGAAGGATTAAATTGGATTAATTTAATTTATTGGATGGCTGTCCTTAAACATGCTATATTTAAAAGAGAAGAGCTTGATTTTTAATTAATTAATTGCCTTTAATTGTTAGGGCAATTATTAATTATAGAATTGTGAGGGTTATATAAGCATGGGCAGCCATATGGGTGAATTATTTAATTCACAGGTAAAGAATTGCAGCCAAGAGGAAAAGTGCGCCCCCATTTGAAGAAGGATTTTGCTCAGGCAAGGTGGCAACAAGGCTAAAAGCTTCCAAATTTGGCACATGCTTTGAAGGAGGTTGATCTTTGTCTGCATAATTGTTTGCATAAGTGTTACAGGTGCTAAGGAATTCATTATAGGTGTTTTTCAAAAGAAAAGGAACTTATATCAATGTCCAATACATTGAATATTTCCTCCGAATCTGAAGGATTATCTAGATTTGCACCAGTTTTGAAGAATTCCAGTCAAATAAGAAGAAAAAGAATTGTTCAGACAAAGATAGACAAAGCTATGGCGAAGAAAGATGAAAAATAAAGCACAACGGAGTCATGCATCACTTCTAAATTTGCAGATATTGGAGACACGGATCTAGGCTCGGAACCTCTTGCTGAATTGATAGACAGATCCAGAGCAGGAAAGACTTCACTCATGCCTGCAGGAAAAACTTCACTCATGCGTGCAGATTAAAGCAGTGGAATTATTCGAGTTGTAGCTTTTCTATTCATAGTCCAGTTGCCAAAGTTTGTTATGCAGTGCGAGATCCATATCCGAGATGCGATGCAAATCCATATGTAGATCCGATCTAGATCTCATAGTTGCAAAAGCTTCGCACAAAAGGCTTCATTCTCTTGTTTCAATGCGATCAAGAAGAAGTCGGTGCGTGGAAAATTCCTTCCAAGATCTTGTCTGCAAATGCTCCCATCTTCCAAATTGAAGCCTTCATTGAATTTTCATTCACCTTGAGTGCTTTTCGAATTTTTAATTGCTCATATGTAATTAAAAATAAGTATGATGAGTTATCTACGCCAACCTTGCAGCGATGCATGTGACAATGAGAAGAATTGCAAAAGCTTCAGGATAAAAGAGAAAACAATGCGAAGGCAAAATTTCAGCTTGCTTCCAATTCCAATCGCTTGCATTCTAGCTTGTTTCCAGATCTAGTTTGAATCAGCTACATGCAGACATGAAAAAGGACAAAGTCAACTTTCCTCTTCTTCTTCTTTCCTCCGACAAAGTCAGCTTTCCTCTTCCTTCTTCTTTCCTCCGACAAAGTAATTGAGCGATCAATTAAATTATACAACTTAAGTGATTGGTTTAAAAGCCATTACTTGAAGAAGTCAACTACTTGGAGATAGGTGGTGCACGTGCAAAATAGAAGGTTCTATTTTCAGTTGCAAATCATACATGTCATGCAAAGAGGAATTCCAGGAGGGAGATTGCCAGTTGTTTCTTTTCCAACTTCCACATGTGCCAGTTCAACTAAAGCTTCCAACTTGTAATTACCCCTTTACATTCTATAAGTAGAGGAAGAACCTTGGGTAAAAATCAGAATTTGTAAGCAGCAATCTTGTGTTCTAGACTTTGTGCTGAACCCCTAAGAGCAACTTGGAGCAAAGGAATACAAAGGAGCAGGTTTCCTGGAGAACTTTGTGTCACGGTGTACTATGTTTCTTGCTTTGAATCTTAGATCTCTTGATAAACTTTGTGTTATTTTAGATCTAGATCTAGAGCTGCCTTTGTTTTATAATTCTGTGTTCATATCTATTAAGTTCCTTCTATGTGCATGCAATTAGCTCTGCTACCTACTAATTGGGATGCACATCTTCCCATTTTTCTCTGTATTTCCTTTACTTCCTTCTTCTATAAAATACTTCCTTTCTTGAACAACTGCTTACTTGTTGCAGAACTTCTTAGTTATGGTTCATGAACTAAGTGGTTAAAGTAAAACCCCTGATAGATAATAACACATTTTTATTGACAAATCTGACATGGGAGCCTCACCAATTAAATGAGGGAGATTTATCTCATGACTGCCTAGGTTTGATGCTATGCAGAAAATCTAGCCAACAGAGCTCAAAAAATGTTCCTAAGGCCTCTCGAAACTCGCAATCTACACTTAGTTGTTTTTTTATAAGAAAATGCATCATTGTTTGAAAATGATCACGAATTGTCATGTGGTGGGCCTAACTCATTTTGGGATCATGAATATTCTAGACAAAGGATATGTAGACCTTCTTGACTAGTTTGGTTTGGAAGGTGTTGCTTTGAAAAGTCAACAAGGAGTCGACTGATAGTCAACCCCTTTGGAAAAAGGGAAGTCCCTATCCCTAGATAGAGCCTAAGGACTTCTTCACAAGAAAGAGACTTAGTAATTAGGCGATGAAGAGGAGCTGAGAACTTTGGGCCAACCAAGAGGACGAAGTGGAGTAAGTAACTAGAGAGGGTTAGAGGACAAGCAGAGCGTTGTGTGGATTGCTTGGATTGAGGGAAGAGTCAAAGGTGAAGGCATGACTTAAGAGTGCAAGGAGAGTATTAGAACACACAATGCAAATTTTCAAGAGGCAAATTGCATAGGAGGAACAACGTTTGGAGGCCAATACAATGATGGTTAATCTCACAGTAGTAATTCGAGAGACAAATACCGAAGTTTATAGATGATAGACTGGAGGACCTTGCTCGACATTGTAGAGAGGGTGCATACCAATATGGATTGCTAGTGGACAAAATGATGAACAACATTGGTTGTGATCATTTTTGACCACGCCAGAGGCTTGCAATTGATTGGTATATCAACACACTAGTAGAAAAAAAGGAATATTTGGGAGAAAAATGACAAATCATTTGAGAAAGAATGTAAGTTATTCCGAGACAACAATGAGATCATTGTTGAAATGTAAAGCAATTAACAAGGGAAGTGCGATTCTGCATGGGCCCACGATAGAAGACTCAAAGACTTGTGGAAATGCTAGAAAGAACCAACCGATGGACCAAAGAAATTGTGTTTCATCGAGGGATTGATGCCCTCCTACGGAAGAAAATAAGGATGGTCCCACCCTCATCATACAAGTACGGTATTCTAGAGCAATGAGCATTGAAAACAAGAACAAGACGTCTATATGATCAAGAATGTGGCCTAACAACTCGGTGAAAGTGATAACAATGAGCCACCCTCCATAAAAGTTCTCTAGAAAAATAAATTGAGAATGATGCGGGAGCTTAAGGTCACAACAAAAAGGGAAAGATGCGTGGTGCACCGACAACAAGATAGAAGGTTACACAAGATCAAATTGCTCAAAGAAATGAGATGTGTCAAGTAGCGGCAGTCATTTTGTTAAATATTGGGTGTACAACTTGAAGAATAAGAGTGTGTAGGTATTCTTTGCCCACGAGAATCGTCCCACGCAGCCTACACACCAACCAAGCCCCATGACAATGAGAATAGTAAGGGAGTAAATTTTGGTAGATATATGAACTCGAAGGAATAATAATTGATGCTAGAACAATAATAGTGGTGGTAGTTGAATCTAGTATGATCCTTAAGGTTGATCAATTGTGCAAAGGCTAAAAATGCAATGAGTGGGAACATTTTTCCTAAGATTGTTCCATCAATTAAAACAACTCATGATCTCTATGTTGATAGTTTAGGCTAGAAATTCATGATAATGCTAATTGTGCAAAGTAGTCTTTAGGAGAGAACATCAATGTGCTTCATGTAGTTGAAGAAAAGTCATGGAAATCATGTGTTCACAAGATAAGAAAGCACAATACCTCATCTAAAGGACAAAGCACAAAAGGCTGATTGAAGCTAGAGTTGAGGTCGAGCAAACAATGGTGGTGAATATCCCGTGATTGTGCGAGTATTTTGATTAGGTGATTTGAGTAGGACAAGAAGATTGCAGGAAAAATATAGCAAATGAAGGTATCATAAAGGTAAAGGATCTACTATAAAACATTCCCAACCTTATGAATACCACAACCCTACTTGACGATAGTCCGTACATAGAGAAAGCAATAATAAATGTTTGGGACCAAGAGGGGCCTTGAAAGGATAGTAGAACATCCACTTTAAGGTGACCATATGATCGACCCTATGCTCTTAATCATGAATCTAGCACATAAGACAATTGTTGGGACTTGGAAATGCTCAAGAAGACACTTAAATTACAATTGTTGATGGGCATTGAGTTTGCATATTGTCCCCGAGGAGATATGGTGGAAGCTGGGAAATCTAACTATCTGGCAACTAACCGCTTAACTTGTCATGGTAGATTGATGTGATATCAAAGTACTAGGTGGATGAATGGAAAAGAAAGTGCACATTGGCACTTAGCCATCGACATCGAACTTCGTGACGGTTGAACCTCCACTTTAAGGTGATCATATAATCGATACTATACTCTTAATGATGAATCTAACACATAAGGCAATTGTTGTGGACATAGAAAAGCTCAATAAGACACTTAAATTACCATTGTTTATGGGCCTTGAGTTTGCATATTTTTCCTTGAGGAACCATGGTAGAAGTTGGGGAATCTAACTATTTGGTAACTAACCTGCTCAACTTATCGGGGTAGATTGATACAATATTGAAGTACTAGGTATATGAATTGAATTGAAAGAAAGTGCACATTGGCACTTAGCCATTGACATTGAACTTCGTGATCATGTGCTTGTAGAAGAAGGTTGGTTGATAGAAGTGAAGCTTTGACCATAACTAGAAAAAGAATCTTCGCTTCATAAAGAACAAAGCAAATAGGTGCATAATCGACCTTATAAATTAGGGAATCTGTGAGGAGTTGATGTCCATTGAATCTTCATATTCAAAAGAAGATTCCAATTGGGGTACAATTGAGTCAAACAGTGAAGGATTATTGGAATTGACACTATGCTACGAAGATCAAACCAATTCAGTTTGTGGTCTCAACTCTTTTCATTGATATTAGTGAAGCCCTGTAATGTCCCCTTTTTGAAAGTTATTTAGGAAAAGACCCTTACCCTAATTCTTTACTTCTTATGGGCTAATGGGGTGGGGAAAAAGGGAAATAAATTAATAATTTAACTTAGGTGCAAAAAAACTATTTTTATAAGCACTTATGTTTTAATTATTAATTTAAAAGTGACTTTTGAAGAAAAAAGTAAAAATAAATAATAAAGTCACCACTTTATTAAAATAAAGTACAAATTACTTTATTTTTAAAGAAAGTAAATTGCCAAAGGGAAGGTCGTCCCATTTGGGACTTTACTTTGAGTGTTGTGCCATGCCAAAGTATAAAAAGGGGTCGCTAGGAGTGAAGAGGGGTATGATAGAATGGTCTATGGAAGTTTTGGGTTGCTGCTCCAGAATTTGACATTAGAGGATGGAAACCCTCTTGTGTTTCATCAATTTCTGCATTAGAGGACGAAAACCCTCCATTGCAGCAAGGTTAGAGGATGAAAACCCTCCAACCCTCTTGAGGTAACTCCATCTGGGAGTTGCATGTGGGCTTCAATCAAGGATTTCCAATTCAGATTTGCATTCCATCTAGGGCATCATCAGATTTGCAGATTTCAGCTAGGGCATCATCAGAAATTCAGATTTCATCATCTTCCGGGGCTGAAGAGGAATTCCAGTGAGTTTCCAAGGCTGAATTGTACATACCTAGGGTTGACATCATCATTTGGAGCCTCCTTGAGGGTTGACGTCACCTTTTTGGGGGTTTGGCTCAGCTTTTTGGTGGTCAGTTGAATGCTAGACACTTCAATAAAAATTCTGAATATTGTCATGTTGCTGTTTTTCCATTTCATCAAATAAAATTGGTCATTTGCAGTTGTTCACCCTAAATTTCAGAATTTACTGTTTCAAGGGTTGCAATAAATTCCAGAATTCTGCATTGCTGTCATTTGATAATAATTTCCAGAAATTTTGTATTTTTCCTTCAAGGGTTTCAAATAAAAATCAGATTTCAGATTATTCATTGAGGGTTTGATTGAAAGTTCCACATATTTCAGTTGCATGTTCATATCTAGGGTTTGGTTTCAACTTGTCATTTAGGAAATTGCAAATAAAATCAGATTTCAGCCTTGGTGCCAAAAAAGGGTTTCCTAAAATGCCTTTATTTTGGCCCTAAAGGGACATTACAATGGTATCAAAGCATAGATCTTGCTACCTTGTTGGGAGTTGGGAGTCATGGAGTTAATGAGTAAAAGTGAATTGGGAACAAAGCTTTACAGAGTAGGGAGGAAACTTGAACAGCCATCTTATTCAAAGAATGTTCTACTCAATATTTTGGAGGAAGTGGCAAACTCATGTCCATGATAAGACAATCAGAATATAAGTCTATGTTTTGGGAAATGAATCCATCAATGACTCATTTGGTTAAGCCCAAGCTGTTGAGGCACTCATTGTGAGACTTGTAGTTATCACTTGTATTAATGAAATTACAAGGATAACAATTCCCGGAACAGCCATACAATGACAACACCATGAGGGAAATATTTCAGCTGATGGTGGAAAGTTTTGAGGGTCTAGATGACATCAAAAGTCCTTTTGCTAGGAGGGTCACTATTCTAGAAACTATGGCAAAAACCAGATCTTGTGTTCTAATGTTAGATCTAGAATGTGATGATCTTATTCTCCAAATGTTTGAATATTTCTTTGCTGTTATCCATAAAAATCATATAGGAAAATGTAGTAGCCTCAATGTAGACCATTATGAATTTGGTCTTAAATGAGAGTGATGATACTTCACAATAGTTATCCGTACTAATGGCTGGTTTTGAGCAGGAAGTTTCGCTAGTTGCACATACACTAGCTAAAAATGTTGTTGCTCAGTGTTCAAAAAAGTTGAAGCCATATGTGACAATTGAAGGACATGAAGAAGTGTTGCTCGATGAAGAACCAGAAAAAGTATTAGATGCAGTAGAATCTCCAAAGAAGGAAGAAATTTTGATGGTGGAGCATGAGAAAGAAGAACAATCAGAGCTGCAAGAAGGTGAGGAGGAGCCCATAGAGGAATCCACCATGCAAGTTGAAGAGGAAGAGTCCTCCAAAGGAAAAGGTATGGATTCAAATGAACAAAATGTTGGGGTTAAAGAGAAAAAGGAATTCAGATTTTCAAGTGCAGAGGATGTAATGAAGACCCAACAAAGGTGTGATGAATGGCTAAGAAGAGCTAGGGAAGCTAAGTTGATAGCCACTCAAGCAAAACACCTATAGGAAATTAGGGCAAAGAATTCTCCCTTGACGATGAGGGAGAAATCATGGAGCATGAGCCAAAGAAAGAAGGAAAGTCAGATTTGCAAGATTGTGGAGAGAATTTTGTGGTTAAAGCCCAATGGCCGGATGATAATGTTGATGTTCAACTTGCTGGAATTTTCAGAACAACAATCAATAAGAAGCAAGTTGATGGTGTTCATGACTTTGGCAAGAACCATGAAGATGCTCCATGCATGTGTCAACAAAATATGGATGAAGTCAAGGCGGAAAGGGCTTCACTTGTTGAATGTGAAGAGTCTAAGAGGAAGGAGAATGCTGATCCTAACTCAGAAATTTTGAGTCACAAGGATGGAGGTGTTGAAGATATCTCAATCATTCTTCATCCGACAAAGGAAGGTGAACAAGTTGTGGACAACCAAAGGTATGGAAGTGTTGTGGATTTGTTGCTTCCTACTATGTCATTTCAAACGTGTTGTCATCATGGGCAACATGTTGAAAAGAATGATCTTATGTCAAGTTTGTAATCTCCCAAGGCAAAATCTGGAAATAAGGGTTTGGCCTTAAACCCAAATCTGAAATTGTACCTTCAAACACACACATCAAACTGAAATAGTTGAGAATGCTCTTCAAACAATCAACACACAATATAAATCAGTTCTCTAAGGTAGTGAATTGCATATGAGGTTCACATCAACATTTAAACATGCAAATAGAATCGAAATGCCACCAAAATAATTTATCCAACCACGACAATATTTATCAATCTCAAATACATAAAAATATGGAGAAACAAATGATAAATGACAACTATAATTCATTTTTATTACAACCATACAACCAAACCAAGGGGTGGAAAAAATCTATGTTGCTTGTGGATATGAGTACGGGTTCAATGCGCGGATACGTCGATTTAAAAAAATCCTTGGGTATGATACATCTTGGATATATATATATATATATATATATATATATACTCATTTTACTCATTTTTAGTCTATAAGATATACAAAACTTAAAAAATTATAGTAGGATCAATGTTCAAAACATTCAATATACTTAAGACTTTACATTTTCATTGATCATGTGGCTGCCATACATATGATATACAAATATCATGTCAACATGAATACAAACAAAACTTGAAAAATATACTAGGATCAATGTTCAAATTTTCAAAACATACAATATACTTAAGATTTTACATTTCATTGATAATGTGGCTGCCATACATATGATATATGAATATCATGTCAACATGAATACAAACAAATCTAGAATATATCATCTAGATTTTCCTCAAAATCAAATTTTTGCATGCCACTTGCACTAGCTCCACTCTCACTAGTTCCGCTCTCCACTCCTTGTGAACTCCCTTGAATGTCATCTTCGCCATCAAATATTGAAAGTTAGGCAAAAGTGGCTGCGGAGGCATCCAAGTCTCATGTGTCTCTCGAAAAAGATCCCAAAGTTTGTGAGGACCTCTAACATAGTCCTCAAACTTGTGTGACAAGAGGCACAAATTGGAATGCACATATACCAAATCTTCAACTTTTTTAGATGCCAACTTGTTTCGTTTAGTTGAGTGGATAAAGGTATAAGTACTCCAATTCCGCTTTGTAGAAGAATTACTAGCCACCTATTACAAAAAAGTTCGTTAGAAAATTCAAATTAGTAACATACTAAGAATGTGCAGAAAATAATCCTACTAACTTAATAAAATTTAAAATTTTCAATGATTATAAATTTATAAATGTTATACCTGTGAAAGAATTTTGATGGCAATAGGTCGTAAGTACTTGGCATCATGGCCATGTACACACCACCATTTGGTTGGGCTCATGGTGTACTTGTCGAAAAGAGCCTCAATCTCTCCCATGTTGCCTTCTGAAGCTACAAACATGCCCATTTCATTTCGGACCACACTGGCTATAAATGGATCAGGAAAAAGTATTTTGAATGTTGTTGGTTCGATTTGTAACTTCGAGTCGAGAATGGTGGTTCCTGTTAGGTAGACCAAGTATTTCAGAGCTATAATACTTTGGGTTCACTGCATAAACAAGGAGATGTAATGGGATGGTCATTTTATTCCACCTCTTCATGACCACATTCTTGACCTCATTGTAGAAGGTCTCTTCTAGATCTTGCTCTTTTGTTTGTATGACCTCGTCATATGTTCAAACATAAAATCTATTCCACCATATATCTCTCCCATGCATGTTGCATCAGTATCTACGTATCTGATCATGGAGAGAATGAGCTCTGTAAAATTAAGCAAGTACTCAACCTTGGCCTACCACTCATCATCAAGGACCAATGATTTTACCTTTGCAACTTTTTTTTGTATTTGATGCCTCCACATTGTCCAAACATTGTCAATCAACATATTACTTAAAGTCAAGACCTTCACAAGTCATCTCAAAATGAGTGTGTGAGAGGCAAATCTTGTTTCTACAACCTTCAACAACCCCAACCTTGAGAATCTTTTGAATATGGCCTATGACATATGATGGTTTGAGATAAACATCTGAATGTCATTTGCCTTGGTGTAAATTTGCTCAATCCACACGATTTTTCTCAATCTTTTGGAGCATCAAATTAAGGGAGTGGCCAACGCAAGGGGTTCAAAATATGTGCTCATATCTACCCTCTATAATCAATTCTGTTGCTTTACAGTTTTTAGCATTTTCCGTGATGACTTGGGCAACATTCCTGGGGCCCATTGACTCAATAGCCTCTCTCAAAATTGTCGGCAATTGTGCATCTTTGACTTGCCCTTCACAATCAATGGCTTTTAGGAACATTGCCCTTTTAGGGCGTACTCCAACAACATTTATGAGGTGTCTATTTCTAGCATCTTTCCATTCTATCTGAAATGATGGAAACCCCTGAATCCTTCCATGAGTCTCTAATTGGCTGCAAATAAGTGTGAATGTGTTCCACTTCCTTTGCTAAGAGTGTGGTTCAAACCTTTTCATAACTTGGGCATTTGTACCCTTGTGGAGCTTTATTGATAGCCTTCACCATTTGATGCCAATATGGAGACCTCCATACATTAAAGGGCAGCCCACATGCATAAATGCATCAAGCAACCACCTCATCAACAATATCCCTCTTGTCATTATTAAATGTTTTTTCCAATGCTCCTTTGGGCTTTTTTTGTGGTCTCTTGACTCTCTTCATCAAAAGGGGTATCAAGTGGTTGAGTTTGGATGAAAGGATGAGTAGTAGATTTAGGTGTGGGTGGTCGTAATGAAGGCCTTCTTTGCAATGGAATTGTTTTAGATCTATTTCTTTCACATTGTCTATCAACCTCCTCTTGCTCTCTTAGGTACTCTACCATTTTCTCTTTTGATATTTTAGGGCACTTCTTTATCCCCACACCTCCAACCCCAATCAAATGGATTTTTAGTCGACTATATGAGGATTTGTATTGAGCATGACAACCATGACATATCCAAATCCGACCCCCACCACCAACAAGGTATTCTACCATTGTCACATGTCTCCAAAGAGGGGAATTAGGATCATGTTTCATAGGAACTGACATGTTTTCAGAAGCTTGTGAGCCTTGCACTCCAATTGAAACAAAACTTGATGTCATCCTAATTTGTTTTTGATCACCACGATCATCATAACAACACGAGGTGAGAGCATACATAGAGTTAGGATGTTAAAAAACTTAAAAATATTTTTCCTTTACATAAATAAATAATTAATAAATTAAAAAACAATGACTTATTAATTTTTAAGTGATGCCATCTTAATATGTTTCTGATCACCAAGATCACCATAAAGGTGTGATGTGAGAGAATACATAGATTTAGGATGTTAAAAAAATCGCCTTTACATAAATAAATTAGTTATGTCATCCTTATCTGCTTTGATCACTAAAGTCACCGTAAAGGCTCGAGGTGAGAGCATACACATATTTAGGAAGTTAAAAAAATTAAAAAAATATTTTGCCTTTACATAAATCAAATGATAAATGCTGAAACATGAATTATTAACATTGAACAATGCATTTAAAAATTAAAAATAACGATATTTACTAATTATTAAATTAAAAACCTTAAATCGTGCCATCCTAATTTGCTTTTGATCACCATAAAAGTGCGAGGTGAGAGCATACAAAGTGTACACATATTTAAGAAGTTAAAAAAATTAAAAAATATTTTGCTTTTACATAATTAAATGATAAATGCTAAAATATTAATTATTAACATTGAACAATGTATTTAAAAATTTAAAATAACGATATTTATTAAATATTAATTTAAAAACCCTAAACCATGGCATCCTAATATGTTTTGATCACCAAGATCACCATAAAGGTGTGAGGTGAGGGCGTACACATATTTAAGATGTGTTTAAACTCTAAACTTTAAAAAAATCGCAACAAAATACATAAAAAATAAAAATTAGAAGGATGAATTAAATAAAAATTCCCGTAGTGTAGACAAGGGTAAAGTAAGTAAAACATTGTTGCCTCCAAACATAGATCTTTGTTAATATAATTCTAACAAATGCTACCTCTAAATGTGACGTCTACTCCTTTGAATGAACAATAAAACAATGTCTTCCTTTAAACAAACTTTAACTTCTTAAAGCAATGGCTGCCCCCAATCTCATCCTCCTTGCAATGGTTGCCTCCAAACAAATCCTCTTTCCAATGTTTTCCTCTTCAATTCCTCTTTGGCTCTTTGCACATACACTTGCAAAAACCAACAATGAATTGTTTGTGTGATTTCAAATGAATGGTTGAGTGCTTTTTATAGCTTTTTGAGGAGTTTAGAGTTTAATATTTTATTAATTTAAGTGTTAGGGTTTGTTTTTTTATCATTGACCAAGTAAAAAAAAAAGAAACATTTTTAAAGCTTATTTGGCGTCCAAGATCAGTAGGTTAAGTCGCGGTACATTGAAATGTACCAGAGAGACATACCGGGACGTACTGCAGGGGGATCCATACTGTACCCATACGTATCCGCACTCGATACGTATTAGGCGAGGTATGTGGGGCATGGGGACATACCACAGAAACATGGCCAGTACTTCATAGGAGGGTCCGAATGAGTCATAGATTCTAGATCTAGAGTTTGCTCATGTATTTTTGCCTTGGCCTCAAAATAGGAATCCATATGACACCCAATACCATCTTTTGATGAATCTAGGCCCGTGTCCTAGATTTCACCGACATTGCTAAAACCTACGCTTGCACCTAAAACGGAAACAAAAATGAATATGAAACGCGGAAACGACAATTTTCAAAAAACCTTGGATACGAAACGTTATTGGAAACGTCCGTATATATATATATATATATATGCATAATACCCATTTTATAATTGTAGACCATAAGAGATAATTGATAAAGCACTCAAAATATTTTGTATTTATTGAATATATATATATATATATATATATATATATATATATGCATAATACCCATTTTATAATTGTAGACCATAAGAGATAATTGATAAAGCACTCAAAATATTTTGTATTCATTGAAATTTGAACTTTTAAAGAGTCATGACTCATCATTCAACATGGTTACAATTTCAATGATTCACATATACATGATAATAATCTAGATTCTAGAATATATCATCCAGATTTAGCAAGAGAGAAAATGAGAGTGTGATTTAGAATGGACCCAAGAGGTCATTATATAGCTTTTAGGAAGTGTCTTTAGCAAGTCTAGGTAGGTAGATTAGGGTTAGGTTTATTAAATGCTTTTATTTTTAAAAAAGTTTTGATGCTTGAAACTTTAAAAAGCGACGAAATGTCCTGCATTTACGGAAATGTTCGCACGCTTTGAAGGCGTTTCGGATCAGTTTCGCGTTTCCAAAACATTTCTACTAAGAAACGGGACCCCCTGGGGCGTTTCCGTGCTTTTGAGGCTAAAAGTGTAAAGAGTTTGGACTAGGTAGTTCGTTAGAAACAAACATGTCCGATCAATAATGAGGTAACATGTCTATAGATGTTTGTGGAAGGGGTTTGTGACACAATTTTCCCAAATATAGTAGAGTCGGGTGGCCGAGAAGCGCACTTTGAAGGTGACTTGGCAATGATTACCAACAATATCATCCAGCCATGTACCACTAGAGTGCCATGTACTTGAGAGGAGCGTCATGCTATTGAACATAATTTCGGACTCAAATACTTCACAACCAAGAAGTCACCGTGAGAGACGAGGAAATTTACATAGGAGTGAAATAGAGTTGCAGAAGGAGAAAGACATAGTTACCTAAGACTCCGAGACGTCGGGACGGGGTTTTCTGGACGGCAATTTTTTTGAAAATTTGGGGACGGCGGGGGCACGGCAAGGGGACGGCCAATAAAAAATATATATAATTTATTAATTTTACAAATATAACATGAATAATTCAATAAACTAAGGCTTAAAATTGAAAGTTTGAAGATTGAAACCATTAATGATTAATCCAATTATTCATCTGCATCAACTTCAAAAGATTTCGACGGGGATTTAAGAGGTAAGAGTCTTTATTTGAGGTTTTTCATTTTACTTTTTTCTGTTTCCCATTTAAGTAGATCTATATGTTTTGAAAGTTAATACGTTTGTAACGTGATTTCATCCACTACTACATGGGTAACTGCATCTATATGTGGTTGACGTACCTATTACAAAGCCACTGATTAGAACATAACAAGAACAAGAGTAACTGTTACACTGTTCTCATGATTTTCAAATGCTAACACTCGACTAAGCTAGCTATATCTAGTTAGTGTCTGCTGCAAGTCCACAGAAAACTACAATATCTTTATAGAAAATTAAGCAAGCATAAAGATTACTCATTTTTCTGAATGCCACAACATTGTACAAACTATAATCTCTACTTTTTCCTTTTTAAATTTTTTTGACTATTATATTTTATATTTGAGAATAGGATTACATACATTCTGATCCTTGCTACATGCAGATGGGTCTGAAGCAAAAACTTCTGTGATATATAAAATCTTAAATATGCAACAAACAAACAAAACGTTCTATCACTGAAACAAACAGAACCATAAACTATCTCGACATAACCAGCAACGAAGAATTAACAAACACTAGCTGTATAGTGTATGACTGAAAATTTATAAAACTCGACCTGTGACCATTACTTCATATCATCAGACATAACATGGAGGAGCAACAATACTTCTGCAGTTTATGGCAATTATGAGAAATCTGCATGTTGTTTTTTACTAGAATGTATTAAAAGTTAAAAAAATATAAAAAAGTATTATAAAACTGAAATTCACATGTTTTAATGTTGGAAAAGTGCAGATTTTGTTGGGGACGTTGTGAAGTCCCCGGGACATCTCGGGGACGTCACGAAGTCCCCAAAGCACCCGGGACGTCCCGGGTGCGTTTCTGGTTTGTGGGGGACGTCCCCCTTTTTTTTGGAAATTGGGGATGGCAGGGAAACGTCCCGTCCCCGTCCCCAAGTCCCCGGACGTCCCGGACGTGAGGAAAATGGCCGGGACGCGTCCCCGCGTAACATTGGAGAAAGATGAGCCGAAATCTAGATTTGAGTAGTTCAAGAGGTTCCAGGACCAACTTTGGCAGCAAACACAACTCATACAGGGATGCCCAGTTGTTAGAACTGGATGGGGAGATGGCCCACCTGACAAAACATAAGGATCAACATTAGAGGGCATGTAGCTATATGAGTTCAGTTATCAGAGTTATAGAAGGTACAGGTAGAATAAAATTAGCTCGTAGCTGCCAAGAGAGATTATAAATTTATAGGAAAGATGCAGGAACCTTACAAATCACTAACAAGAATTGAAAATTGACTACCATCTGAAGAAGTGGACATAGGAACTGCAAGTGATTTTGTTAATAAGGTTGGTACCTTTGATGGTTGTAGTTTAACTAACACCTCTTTGTCAAAAGACTTATATGTAGGAAGGAGAGTTTCTGGAAAACGGGTTTAAAACCTCTGAACACAGTTTTCCCAGAAACTCTTTTTACTAAGTATATGGATTGTGAAAGAGCAGATATCTAGCCTATATGTAGAATGCTGTCATCCTTGTCCCTCGATGTACACTTTTATATCAGTAAAGCTGCAGTTATCTCCAATTTATGCGTGCTATCTTTGGTATGGTCATTCTGTTGTAATTACTTTGCTATTTTGTTCTATATTGGTTTGTCAGCAAGTGTTCATCTGAAACTCTGATCCTCCTTTATAAAGTCGTTAGATCTGCATGGAAATTTGAAATTTTGTTACTCAAGCTTCTTAACTACCCAAAAAGAGCATGGAGATGCTTGGCCATTCATGCACCAATGCAATCAGCTTAACTTGTTTGTGGGTTCGAGGACATTTTGGACACCATAGTGGTAGGGTTGCATACACCAGCTATGGACAAAGCTGGTGCAGACACTGGACACTAAAGACAATTCTCCATAACCTACTACTTACCTTGTGGTCCCATGAAGGGGGCCTCCTAAAATATCTCAGCAGGTGCTGCTGAGAAAATTTAGGGGCATTTTAGCACCCGTATGGTCCCATGTTTTTTTCTAAATTTTCTCAACAATACTCAATGAGATAATTTTGGATTATTTTGCCATTGAATGGTTCAAATTTCCTTTCAGATTGACAACAAATTATTGGTGGGAATGCATATTACTTGCCGCGTAGGCAGAAAAACCTTAAACAATAGGGGGAAACTTCCAGCCCCCTCTCCCCAGCAACCTCTTAAAATCAGGGAGCAAAAAATCAGGGCTCCTATTTTCCAGGGTAAGATTTTATTTGTTCCTGTAGCAGGCTTGAAAATTAATGATGGGACTTGCTGCTGCACGAGAAAAATGGAGCGGAAACCCCTCCATGGGACTATGCCTTATGCACTCTGTGCTACTAATGCCTTAAAACACAATAGCGATACAAAATGTTTAACAACTCATTAAACCACACACAAGTTACTATTAATGTTTCACTAACAATTTGCATATAGATGTCGACCTAGTTGTCTTGCAGAAGGGTACTACAGGTCTTTCAGCAGGTGCCATTAAGAAATTTTATAAGTATTGCACAAAAAAGATGGTCATATAAACTACATGAATTTTCTCTTCCATCTGTTGCTGAGAAAAATTTGGAAGTTTTTATGGGATATTATGGCTCAAGAATTACAGGAAATTACAGGCCCAACCAAACATACGGAGATTTATGGTTGACAGTATCCTATGAGTCTGGTTAAAACTTCAATGAAATAGGTACTTGTATATATCAGAAAATCCTTTTTAGCCATTGTTTTATTACATGATATTTGCATCATGAACACATAGGGTATCTTTCGAATGTAATAATGATGACAAATATGTACCTCACAGATATATAAAATGGCCAATGTCAAGGCCTCCTTAATTTTCCTCAGCGAACAATAACTAGCTTGAACTTTATCTTGACAATATTTCCCCAATACCATTATGTGTGAAATTTCCCTCAAGGTAAAATTTCCCTCAAAAGGTAAAATTTCAGGGAACTGCATTGCATTGTTCTCGAGTCAAAATCAATGCCAGAAAGCATATTTAGAAATGGCCAAATGAAAGCCATTGCAATCCATGCCACCTTTGAACATATGCTTGGAGACCCATTATCAACAAATTCAACGAGGACCCTAAAGATGAGATGGGCTATTTAATGTTTTAGAATTAATGGGTTACAATTCAAATTGTAATGGCTAATTTTGCATTATATTAAATCTCTTGATGTGATCCCCATGTTAACATCAATTCAATTTATTTTTCACAGTTGTTTTCCCAAAAGCCTATTTCTTATAATTCACATCTAAGTTGCCGCATTCGAATTCGTGTTCGAATTCGCCGATGATTAAATTCGTGAAAAATTCGCTGGTAAAAAAATCAGCGATTAAATTCGTGATTAAATTCGACTATGAGAAATATACATTTTTATTAAATATATAAAAACAAAAGATAAATTCACATTTCAAAAGAGAGATAATATCACATTTCATTGATTTCATAAGTAGCTATTACAATAATGTGATTGAAAGCAAAAACTTCAAAAAACATGTGCTCGCAGGTTGCGACCAAGCTGGCAGGTGGGACGATTAGTCCGAGCACGGGAGAATACTCGCTGAGTTTTGGAAAGCTATCCAATATTTTTAATTACTAATCTGTCTACAGGCGATCAAAGCTCATGATTCTTTCAGAAGATTGCAAGAAGTTGCTTGGTCCAAAAAGGTGCAAAAATGGATTTTATGAAAATAAGAAAAATATTGCCATCAATGCGTAGAGCTCGAGAAAATATGCACTTTTAGAGAAAACGACACCTGAAACAGAGCCACAGAATGAAAGTTATGGCACATGCAAGTTTTTGTTGCTACATCTTCCCGGACCCTTTCCAAAAATGGCAATTTTCTTCACCAAAAATCCAAAAAAGGAAAGAAATGCCAAAAAAGGAAAGAAAACACGAATTAAATCACGATTTTCAAGGCATTGTTAAAATTCGGCAAATTTCGATTTTTTTCCTTGAAGTTCGCCGAATGCGGCAACTTAGATTCACATATGCTCAATCCACGAAGTTTGGCAAGTTAGGTGACTTTAACACCTTAAGCAGCCAGCGTACACGGGGTTCAAATAATAACACAGTTATATTGTTAGAGGACTGGCATTTATACTGGTTTCTTTTCTGTAGCTTGTTTTTCTTTTCAAGTTGTTTATGGTTATTGAAAGAAGCTTCTGTGTTCGGTGAAGGTAAAATGCCCTTTGTTTGGTTGGATAGCTAACAGTCTGTAGTTAAGTGACATTATGGATATATAATGGAAAAACTTGGATTCCGACTTAGATTTTTTCAAGAAGAGCGAACTTCCCGTCTCTTTCTTGGATTGGAGAAAGACAGAGCTTGATCTGATTCCTATAATATTTTCTTACACTTGGATCATTTAACTTGTATATCCATATCAAAAAGACCAAACCAGGGTCTTTGTGGAAGCATTCTAAAAGAATAGATTCTTCATGTATTTTTTTGTTGATATTGACTATTGGATCTTTGTTTAATTCCTATAACTGAATGACACATCTCTTCAGCACGAAATCCATGCAGGCATGATGGTACTTTTAGGAGTTCGAATCATGTCTAATATTTTTATTCCTACAATGATGCAGGATATTCAAGAGCATTTTGCAAATCATATGGTCAATGACACCTTGGGAATCATAGCGAACTCTCATGTTGCATTTGCTGACCAAGAGCCAGAAATGGCATGGAGTCCTAAATGCCTACAGCTAGCCGAGATCCATTCCACAGCAGTTGATTATGCCAAGACTGGAGTTGCTGCTGAAATCCCTCCTGAGTTGCATCCTAAAAGATACCCAGATTTTATGGAGAAAGAGGATAAGGAAACTTATAAATCAACAAAAATACTTGGTAAACTTTACAGGTCAGTGCAAGAAGCTGCAACAGAAAACTGTTATGTTGCAGAGAAGGCATATGACAAAGACTTGGAGGTGTTGGGATATGATAGATATCTTGAGGAAGCATTTATGTACAAGACTAGGTACGACTCCAAATTGGCCACACTGATGGATCATTATGACATTAAGAATGAAGCAGAAATCATAAGTGGAAACATCGAGAGTATGTCAAACTTTGTGGGTAGCACTAAGAGGTATGGATATGTAAGAGAAACGATTATGACGGCTGTGAAGTCTCTGAAAAAAGAAGCCAAAGGATGGTTTGATCTTGAAGACAGTTACAGGGATGTTTGTGAGAGTACCAAAAATGTGTCTGTCCATACGAAATATGCCAAGGCATCTGCTTGGTATTATGTAACGTACCATCCAAGTTACTGGGGCAAGAGAGTTTGTGATGATAACACTACAACTGCTCATCTCATTAGTTTTCCGTGGGTTCTCTATGATGTTTTACTGCACATCAAAAGATCAAAGCAGCAGCAGTCTCATGTTTCTCATTCCTAATTGTTTTTTAAATGTTTTCCACTTCTAATCCAATTGTATATTGTACATCTAATCCAATTGTATATTGGACTTCAGTCTCATGTTTCTCATTGCTAACTCTCATTTTTGTTATTCAATTAGATGCAATTGTGATTTTTATTTTTTTGTAAAATACCACTCGTTCTTTGTTGTCGAATGCATTTTTTTGATCGACACATTCAAAATAAGATAGCACGGACATTGACAGGTAACCCAAGGCAGCAAAGGAAGAAGAGATACACAGGAGAAGAGCACATGCATGAAATAAAACCACAAATGGATGAGTAGATGGAGTATTGACTTGAATGCTCAGACTTGAAGAAATAAAATCATGTGAATGAAAATTTTATTATAGTGATGTGAAGAAAGGAAAATGAGAACACTATTCTACAAAATTCAACCGGACCTACAAGCATTACAAAAATAACATAGGGATTGACATCAAAAGGGGGAGAGTACACTCACATATCAGATAAGAATTAGTTCCCATAGGCTTAGATGTGGGACAGATATGGGTGGAACTGTAAGGAAGAACGGAACCAGTGGATATGTTTGTTTTCTGCCACCTGAGCAATAGAAATAGTAAGTATTTCATCCTAGAATGCCCAGTATACATGGACAGTCTGGGACACAGGAACATTTAAAGTAAAGTTTGTATTGGAACTATTTGAAGATACGAGGATAAAAGTGTTGGGGGAGCTGCTGATCCAAATCAGTAGAAGTAACAACCTTTCTTAAAAATATTTTTCCCTCAATTTTCACGTTCTTTTGGTTGAGAGAGTTGTAACTATTTGTAGCGCCATAGACTCTAGGATTCTGTTGACATAATTTAAACCATTTCATTCCATTCCTTCCATTACATGGATAAGAAAGATATGGTTTTTATTTCTTCATAAACCACCTAAAAATTCACTAATGTGAGAGGACAACACTTTCATGCTGAACTCGCCCGACTTGTTTGTGTGTATAATAATGGTGGGCAGAAATCAATCACAAAGCTTATGATTTTCCCCTATCAAGGACACTTATTTTGATGAAAATGTACAAAAATAGTATAAATATAAACATAAGATGCTTATTGTGGTAGGTATGTAGGTATCTTTAAATTCTCATAGGTCGACGTCACCCCGAAGCCAATGAAATATATCATTGATCTTGTCAAGATGAATTGAGATACAAGCTATAAATAATAAGCACTAAAATTTAATCTCTATACACTTTGGAAGTTCCTCTCTACTAACGTAATGGTTGATTGCTTGCAGGATGAGAATGTTTGCTTTCTCGACCTTCCCCTCCTCTATGGCTTCAAAAATCCAAAAAAACATCCTCCAAAAATTGCTTCTACATACATGCTTACCACCCAAAGTTGGATATTCTTCTGCAATGCATCTTGGATTTGCTTTTACGGATCCAAAAATCCTTTGTAAATCAAAAATTAATCCCACATTGGTTGATTGGCTTTGTTTGTGGTAACATATAAATCCCAACATATCATGATCGTTATGCCAATAGGGGTGATGCCACAATGGCACCGACCCTCTTACTAACATAATGGTTGATTGGTTACAAGATGAGTATGTTTGCTTGTTCGGCCTTCTCTTTTCCTTCTTTATGGCTTCAAAAAATCTAAAGAAAGATCATCTAAATACATGCTTACCACCCAAAATTGGATGTCTCTTTAGTGCATGTTGGAATTGCTTTTGCAACTCTCAAAAGTCTCAATAAATCAAAAAATGAATCCCACATTGGTTGATTGGCTTGGTTTGTGATGGTATATAAACTTTAATATGTCACGATCTTTATGGAAATAGGGGTGACGCCACAATGTAAGTGGCCCTCTTATTAACATGATGGTTGATTGGTTATGGGATGAGTATGTTTGCTTGCTCGGCCTTTCCCTCTCCTCCTCTTGGCTTCAAACCATCCAAAGTCACATATGCCTCTTCAAGATACAACTTAAAATTGCTTTTACGACTTTCTAAAAATCTTCATTAAATAAAAACTAATCCCATATTGGGTGATTGGCTTGGTCCACGCTTACACAATGAGTATGTTTGCTTGCTCAACCTTCCCCTCCCTTATTGTGGGTTCAAAAAATCGATAAACAAATCCTCTAAAAATTGCCTCTATATACATGGTTACCACTCAAAGTTGGATATGCATATTTAGTGCATCTTGGAATTGATTCTATGCCTCTAAAAATATTCATTAAATAAAAAATAAATAAATCCCACATTGGTTGATTGGCTTGGTTTGTGATAGCATATAAACTCCAATATATCATGGTAATCCTTATGCGAAATAGGGTGACACCACAATAGAAGTGGCCCTCTTACTAACATAATGGTTGATTGGTTGCGGGATGAATATGTTGCTTGCTTGGCCTTCCCCTCTCCTCCTTTATGGCTTTAAAAATATTTTAAAAAGCCTCCAAAATGTCTCTAAATACATGCTTACCACCCAAAGTTGAATATGCCTCTTCATTGCATCCTTGAATTGCTTTTAAAACTCTAAAATCCTCAAAAGATCAAAAAATTAATCCCACATTAGTTAATTGGCTTGGCCGGTGGTAGGATATAAACCCCATTAATCATATGATCCTTATGCCAATATGGGTGACGCCACAATGTAAGTGATTTAATCTAAACTCGAATTAAATCTTAATTTCATAGTAACCATTGTCACAAATGATATATACAATGATATACAAGTGTCGGGCATCCAACAATATAGAACTCTTAAGTAATATATATATATATATATATATATATATATATATATATATATATATATATATATATATAATTAACTTATTTTTGTACAATCCGTGGTAGTCTGGACTTTGTATCTCGTTGGATTTGGTTGGAAATAATATCACGTGTTGCGAAAGAGTTATGGGACTCCAGACCATCGGGACAAAAGTTTTCACATGAGAACAGGAGCGCTTAGGCGTTAGCATCCTTTATGGGAACTATGTCTATATGAATATTCGTGGATCTGCTCTTTTTAAGAGTATGAGGGTCTTCGCTTGAATATCTGCTTTGTTGCTCGGACCTCGCCGGTAGGGTTTCGTTCAAACATGTAACTTGTAAAACAAATCCTAAATACTTGTATGAGCTCAATAAATGCATGAGATCTCGAATAAAAATATGCAATATGTGAAGTCGAATCGACCTTGATGGTCACTCAAAGAGTGAACTTTATTACCGAGTGTTGCACTACATTTTAGACTCCATGTGGTTCTTTGTGCTTGTGCGTGAAATCATGTCCTTAAGTTGCCCTCACCCCAATGACGCCGAGATAGCGGGCTATAGCTAACTTTGATGCAAAATGTGTGTTATACACTTCCCTTCCTATGCAGTGTATGCAACCCAAAATGCAGCCCCTTTGGATAATAGTGATAGTATGTAGATGTGATAGCCCTTTTGAATTGCCAACCATAATAATAGCGAGCATGTTGTGTATATATATGAATCTCTTGTTTGAATTTCGACATTGGTGACATAAAAGGCCGACTAAGAGTGCAGGATTAGGACAAGAAAAGAAATAAGGTTGACCACAAATGATAAAATGTGCAAAAAGAATAAGGAGGACATGAGTGCCCGTAAGGGACATAAGCACTGGGCACTAGTGTCCTGAGACCACAAACGACTGATGTGACAAAATAGACAGACATGGATCCCTATGACTAGACCAGGATGTGAATACATAAATTAGCGGTGTAGAAGAGAGTCACAATAGAAATCAATCAAAGAACGTACAAGGACAAGGGAAAGTGTCACCAATGTGTACTTTTCTTACTTAAGATCCATGCATATAACAACATACTAATGGCATAGTAAAGTGGTGATATGTGCATAATTTTGTGTCTAAAGTAAGTGGCCCTCTCACTAACATAATGGTTGATTGGTTATGGGATAAGTATGTTTGTTTGCTCGGCCTTCCCCTCTCCTCCTTTGTGGCTTCAAAATATTCTAAACAAATCCTCCAAATAATGCCTCTAAATACCGCTACCATTCATAGTCGATTTGCCTCTTCATTGCATCTTGGAATTGCTTATATGACTAAAAATAAATCAAAAACTTAATCCCACACTTGTTGATTGGCTTAGTCTCTGTAGCATATAAACCCCAAAATATTGTGATCCTTATGTTGATAGGGGTGATGCCACAATAACAAAGGGCCCTCTTACTAAGATAATGGTTGATTGGTTGAAGGAGTATGTATGTTTGCTTGATGGGCCTTCCCCTCTCCTCCTCTATGGTTTCAAAAATTTAGAAAACAATATTCTCCAAAAACAACCTTTAAATATGTTCTTACCACCCAAAGTCCGATATGCCTTTCCAATGTTGCATCTTGGAATTACTTCTACAACTCTAAAAATCCTCATTCAATAAATAAAAATATACATTGGTTATTCGTCGTGTCCATAGTTGCGAGATGAGTATGTTTGCTTGCTTGGCTTCCCCCTCCTCTATCATGCGGCTTCAAAAAAATTCAAAAACAAATCCTCTAAATGATTTAATTTAAATTGAATTAAATCTAATTGTAGAGTAAATACTGTAAATAAGGATGTATAAATGCTAATGTATAGTAAAGACACAAACAAAGTAGCATGAACAACGTAAAACCCTAAGCAAGAGGGTGAGATAGGAAGACTTGGCTAATTTCGATATGACTGAAATGATCTAGGCGGGTAAAATACTTTGAAATAAGATATAAACAACATTGTTAATGCTCCTAGAAACTCGGAACTCAAGAATGGTGCGGACAAGGGCGCCCGTAGGAGGACAAGTGGCGCTTGGGTGCTTTAATGGATATGGCGGCGCCGACGGCTATGCAAATGCTCAGGATCTGATTTCTTCTGTGTCTCAAGAGGTTTGTTGTTATTTCTTGTCTGTTTGCTTGATATTCGCTCCTTGATCGAAGGTACACCAAACTACAAAACAAAATATCTCCCTACACATGTCCACAAGCCAAATCAAATCTAATAAAAAAATATAGAATGTGGAGTCAGAATGACCCTAGCGGTCACTCGAAGAGTGAACTTATGCTCGAACGTTGCACTACATCTCAGACCCCTTGTAGTTCTGTGTGAAAGTGTGTGCAATGATGCCCTAGGATTCCCTTGTGCAAGTTGCACCAAGATAGCGAGCTAGATGTATAATGCTCTAGATGTAAATGTGTGGGATGGAATAGAATAGACTTCTCCTCCTATGTTGTGTATGCAAAAGTGATGAAACTCTTGTCCCTTGAGTGAGTGTGCTATATGGATGCCTTTGATGTGCTCTTGTGCCTTTTAGATGCAAGCTAAGGTGATAGTTTGTAATGTTGGTGCTTGGTCCCTTATTTACATATATACGATTCCCTTCTTTGAATTTCATAATCGACAATTAGAAGGCCGACCCAAAAGTATAAAAGATGCCCAAGAAGTAAAAGAGACCCAAAAGAGAGAAACAAGGAGAAAGGGTCGAGTGCCCATGAGAAACAAGAGCGTCTAGATGCTAGTGTTTAAGGCCATAAAAGATAAATTAGTCAAATACCGACATGGCTATAGGGTGTGTAAGGTCAATAAAAGTATAAGAGACAAAGCAAAAGGCCCAAAATACATTGTCAATTACTAGTTTTCTTGCTTAGGAATCATGTATATATTAGTATGCTCTAGGACCTAGAAATGTACCCAAGTGCATATATTTTGTGTATACACTAAATATTACCTCTAAACACATGCTTACCACCCAAAGTTAGATATGTCTCTTTAATGCATCTTGGAGTTGCATCTATGATTCTCAAAATTTTCATTAAATAAAAAAAATCTCACATTGGTTGATTAGCTTGGTCCTTGGTAGCATATAAACCTCACTATATCATGATCCTTTTGCCAAGTAGGTTGACACCACAATGAAAGTGCCCCTCTTACTAGCATAATGGTTGCTTGGTTGCAGGATGAGTATGTTTGCTATCTCGGCCTTCCCCTCTCCTCTTCCGCGAATTTTAAAAATCCTCCAAAAATTGGCTTTAAATACATGCTTACCCATCCAAACTTAGATATGCCTCTTTAGTGCATCTTGGAATTGCTTCTATGGCTCTAAAATCCCCATTAAATCAAACAAATTAATCCCACATTGGTTGATTGGCTCGGTATGTAGTAGCATATAAACCCTAATATATCATGATCCTCATGCCAATATGGGTGAGGCCACAATGAAAGTGGCCATTTTACTAACATAATGGTTGATTAGTTGTAGGATGAGTATCTTTTCTTTCTTGTATTTCCTCTCCTCTGTGGCTTCTAAAAATCCAAAAAAATCCTCCGAATACAACCTCTAAATACATGCTTACCACCCAAAGTTGGATATGCCTCTTTAGTGCATCTTGGGCTTTCTTCTAGGACTCTAAAAATCCTCTAAAAAAAAAAAAAAAAAACGATCCAACATTAGTTGATTGGCTTAGTCTACGATAACATATAAACCCCAATATAACATTATCTTTATGCCAATAGGGGTGACGCCACAATAGAAATGGCCCTTTTACTAACATACTAGTTGATTAGTTGTGGGAAGAGTGTGTTTGCTTGCTTGACATTCCTCTCTCCTCCTCTGCGACTTCAAAAATACGAGAAAAAAAAATCCTCTAACTATTGCATCTAAATACATGCTGACCACCCAAAGTTAGATACACCTCTTCAATACATCTTAGAATTAATTCTATAACTCTCAAAATCCTCACTAGATCAAAAAAATAATCCCACATTGGTTGATTGGCTTGTTTTGCGTGAGTAATAAACCCCAATATATCATGATCCTTATGCCAATATGGGTGATGCCACAATGGAAGTGGCCCTTTTACTAACATAATGATTGATTGGTTGTAGGATGAATATGTTTGCTTGCTTGGCCTTCCCCTTTCCTCCTCTCGTGGCTTCAAAAATATAGAAATAATCCTCTAAAAACTTCCTTTAAACACATGTTTGCCACCCAAAGTCGATATGCCTATTTGGTGCATCTTGGAATTGCTTCTACAACTCTAAAAATCCTCGTTAAATAAAAATAATAATTCTACATTGATTGATTGGCTTGGTCTATAGTAACATGTAAACCCTAATATATTATGAATTTTTATGCCAATAGGGATGATGCAAGAATGGAAGTGGTCATCTAACTAATATAATGGTTCATTGTGCCTCTAAATACATGCTTACCACCCAAAGTCAGATATGCCTCTTTAGTGCATATTGGAATTGCTTCTACGACCCTAAAAACCTCTTAAAACAATAAATTAATCCCACATTAGTTGTTTGGCTTGGTCCACACTAGTATATAAACCCCAAAATATCATGATCCTTGTGCCAATAAGGGTGATGCCACAATGGAAGTGGCCGTCTTACTTACATAATGGTTGAATGATTGTAGGATGAGTATGTTTGTTTGTTCGGCCTTCCCCTCTCCTCCTCGGTGACTTCAAAAATCCAAAAACAATTCTCCATGAACTACATTTAAATACATGTTTTCCATCCAAAGTTAGATATGCCTCTTCAAAGCACCTTAAAATTTCTTCCACAAATCTCAAAATCCTCATTAAATTAAAAAGTTAATCCCACATTGGTTGATTGGCTTGGATTGTGGTAGCATATAAATCCCAATATATTATAGTACTTATTGTAATAAGGGTGATGTTACAATGGAAGTGGCCCTCCTACCAACATAATGGTTTATTGGTTGCATGAGATTAATATATTTTCTTGCTCGTCCTCTCCTCTCGTCCTCTTACACCTAAAAATGATCACTTAACATTTAATTAGTGTTATTTTATTTTTATTTAGTGTACATGCTCATGCGTTGATTATTGGTTCAAATTAAGCGCTATTGGTGTATATTGATGATTTTTAATGGATTCCTTGATCCTTTCAACATCCGTGATCGATTCCCCATGGTTCTC
This sequence comes from Taxus wallichiana var. yunnanensis, assembly GCA_018340775.1. NCBI lineage: Eukaryota > Viridiplantae > Streptophyta > Pinopsida > Cupressales > Taxaceae > Taxus > Taxus wallichiana. The sequence continues at coordinate 864,836,093 of CM031235.1, forward strand.
GCCCTTGATTAGTTATCTATCAAAATTTCCCTTGTGCTCCCAACACTTGTCGACACGCTCTTGATACACTTAACCCACTTGATAGGTTTTCTCTAATCTCACGGATCATCATTCCCCCTCATTTGTTTTTATTGTTCCTAGTTATTGGAGGTCAATTCAAATGCCAATAAGGTGTTAATTTAAATTCAATTTGGAGGTCAATGCACACACTAACCAAGTCCTAATTTAATTTCAACTCTCTTTGTAAAGCAATTGGGGCTTTTAATTTAAATTTTCTAATAACACCTTTATCAAGAACATTAGTATTTGAAGAGCACAAAAAGACAACACATAAGGAAACCATTAGAGAATTTATCATTTTCTAAAGTTGACATTAGTATGTAGAACACTTTTGGAATACACATTATGTTTTGTTGATGTTAAGAAATTTCCAATTCTAAAGTTATTTCCTTATGCAATTTACTATTTTTTTCAATATTGTGGTTTTTGAAAAAGGGTTTGACAAATAGATGGCTAGTTATAGTCACTAACCTTGATGCAAGCCTTTAAACTCACTTTTATTTCTTTACAAATCCCGAGAAAATAAATAAAAATTCTAGCTACATAGGAGTTGTAACACATATCAAAACGAGAAAAAAAAAGACCGGAAACATGTAAACCCAATCTTCTAATCATTTTTAGGAGTCTATCACTTGCGAAAGAATCTCAAACACTCTTGAGATTTGATCCTAACCAAATCTAGATTATTGGGTGAGAATTTTGACATGAATAATATCACATTTCTAGGTTCAAACTCAAATGAACAATTTTGGATTGTGAATCATCCAAGATACACCTCTTGTAATCTCAATAAATGGATTATAACTAAATATATCACAAATAAATGAATAAAGTTTAAGCATTACAAGACAAGTACAAATACAACTAGCAATTGCTCATGACGGTGCTAAACTATGTCGTGAAAGTCATAATTATGGTTTTTATGTGGAGGTTTATGTGTGGAATGTGATATATAATTTATTTGCATAAAAACATCATCCATATAATAATTAATTACAAGATTAATTATTATTAATCTATTTTATCATTTTATTTCATCCATATTTTTTATCATCATTTATCAAATATCTCATTTCATCATTTATCCCTTTAATCCTTTATTTTATCCATTTTCAATCTATTAATCCTTTAATTCATTAATTATATCCTATTATCCTATTAATCCTTCATTAACATTTTATAGGAATTTAATATTCCTACATCTCACCTACCACCTACCCTACACATCCCTACACCTAGCCTTTCCATGTAATCTCACCCCTAATCATCATTTATTAACCTAATCTAATCCTAATCCTAATCACATCCTCACACCTCTAAATCTAGAGGCTTCTATTTCTAGAAGCCTCTCTAAATTTCTCCTTCTATTTTAAAAAAATTCAATGGAAGCTTCTTCCCTCCATGAATTTTGAATTCAAATTCTAGAGTCTTCCATTCTAGAATCCTCTAATCCTCACATGCATTCTCCACCATTGATCCAAATCCAACATGGCTTCATCTTAGCCATTGAATCCTCCACCCACAAACTATAAATTGAACTCTCCTCCTCCATGAGAGCCAAGTTGGAAAAAATCATCAAATCCATCAAATCTTTGCCATTTTTATCATCAATCAATCATCATTCATCATTCAATCATCATCATCAATCATCTATCATCATCTTCAAAATCAATCAAAGGGGAGGTGTTGCCCAAGTGACTCCAAAAATCTAAAGCAAGCAATCAAATCCAATCAAGAGAAAATCCAACAAATCAAAGGAGAGATTTTTGAAACTTGTAGGTAAGTGTAAGGTATTGCATTTCTCTCCCTTTCCATCTAGCTCTATCTGAGGTAGTTGATTAGAGATTAGATTAGGAATTAATTTAGTTTGTTTTTGTTTGCATTTTCACTAACTAATATTTTTTTTCATTACATTTTTGGCACCCACCATGGGCTTACCCCCAAAATTTTTTGTTTTTTTCAACTCTATTTTATCCCTAAAAAATAATGTCAAATTTGAAGAAAATTTTCACTTTTAAATTTACACCTTCAAAATTTGAATTTTTGTGTTCATTCAAATTTTTTTTCAACTTTGCATATGACCCTTAATTTATGCACATGCTTTGTGACCTGAATTGGCACTTTGGATGCTTTGTTTTTTAATACATTTGTAAAAACCCCTTTTTTTTTTTTTTTTTCTAACTTCCAAAGATTAAATTTTGATTTTTGAAACTAAAATGACTTCATTTTTTTTTTATTTTTTAAAAGATATATGCATGATGAAAGTGTTAATTTTTGAATTTTATAGAATAATTTTTCATGGTTTTTATATTCCTAAATTTGTCATTTTAACTACACATTGAGTTATATTTTCTTGTTTTTGAAACTACTAACACTTTGTTTGTATTTTCCTATGTTTTGTATTTAATTGTATGTAAAAACTAATACTATTTTTTTTTGTCTCATTTAGTCCAAGATTTTGGCATTTAAATCAAAATTTACTAAAAAAACCTTTTTTTTTATTTTTTGACAATCATTTGTTATTAATTTTATTTATTTAGCATTTTATTATTTTGAACATTTTTTTCTTAATTTTTTTTTTCTTTAATTTTTCCTTTTTTTTTGTTAATCACAAGGTAAAACCATTTTGTTTTTACTCTCACCTTCTAGGTTTTTACAATTTTTGAGGATTTTTAGGGAAACTACAAAAGTGATATTTTTTTGATTTTATTTTTTATCTAACAGATTTTTTGAATTGATTATTAATTAATAAAACTACTAATCCTTTTTATTTTGTAGCTCATTTATTCCAAGACATTTGGGGTTATAAAATCAAACTACTAACCTTTGTTTTGTAGGGCCTCCTCTTGAAGACCCAATCATCAAACTACTAATATTTATCATTTCATTTTATCATCTATCATTTATTTATCTTGCATTTATCATCCTTTTTTGTGTGTTTTTTTTGTTGCTTGTTCATCCCAAGGTAAAAAACCATGTATGCTCTCCTCTCACGTCCTAGGACAATCTTGAGGATCAAAAGTGGCTAGCCTTCCCATTTTTCTTTTTTAGGGGTAAATGTGATGTGGAAGTGATATCCACACTTATTTCATAGTCCTAGGGGTCTCGTGACCATGGGCTTCATCTCCACGCACGTAGACACACCCCGTGTTCCACGGGGGGTATAAATTCTTAGACAACTATCGTTATTGGCTAAGCACTTGCTTGTTTTAAGAGCGGCGTGAAGTGAGGGGCATTCCACGTCCCAATACCCAGCCTTAGACAACATCCTTGCAACATGGACTTGGGCCCCACGTGTACCACAAGGTATATATAGGGGACTCCCTAGTGAGCTCGTGCATCCTAGACTAGGAAACCTCTTGGCCACATATTAAGCTATAGTGCAAGGAGGCCGCACTCCCCAAGATCACTCACTAGCCAACCCCACATTGACACATAGGTGGAGAGCCAATTGTGGCACCATCATCATGTGTGTGGTATTGAAAGCGGGATATAGCTTGATTGTAATCCCACTTGACTAGTTAGGGTGTGTGTTGCATGTTTTTGTTTGTTTTTGTGAACACCCTTAACCATCCTATCACATTAAAATTTTAATCAATCAAACATCATCATAATTAACTATCCTTAATCACACAATCCCAATCCTAATCCCATCACCATCCTTAATCAACAATCCTAATCCAAATCTAATCCCCACACATCCTATCTAACCATGGCCTTTGATCCTCAATCCCCATCCTCTCCAAACCAACATCCAAACCCCTACCTCTTTTCTAAATCCATCAACCAAGTTATCCCATCATCCCCCACCCATCAAAATTCAACCATCTCACTTTGACCACAAAGTCCCACACACCATCCAACACATTAACAAAAAAATCTCAAACTTAACATCCTACCTCAACCAATCCTCTCCTCGCCATCCAAATCAACCATCCCATGTTGATCCTAACATCCTAAAACCATCATCAACAACTTAATCAACAAATATCCATCTTAAATCTTCAATCAATCAATCACCCCCTAAACCATCATCTCCCAACCAACCCATCCACAATTTCCCTTCCTAAGATCCCTACCCCTCACCCCATTGACTTCCTCCTTGAGGAACCCAAATCATCTCAATCCACACCTCGACCTAATCAACATAAACCACTATCCCCACAAGCTAATTACATCAACTTTGACCACCTCACTAACTTTGACCTAGACCAAGAGGACCTCCTTTATGTCCTTGCTAATCTAGCCACCAATCCCAAACCCACACAACCATCCCAAACCCCAACCTCCAAATCCCTATCAATCATCATGACCCACACCTTCCTCCCATCAAAACTCATACAAATAATCCACCATCCATCCAAAATCTCAACTCCTAAATCCAATCATCATAAAACCTATCATCAAGTCCCATTCACATATCCACAACAATCCCCAACAACTAATCCAAAATTATCATCTCCCACATCTCATCTTAGTCCTCCATCCTCATCATCTTCATCATCCCAATCCAATCCTATGGAATTTCTCCTAGATAGTCCCACATCCCCTAATCCACCATCAAATTTAGCCTCTAAGCCTATTTCATCCCCTCCATCACCTAAGCCCAATCCTATCAAAACTATCTCATCCACCATGACTCCTAAGTCACCCTCATCCCCTTCTACCCCAATCCTAAACCATCTAATGTGGCTCCTATGCCACCCTCATCCTCTTCATCCACATCTAATCCTAATCCATCCCCTTCATCACCTAAATCTCCTAAACACTATCCTCTATCCTCTAATCCTATTTCATCTCCACCATCCCCCAATCCTAAAACATCTAATGTGACTCCTAAGTCACCAACTCCTAAACCTAACAAATCCAATCCAATCCTCTCCCCACCCCATCTCCTACCCAATCTAATGAGGCTCTTATGCCACCTTCATCTACTTCATCCCCTAAATCACCAAATCTAATGTGGTTCCTACACCACACCCATCTCCCAAATCTCCTTCATCCCCAACATCACCCAAATCTAATGTGACCCCCATATCACACCCATCCCCTTCATCTAAATCTACCCCATCCCCTTCATCTACATCTACTAATCCCAAACAATCTAATCCTAAGCCAAAACCATCTACCTCAAAACCACATACTCCAACCAATCCAAAATCAACCAAATCTACTTCAACCTCCAAGCCCAAACCATCCACTTCACTCCAGGCCTAATCCATCCCCTTCATCTTCTAAGCCACAACAATCTAATCCAACTCATAAATCCAAATCAACCAAAACATCTCATAATCCACCCAATCCTCACACCTTTACTTCCTACTCCCCCAAAACCATTTAACCTAAACCACTTCACTCCTTTAGGAGAATCCTTGACCACCATCTTCCATCATCTAAAAACCTTCAACATGATCATCCATCCCCCAATCAAATCACACAATCAAAACCTTCCCAAACCATCTTGGTATCGGGAACACTATTATTGTGACTTCCATCACACCCATGGACATTCGACCAATCATTGCATGCAATTTAGGTCTTATGTCCAAAACCTCATTAACCAAGGAATTCTTATCCTTGTACCTCTTTATCCACCACCTTTCCATCCCAATCCTATCCCTAACCATCATCCACCATCCAAATCCCACTCAACATCCAAACATCATCATCCATCCAAATCTCATCATACATCCAAACATCCCTCACCAACCAAAAAAAAAAAAATCTCACCCCATCCTTTGTTAAGTCCGACCTCTTAGCGGATGAAAAAATTACAACCCCCAGTCTCATGATGACCACATGGCATCATCTTCCCCATCCACTTCATATCCTATAGCCAAAAATATGTTTGCTAATATGAAACATCGAGGCAAAGGCTTAGGCATCCATGAACAAGGCATTCACAAACCCATCTCCCTTCATCAAAATCCAGGTCATTTAGGCTTAGGGTATAAACCTAACACTAACAATGTCCCTCCCACTACTCCATCACAACCCATTTCTACCACTCCTCTTTGTTGATCCTACCATCCCAACCACTCAACCCAATCAAAAATCATTTAATCCCCTACAAATACCAAACACCTAAAAATGGATTGAGCACATAATTTTCACTCACATGTGCATGGATGTTCTTTCCTTCCCACCCATCCTCCTTCCATCCAACATCCAAATCCCTTTGCATCTAATCCATTCTTATCATCACATCCATTCATATCCTCTTCTAATCCATTCATTTGAACACTTGATCAACTTTCTCACACATGTTGTAAGACAATAATACCTACTACAATGTGTGACCTTGGTCTATCATTACCTCCAACATTCAAGCACAATTTCCTCCTAGAGATCCACACACTTTAACACACTTAATCAACTTGTGGTGAAGACCCTTGGGTGTGTCTTTTGACACTCTAGCCAATGTCATCACCACACTCATTTCCATCCCCCCATCAAGCCACTAGTGATTCTTAACCCCTTGAGAGTTCTCAAGAGAGTGGAACCTCTTTATGCAAAAAAAAAATCCATCAAAATATCAAAAAAAAATAAAAAAATCATATCAAAATTAAAAATATCAAATAAAATCCACCTCAAGACTCTCTCTAGGGGTGTTTCCAACAACTCTACTAGGGCTATGGATGCCTGGTTGGTAGTAGAGAAATGTTGTGACAAGAATCAATGTATCTCCATCGGGGCTATGGATGCCGGTTGGGCAAAAGAGAGCAATGCATGACTTAACCTTCCATTCACCTTCCATCCACCTATTTGACTTAATCACTCCCTATACATTGGCTAGTTTGTCTTCTTCACATACTACCCATTAAGTCTTCACTTCAAGTGGTAATTAACCATCACAATCACACACACTTTGATCTCGCAGAGACATAGGGCTCACATGTTTCTGGTATTGTTTAGACCTTGGTCACACTTTTTTTTTAGTCCAACTCTTTCCTTACAACATGTGTCATTAGGCTCATATTTTTTCATCACTATGTTATTTTCCTTCCATCCATCACATCCACATCCTTTTTCCTTTGGATCAAACATCATGTGGGAAGATGATGATCCTTTCCTTTTCATCCAATCCTCCTCATGTCCCTTTTCAATTATCATCATCATGATGGGGGCACCTTACTACCATCCATTGATAGGGGCATCATCCATTTTAGATACCCCTCACTTCCCATCCTACCCTACACTGGGAATCAAACCCATCCATCCATCCACATAGGCCACCCTACTTTACACTTGGGGGCACACCACATCTATCCCTCAATCCATCCCCCTATACTTGGGGGCATATCTTATCATCTTCCATATCCCCCATCTTATCCTATACCACATCCCTCATCCTATCTATCTATCTCCCATCCCACATCCCATCCCATCTATCCTAACCTATCAACCAATCCCTATCCTATCCAACCTATCCAATTTCCCTCAATCCTTCCCTTTCATCCTACCCAAACACACTTTGGGACTTATAGAGAAAAAGTTCACATCCCACCTTACATCCCTTCCCATCCCCTCATGAGCTATCCCATCCCAATCCTTTCATCTTACCTATCTCAACCATTCCCCCCCATCCCAAAATCCAAAAAATCAAAAATCCAAAATCCAAAAAATCCAAACATCCAAAATCCAAAAAAAATCAAAATTCAAAATCAAAAAAATCTAAAAAAATCAAAAATCAAAACATCAAAAATCCAAAAATCAAAAATTCAAAATCCAAAAATCCAAAAATTTTAAAAATCAAAAATCCAATTTAAATCCAAAATCTAAAATCCAAAATCCAACAATCCATTTTTCAAAAATTCAAAAAAATTTTGGATCTCAAATGATATGAGGCCCTGCATTTTTTTTTTTTGTGTTTGCTATTGGACCATTTTTTTATATTTAATTTTTCCATGATATGAGGATAAGGGCATTTTTTTTTTCAATCATCATGGTCTTTATACCTGGTCCAATGATATGAGGACCATCATTTATATAATTTGTCTAATGATGATGAAGACAAGGGCATTTTATGGTATTCAATCATCATCATCTTTTTATACCTTGGTGCATCATCCACACTTCTCATCATCATCATCAATCATAATTGCATCCTAATGATGATAACAATGGGAAATTTATGGTAGCACACCCCCACATCTATCATCATATTTTAGCATTATTATCATCATCATCCTAATCCTCATCATCATCATCATCAAATCTAACCTCAACCTCCTCATCCTCCTATCAATCATCATCAATCCAATCCAAATTTTATCATCAATCAATCCAAAATCCTTTAATCAAATCTTTAAATCCAATCAATCCTCCAATCCAAATCCTAAATCATCAATCATCTTCCAAATCATCAATCCAAATCCAAAAATCCCCCTCATCAATTGGGGATCCAAATCTTCAAATCCAAATCCTAACATCCTTAAATCTAACATCTTCAATCCAAATCCTTAAATCCAAAATCCTAAATCTCTCAAATCTTGTCATACATCATCCTTAGGGCATCTCAAAATCTTCTAATCCAAATCCTAAATCTTCACCCTTGTCATACATCATTATCTAGGGCATCCTCTAATCCAAAATCCAATATCTCCTAATCTTCTAATCTTCCTAATCTCTAAATCCTCTAATCCTCTAAATCCTCTCTCTCTAATCCTCTAATCTCTCTCTCTCCTAATCCTCTATCCTCTAATCTCTCTAATCTCTAATCTCTAATCCTAATCTCTAAATCCTCTAATCTTCTCCTCATCCTCTAAATCCTCTAATCTTCTCATCCTCTAATCCTCATCATCTACTAACTTGGGCCTCTCCTCTTTTCGAGTGGTTACCCACTCATTCCTCCTCCCCTAACCCTCCCTCGAGGGGGCATCATATCACCATCCTAACATATTTTTTCTTCTTTTTCTTTGAATGGTCATTACTACACAATAACCATTCAAAGAGGGGAAAATGTAGACATCTAAAATGTCGACATGATTAATTACGATTAATCTATCCCGCAAATATCCCAACATCATCCATATAATAATTAATCACAAGATTAATTATTATTAATAATTATCATTATCCATTTTATCATATTTACCATTTATCATTTCATTTTATCATCATTTATCTAAATATCCATTTATCATTTATCCCATTTTCCTTTATTTTATCCATTTTAATCATTATATATATTATATCATATTATCCTATTTTAATCCTTCATTAACATTTTATAGGAATTTAATATTCCTACATCTCACCTACCACCTACTCTACACATCCCTACACCTAGCCTTTCCATGTAACTCACTCCTAATCAATCATTTATTAACCTAATCTAATCCTAATCCTAATCACATCCTCCACCTCTAAATCTAGAGGCTTCTATTTCTAGAAGCCTCTCTAAATTTTCCTTCTTCATATTTTAATTCAAATAAAGCTTCCCTCCATGAATTTTTAATTCAAATTTTAGAATCTTCCACTCTAGAATCCTCTAATCCTTAACATTATTCTCCACCATTGATCCAAATCCAACTTGAATTCATCCTAGCCATTGAATCATCCACCCACAAACTATAAATTTAACTCTCCTCCTCCATGAGAGTAAAGTCACAAATTCATATTAAATCTCTTCTATTTTTACCACTCAATCATCTATCATTCATCTTTAATCCATTTAGAATCAATCTATCATCATCATCATCAAGCAATCATCAAGCAAATCAAAGGGGAGGTGATATCCAAGTTATCTCCAAAATCTCAAGCAAGCAAGCATCCAATCCACCATTAAGAGCACATCAAACAAATGAGAGTGTTAGATTAGGAATTGATCTAGTTTGGTTTCTAATTTTCATTTTGCATGAACATCTCTTTTTCATATACAATAATAAGAATAGAAAATAAAGCATTCTATAAAACCACATCGTAAGCATATATTAAAATAATTATTAGAATAATAATATCTTTAAGATGATGGTTTTGACTATGAAAATGCCATTCATTTTTTAATTAAAAGAAATGTTATTTTAATTATTTGATTTTGTTTGACAAAAGAAGAGAAGTCCTCAAGTGTTCTCGTTATGGGGTCTGGACAACAATACCATTTTTTCCTCTACCCTCTTAAACGCTCCTCTACAATTTAATTAAAAATGAAACACCGAATAAACATAAGCACCATGTGATTAAATCATTGTGTTTTTTCAAGGCCAATAGAAACTTACAACAAACAAAGCATTTTTTTAATTTCTTCATTAATGTATGACCATCTTACACCAAGTTAGAGAAACTTTCTTGGGGATATATATGTATATATATCTACATAATTAATGTAAGAAAAATAATTTGATACTATATTTATTGTTCATATTATTTGATGAACACTAGATTATATATATATATATATATATATATATATATATATATATATATATATATATATATATATATATATATGTATGTATGTATGTATGTATATGTATGTACATGTACATATATGTACATGTATGTACATGTACATGTACATATATGTATATGTATGTACATGTACATATATACATATGTACATACATGTACATGTACATGTACATATACATACATACATACATACATACATACATACATACATATATATATATATATTATATATATATACATATATATGATATATATATATATGTATATACATATATGTATATACATATATATATATATATACATATATATATATATATATATATATATGTATATACATATATGTATATACATATATATATATATATACATATATATATATATGTATATATATATATGTATATATATATATCTATACATATATGTATATACATATATGTATATACATATATGTATATACATATATGTATATACATATATGTATATATATATATATATATATATATATGTATATATATATATATATATATATATATATATATATATATATATATGTATATATATATATATATATATATATATATATATATGTACATATATATTGAATTTTGAAGCATTACAATGTGCATTTGATGTAGATTGTTGACATCTACCCATATTTTAGAGGAAATATATGACAAAATATTTTGAAGTACTTCACTCACAAACATAACATTACATATCTTATCACCTTTATAGTCAATTTCATAAAAACACACAAGTGCATAATCTTCATAAGGAATTAACCTATGCTTCCCACATAAACTACATAAAAAATAAATAGAATTATTATAAAGCCAAAAACATATATTCCGAGGACACAAGAGAGATTATAGGCACCCTTAAAACAAATGATTTATTCATCATACAAAAACAATTGCAGGAAATTGTATAAATTATAACCATATTAATGTTTTATCCATTGTTATTATTTAGCCACGTAAATCCATATACCTTGTGATGTGCTAAACACAATAAAGTTTTTCATAATAGAATTTTTATAAAAGAACTCATTAATACTTACTCAATACCTATAAACCTTCATTTAAATTTTAGGGAAAAATAAATACATTCCTAGAGATAAATACATCGAGAGAGTTGAAAAATAGCAATCATACATGAAGTGTACAATGAAAACGCTGAAGGGATCTATTGAAGAAGTCAAAGTGAAGGGAGATAAATAATGGGAGAGGAAGGGAGGTGAAGAAGATGGGGTTTGAGGTGGGATAAGTGGAAGTGTTGGGAAAGTGGAATGGGGAAGTAGTTTGAAAGTGAACCCTTCGACAACGACATGGACCAATGCTTGATTCTTGTAGAACTTTGTAGGCCCCCTTTTAGTTTTAAGCTTGAGTAATTGTAGGGAAGAAGGAGATGAATGAATGATCATCGGTAATTGAGCTTTCCCAATAGATGGTCGTATGAGAAAAATTATTTGCCACCCAGTTTTATTTTCTAGCTTCAAGGTCGTCAATTGAATGACATTTAATTTGGTAGTTAAGGCGAAAATATGAATGGAATGGTGGAAATTAAATGATGGAGATTGCATATTTGCATGCCTCGAACCTATTCAAAATCTTAGATCTAGCGCAAAGAAAGAGTATCTATTATCTGCACTCCACTTCATAGTTTTGATCTTGTTCGCACTAGTCACATGAGTGCAACTCGATGTGTAGAATTTATCTTCATATCAAGATTTGCTATTTTTTATTTCATGGCATCAAGGATTTCAATTGGACATTTTTATTTCAATAAATAAGACACATACATGAATGGAATGTTGGAAATTAAAAGGTTTGAATTAAATACCTACATGTCACACACCCATTCCATGGATCAAATTGTTCCTGCCCAAATAATATTTTCTATTTGTGCTCCATTTAAGCATTTCAATCTCACAAAGAGGATAAATAAGACACAGACATGAATGAAATGTTTGAAATCAAAAGGTCCATCAATAAGTGAGGCCCTCGAATTAAATACCTATATGTCCCACACCCATTCCATGGATCAAATTGTTCCTACCCAAATAATATCTACTATTTGTGCTCCATTTAAGCATTTCAATTTTACAAAGAGGACAAAATAAAAAATCGAAAAACTTGAAAAGGTTAAGGGTTTGAAACCCAACCAAAGTGCTTGTCTTATAACAATTTGTAGCCTCCTTTACCATAGGCTCAAGTAATTATGCAAACAACCATCAATAATTGAGGTCCTCGAGTGAGTAGATATACCAAAGGCAATTTGTATTCGTCAATCAAATTTGTTATTTATCTGTTTCATGCCAACAAGACTTTTGATTAAAAACAAACCATATTATCAACAAAACTATTATATATATATATATATATATATATATATATATATATATAAATTTATTGTATATTATATGTTTATGAAAAAATAAATAATTATAAAAATGTAAATAATATAACTAATAAAAAAATATATATAATAAATAGTATATAATATTTTTTTATTATTGTAAATGGTTTTGGGAGGGACCATACCCCAAAGTACAAAAGACGGTTCATAAACCGGATAAGCAAAGTTGCACTAGTGGTTTTTTGACATGCGGGGACCACACCCCGAAAAAGACATATAATCCAAAATAGGAAACTAAAAATAGTAGCAGGTTACATCCTCGTCGAATGGAGCAAAATAAAAACATCATCAGAATACCACTGCCCAGCTTTCACAACCGCAAATAACCAACAAAATAGAGCACAAAGAAGAAACTAGAGATACCTCTACTGAGAGCTTTGTTGAAACACTTTTTGACCTCCTCCAACACATTAAACAGATTGAGGGTAGTGAGTTGTGAGGGGTCATCCTTGTTGATGGTAGAGGCAACTTATTTCCTCTCTTTTCCACCCTTCCATATCCCAGATGGAATATTATTGTTAAGTTTGCAAATTTGTTTTACTTGAATTTCAATGAAATCTAGGAAAACCTTGTGTATGGATAAGTGATCAATTTGTTTGTTAATAATATGCCCAATGGATTCTTCTAAAGCATTCTAATTCTTAGATATTTATTCAATTTTGGACTCAAGCATGGGATTTTTGTCAGGATCTTTCTTACCCTTAGAGCCTTCTTTGAGTAAATAGGCCACATCTTTCCTCGGGTTCTTGATATTTTCATCATGCTTCATGACCCGAGACTTGGACACTGCATTGGTTGTCTTGAGAGGTTTGACCAATGCATAACAAGCTCTCAACAATGGAAAGTTCTTTCCCTTTGTCACTTTATGGAGGACATGTTTGGTAGAAGGAGGAGAAGGAGGTAAGATATTTTTGTCTTCACCTTGCGTTGCAGGGGGTTGATATGAGGAATGGATTGGGTGGGGATGTTAGCGAAATAGTGTAACAAATATTGGTGTAGCAAGAAAATAACATCCTGATGAAGAGGGATGCCACGTTGGTGGGAATGAACCTCATGAATGGATTTCTCAAGGCACTGCAGATGTAATAAGGTATACTCACTTTAGGACTCCTACGGAAATGGTTCAAAACAACAAGATGGTGTAGGGGAAGGGTTGTAAAGCGGCCCTCAAGGGTGACATAGTGCACCACCATGTGTGCAACTTTGTCATAAGGGGCAGGATTGAGGAGCAAACAAGCCCAGCTTTGAGAAATTTAGGGGTTTCAGAGCCTTCAATAAATTTATTCTCCTCGGCCTCTTTATATAATATATAATATTACATTAATATAATATATCTAATATTTTGGCATGTGAAAAGTGCTTCTTTAATAATTTAGGAGACTTGAAAAATAAAATTAATGGGTGGAGAATTTAAATTAAAACATGGGTTTGTGGCCTATGGGCCGCAATATAATCACATCTTCCTTTCAATCGCCACATGCTCTCGTAGGTTTGAAACCACGACACATGGAAATAAGACATTGTATAGATACACATAAATGACCAAGATTATTTTGAAGTCGAAGATACATAATATGAAGTGAATGGCCCAAAAATGCATGACGGTATGGAGTAGAAGCCCCATGGTTCTCGCTGGGAACACTCTTTTAGTGTAATTAGTTACCATCTAAATTCCAAATGCTGTATCACTTTTTTGAGTGTTGTGCCTTTGATTTAGGGTTTATAATTATTAAAAATTAGGAAACGACAAGTGTTTGAAAAGGTGTTGAAAGTGGTGAAAACGTGTCATGTTACGTGGGGGTGTTAGGATAATAGCCCATGGTTCAAGTTATCTTTGTTCAGCAATCATTTTTCGCCTTTAGGCGTCTACTTTGAAGATGCCCTTGCTGGAAAGAGTCAAATTCCGGTGGCTCAAATATTTACTGTCTTGTCGGATTTTAGATATTTTTCTACAAATCCTGATATAGATATTTACTATCCTAGATATTTGATTTTGATTTTATTCTTCATAAAGTAAATTCTATAGTTTACTATTTGGAAAATAATATTGGTCATATATCTTGTTCAAAGTTTTTGAGATTCAAAAGTTTTCTGATTTTGATTTTATTCTTCATAAAGTAAATTCTATAGTTTACTTTTTGGAAAATAATATTGGTCATATATCTTGTTCAAAGTTTTTGAGATTCGAAAGATTTAATAGATAAATGTTTGGTGTTTGACCAAATGATGAAACATGATTTAGTTTGGCGACTATCATAATTGTGTCTTACAAAAATATGGACAATAGCAAAATAAGAGCTTTGCAACAACATATAGACATCCATGCAATATCAACCCAAAATACAACTCAAATAAACTAAATATTGCTACTATCTCCGGCGTAATTTGCAACTCATTTGCAATTGCTAGTTTATTCTTTATAAAAGTGAAGAAATTAGTGTTATGTCGAAGCAGAGTGCATTTGATGCTATTGATCGTGATAAGATTAATAGACACAAGAAGAGTGGCCAAGCCCATCAACATGCACAAGTATTACCATTCTTTAATCATCTCTCTGTGTGTGTGTGTGTGTAGAGAGAGAGAGAGAGGTGTATTTTTATCATTCTCAAGTGTGTGTGTTTGTGTTTATCAAGGGGTGAAGGAGAGTGCTGAATAAAAATATTGCAAGGAAAGTGAAGCGAGCAAGGGAACAACATAGTCGGTGAATGAGAAGGTCTCCCGTGTTTCCCAAGGTGTCATCCACAAATTTTGGCAAACTATTTGAAGGTGCCATGGGAAAATCTTGCAAACCGAGTGTCCTTAAATTACCTACTCGGCATTGATTTTTACTTATAATGTTGTCTTCATGTGGAGAGATGATAATAAGGCTCAACCTCTTCCTTATTTTCCAATCGCGGGTTTAGCATTTTCCTTATGGAGAAATCAAGATCGATTTTCAGCATGGCTTACAGGCTTCTCAAATAGGCTCCCTCCAACATCACCAAGTTTCACTACCCCGACGACATAATGGTAGTTGTTACAGAAAAATCCAACCAATGTTGAGCATTTTATTAAGAACTGATTCAAGATTTATACCAAAGGTGACTATAATATGGTGATGATACAAGGTATGCTCGAGAACCACAATCTTTAACGCATACGGAGATCCCCGAATTTGCAGGAAAGGTGGCGATTACGAGTTCAACACTGTGTCATTGTGTAATTTCATAGAGGAGGTGGTTGATGGAGAGACTAAGCACCGCCTACCCGTATTTCATGTCCTACAATTGATGACTGATACATGCATCATAATTTATCCATCCACAAAATTTGTCCTTTATCTTGTTTTTGATTGTAAAAAATGTCTATGCAGAATTAATAAATTCCTAAGGTACGTACATGGTTCAGATTCACAAATGCTACAAAAGAAGTGGCTCAAATAACCGTAGGATTTCAATGCATGTACTCTAGCCTCCCTTTGCACCGTTGATTTCCTGAAATGCGTCACTCTTGGCTAGCCTCCACACATATACATTCTAACTGTTTATGCCTTTGGCATAAAAAGAGGATACAATGGGGAATGAAATTCAATAATAATATTCACGATAAGCATTGCCACATCATCGTTGTCTCCACGACACAACTATTCTATGTCTTCTCGGTCTTTTTCATATTTGGTGCAGTGTCGGAGACATTTCATGTTGGAGTGTAGTGCTTACAAAGTGACATTAGGGCCTAGTTTGCTAGTACGATGGTTGTTACATATTCAAAGAGAATATGGTTGAAAAAACAATGGAGCTGATTAACAAACTCACTAATGCCAGAAAAATATTTAGCAAGATTTGTTGTCCCATAGACTATTTTTGGTAGACTCGTGGATGAAAAAAATTCTTCTTCTTCTTTCTTTCTCACTTAACATGCGTAGTACCGCCATTTATTTATGGAAGGTAAAAGGAGAAATGATTGCACCTACACTTTCGCCTTCACTGTATTGAAAATTTGATCGGGTCTTGGATGAAGATAGATGTCATTCATGCACACATATAACTTTGCCTTTTCCTTTCGGTACACTTATTAGCATGTCAAATCAATTTCAATGTTATTATCGAAATAACTCGATCCTTACTTATCCACAACGATGCGGTGGCTAGGGCTTCATTTTCAAAGAATTTTGTTTGAATATTTTATCTATCGAAGATATTACGATTTTAAACATCTCAAGTAGGAGACGTTCATCGTCCAAAATATTTCATGGTAGTCATGTCGCAACGTAAATCACCCCAAGTGGAAGGCACATAACAAGTAGCTCTAAAGCTTCAATGCTTCATGATCATCGTTTTTGGATCAGCTAATTTAGACACACCTACGGCATAATAAATTTAAAATTTTCCAAATCAATCAATATGGGCATATGGTTTCAATACATCTATTGAACAAGATGCAATCTATACACTACCAATACCAAGAATAATGACATGGAAATGTATTGTAAAATAAAAACCATCAATAAATATATAGAAAACACAAGCACTAAAATCATCAATAAATATATAAAAAACACAAGCACTAAAATTCATGATACAACATGTGATACATAAAGTACAAGTAGTAATAAAACTAGGGGGAGCTCGAGGAGGATCATTTTTGGGAGAAACACCCCAAACAAGAGGCTTATTTGAGGGTGGATTAGTTACACCCACTAGTCCATGTCAAGGGTGCTACCAACAAGAGCCAATGATACAATAACTCACCACCTCTAGGTGGTGGGGTGAAACATTTTGAACATTTTCCTGCACCACGAAAGACCATTGCGGCATACTAGCTAAGGACTTGTTATGTGGTAGAAAACTCTAACCACTTTGTTGAAGAGTGGAGACACGGATGCGGGAATGATTATGTTGACATCTAGGTTTTGGTGGTGGGGAACCCTACACATGGAGTCACACAAATCATAGTGTAGGGATGTCATCATTAATGGTGTTTGGTAATCTTGAGCCGCCCACATGTATTTCAAACCTAATTTCCCCTTGTCTTCTATCTACTTAACTAACAAACATTTATATTTGTTTTTGGCCGTTGTATTTTGTATTTTTCCACCAAAGAAGCAAGATACGTGGAAAGTTTCCGACGACTTGTTTTGTTTATGTTTCGGGTGGATGTGAATTCCACGGATTAAACTGTTGTGTATATTTCATCGGGTTTGGGTTTAATTAGGGCATGGTTAGTGGTCATAAATAGACTAACTAAGACAAAGACACATGGTTTCATCTCTATGGAGCCAACAACTAAGATAAACAAAGAAAAGAGTTGCAATGTGAAGCCAAAACTAATTAAATGCAAGCAAGAAGCATGACGAGAATGAAAAATGTGAAGGACGTGAAGACTTCCCATGGAATGGGGCTTCACATTCGACGGTCTAAAAATGAAGACCGACAGGTGCGAGGAGCATGGAGCCTCCTCATTGGTCTGGGCTTCGCAAGTTTGACAAGACTATCAATGCGACATCCATGGAGTTTTCTCATTGGTCAAATTTTTGCGTGTGTCGGCTAGGGATCAAAAGGGTCTACAAGACCAATAGAAAAAGGCAAATGAAAAAGGCTATGTGGAGCTTTATTATTGATTCACGCTTTCAAGCGTCGATAAGGAGGCTATATATAAATCCCGACATCAGTAACTTGATTAAATGCCAATACGTTGAGGCATTTTAGTCAAACAAAAGGCAAAGGATTTGAGAAAATTTAAAATCTGCAAAGAGTTGGATTTAATACTTCTTTGAGTACATGTCAAAGGTCAACGTCTTTTGAAAGACATGAGGAGCTATATAATTGGCTTGACAAATATAGAAAAAGAAGTAAAATAAATATAAGCAACAACATAATACAAAGAAGACAAAGAAGGTTAATATAATAGAGAGAGCCGTAGCTCAAGGTCTTATATAAAAGAAAAAGACACATGCAGAAGCACATATAAAAAGAAGAAAGAACAAGAAGAATATTCAATGAAGAATATAGAGCAATAGCTCGAGGAAGATATTGTAAAAGAAGAAAAAAGAATATGCATAGTCATAGCTCTAAGTTGTAAGAAGTTTTTAAATCGAATATAATATATATTTTGTGTGTTTTTATGTTTTGGATGTGTCTTTCCTATGTTGGTTGTAGTTGGCACCAAATTTTGCCAACAAACTGGTATCAAAGCTAAAGAGGTTGTTGGAGCAAATATAAAAATCTCAATAGCTTGTGGGTTTAATCTTTTTTTTTTTTTTTGGGTTTGAGTTATAATGGCTTCTACAAGTAGTAACTCATGGCAACAACCCCAATATTTTATGGGAAGAACTATGATATATGGTGCATCAAGATGAAGACATTATTCTCTTCTCAAGAGCTATGGGAACTAGTTGAAGGAGGATATATAGAGGTAGCAAAACCAAGCTGCTTTCAATGCATTGACACAAGCACAAAAGAATACTTTGAAGGAAAATAAAAGAAGGATGCAAAGGATTTAAGCTATATTCATAATGTTGTCACTAATTCATTTTTCCCAAGAATAGTAAAGCAACTATAAATTCTAAACAAGCATGGGATACCTTACAGAATGCTTATCAAGGAAGTGACAAGGTGAAGATAGTTAGATTGCAAATGTTGAGGAGATATTTTGAGACTCTTCTCATGAAAGAGTCAAAATCAATAAATGATTTTTTCACAAGGACAATGATGTTGGGAAATTATTAGTGCTCCATTATAATTTGTAAGTGAGTTGTTTGGTTGTTGACCGAACTCACGTAAATAGGTGTATGCGAGTTTAATAGTTAATTAGTTTCCTAAATTCTAGGGAAACTAAAGCCTATATATAAGGCTATTGTATTGTGTGAAATACGATGAACATTATTATTTTGTGTGTTTACTTGGTTGACTTTGATCATATCTTAGATTTTGTATCAAAGCGTCTTAGGGATGTGATGGAGAATTAGATTGAGAAGAGGCAACACCATAATTTGAATTGTTGCCTCAAATTCATGAATTGAAATCTTTGGCTCTCAAACATTCTGTTGTATGTAGTTTATGTGATCTCTTATTAAACACATTTGTGTGCATCTGGTTATGCTTGGGTGATTCAGTAAGGTGGACGGCTTGGAATCCTGCATCAACAAACTCTCCATTAACACTCTATTGACTCGGTAGTAGATTGTATTACATGCA
Source organism: Taxus wallichiana var. yunnanensis (assembly GCA_018340775.1). NCBI lineage: Eukaryota > Viridiplantae > Streptophyta > Pinopsida > Cupressales > Taxaceae > Taxus > Taxus wallichiana. Next base: position 864,856,159 of record CM031235.1, read on the forward strand.
AGCTACGTGGTGAGTTCTAAATAGAAATTTGATCGGGATCTTCAACTCATACCTTCTCAGCATATATGCCAAACTCACCATTTTTGCACAGAGCTTCAATTGGTTCCACTCCTTGAAGAACTTCGATCTCAACTTTTGGTGGTCATACCCACCTGTCAATGCTTGGTATGATTACATATGCGTCTAGTTTTATTGTAGTGACTACCTCTCTTTCCTAGCTTGGATTTGTTGTGATATGTATCACTGATTGCACAACAATCTTAATCCATTCGAATTAGATGGGATTTCGTTGGATTCTTCTCATTTGATCTTCTTATGAGTTCAATTCAGTGTACCAAAATCAAGTGTAACTACATTTATTGATTGTCGAGCTCACCACAGTCTATAGTTCATCTTCATCACATGCCACAACCTCAAGATTTCCTCACCACAACTTAGCATCGACTCACTATTTTTCTAGTCGACCATGATCTTCCATGTGCATCCTATAACTTTTTGCAGTCCCAATGCCGTCTGAGATCTAATTCATTGTGTTCTACGCATATGGTAGTGCATTTTATTGAGGTCTTTATTCTATCCTTTTTCCAGTTCTATCTAAATGCCTTGTGCATGTCATCTTTATCCTCAAAAGAGTCTATATCATTAGTCAATAGTTATGTATTTTTTATTGTCGGTTTGATTCGGTTAAGAGTACTATCAATATCATGTAAATAAGTATTCAAAATAGGTCTATTCAACATAAGTATCATGATAACTAATGTTATTGATAAAGTCAAGTGGTCTTTTTGTAGATGTTGTTCCCTTTTTCCCTTTTAAGACTACAAGAATATGATCAGTATTCGATTTGTTGGTTTGGTCATAGTGAAATTTGTTTGTATCATTATTGTCAAAATTATTTCATACTCTATGTTGTCACCACATTATCAAAGTATCCTTGGAGTCGGTTTTAAAAAGTGTCATTGTATTGTCAAGTTAATCAAATAGGAGATTTTAGGATATTTATTTATTGTTCGATCAAAAGAGTCGAGTTGTCGATGTAGACACCTAATTTCACATCTGTCATAAATCAATTAATTCCCCTTCCTCATTTTCCACAAAAATGCACTTGAATTAATCAAATATAATTTGATTAATTATCCATTTCAAAATCTAAAAATAACCCAATCCTCACCACATGTCATTATTCTCCATGTTTTTCTACTATTGAATTAACAATTCAAATTCAAATCCTCACCCAGTCTTCGTGGTCCCCACTCACCTAAAATCCTCCACTTATGAATTAAAAATATAATTCAAATCTTCACCCATTCTTCGTGGCTGCCACTCATCTAATCTTTCCCACATTTTCAAACTACTCACCTAATCTCACCCACATTTTCAAACCACTCACCTAATCTCACCCACATTTTCAAACCACTCACTTAATCTTGCCCACATTTTCAAACCATGATTACTTAAATTACTCTAAGTTAATCACTCCCCTAGGCTATAAATACAAATTTACCCCTCCCTCTACGGACACAAAGAATAAATTTGAATTCCCTATCTAAGTTCTTGCATCCTTTGAGAAAAGAACATCCTTCTACCTCGTCCTAATGCCCAAATAACCTCATAATCCTTTTTCCCATCTAGTGTGAAGTAAGAGGATCGTTGTTTCCGGAAGGCCTTTCCTATCTTGAAGAAAAACACCTACATATCACACAATCAAGGCTCAATCCAAGTTTCCTAGCCCATTCCGAGGTTTGCTATAGAACGCGAAGGAGGAGGTATGATTATTGGTATTTTATTTCCTTGTTAGTAGTGTATTTTTCCTAGCTTACATTTTGGCATGCCCAGTTACTTTCGATCTGTTACCATTAATTTCCCAATTAGTGGTTTTATCTGTTCTTTATTTATTATTGTTCGTTATTATTTCCTTTTCTGTTCCTTATGGCCTTCTTTGGTTAACCTTCACGCTTTGGGTAGTGTTTTTGTTGTGTGGTGTCTTGTGGTGTATCTGCAGGTTATAACAACAATGAAACTATAACGCTCATCCTGTCTTTGATCTCCTCGGTGCTTGGTGTTTAGTTCCCAGTTCTGATTTTTCTTGGTGTTTAGTTCCCAGTTTATCATCTTATGTCATGGGACAACCAATCCAAAAAATGTATTTATTTATTTACTTTTGCTAAAATAACTGCTTTGTAGGAAGTTAATCATTTTTTCCTTTCATTTTAGTTAAGCATTTTGTGATCTAACTCTTTATTTTTGTTTATTGTTCTTTTTTAACATTCTGTCAAAATTTTAGCTTCTCGGGGAAGTACAAAAGTCAAAACATTAAAAAAACTAGCTCCTGGACGTTTTCTCACATTCAAAATTTTCATTCAGAGTGCTCTTGTAGCTCATCTTTCAAAGCCATAACTTTTGCTCTCGAACTCGGAATGACTTCATTTTTTTTAATAGAAAGGTATTGAAAAGATCTATGCAATGGAAAAATAATTTTTTGATTTAGACTTACGAAAATTTTTGGTTTCATTTCTTATAACACTTGTCTTTTTAACAAAAAACAACAAAATTATAGTTTTTTAAATTTTTAAAAAAATAATTTTCTTTTATTTAACGTAACAACCTCACGTGTATGATCTTTCCTTGCACTTCAAAAGTAATCTTGGAAATCAGAAACGCGAGGCCACCGAACTCCACAAAACAATTTTTTTAATTTTTGCCTTACATTTCAATTTTCCATGACAACACTTCTAGGTAACGTTTTCACACTCTTCTTTCGTCGTTTTTCTTTTTTGTGAAAATAATCATTATCGCTATTTCACAATCATGATTAATTACAATAATTATTAACATTTAAATTTTTTTATTCCAATTGTATCTACGTATGCTCTTTTCTTGCGCCTTCGAGCGATCTAGAAAATCAGAAACGGTCACAATTTTTAGTTTCTTGTTCTAACATTGCAGGATCCTCTAGCTTTGTTTTCCAACTGTCATTTCAATCATTATTTTCCTTTTTCATACTATTAATATTTGTTTGGTCGTTGGTTATGTATGCTCTTTTCCTGCGCCTTCAAGCGATCGATCTGAAAATAAAAACAACCATGATCACTTTTCTAATATTTCATTTGCAAGATAACTACTAATTTGTTTTCTATAGGACCGTGTCACTGGAATATTGTAAAAAAACACAAAAACAAAAAAACAACAAAAATCCCACAAAAATGCCACCATTCAAAGAAAATTGTTGAAAAAAAAAAAATAGTACGCTTAGGTACACAATTATTTTCTGCTAGTGATTTATTTCAAGTTGGAAAGAACCTTGCATTTAATCACTTTATCATTTTGTTTTTACACATAGACGAGGTGGATTTCATCACCACCAAAGTTACACCGGTGACATGGACTTGACTACCACATACCAACAACATTTGCATCTGCATTGCACTTTGAGACCTAGTCTCATCACAACGTTCGGTATTTACCTTGCCCTTGCTCTTCACTTACAGGTAATGTTGTTGTGCGGTGCGCATGCGAGTCATGCCTAAATAGCTATAACAACGAAGCTTGGGCATCATCCTTGTAAATATTTGGGGAGTTATAAGGACACCATACACATTCATCCCTCCATCACCTTCCACCTTTTCACAAAACCTGTTCTGGACATGGTGATTCACTCTGAAACAGGAAAGTAAGAATTGGTGAGTCTCCTCTAGTGCTCTAAGGGCTCCTCGTACCAATTCTTGTCCCCATACAAAATTAGGTATATCAAGACTAGGGTATATCGGAGGACACATATTTTTGGAGTAATAAGAGCCTGCATCCATCAGTCCATAACATACTTGTATGATTGCATGAAACAATGATCATTCTTGAAGAATTTACCTCATAAGCCAAAACAATTGGATCCACATGATTGCTTGCTATTTGAAAACAAAATAGTTTAGCATTGTTTTATCATAAAACTTGGCTGATATCAATGTGTTCATTGTAAAAGTTCAAACCCTAGTTGTGTTCCACAAAAAAATCAGTTCTCGACCAATTCAATACTAAGAAAAACATCGAATGAAGACCAAAACATCGCACCAATTTCATTATCTTGCTTCATCTAACAATACATATGTCATAGCTTGTCTTGGCTATATCCAACTGATATTGAGTGACTAGCATTCACTCCCCATATCGTCAATTGTCAAAACATCCTTCATAGCTTGTTTCCAGCTATATCAAACTAATATTGGGTGACTTGTTTGAGTTCACTCATTATTTTGTCCACCATCACATTTATCCAAATCACAGCCAACACAAATCCTTTCATAACTCATTTTGAGTTATATCACAACCATATTGAGATTAACCTATTCAGGTTACTTTCCCTGTCAACAATCACGAGCTTGTTTAAGCCAAACCAATCAACATCTTCATCATAGCTTATTTGAGCTATATCCCATTTGTATCGAGTACCTTGTTTGAGTGTACTCCTTACATTGTCTTCTGATAAGCTTGTTTAAGCCAAATCAAACCATTTTCATTATAGATTGTTTGAGCTATCACATATTTCTCCCGAGTATCTTGTTTAAGCTTACTCCTTATAGCCTTACTTGTTAACTCGATTGAGCCAAAACAAAGATCACAATCAATAGGTTGAGTTCTTCATTGCACCTTTCTTTGTTCTCCCTCTCTTTCAACCATGATGAATTCACAAAAAACATCACACAATGAGCTATTAGAACAAATTAATAAGATGACAACACAACTCTCTCATATGGCTACCCAAATCAGTGAACGATCACCCAAAAGGCCAATCATACAACCTCACGAAGACATCAGTTCGCATAAAGTCCAACGTCAGTTTACCCCCCTTAGAGAAAGTCTCTCTAGTGTTTTTCATCAACTAAAAGAGGCTAAACTGATAAGATATCCAATTACAAAACCCTTTGTCAAAGGGGAAGCTAAACCATGTTGGTACAAACCTAACACATACTGTGACTTTCATCGCATTGATGGTCATCACACAGATAAATGTGTGTGATTTAAGAATTACGTCCAAGACTTAATTGATGACGACGTCATCTTTGTAGAACTTGATGACAATGCTCTTGCAACCAACGACACATCCAATACCACAACTTTCCATGAAGAGTTGACTACTGTCGAAACTCCTATATATACTAAAATTCCATGAGATCATGATGACAATAGTCAAGCCTCTCTAATTCCAAACCAATCCATATCTTCTTCAAATTTCCTTCCATTAGTTCAAACATACATTGAACCTGTTTTAGACAACAACATTCTTCCAACATCTACTGAGCACTTGAACTTATTTCAAGACTCTCTTTCAACCCAAAAATACATTGAACCTGTTTTGGACAACAACAGTCTTCCAACATCTACTGAGCACTTGAACTTATTTCAAGTCTCTCTTTCAACCCAAACATACATTGAACCTGTTTTAGACAACAACATTCTTCTAGCATCTACGGAGCACTTGAACTTATTTCAAGACTTTCCATCAAATTAAACATATATTGAACCTATTTTGGACAACAAAATTCTTCCAACATCTACTGAGAACTTGAAGTTATTTCAAGACTCTCTTTTAACCCAAACATATATTGAACCTATTTTGGGCGACAACATTCTTCCAACATCTAACGAGACCTTGACCTCATTTCAAGACTCCCTTTTAAACCTTGATATTACTGTAGACACTATAGAAGAGGTTCCATCAACAGGTACCATTAAGTTTGATTCTATTATTCCAATATTGGCTCTTATGCCTAACATCTCTAGCCTTGTTGTCGAAACACAACCACATCGAGTTTGGACACTTGCAACAATGCAACCTGTCGTGTCCATCATGCTTTCAACGATCGATCTTGCAGGCATCTCATCACTAATGATTCTCACCTATCAAGACTTCTACGTGCATACATTCTACGAGGTACGTATACCCAGGAATATCTTTACGCCACCTTTTCCATCTTTAATCATGAATCTATCCTCAAATCAATCAATTAATGGACAAACAAAAGCAACAAACCAAATAATACAAACCATCATTGTCAACACACATGGAAGCTATTGGCTTAACCAAATCTATCCCACTCTTTGGGCTTACCGCACATCTTATCACACACCTACTAGAGCCACTCCCTTCTCCTTTGTTTATGGTTGGGAAGCTATTTTACATGTCAAGGTTGAATTTCCATCCTTCAGAATATCCCTCAAAGATGTAATCAATCAAGATTATTATCGACACTCACGCCTTAATGAACTCGAGCTTCTTGATGAAAAACAACTTAATGCCCTAGATCATCTTCCATTCTATCAAAATCAGCTATGGCGTAGCTACCATAAAAATTCAAACCTAGAAAATTTAAGGTCAATGATCTCATTCTCAAAGAAAATCGAAAGAACACACCCAAAGAACGAGACAAACAATTTTATTTTGAGCCCAACGAAATCATAGATAGTTTTGGGTTTGGAGCTTATAAATTGGCCATTGACACAGGCCAAGATCTTGATGAACCAATGAATGCAGTTCATTTAAAGAAATTTTATCCTTGAGATATTCACTATTCGGGAAACAACGACATGTGCATTGTTCCTTCTGTCTTGCTTACCTCCAAATAATTTAAAGTTATTCATTTCCATTGGCAGGTATTTTCCTTATCAAAATCACATCTTCATGTTTATCATCATGAGATAGGTGCTAACATCAATCCTATTAAGTCTTGTGAGTATCATACTTCTTATAATATCTCCCATTTTCAGTCGCTTTCACCTATGGTCATACCTAGAAGCTTACTAATGGTAATATATTCCCTTCAATGACATTCTCTCTTTCATAGCAAAGCTCTACACTTCTTTATCCATTCGTTTGGTTGTCCATCTCAGTCTTCGGTGTTGAACCCTCGCGTCTTACTAGTTGTGTGGGGTTAAGATTGAAAGGCAGATGTTCCTTCCCAAATACAAAGCGCTATTGTAAAAATCCATCAATTCAATAACTTATGAATAATTCATCGTCACATCTTTCATTCTTCATAGTCTTTGGTGTTGAACCCACACTTCTTCCTGGTAGTGTGACATTAGAGAATGGAGGAAGGTGCCCTTACTCGACTATGTCTTGTCTTCGGTGATAAATCCTTGCCTCTTACAAGTGGCATGGGGAAAATCGTAGAGGGTCATTCTCATAAAAACATAAAAATATTACAAAAACATTCAAAATTCAAAAAAAACAAAAGGAATTCGCTTGTCTATGTTTGCCTTGATGATGAGCCCTTGCTCCTCACTAGTAGCATGTGGCAAGGCATAGGGATTCATTTCAAAAATACAAAATCTTACGGCTTTGCAAATTATAGAATCCCCAAAGAAGTAATTTAGATGCCTAAGTGAAGAGAGAGCTATCCCTTCACCTCATATCTTACCAATTAGTAGGCCACATAACTGTCTAAGCCTAGCACATGACTCATAAAGTGAAAGCCATTTTTCAAACTGGTTTAGTACCGTTATGAAAAATAGAGTCACAATTTCCCAAAGGGATTGTTGTTAGCATTTGTCTCCATATTCATTATCTACCTCCTACGTCCTTCTTGATTCTCGGTGATGAGCCCACGGATCTTACTTTTTGTGTGGAGTCAAGAATGGAGTTGGAATTCTTTTCATCATATTATCACCACCATATCTTGCCAATGAAAAAGAATTTGTGTTATTCGAGCATAAGTTACCACATGGAACACGGTACATACGAATAATATCCTGGTTTATCATCTCTCAAAATAAGTTTGCACCACTGGTCCATAAATTTCCGAAATACAATGTAAAAATCCACAAACAATGTTAAAATCGTCAAAAATCCAAAAGCAGTGTAAAAATCTAAAAACATTTGAAAATCGTCAAAAACCCAAAAACATTAGAAACAATCGTCTAAAATCCAACAAAAAAATTAGAACTCGTCAAAAATCCAAAAACATTAGAAACACTCATCCAAAAAATCTAAAAACATTAGAAAGAATCGTCAAAAATCCGAACACATTTGAAAATCGTCACAAAAAAAAATTTAAAAAATCAAAAATCAAAATAAAAAAATTAGAAACGATTATCAAAAATATAAAAAAACATTAGAAAATAAAATAAAAAAATATATATATATATATCATAAACAAAAAAAAAAATGTTGTAAAATCGTAAAAACTCTAAAAATACCAACACAATTCAACCTTTGAACTATTAACCCCAACGGATGATCCAATCACTTTATGACTACCGAATTCAAAACACTTCTCCTCGCATGAATCCTCGCTTGGGGCAAATCCGGCTCTCATTGCTTCCTTGTTTGAGGACAATGACCCAATACTTTACTATGTCCTCGTACCCCTGCTTGGGGGCACATCCGATCAATCCTCACTGTGGAACACGTTAGGGATATGTTTATTGGTTCTTATGTTGCATTATTAATTTCTTTGTTGTATCTTGATATATTATAGGGGCATCTTGATTTTATGTATCCTGGTGTTCTCTCTAATATTCTTATGTTATTTGATTGCATGTCGTACTGGGGAATCATATTTTTTTGATGGCCTCTGTCTATGCTCTCTTCCATTTGCATATCATACTTTGGGGCATCAACCCTTTTAATGACCCCTGTCTATGCTATCACACATATTACAGTCTAGTCATCCTGATCTTTTATATCACGATGCATCTTGTTATGTGCTATGTTAATATTAAGATGCTTTTCGTTACGTGAGTATCTTCCCGCATGATCGACATCTTACTTTACACCCCATCCATTCACCCATACTAATACATTCCCAGGTTTGGGAATCCTACTTGATCACCTTTATAGTTTGCAAATCCTACTTGACGATCTTTTTCAAATAACATTCACTATACAACAGCTTCCTCCTCCCCCACCATGCTCACCATGTATTTGATCCATTCATCCTCACTCCTCATTTTTACTTCTCCGTCACTTATCCCCATATTACCCTTCTCACCATTCCTATCCCCTCTCGCCCATTTGTATTCTTTCCTTTCACCATTTTGTTTCCCACTTGACAATCTTACTTAATAACCCCTTCTCTATGGAATCTTCGGTGGAGGTTTACCCTCTCCCTAAGATCTTCCCGCTGTAGAAGCTTCTTCACCACCTCCCCTCTCATCAAACAACACTCACCAACACACACATCTTCTCATTCCACCTCTTCTACTTCTCATTCTCGCATCATTACTCTTACCACGCGGGCATCCCAATTAAGGATTCCCCTCACACTCTCTGCCCTTCACTACATATATTCCTTCATCCATTCATGTTACACTCCTTTGTTTCCTTTCTTTCTTGTTATCACCTCATCTCGTATCCTATTCCAATCAGGCATACCTCACTCACTCTTTTCTCATCCTTCCCCAAATCCGTCTTATGCCTGGTCATCCTATTTATACACTCATAATATGAAAAATTCACTTGAGGGTTCCCCTTTAGTCCATTTTTTCATACCCTATTCCCACCAACTCCATCTTCATCCTTCTTCTTCTTTAGCTTAGCGATCTTACTTAACCATTCCGGCCGCATGGAAATCTTACTTAAGACTTCCACTTAAGGTTGATCTACCCTATGGCCTTCCCCCATCCCATCATATTTCTCCCATATTATTTCTCCCACCTCTCGTCACGATCACCATTCCACCCCTATCCCCAATATCATTTTGTCTTTCTCCTTACATATCATCCATGTCGGTTAGGTGATCTTACGAAACCTCTCCGGTAGTATGGTGATCTTAATTAAGAGATTCTCTTAAGCATGACATGTCATCTTATACTTTCCCATCACTCTACAATCTCACCATCCATCTTTCCTCTTCATTCCCAATCTTCACATCTTTTTACCACCACTATCACCCTCCTCTACTTGGCAATCTTACTTAACCACTCACCCAACATGGCGATCTCACTTAAGAGTCCCTCTTAAGGATGATCTGTCTCCTTGCCTTTCCCCATCACTACACACCCTTCACCCTTCACTTTTTCTCAGAATTCCCCATTATCACATCCTTTCACCTCCTTTTCCATTCTCGCAAACACCACTTCTCGCTTGACCACTTGTCATTTCTGTTTCACTCGCTTGGCAATCTTACTTAACCACTTTCGTCACATGAAATCATATGTCGTGGTCCTCCCTATGCTTAACTTGTCATCATGAACTTCTCCCCCACCTCATTTTTCATTCACGCATTTGATCGCTTCTTCCACTTGGTATCTCCTACTACCCACTTTTCCCTCCTACTATTATCCTTTCTCCAAATATCCTCTTACAACATACATCTAATCTCTTCTCGCCTACAATCACGTTCTTTTCCCCCATTTTCCCCTTCTTGATCCATCATCCTTCATACCATTTCTTCCCATTCTTTTCATGTCTTGGTTCTTCATCCTCACCTCGTTCATCCTCATCACCCACATCCTCTCCTCACTTTCACCTAGTCCCAACTCATCCCTCCCATTTTCTTTACTCTTTCCACTTCATCTTCTCAAATCCCCCCACATTTCTACCCACACTAATAATTGTTAACATTCCTCTATCATTCTTTCATCATCATCTTCTATTCCCGCACTAATAATTGTAAGTGGGATTTCCCTAAAAATCATCAATCCTCATTCCACACGACCTCATTCAATCCCTTGGACCTTCTAGAGTTTCCCTTCATTCCTTCCCTCCTCTAAGCCCACCACTCATTGTAAGGGGGATTTCCTAACGTCCCCTCATTGGCATTTCCTCTTCTATCCCCCATTCTCTTTTCTCTCTATTCGTTTCCCTCAATCCCACCCTTCTTGTCACTTCTTACCCATCTCTCCATCTTCTCTTCGCCCTCTTCAATATGTTTACTTGTCTTCATCATACATCCTTTTTCTATTTTCTCATCATCATAGTATCTTCATTTCATGCATCTCCACATCTTTTTCAATTGATGTCATTCCTCCCCTCTTTCTTCTCTCAACATTCCTTATACTTGTTCCCTTTCCACTTATTACCCCCTTTCGTATTTCCTTCTTTCTACATCATTTTCTTTGTTATCATCTTTTCTCTCCCACCCCTCGTCTTATTTCCCTTCTCTTGTATCGTCTTCTTCCCCCTTTTCCATCATGTTTCCTCCTTACTTCCCCATCAATAACTCGGCTCTTTCAACATTGTCTTGTATTTTTTATCATACCAAATTCCACATGCATCTCCATACAATTTGTTCCATATTCTTTGCCTTGATCTTCCTCGCAATGACACGATTCCTTTAATATTCTCTCTCGTATTCGCTCTATCTTCATTTCCTCTCCCCCTAATTTTCACGTTTCTTCCGACCACTTCTCCTTTTCTCTACCACCCCTACCTTTTCGTTCATTCCGTATATGTTTCTCTTATTTTCTCTATTCTTTTCACACTTTCCTCGCCCCTCATAGTTTATTTTTTTCTCCAATCTACTTCTTCTTCTCGTCCTCTTTCCATTTTCATCCATTTTACCCCCTACTCCACCTCATTTTATCCTTCTTATTTATCCTTTCCTATTTCCTACTTTGCTCACTCTATCATTTCTTTCACTTTCACATATCCCTCTTTACTATATCTCTGTTGCTTCCTTCATTTTGCACATCTTTCTATTTTATCCCTTCACCCTCTACTCTGTCATTTTCCTATTTTTGCCTTGTTTGTCCTTCATCATTCCCTTCTTCCCCTATCATCCCTCTCTCTTATTTCTACCTCTTTCATTCTTTTTTTCCCCTCCCCTATCTCCCTTACTCTTCTCGTAATCAACCCCCAATCCTATCCATTCCCTTTTCTCTTTCCCACACACCCTCACACCTAGCATTCAAGGCCAATTGAATCCTTTCTCCATTTGCATCATGCAGTCATTCTAGTCTCTTCCACTCCATTATCATCCTCTTCTTCGCAGAATTCATTTCTCTTCTTTTTGAGAGTTCTGTCAGTATATTCCATTCTCGTTAGTCCTCTCGAGGGGGCATCACCACATCTATCCATAATCACATCTTCTCATGACATTTTTGTCTTGGAGGATACTATGACATCTGTCACCACTTTCTATTCTCCCCAACAAACATTCGCTCTACCTTTTTCTTAAGAAAGGTAGATTGAATTCTTCCCCCATCCTGTCTACTTTCTTTGAAAGGACACTACTTTCATAGTACCCTTCCAAAGAGGGAAAATGTAGACACCCTAATTTCACATCTGTCCTAAATCAATTAATTCCCCTTCCTCATTTCCCACAAAAATACACTTCAAATTAATCAAATATAATTTGATTAATTATCCATTTCAAAATCTAAAAAATAACCCAATCCTCATCACATGTCATTATTCTCCATGTTTTTCTACTATTGAATTAAAAATTCAAATTCAAATCCTCACCCATTCTTCGTGGTCCCCACTCACCTAAAATCCTCCACTTATGAGTTAAAAATATAATTCAAATCCTTACCCTATTCCTCGTGGCCTCCACTCATCTAATCTTGCCCACATTTTCAAACCACTCACCTAATCTTGCCCACATTTTCAAACCACTCACTTAATCTTGCCCAGATTTTCAAACCATGATTACTTAAATTACTCTAAGTTAATCACTCCCTTAGGCTATAAATACAACCTTACCCCTCCCCTCTAAGGACACAGAGAATAAGCTTGAATGCCCTATCTAAGTTCTTGCATCCTTTGAGAAAAGAACATCCTTTTGCCTTGTCCTAATGCCCAAATAGCCTCATAATCCTTTTCCCCATCTAGTACGAAATAAGAGGATCATTGTTGCAGGAAGGCCTTGCTCCATCTTGAAGAAAAGCACCTACATATCACATAATCAGGGCTCAATCCAAGTTTCCTAGCCCATTCCGAGGTTTGCTACGGAACGCGAAGGAGGAGGTATGATTATTGGTATTTTACTTCCTTGTTAGTAGTGTATTTTTCCTAGCTTATAGTTAAAATCGTAAAAAAAAAATTCTTCTCACGGACGCATTTTCGGTGGAATTCGACGTCTGGATTATAATTGGGCTCCATGATCACATCCGAATGAACTAGCAACATCCTACTTTATGGAGGACAAAGGCATCGAGGTTAGAGGTTAATCAACGACCTCTTGTTAGTAGCCAATAATGGGGCAAGTGGTGGCATATATATAATATCAATATATGCTTTTAAGTGTACTTCAATTGGTTGTGTTGGTGTTTTTTTTGTGCAGTCTTTGGTGGATACTGGAAAAGAGTTGTGTTGGAGTGCAAATAATCTGTTAGTGATCCTATGAATGACTTGATCCTCTAACCTGTCATACTTCATTGGAAGATGGTCTGCTTGTGAGTACCTTCACTTGAAATGGTGACCACATGCAACAAGATCTAGCTAGCAAGATCCGTTTAGTAGTATGTACTTCAATACGGTTTGCTTCTCAATATTTGCGTGTAGAAACTTCAGATTGTGGAGGGGAACATGACACCAATGTTCCATTTCCATTCTGAGCATAGAACGAATCATTCCAAGGGAAACTTCCGATGGCAAAGGTAGTTTACTTTGTTGTTTGATATTGAGTGGAAATGATCGACAACAATGGCTGCAACTAAGAACATTGCGATTCTTAGAAGTGATAATGTGAAATCTTTCTAGTATGTGTTCTATTGTTCAATTTGGTGAGTTTTGTTTCCTATTTTATTCCCTGTAGTGAGATATTGATGAGGGCTAAAAATATTACTTGACACATCATGATGTGGTTTGTGGTCAACTGTTGTAAAACCATTTGTTGTGTCTCGTGATGTCTTGTGAAAATCACCTAATCATGAAAGCAAGTGCAAGTACAAAGATAGGTTTTCCCCATGTTCGCACTAAGGGGGAATGTTGGGAAATTATTAGTGCTCCATTATAATTTGTAAGTGAGTTGTTTGGTTGTTGACCAAACTCACGTAAATAGGTGTAGGAAGATTTGATAGTTAATTAGTTTCCTATATTCTAGGGAAACTAAAGCCTATATATAAGGCTATTGTATTGTGTGAAATACAATGAAAATTATTCTTTTGTGTGTTTACTTGGTTGACTCTACTCATATGTTAGAAATGACTATAGTAAATCGGATGAGGACAAATGGAGATGTTGTTGAAGATCATAGGATCATAGAGAAGGTATTAAGAAGGTATAAAGTTGATCCAGATTATGGTTGCGATAGAGGAGTATAAGGACCTGAGATAAATGATGGTTGATGAGCTAATGGTTTATTTACAAATCCATGAATAAATGATAGGTAGGTTAGCCAACTCCTCCCATGAACAAGTCTTTAAGACAAACAAAAATGTTAGAGGCAGAGGGAGAGGAGCATACAACAGAGGAAGAGGAAGATTTAGCAACCAACAAGAAGGTGGAAGACAAAGTCATCAAGAACCAAAAATAAGAGGAAGAGGTAGAGGAAGGAGTAAAGCAACACTTACAGAGGTGGTTCTTCACAAAGGTATGCCAAATCAAATGTACAATTTTATTATTACAAGAAGTTTGGACATTATGCTAGTGAATTCAAAAGAAAGAATATGATTTGAGAAATCATAATCATAATGCAAGATTCTCTAATGAAAAATAAGTTGAACTAGAGAAGAAAGAAAAGAGTGGAAATTTCCTTCTAACTTGGAAATGTAGCCGAGCAAAGAGATACACAAGTATGATATTTGGATAGTGCTTGTAGCAACCATATGTGTGGAAATAAGGAAATGTTTAGTGATATAGATGAAGCAATCATATCTGAAGTGAAGATGGGAACAAATGACAAGTTTCTGTGATGGGTAAAGGCATTGTATCCATTCTCACCAAGCAAGGAGACAAGAAGCATATTCATAATGTTTTCTATGTCCCATGGTTGAAGTATAATCTTGAAGCATTGGAAAACTTGTCCAAAATGGATATAAGGTGAATTTTGAAAATGGAGAATGTATTTTATATGATAAATATGGAAGCAATAAGATAATTGTAGTTGTACAGATGACACACAATAGAATGTTTCCTTTAAAAATGAAAATTGTAGCAATAGGAGCAACAACTTTCAAAACAATAGTCATTGATCAATCTACTCTTTGACATCTCAGGTATGGGAATTTGAGTTATGGTGGATTGAATGTTCTTTATAATAAGCAAATGGTTAAAGGACTGCCTCCTATTGAGCAACCAAATAAGATTTGTAAGGTTTTTATATTGGGGAAGCAACATAGAAATGATTTTCCCTCAAGAAAATCTTGAGAGCAAGCTCACCACTTGAGCTAATACATTTAGACTTGTGTGGTCCCTTCAAGACTCCCTCCTTGTCCAAGAAAGAGTATTTTATGACCTTTATAGATGACTTCAACAGAAGGACATGGGTCTATTTATTAAAAAATAAATCAGAGGCATTTGAAATATTCAAACAATTTAAGGCCATGGTTGAGAAGCACAATGGCCATTATATAAAGACATTGAGAACAAATAGAGGGGAGAATATATATATATATATATATATATATATCAAATGAGTTTCTAAAATTCTGTAAGGAGTAGGTGATCAAGAAACAATTCACGGAAGGGTATACACCTCAATTGAAGCAGTGGGACAACAATATATCTACTAAATAGATGTCCAAAAACGAGTGTGAGATAAAAAATACCTCAAGAAGCATGGAGTGGAAGAAATCTAAGTGTTGAACACTTGAGAGTCTTTATATGTGTAGCATATGCACATGTGCCCAAGCGAAAAGAACATAGTGGGATAACAGAGGAGAAAAGTGCATTTTCATTGGATATAGTGAGCAATAAAATATTACATATTATATAATATAGTTACAAAAGAACTGATAATCAACAGAGATGTTCAATTCATAGAGGAATCATCTTGGGGAGATGCATAAGAAGTGGAGCAACCAAAAACAAAAGAAAATGCACCTATAATTGATGTTGAAGCAACAAATGGAAGAGAAAATAATGTACCAAGTTGGACACCCATTTCACAAAGGGGCGAATCTTCAAATGGTAGTAGCCAATAAAGCATGCAAGGACCAGCTAATGAGGCATATTCATCATCATTTGAATCAAATTAGCACCAAGGAAGAATGAGAACTATTCAAGAGATCTATGATCAATTAAGGTATGAAGAAAATGAAGATGAAATGATTAATTTTGCTTTATTTTCACAAGGTGATGCAATTTGTTATGAAGAAGAAATTAAAGACATAAATGGTGTGAAGAAATGGATGAAGAAATGCATGCAATAGAGAAGAATGGAACATGGGAATTAGTAGATATTCTTGAAGGAAAGGAATTCATTGGATTCAAGTGGGTTTATAAAACCAAGACTACTCCCGAAGGAAAAATTGAAAGACATAAGGCAAGATTAGTTGTCAAAGGATACAAACAAAGGCCTAGACGTGATTATAATGAGATATTTGCTCCAATAGAAATGTTATAAACTGTGAGAACAATTATTTCCATAGTTTCTCATCACAAATGGAAGGTCCATCAAATGGATGTCAAATCATCTTTCCTGAATGGAGTATTGGAAGAAGAAGTTTATGTGGGAAAGCCACTTAGTTATGAAATCCTAGGGCATGAGAGAAAAGTATACAAGCTCAAGAAATATTTGTATGGACTCAAGAAAGCACCAAGAGCTTGGTATAGTAAGATATATTCCTATCTTATTAGTAATGGATTTAGCAAAAGCAAAGAGTGAGCCCACACTCTACATCAAAGCAAACAATGGTGATATTTTGATTGTTGTTTTGTATGTAGATGATTTAATTTTTACTAGAAATGCAAGAAAAACAATAGATGAATTTAAATCAGCCATGAAGAAATAATTTGAGATGACTGATTTGGGATTGTTGAAGTATTTTCTTGGCATTGAGGTCAAGTGAACAAAAAGGCATATTTGTTTCTCAAACAAAGTATGCAAAAGAAATCTTGTAAAGATTTAAAATGTTGGACAACAAACCAACATCTACACCAACAGAGATAAGTCTAAAATTTAAAAAATATGATTACAAAGACAATGTATATCCAAGGTACAAAAGCATGGTAGGAATCTTGATGTATTTGACTCGCAACTAGACCAGATATAAATGTATATAGTTAGTATTATTTCTAGATTCATGGAGACACCAAAAGAGACACATTGGCAAATGAGAAAATGTATTCTTAGGTATGTAAATGGAACAAGGAATTATGAAATTTTATATGCCACCAATAGTTATTTTCAATTAGTTGGCTACACAGAGATAGTGATTGGGCAAGAAGCCTTGATGATAGAAATAATACATCTAGATATGTGTTCAATGTTGGATCAAGAGCCATTTCATGGGATTCAAAGAAACAATCAGTTGTTTCATTGTCAAATACTAAAGCAGAGTATATTATAGAAAACTTAGTTGCTTGTCAAATGATATGGTTAAAAATAATCCTCTCGGACTTGCATGAAGAGTGACACGAAGTTCTATTATTTTTGTGATAATATGTCCTCGATTACATTGTTAAAGAATCCAGTCTTCCATGGTAGAAGCAATAATATAAAAATAAGGTATCATTTCATTCATGAATTATTTGAGAAAGGTGAAATTGAGATTAAATTTGGTAAGTTTGAGCTACAACTAGCTGATGTTTTCACAAAACCTCTGTCAAAAGAAATGTTTGAGCATTGAAGTGCAAGTTTGGGCATCGTAGATGTCCAGAACTTTAAAATCAGTCCTTAAAAAGATTTTTGTTTGGATCAAGATTAAGGGTGAGTGTCGAATTAATGGTGTTAGGTAATCTTGAGCCACCCACATGTATTTCAAACCTATTTTCCCTTGTCTTCTATCTACTTAACCGATGAGACATTTATATTTGTTTTCTCGGTCGCTATATTTTGTATTTTTCCGCCAAAGCAACAGGACACATGGCAAGTTTCTAGAAAGTTCTTTTGTTTATATTTTGGGTGGATGTGAAGTCGAGGATTAAAATGCAGTGTATATTTCATCGAGTCTAGTTTAGTTAGGTTGGTCAACAATCATAAATAAACCGACTAAGATAGAAACACATGGTTTCATCTCTATGGAGCCAACAACTAAGTTAAGAAAACAAAGAGTTATGATGCAAAGCCACAACCAATTAAATGCAAGCACAAAGCTCGGCAGATCAAAATGTGAAGGATGTGGAGATTTCCTATTGATGGGGTTTCACGTTTTGACAGGTCTACAAATGAATAGTGATAGCTGCAAGGAGCGTGGAGCCTCCTCATTGGTTTGGGCTTTACAAGTATGACAAGACTGCCAATGTGACATCTATGGAGATTTCTCATTGGTCAAAGTTTCACGTGTGTTAGTAAAGGATCAAAAGACCGATAACAAAAAGGAAAATGGTGAAGGATACGTGAAGTTTTATTACTGATTTAAGCTTTGTGCTCCGAGGAGGAGATATATAAAGCCCGACACCACAACCAATTAAATGTCGACATTTGGAGGCATTTCAATCCAACAAAAGGAAAAGTATTTGAGTGGATTTAAAATCTACGAAGAGCTGGATTTAATACTTGTTCGAGTCCATGTCAAAGGTCAATACCTTTTGAAAGACATGGGGAGTTATATAATTGGATCAATAAATATTACAAAAGGAGAAGAAATATATGCAGCAATATAATATAGAGAAGACAGAGAAAGAGAATATAGTAGAGAAAGAGTTGTACCTCGAGGTATTATATAAAAGAAGAAAGACACATACAAAGAGCAAAAAATCTAGAAGAAGAAAGAAAAAGAAGAATATTTAGTGAAGAATATAGAGTAGTAGCTTGAGGCGTATATTGTAAAAGAAGCAACAAAATATGCAGAGTCGTAGGTCCGAGTTGTAAGAAGATTTTTAAATTGAATATAATATATATTTTGTGTGTTTTTGTGTTTTGGCTGTGTTTTTCCTGTGTTGGTTGCATTTGGCACCAAATTTTACCAAAAGGGAGTGCTCCCCTATAGGGAAGTAACTTCGTAAGTGTTGAAGTTCAATTGCCACATTCTCATCTTGGTTTTGGAATTACATACACAACAAATATATCATGAGAAATTTTTCATTAACGTAAAAGTGGGAATCAATTACATCTTTACTAAAAATAGATAAATTTCCATAATTGAAAGAAAAAATCATTTCTCTAAAGAAATTCCAAAGAAAAATAATTTGTGCAAGCTAGTTAGCATTATTCCACGATTCAACTTGTTCGTACCCAAATAATATTTGTTATATGTGATCCACTTTATTGTCTCAATTTCGTTCGTATTATTCACATGAGTGTAATTTGAGCTTAAAGGTGTCAAACTAAAAACTTGGGAAAGTACAATAGGTTCCAGGGTCGAAACCCAACTACATTGTTTACTTCATGTAGCACTTTGTAGCCCCCTTTCAATTTTAAGTGAGTGAGTAATTATAGGAAAATAGGTGATGTGCAAACAATCGTTTATAATTGAGTCCCTACAATGATTAGTCATATGAGTGAAAAGTAGATTTTATATGCTAATCGAGATTTGCTATTTTTTTCTTTTATTTTTTTATGCCATCAACATTTTCGATTGGTCGCCATTTGATTGATTAAGCTAAATATGGAAATATGAGCCTAATCTAAATGAAATATTAATGTAAATAAATAAATAATGACGTCCTGAAATAGATCTAAGATATTAAGCAATAAATAATGAAAAACCTAATTGCAAAGAGAGGGTAAGAATACTTAGCTGATTCGCAGAGTTCAGTAGAGTGCATAGAGCTGGAAAATAGAGAAACAAGAAGCACTAACCGTTGCATAAGAGCTCGTAAAATTACAGATTTGGAGAATTTGAGTGGATCGGCGCACCTAGAGAGGGACATGGGTACCCATGGGCATTCTAGGAATTTTTTGGGTGCCCGGTATGTGAAAAATGCTTAGAAACCCAAATTATAAGGGTCACAAGATGTTCGTTGATGCTCATCTTTTATAGCTATGAATTCGCTCAATGATCGCCGAGGTCGCCGAAAACTCGCAATCAAGTATAGACCTACAAAACCCTCAAATAGACATCAAATCCTAAAAAGTAAAAATGTAAAATGAGGGTTGGGTGTCCTTAGCTTCCACAACGATGGACTTACAGCTGAGCACTACAATACATCTTATACCCAATGTAGTTCTCTGTGTGTGTGTGCAAAATTGTGCCCTAGGTTGCTCTTGTGTGTGTCACACTTGAAATAACTAGTAAGTAGCTAGATATAGAATGTAATAAATGTGTGCATGGAATAGAATGAACTTCCTCCTATGAAGTGTTATGTAGAAAACTAGCCCGTGTGATGGAGCTAGATGGATGCAATAGATCTCTTAGATGTCTTGATGGATGTAACCTTAGGTGGTGATAGATCGTGCTTAGTGTTTGGTCCCCTATTATGATCACATAGCTTTATATTTATATGATTCTTTCGCTTGAATTTTGTAATTAACCCCAAAAAGGCCGATTACTAGAAAGATAAGATGTTGAAATGACTAGAAAGTACCTAAAAAGTGAGAGTAAAGTATAAAGGGGACAAGAGCACCCGGAGGATGAGGACATGCGTTGGTGTCTGGCTAGCGCTAGTTTTCAAGATGAAAAATGCCAAAGAGTAAAAATATATATTGAGCAACTAAGGATCTAAGACTAAAAGTATCGATAGAAAGAAAAGAAAGGTGGAAAAAGACATGGGTTGATTAGTACTTTTATTACTTAGGAACCATATGCATAGTAGTATGTGATCGAGACTAGATAATTACCCAAAGTGCATGATTGTGTGTCTACATTTTCCCCCACTTTATGTTGGTGAGTGGAAATCTCAGTAACATAAAGTAGATAGAGGTGTATACCCGATACCCATGTATATCGATGCAACAATTGTGTCGAGGGACTATAGGAAGCGTGGAGTGATAAAAATGTGAAGCATGGATGTTAAGGATGAGGAAGTGTAATAAGTGATGATGAAAATAAACCTATGGCGGGAACACATGTGTAGATTTCATGATATACCTATTGTTGATGTCGATGTGTGTGATGTTGTTTTTGGTGGTGTTGTTGACTACCGCTTCCCATACAAACATACCTATAAAAAGAAAGCCGAAAAGTAGTCAAATACACATGTATATGATCAAAATATGTAAAAAGTGTGTAAGTAAAGTATGTAAAATGCTGAAAATGAAAAAGGAACATGTGCACTGATCCATGATGAGAAAAGGGTGTAGAAAGGATCATGTAGATGATGTTGATGCGTGAGTTTTTCGGGTGATCTCACACTAGTGTAATGGAAGAAGTGTAGGGAGAATTTTCTGTGTCATCCACCAACCTTTAACTACTTCCCGCTGTGTAAAACACCACTGCAGATGGTGTGTATGTGTTAAGGATTGTTTTCCTAATAAAATCCATTGTGTATGGAGTTCTGTAGACTATGTTGAACTACCAATCGTTGTGTAACTACCCCCGGTCTCGGTAATCCATGAAATGTTGTTGTATTTCCCTTGGTCCCAAGCATCTAGGAAAGTCATGCCATGCTAAGGACCCAAGTCTAATTATGATCCCCTGTTTGAAACTAAAAATTGTGTTGTACCAGATTGTGCTATGTATAATCTTATATATAGTGACCGACTCACCGAAATGATACCCCCTCGTTTGGGGTGCATGCAACGTCATGAAAAGGAGTATATGGTCCTGAAAGCACCCTAAAATTTACAAAGTAAATTACATAACTAACTAAGGAAGGCTAACACCATTTCCACCTCTAGTCAATGCTATGATTCTAGGAATGTAACATTAAAACAGAATCTTAAAGAAATGCTTTAACTAACATCAATATAATTCAAAATCTAATTAAACATGCCTATTAATATGTACAATTATCTAGCATGGGCCTAAATAGACCTAAGAGGGAAATAAAATTGGTATGGTTGCTACTCCAAACAAGGTGAAATGGCCTCTCCAAATGACTACTTGGTCATTTTGGATATCCATCTACTAACCCCATTGAAGGCTTTAGGCAAGGATTGAGCTTGGCTATAAATCATATTTATTATATGATATGCAAATCAAAGCATGGTGTAAAATATAAAGGAATGAGGTGAGTTGTTTTTATAGTTTTCACTTTGAGGAAAACTAATATTTTGGTGCATGTGGGACTAAAAGCCCCAAATTAGATTAGAATTGTTAATCATGATTAATATTTTCTAATCACAATTAGTGAATTAACAAGTGATTAAGATGTGGGAGCCTTAATCAACCACTTAGGGTCAACTATGAGGCTAAGATAAAATTTTGAAGCTTGTTGAGATGTTGTGGAGGTGAATGGGGTGATTTTGAGCGGCTTTGGAAGAGGGGTTTGAGTTAGTATTAGGGCATATTGACCAAATCAAGGGGAAAATAGGCTTAATTAGCTCATAATCGCTAATTATCTATTTTGAAGAGGATTTTGACTTACGATTCGTCATTAAGTGGCATTCTGAATGCTAAAAGGGTTAGGTAATCAACAATGTGTTGTTAATTGATCAAATTGGTAAGAAACATTAGTTAATTAGATAAAATCAATAATTATAATGGAATTGGTAAGAATGAGAATGATTTGTGTGCGTTTGGCAATAAGATTGCAAAAGTGGAATTTTGGTGTCTACATTTGCCCATGTTTGAGGTGAAGTAAGTGACTTCACTTCAAACATAGTAGACAAGCATAAGTAAGTAAAATTTCAAAGAAAAATTAGTGGAATGAAGGATGCCCCCTTGAGTGTCGATGGGGTGATAGAAGAAGTCAATCGATGATCAAAATTATGATTGAAATGGATAGAAGAAATAAGATATAATGAGCGCGAAACCCTTGGGTGTTGAGAAGAGATAAGGATAGGGATAAACATGGTTGTTTATTTCCCTGAGTGATTTGGAAGAAAAATTAGTAGTGATGATAAATGATAATGGAGAAGAAATGATTAATGGATAATATAGGACAAGCCCAATCTTTGCATCCAACCTTTTAATAAGCAACTGGTTATATCATTTTGCCCCTAGGTCTACATCATCGGCCTTTATTGAAATGAACAAAAATGTAAGATAACATGAAAAGCTAAATTACTAACATTTGTTCATTACTACATAACTCCATGCAACATACATAATGTAATGCAATACGAGAAAGTAAAACGATGCTTAACTCAATGCAATGTAATATGAGTAAATAAACCTACTAACCTACTAGAGAAATCAATACAATCACACATAAACAAACAACGTTCAAGACAATTACACCAATGTTTTTGTTATCAAGCTGCAGTTCTTTGAATGTTTGTGTTGTAACAACAAGGGTTAAAAATGGTGCCCCAAGCAAGGATACATGCGAGGGGAATAACGGAGGACACAAGTAGTCCCATGGAAAATATTTCATGCACTATGACACGCCTCTCACGCAACTCACATTGCATGGGAGTATCGATATAACATGCAATCAAGATTTTGTTAATGGAGGTAGATCACAATGATCCACAAGTTGTTTGAGACCAAAACAAACAAGAACCATAAAAATATGCTTTGTAAGACATATTTCAATGTTTGAGGATAATGTAATTGACACAGCTTTAACTGTGTATATGTTGTTTACCATTTTTGTAAAATTTTAATTTTTTACAATTTAATCAATTTTTGAAAATTTTTGGTTGTTTTGATTTTTTTATTTTACGAGAAGAAAATATTATATAAGAAATAACAAAGTCGTGAGACAACGCTAAAAGTGAACATAAGGCAAAAAATGCCCCAGGTAGTAGAGAACAGGCACGTAAAGCAAAAATATGCCCCAACATAGTGAGAACGTGCTGAAAATAATTATTTATTAAAAATAACCATTGTGGCAAGTGTTAGAAGATTTTTAGAAGAAATACGATGGTTCTAGGGCACTTTGGGGATAAGAAACACATTGCGGGAGGTAAAAATAGGTATATAAGCCATCACAAGTTATTTACCACATTCACTTACCATTTTACTACCAATTTGAGCTCTGATCTACGGGAGGAAGTGGAGAGAGTACTGAACTGGAGGCACTGTGTAGACTATGTGAGGGACTACATGTGGCTGTCAGTAGATGGATCATAGGTACAAAAATTTCTCTTTTAAGTACACCCATGCGGGAGAAAATGAGCTCATGCGGGAGAAAAGGAGCTCACGTGTGAGAAAGGGAGCTCATGTAGGAGAAAAGGAGCTCACGTGTGAGAAAAGGAGCTCACGTGTGAGAAAAGGAGCTCATGCATGAGAAAAGGATCTCACGTGTGAGAAAAGAAGGTCATTCAGGAGAAAAGATGTCGTTGCAGAGAAAAAGGAGTTGGTGTGCTCTGGGGTGTGCCCATGCACAAAAGTCAATTTTAAATTGCTTTTAGGAGAAAACTAAGGTCTTAGAAAACCCTAGGTGGAAGAAATAGATGAAACATATTTTAATGGTTTTGATTTTTGAAACATATTTGAATTTTTTTTATTTTTGAACCATATTTGAATGTTTTTTTATTTTTAAGAAGTTTTCTACAACTATGTATAGGAAATTAAGAAACATGGATGCCCTAATGACATATGGGATGTGTAAGGGTAGAATGCCCCATGTATGCGCAAGAAAGTGAAAATGTGAAATTTCCCCAACGTTAGATGGGAATATTCAAAGGCAAACTCTTCACACCCAAAAGTTGGATCAGGGAAAACATAGATAAGTTCAACACGATGATGAACGTAACCCAATTACGTGCTAGGAAGGAGAAAGTTTGCCCCACTATAAGCTGGCCAAGAAGCATATGATAGAACAAAGTGGAAGATTATTTTTGTGAAGGTGAGAAAGGTGTCCGTAAACATGGAAAAAGGCAATATTATACACATGGATGTTCTGAAAAAGTAGAAGAATAGTGAATGTGAATGAATGTAACTTAGAATCCTCGCAATGAAGAAGTGATTAGCCAAAGGCACGAATCGTGAGACAAGATACGACTGGAGTAAGAGTCTAAACAAGGTAAAAAAAAAGACACGTGGTAACATGCTAATCCTATTATCCCATAGAGATCCAGGTGTGTGCACGTGGAAATTTATTACCTCTTGGAGGGAAGATTTGATAGACAACATGTGAAGATGCCCTAGCCAATGTGTAGGAATGATTTATTTTTCAAAGTTGATTTTTTTGTGAATGGATTTGTAGGAGAGTCGTACATTGCTCTACTACCAGAGTCCATAGACCGAATGGAGATGTATTTGATTCTAATCACAACATTTATCTACTACCAGTCAAGCATTCATAGCCCCAGTAGAGACTATTAGAAATACCCCAAGAGAGAGTTACATATCAATTTGTTTTTTATTTTAGCTTTGGATTTTTTATTTGATTGATTTTGTTTTACTTTCTGAATACTTATTTCAGCTCTCTTGTTTGACAAGGGGTTAAGAACCAATGATGGATTGATGGAAAGAGGTGGAAGTGATTGTAATGATGACATTGGCTAGTGTCAAAAAATACGTCCAAAATTTATTCGCAACAAGTTTATTAGATGTACATTGTGATAAAATCTTTATGAGGTTAGTCGTTCTTTAATTTACCAAGGTGATGAAAGACCGAGGTCAAATGGATACCATAGAGATAAATGTCACAAAATACGTACAAATTGACTAACCAAAATATCACCAAAGGGATGAACATGGTAGGAAGACTTGCAGAAGAAGAGAAATAAAGGGAAGAAAGAACATCCATGTGTATATAATACCTGATTGCAATGTTTGATCTTTTCCTTTGATATATTTTTAAAATGTTTTCTTATTTTTATATTTTTTGAAAAGTGGGACCAATCAACATCAATCCACGTGATAAGATCCAACAACAATGTTCACAATTTCCTTGATAAGGGAGATTAAGCGTGTTTTCTTATCAAGATTCATAATATCTCCGATTTAAATGATCATGGTGAGCTCATATCCAATAGATGACTATGTTTTATCGTGAAACATGGATTTTGTGTGCAAGAGATTGAGGTCCTTATCCATAGGTTTCTACACTTTGTGCCATACTTGATGGTTATGTTGATGTGCATTTTTGAATCGTGTTTGATTATAAACTTTAAGATCATTTAAATTTTTGTGAGCTCCTGGAGATCTCGAGAATTTTTAATCGTAGTTACATGAACCATTTGGGTTTCTTGTAAGTTATGTTGAGTTGTGGAGCTCAATTACTTCGGATTAACATGTAATATGAAACTTGCTAGAAAATACAAAGAATCGACATCGATTATGGAGGGACCGACATTGATCACCTATGACCGGTATCGCTAGGTAACAAGGAAACAACATCGGTTAGGGCTAATCGGCGTCAGTTACCTATGTGGGAGTGTTTTAATTAACTCATGAGAATTAGATCTATTTTTAGTATTAAAGAAGATCTATTAATTGTAATTGCATGGCTAAGTGCCCTAAGTTTGTATATGCCTATACAAGCATAAAAGCTAGGATTTAGAAGTAAGAATTAAGAAGAAATTACAAAATTTGATGATTATTGTGAGAATAATCAAGAAGAGAGAGAATTGTTGGTGAAGAGAAAATCTTGAGAGAAAGAAAGTACTACACATCCCGGAGGTGTGGAAGATTTTAAATATTCATTGTATATCTTGTGAAAGCTTTGGATAATAGATTGGCTTATTTCTTGGTGGATTTAGCCTACACTCGGGTGAACCACGTTAAATATGGTGTTGATTTATATCTCTTGTTTTGTATAATTCTTCCGGTAGAATATCTACTTTCATTGCATGTATGTTTAAATCGATATATTATTGTACAACCTTATGCTAACCCCAAAAATGGTATCAAATATTTTTTTGAGGGTTTTGTGTGTGGATAAATTTACTTACAGAGAGGTTTTCCGATTGAGTGGGAGCTACAACAATGACATAAGAAAAAAATACAAGGTAGAGAAGTTTGACGGCTGAAATTATCAATTATGGAAGATGTAGATTGAGGATTATCTCGTAGAAAGAGATTTGTATCTACCATTGGATGAGAAGTCTAGACCTACGAAGATGTCGATGAAAAATGGAAGATTTATGATAGAAAGGATTTGGGATCTATAAGATTGAGCTTGGTAGCATCCGTGGCTTCCAATATTACAAAAGCAACTTCTATGGTAGGGTTAATGAAATCTCTTGCTAATTTATATGAAAAACCTAGTGCTTCAAATAAAGTTTATTTGATGAAGAAACTATTTAGTTCTAAGATGCATGAAGGTGGATCTGCATCTAGTCATTTGAATGATTTTAGATCTATTGTAAATCAATTAAAATTAGTTGATATACCATTTGATGATGAAGTGAAAGAACTTTTATTCTTATGTTCTTTTCTTGACAATTGGGATAACTTGGTAATGAGTGTTAGTAATACAATATCTGCTAATAATATTTTAAATTTTGACGATGTGGTTAGCATAATCTTTAATGAAGACATTAGCGAGCAGATTACGAGAGGAATCATCATCCGGGAATGCTTTGAATATAGAAATCGGGGACATGCGAAGGAGAGATCCAAGAGTAAGAGTAGTGAGAAATCAAAGTTAAGGGATAAAAATCTAAATCCATAGGCAAGGGAATTACACTGTTGGAAATGTGGAAAGAAAAGACATGCAAAGAAAGATTGTTGGTTAAAGGATAAAGAGAACTAACAACCAGACAAAGGTAAAGAAGAAAATCTTGCAAATTGAGATAATGCAAGATGCTCTTATTATTTCTTTAGTTAATAGAATTGAATCATGGGTTTTAGATTCAAGAGCTTCTTTCTATGAAACCCCTAATAAGGGTTATTTCAAAAATTATGTCCAGAAAATTTTGGACATGTTTATTTAGGTGATGATGAACCTTGCAATATTACTAGTAAAGGGGAAGTTCATCTAAAATTGTAGAATGAAAATACATGGATATTGAAAGATATGAGGCATGTGCCAAGACTTAAGAGGAATCAACTTTCTACATGGCAACTAGGTGAATCTGGTTGCATGGTTACTTTTACAGGAGACTCTTGGAAAGTCACCAAGGGTGATTTTTTTGTGGTAAGAGGTAAGAAGGTAGGAATGTTATATTTATCTACATGTGTTACTAATTCCTTTTCTGCATTATTTACTTTAGATTCATATGCATGCATGTGGCATAATCGGTTGGGCCATATGAGTAAAAAAGGAATGCAAATATTAAAGGCTATGGGTAAGTTATTAGATTTGAAAGATTTAGATCTTGATTTTTGTGAGCATTGTCTTTGGAAAGTAAAAGATAGTGAGATTTCTCAAAGTAAGGGAAACTAAGAAGGAGCAAAAATTGGAGCTTTTACACTCGATGTGTGGGGACTAGCTCGGGTAGCTTCTCATGGAGGATCCCAATATTATGTTACTTTCATTGATGATGCTACAAAAAGGTATGAGTTTATTATATTAAACATAAATATGATATTTTTGAGACTTTTAAAAGATGGAATGCCCTTGTTGAGAATGAATCAAATTCAAAGTTAAAGTTCCTTAGATCTGAAAATGGTGGTGAATAATGTAGCAAGGCTTTCAATGATTATTTTTCAATGAATGGGATACGTATAGAAATAACACTCCAAGATTACCACAGAGAATGGTGTTGCAAAGAATGAACAGGGAAATCATGAAACATGCTAGAAGTACATTCTAGATTGCCTTTGCGATTTTGGGTAGGAGCATTTGATATAATGGTTTATTTAATTAACCGCGGGCCTTCAATTTTAATGGTTATGGATCTGGTGATTTTGGATTTCGTTTTTGGGATTTAGAGAATTCTAAAATTATTAGGAGTCATGATATTGAATGGAATGAAAAGAGAATGTATAGGGATCAAATTTTGGTACCCAAGGACAAACCAGTTGAGAAGTTTGTGAATGAAAATGAACTCTCAGATTTAAAAGTAATACCGACAGGGTTATACAAGATGTCGGTGGCGGTTGACCCCGATCAACATCGGTTAGCTGAACCGGTATCGATTCTGAAGATCCAAACCAACATCGGTTAGTAGAAATGACGTGGTTACATGTGACCAACATCATTCACTGAAAAATTTGGATACAAATGTCGAGGAGGTCTCTAATGAGTCTCCGGTACCCAAAATTCTTGTGAGAAGGTCACAAAGGGTAAGTAAACCTCCAGAAAGATTTACACCTCTATTTTATTTATTATTAACTGATAATGGTGAACCAGAAAGTTTTGAAGAAGTAATGTAGGATAAGACCCATGTCCAATGGGAACATGGTATGGATGAGGAGATGGACTCCTTGGAATAGAACCAAACTTGGGATGTGGTTAAGCTACTAGTAGGTAAGAGGACATTGCAGAACAAATGGGTTTATAGGATCAAAGAAGAAGAGGGTGGACATAAAAGGTACAAGGAAAGACTTGTAGTAAAGGGATTTGCATAGAAAGCAGGTATTGACTTTGGTGAAATATTTTCTCCTGTTGTAAAGATGACTTCTATTCGTATTGTATTGAGTTTAGTCACAGACATGATTTTCATTTAGAGAAATTAGATGTGAAGATGAATTTATTCATGGTGATTTGGATGAAGAGATTTATATGCAGCAATCGCTTGGGTATGAAGTCAAGGGTAAGGAGAAATTAGTGTGCAGGTTGAAAAAGAGCCTATATGGGCTCAAGAAAGCTCCAAGGAAATAGGACATGACGTTTGATAGTTTTATGCATGAGCATGGTTACTTGAGATGTGAATTAGACCATTGTGTTTATTTCAAGAAGATTGAAAGTGGTAACTATATTATTTTGTTAATGTATGTGGATGATATGCTTATTATAGGATCTAGTATGCACAACATTGGTAAGATTAAGGGAAAGGTAGCTCACACATTTTCTATGAAGGATTTAGGAGCTGCAAGAAGAATCCTTGGCATGTAAATACATAGAGAAAAGAAGAACAAGAAATTGTATTTGTCTCAGGAGGATTATATCTGTAGTGTGTTTGAAAGGTTCAAGATGTAGAATGAAAAACTTGCTAGTACACCTATGGTTGGACACTTTAAATTGAGCAAAGATTAGTGTCCTTCATCACATGAGGAGCTCAAATACATGACATGAGTGTCATATGCTTCAGCAGTTAGGAGTCTCATGTATGCTATGGTTTGTACCCGACTAGACATTGCACAAGAAGTGGGAGTTGTGAATAGATATATAGATAATCTAGGTAAAGAACATTGGAAGGCAGTCCAATGGATACTTAGGTATTTGAAAGGGAAATCTAGCATGCAGTTATGCTATAGAGGTTCAGATATTTCATTATGTGGCTATGTTGATTTATATATGGTTGGAGATCTGGATGGTAGGAGGAACACTACTGGATATATTTTTACGTAGGTGGGATGACAATTAGCTAGAATTCAAGATTATAGAAGGTTATGGCTTTGTTTACTACGAGAGGCTAGCAAGGAGATGATATGGATGAGTCGGTTCATGAAAGAGTTGGGAAAGGAGCAAGATGATTACAAAATTTTTAGTGAAAGTCAAAGTGCAATTCATTTAGAAAAGAACTCAAGATTTTATTAGAGAACGAAACACATTCAGGTTGAGGTATCACTTCATACGATGTATTGGAGGATGGGCAACATCTCGAAAATATTCATATGAATGAGAACTCTGAGATATGCTAATAAATCCATTAACAAAGGAGAAGTTGGAGCTACACTCCACTTCGGTTGGTCTTTGAGTTTGACACTTGAAGAGGAAGAAACAAAGCTAAGGAAGGATCCAAGAATGACCTTGTACAGGTATGGTGCAGTAATTAATATCTAAGTGTGAGATTATTGAGTTATGGAGATCAATTACTTTGGATGAAAAAATAGTAACTGACATCGGTTATGGAGGGACCAACATCGGTCATGCAAGGAGGAACCGACATTGATTAGGGCTAACTCGACATCGCTTACACGTGCAAGAGTGTTTTGATTAACTCATGTGAATTAGATCTATTTTTAGTATTAAAGAAGATCCATTGATTGTAATTACATGAATAAGTGCCTTAAGTTTGTATACGCCTATATAAGCATGAAAGCTAGGGTTTACAAGTAAGAATTAAGAAGTACTTGCAAAATTTGATGATTATTGTGAGAATAATTGTGAGAGAGAGAATTCTTGGTGAAGAAGAAAAAGCTTGAGAGAAAGAAAGTACTATACATCCCAAAGGCGTGGAAGATTGTAAATATTAATTATATATCTTGTGAAAGCTTTGGATAATAGATTGGCTTGTTTCTTGGTGGATGTAGTGACAATCGGATGAACCACATTAAATATGGTGTTGATTTATATATCTTATTTTGTATAAATCTTCCGGTAGAATATCTATTTTCATTGCATGTATGTTTAGATATGATATATTATCTATACAACCTTTTTCTAACCCCAACAAGTTAATACATGAATTGTATGATCCCGAGAAGTGGGAGAAGAAAGTGGATGAATAAAATTGATGTGAGAAATGATGGTGGGCTTGCCACAATCATTGATGAAAGTATAATGTGATGGATAAAAAGGGTACAACCCAAGAATTGAAGAGGATGGGCTACCAGAGGTGTCCCATAGAATGAAGATAAAGGAATACTAGAATTTGGCTCTAGGATTGAAGATGAGGGACTACCTAGAGGTGTCCCACATATAGAAGATGATGGGCTATTAGGATGTGGCCCAAGAATCAAAGATGAGGGGCATTTAATATGTGCCCCTAGTATAGACGAAGAGGGGCTACCTAGACATGAGCCACATATAGAAGAAAATGGGCTACCAGGAGGTGCCCCACATATAAAATTAGACGATGGGCTACTAGGTGGTGACCCAAGGTGAGAAGAAAATGGGCTACTAGAAGGTGAGCAACAAATAGATGATGAAGGAAACTTGGAGGTGCCCCACATATAGAAGCAGATGATGGGCTACCAAGTGGTGACCCAAGGTGAGATTGCGATTGAGGAATCATGCTATGCAAATAAGGATGTGAAGAAAAGATAGGATCTTCCTCAATGGTCTTAGGATCTTCCTTAGTATTCCGAAAAAAAGGAATCAATTTATTCTTCCCAATACACAAGTGTATCAAAGTCAAGATTAAATCCTTGATTGTAATCCTCTAGGGGAATGCCATCATGTGACCCTAGGAATTCCATGATCGTCTCCTCATCTCAAGATGAATCGATCGGTAGGGGTATTTTTCTTCAACCATAGGAGGTTGATTAGAATAAACAGGTCCAACTGGTGTGGAAGATTGAGAAGATGATGACTCAAGAGACGAATTAGATTTGGATCTAGATGTCTTGTGAGTAGAAGAAGATGTAGATTTAGAACTAATTGGCATTAGCTTTCCTAGAAGATGACATTTTTCCGAGAAAAATGAGGATCGCATAGAAATTAACATATGATTGTGACATAGGAGTCGTCTGAGGTGTTTGTGACATATACGTCAACTTAGATGATTGAGACATGGGAGTCGACTTAGAAGATTATAGCTTCACCTTGATCTTCAACAGAGGAAGAGGCTATCGATGTGGTGAATAAGGAAGGTCCTTTAAAGCAAGGGAGGACCATGGCTCAAGAACTGAATTAAATGTTTGATTAGCGAGACTTGGGACTGCATGGATCTTGAAAGGAGGAAGATTTTGTTTAGGTGACTGATAAGGGGAGTCCTGCGAAGAAAGGGAGGAATGCAACTTAAGAGACAAATTAGGTGTATAGCTCTGATGATAATTTTTAGAAGACTGAGGTCAATTTAAAGAATTAAAATAATAGTTTAGATTGGAGTCAGAAGAAGAGTGGGAGGAACCCGAATAATAATTTAGATCGGAAGTTTCCAAACCATACCACCGACTATGAGATGAAGGTGAGGAACAGGGTACCCGAATAGGTTCTCTAGCATGAATAACCAAACGAGGCTTAGTCGTGATGGGAATGCCAAAAGTTTAATTCCTTAGTGTCATATGTATAAGGAACCTCGCGACATTTTGTCATTGTTAGATTTTTTGGGATACAAATGCCTAGACTTAGATAATGCGATTGAAATCCTTCAATTAGAAGGAAGTCCTGTGTCAATTTGGATAGGGCACCAAAAACTAGCTAGGCATTTGGAAACATGGATCCTAGGACAAACCAAGCGGTTTAATGACGTCAAATCATTAGAAAGAATACTAAAAATAAATGGTCACGAATCTAGAGGATCAATATGAACCGAATGACACCAAAGAATAAATAATGATCTACCCTAGAAAGGTAATATATGACACGAGTTTTTCTATGACAATATAATGACGTTTAATACTCAAATTCAGTCACACATTTATTTTACTCCCTATTATTTTTGAGATAGGTTTGAAACAAAATAGTGGCAACACAATATCACCAGTTAGGCCAAGTTTGAAACAAACAAGACCTAAATGCTAAGATAATGTTGATGCGATCCTCTAACAAGGTATACTAAAAACTAGTTTCTAAACACTAACAAAGTCTAAGCCTTGTAAAATGGATTATACAATTGTAAATAACGTAACAACGTTATTTGGAAACATAATTAAATTTGTTAGAAAGTAATATTTTAGTATCAAAATGACATTATAATGATACTAAAAAAGTAACCTCAATACTCATAAAACTCAAGACAAAGCTAGGGTGTAAAAACTATGTCTAAGTATAACAAGAAATTGATATGCACGCGAGTAGTGTAACACTATAATATAGATATTTAGGCCTAATTTCACAATGGAAACAAGACGTAAATATCTCAATTGTATGGCTATAATGCATGCAAATTAGTAACTCAAAATAATACAAAGATGAAATCACGTAACTACGATGATAATAAGTCACAATTATGGGTCTTTGAGACAAGGGGGCCTACTAGATCGTGAGTATGTACCATGCACACTTTCAACACTTGTGCTCCAACATTGTAACCTAGTTATGTAAGTATAATACAAAAGTGGTGGACAAGTGATATCTAGCGGTATCCAGTATATGTTGTTTCCTTTTATCCAAAAATGGGAAAAAGAAAACAAGGGTGTAGACCAAGTGGTGTTGAAATAAACTTGGTGTTATTTTGATAGAGTTTCGCCTTGTCTTAGGACAAGTGAAAAACTAGGAAAAAATGACACTAAGTAGATTTCATGATGAAATATCACGTGATTTTAAATTTAAGATATTCTTTCCTCGTTCGAAAAACAAGAGTTTTAATCTAACAATTTTTTCACTTTGTGAGAGCTCTCAAGTATAATAACTAAGACAAAAACAATGGCTCCAAGCCGGAAAGCTTCCTAGGTGGTTCTCTCTCTATGTGTCACAAGTTTACTTACATGAGCTTGATTTACCAAGAAATTCACATGACTAATCTTGGTGTATCTCGACTTTACTTTACCCCCTTCTAATATAATGAGAAACTAGTGCATTCAGTTGTATTATCACCGCAGCTGATTGCGATGGAAGTAGCTTTGACTCTAATCTCAAAGAAGGCGTACTAGTCAATTGGGTAGTTGAAGCACTTTCCTATTTCATTCACAAGGTTCCTCTTGCGTGAACTACTTTAGGGGTCCCAGGACCACCCCCATTGTTGTAGCTTAAGGCTTATGCCAAAGGGGTTGTGTCCCACCAAGCGTGCTAAATGAAAGCACCCTAAACTTTACAAAGAAAATTGCATGACTAACTAAGGAAGGCTAACACCATTGCCACCTCTAGTCAAGGCTCTAAGTCTAGGAATGTAACATTAAGATAGAAGCTTAAAGGAATGCTTAACTAACATGAATATAATTCAAAATCTAACTAAACATGCCTACTAATATGTTCAATTACCTAACATGGGCCTAAATAGACCTAAGAGGGAAATCAAATTGGTATGTTTTCTACTCTAAACAAGGTGAAATGGCCTCTCCAAATGACTACTTGGTCATTTTGGATATCCATCTACTAACCTCATTGAAGGCTTTAGGAAAGGATTGAGCTTGGCTATAAATCATATTTATTATATGAGATGCAAATCAAAGCATGGTGTAAAATATAAAGGAATGAGGTGAGTTGTTTTTATAGTTTTCACTTTGGGGAAAACTAATATTTTGGTGCATGTGGGACTAAAATCCCCAAATTATATTAGAATTTATAATCATGATTAAGCTTTGCTAATCATAATTAGTGAATTAACAAGTGATTAAGATGTGGGAGCCTTAATCAATCGCTTAGGGTCAACTAGGAGGCTAGGATAAGATTTTGAAGCTTGTTGAGACATTATGGAGGTGAATGAGGTGATTTTGAGTGGTTGGAAGAGGGGTTTGAGTCAATATTAGGGCATATTGACCAAATCAAGGGCAAAATAGGCTTAATTAGCTTATAATTGCTAATTATCTATTTTGAAGAGGATTTTGACTTACGATTTGTTGTAAAGTGGCATCTTGAATGCAAAAGGTGTTAGGTAATCAAAAATGTGTTGTTAATTGACCAAAGTGGTAAGAAACATTGGTTAAATAGCAAACATCACTAATTATAACAAAATTGGTAAGAATGAGAATGCTTTGTGTGTGTTTGGCAATAAGATTGTAAAAACAGAATTTAGGTTTCTACATGCCTAAAAAGAGGACCAACTATTGTATTGAATTATTCCCTACAGGGGGAAGGGAATGTTCTTGGTAGAAACCAAGGAACACACAAACAAGTGACTAGGAAAATAAGGGTTAATACTAGCAAAAACACTCATGTATAACGCGCAATGTAATCTAAGCAGACAATGTGTAAGCTAAGATGCAAACAAAAGACAATGTAGACCGTGAAAAGTGGGTTGTAAACATGGGACATCACTCACGATGTCACAAGATAATCAAGGCCATAGTGGCCACAAGCAATCAAAGAACAAGCAAGACATAGGGAAAATTCCACAAACAATGATGAGAAAAGGCAAATAAGAACAAACAATATAACAAACAACCATGGAAACAAATAGTCCTGAAAAATAAATGCTACACATGAAGCACCCGTTAGCATGTTAGAAAGATAAAAAGTATGTCAAGGCATGTATAATATGATAAATTAAAGTGTTAAGTACAAAATGAAACAATAACATTTGTAGTGTATGAAATTGGATGCCCCAGGAGCCTTTGTGGCAATGGTAATAGGTGTTGTGCCAAGCATCCATGTTGCATGTAATGGACCTGTATAATCTATGATCACAACTAGAAAGGAAAATGAATGCACACATGTGTATGATAAACATAATGACATACGATATATCTATATAGCATGTGTATTAATATGAACATGTAAAAGCATGAGTAAACAAGAGTAAATGTAACCAAGATATGTTGTATACTTTGGATGAGATGGAATGGAATGTAGTTTGAATGATAGGAGTAGTGTGCCCCCGAGTAGATGTGTAAGTATGAAATTAGGTTCATTTATTTATGCCCCCTTAGCAGTTAAGAATGAACTGTAAATGAGAGTACATCATAGGGAAATGGTTTAAGTGATGTGTTGTATATCGAAAGAGGTGATGATATTGAATATGACATAGGGATGATGATTGTTGAATGTGTGATGATTTATCCTAAAGCATATATCACTAGACGGATGAGTAAGATGCCAGTATGTGTGATGATGTAACACAAGGCATATGTCACGAAATAGATGAATAGAAAGGGGTGATGATTTAGCCTAAAGCTTATATCACAATATGTGTAAATAAGGTGATGGTTTGAAAATTTCGCATAAGGAGATTGATTGATTGGATGTGAAGATGAAAATTTAAAATGATATAAGTGTGATGAGGTGAGGTTCAATTTTTATTTAGACCCTTAACAAACGAGTATGAACTGTTCAACTAGAGTGCATCATAGGGTGATGACAATGCTAGCGTGTGTATGAAGATGTATATGAGGAGCTAGATGTGTATGTGAGGAGCTAGATGTGTAAGAGGGTGAATGTTAGACATGTGTCGATGTTAGGGGAAATAAGCATATTTCCCCCCAAGTGCGTGTTAATGAATGAGCTATCTGATAAAGGTAAAGGATGAAGGTCCTCCACCTAATGCTAAGCAAAGATAAAGGTGTGTGACTATTCTCTAGGAGTGGTGGTATATGAGATAGATGTTGTGTCGTGAGTGTAATATATATGCATGTGACAGATAAGTGTATCATGGGAACCTTGGTGTAACAAAATGTGTAGGTGATGGAGACATATGTGAAGTGGAACACGGTGATGGTGAACACCAACATGGACTAAAATGATGTGGTGAAGTGTGTCTAGATGTAGGAACTATCCTAGTAATGGACCTAGACTGATGTACTCGACTAGTAGAGTGTTGAGACCACGTAGGTAATTAGGAGTATCTCGGCATTTTATTTTTGTTGAGATGTGGGGTATTATATGGACTAGGGGATACATTGGTAACCGCAAGGGGACATGGAGACCATGGAGTAAACAGAGGCACCTCGTCGATATGAATGACTTGATTTTTTTGAATGAATTTGAAATGCAAATGATTCATGGAAATGATGGACTTGGGATGGAAAATCCAATTGAGACCTAAGAGCATGTCACACCCATCAATTGTTTGTCTGACAAGGAAGGTAACTAGCATAGTGAGAGGACCAACTGTAATGTGGAATTTGAAAAAACCATATGCATTGTTCATTGGATATGAAATTTGGGAAAGTGGATAGCCAATAACAATGAGAAGTGGAATGCAACATGAACTGATGGGCCATGACAGATCTACCTTGGTGTTATTGATAGGGATATATTTGACAAAGGCACTAATTTGTAAGTGATTATAAGAAAATGCTGCATGGTAATCATGATCAGAGAAATAAATGATTAGAGGAGAAATATCTATATTAGCAACTAAGAAATCAAGAGCCCCCGATGTAAGAGGAGGCACTATGTGATATGTATGATTAGCTAAAGAGTTAGCTGGTTTCTTATCGTGTTTTGGAAGTGGATTGTTAAAGATATTTAGCTTATGATTGTCATTGACAAGTGCAGAAGTCATAGGATCGGAAGCTTGATTTTATTATTGTCGATGAGATCCTGAATAAGAGTGTGAAGTTTAAAACAATGATCTGTAGAATGCCCTACGCATTGATGATAGTCACAATGGAAGTTTTCATTATAATTACAACCTTTTGGATGAGATGGATCTAATTGGAGTGGAGGAGGAAGCATGATGATATTTTTGTCGATTAGTTGTGGAAGAGAAATATGTGGAAGGATTGTTAGCTTTGTGTATGTATACCGAGGTGGTTGATACGACGCTGATAAAGTGATGATTTTTGCGTCAATTGGTTTGGTTGCAAATAGTCCGAATATTGACTTGTTTTGAAAATGTATAGAAGATGACACTTGATCTTGATATTTAAGCTTACCTATAAATAAGAGCTTAGTTTCACAAATCTTAAGAGTATGGTATAGTTGATTGATTGACCGAAGGAAATGTTTCAAAGAAAACACTCTCTTAGAGAGGTGGCAATAAAATCTGAATTAATAAGTCCTGGAGTTGAAACTCCGCAAGCACATTTGACATCTTAGCTAAGTTGTTTTTGTATTGTAACACATACTCTACTAAGTGTTTACTAGATCCATGTTTAAGTTGTGCGAGTCAAATATAGGAGCCCTTAGAGCTGGTATTGATAGAAAAGCGAGTGAGAAAAGCATCACCAGATGCATGAAATATGTCACCGAGTGGGCATGTAGGTCATAGAATCAACGAATCACATAATCATGGAAATTACGGGAAACATTTTATCCAAGAGGATATGATCATCCACAAAATCTAGAAAGACCACACGTAAAGGCTCTGCTCTTGTGGGTCACCACGACCATTAAATATGCGAAGCTTGGGGTGAAGAAATTAGGAGGAAGTGAATAAGTAGAGATTGTGGATGCCAATGGAGTGTGTATCAATAAAGTGGAATCCAAAGATGGAGATGCATGTGAAGTATCCTATCAGAATCGATAAATTTTTGCTTAGAGGTCTTGATAGAGGGAGGCTAAATCTTGAATTTCAAAGTGGAAGAAATTTTTCGAGTGTGGGAACAAAGAGGCACAATAAAATGGTTAGTGGGATCAGAGACATAAATGAGGATGGTAGAAATGGGTAGTAGATTAGAAATAGGTGGTTGAGTAGCAATGGAAGTGGAAATGACAACAAAAGTAACAAGCTCTACCAGATTGGTGGAATCCTCATGAGCAACATGTAAGAGAAAATATAAATCTTTGGGATGCTCAACGATATGATCATTGAGGGATTTAAGATGGGCTTTAGTAAATTTTTCATAGGATTGAGCCATAGTGATGAGAGTATGAGAGTGGTAAATGGAAGGGCGATTTAAAGGACGGGTTCATCAAAATGATAAAGCTAAATATGGAAATATGAGCCTAATCTAAATGCAAGATTGTAGTAAATAAATAAATAATGAAGTACTGAAATAGATCTAAGTAATTAAGCAATAAATAATGAAAAACCTAATTACAAAGAGAGGGTAAGAAGCCTTAGCTAATTCGTAGAGTTTTGGAGAGTGCACAGAGCTAGAAAATAGAGAAACAAGAAGCACTGACCATCACACAAGAGCTCATAAAATTGTAGATCTGGAGAATTTGACTGGACTAGGGTACCTAGAGAGGGACATGGGCACTCGTGAGTGCCCTAAGCCTTTTCTCTGGGAACTGGGTCTCGTGAAAATGCTCAGAAACCTGAATTCTTAGGGTCGTAAGATGCTTGTTGATGCTCTCCTTTTTTCTATGAATTCACACAATGGTCGTTGGGGTCGCTAAAACCTATAATCAAGTATAGACCCACAAAACCCTCAAATAAACATTAAATCCTAAAAAATAAAGATGCAAAATGAGGGTTCAGATTGTTCTCAGCTACCACAATGATGGACTTACAATTGAGTGCTACACTACATCTCAGACCCAATGTATTTATGTATGCATGTGTGTCGAATTTTTCCCTAGGTTTTTCTTGTGCGTGTCGCACTTGAAATAACAAGCAAGTAACTAGATGTAGAATGTAATAAATGTGTGCATGGAATAAAATGAACTTCCCTCCTATGAAGTTTCACGTAGAAAACCAACCCTTATGTCCCTTATGATGGAGCTAGATTGATACAATGAAACTCTTAGTTGCCTTGATGGATGTAGCCTTTGGTGGTGATAGATAGTGCTTAGTGTTTAGTTCCTTATTATGATCACATAACTTTATATTTATATGATTCCTTCACTTGAATTTCGTACTTAACTCTGAAAAGGATGACTACCAAAAATATAATATATATGAATGGCTAGAAAGGACCCCAAAAGTGACAATAAAATATAAAGGGGACAGGAGCACCCAAAGGGGAGGACGACGTCTGACCGGTGTTAATGTCCATGATGCCAAATGCCAAAGAGTAAAAAGACAGACTAAGTAAGTAAGGATGCAAGAATGAAATTATGTATAGAAAGAAAAGAAAGGTGGCCAAAGACATGGGTTAATTAATACTTTTATTACTTAGGAACAATATGAATAGTAGTACACAATCTAGACTAGATAATTACCCAAGTGAGTGATTTTGTGTCTACATTGATTTGTTAACTAAGACGTATATGCCAATTGAAAATTGGAAATAAAAAAACTTCCATATATCAAATTGAAACACCAAAATAATATATTTTATCAATATTGCACTTTATCATCTTGTTTTTCTCACATTAATCACGTAAGTGCAATTTTCACTTAAAGGGGGCAACATTAAAAATGATGAAAATCCAATAAGTTTTTTTGGCATGTGGTCTTATTAGGTGTTTTCATTGATGAAAAACCACATCATTGAAAAATTGGATTCTGGATTAGGGTCACATGGTGATGTACATGATGTTGACATAATGTTTCAGATGTGTTTATGCTGACATAGCGAGATTCAGTGAGGATTTCTTTCTCTTGCAAGCCTATTCAGGTGCCCAGGTGATGTTACATGATGGTATGAGTCTCTTGGATGATTGAGAAGCATGTTGGAATGATGGATAAAAGGTTTGGAGGGTGCTTGGGAACTCATAGTAGTGGCACGATGCAGATACATGTGGTTCATCATGTTATAAGTGCTCATTGGGAGCAGGTATGATAGCTAGGAGATGTGAGACTGTGGTTTGGAGCCATGTGAGCTCATGGAAGTTTGAATTCAAGTATATAATGAAGTATCGTGTATGTTTGGGTCATTTTTTATAGGTTTCATGATGAGTTATTACATTCTTTCAATTGACCCTAGCTTCTACAATGAGAAACATGCATGTAAGAAAAGGTAAGTCTTAATGACTGGAGAGATTGATGTATTATTTTGAATTTTTGATGATTGTATATGTTAGTGTGATGTTTCATGATGTTGTGGGAAACATTTTAGGATGTCATGATGAGTATTTTTTAAGACATGTTAGATTTTGTGAGACAAGGTCAAAATCTATTAAAATTCTAGCTCGAGTTGGCATTTCTGATGCTCGTTGTGAATTGTGTGCTTTGAATGGGACCTTGTGTATTTCATGGATGTTTCTATGGTGATTTTATAAGGTTTAAAAAATAATTATGATGTTTTATCATCAGGTTTTTATGAACGAAGGTTAAGAAGATAAAGTGCTTTAAAACCCTAACTAAACCCTAGCTAGAACCAGTTTGCAAAAGAAGAGGTATACTGAGCCATTTTTTATTGTTTATGAAAAGTGATGATTGGATTTTGTATAGGAATATTCCATATTTCCATAAATGTATGGTTGAAGTCATGGTGATATGTGGGCCCCAACTAAAAATGCTCATTTCTGAAGAGTTTTAGTTTGTGGCAAAGTTGTCCAAATGAGGTATAATATTAATTGATGTTATGGAATGTATGAGAGTTTTTATTGATGTATATCAAGGTTTCAGATCATGTTTATGTTGAAAAAGTGCAAGTTGAGCTCCATTTAAGTTGACTAGTCAAAGGGTAGTTTTGAGGCCATAAAAAGTAGTTCTCAGTAAAATGGCCATAATAGGAGCTATAGGTGGAATTTTTAGGTGATTCAAAATGTGTTGGAAATAGGATTCAGATATATTTCCAATGATATAAGTTTTTTCTTATGATGATGTTTTTTGATGAGTTTTATAGGTTATTATTTAAATAATAAGGTTTTAGCTATTCAAAACGAGATATGTTTAATTGTAATTTTGAATTTATTTGAAGCATAAAATGGATTGGGTGATGCTTTATATCACATGGAATGTGAATAGGGATGAATTTGACATAAAATTAATCCATTTGGATGTCCTGAATGTATGTATGAGTGTTTTTATCAAATGATATTTAGAAACAACTTTTTGGGTAGGATGATTTGATGAAGGAAAACATTATTGTGGTTTGAGAAAGAGATTGTTTTTAGGATTATAAATTGCTTATAAGTGTTCTAAATTTTATTACATTTCCATCAAGTTGTTACATGGCATGGTTTTATCTTATTGAATTGATTTGGTGATAAAATTAAGTTTCTAGGGTCTGAAGGTTGTAAGAAACAACTGTTTTGAGAATTACAAAGTGAATTGGGCCCAATAAATGAAATAATTTGATTGGTTGATAAAATTTACAACCATAAATAAATTTAAAATTATATTTTAATCATATATAAGGGGTTTTGGGTCATTACTATGTATACATTTTATGTAAGGGAATTTTTATCTTTGTGCGCATGGGGTTTTGAGTCATTTTGGCACTTAGAATGAGGGTTTTAGTTAGGCCGACCTATATGGGTCAATTGTGAATGTTATAGTGATTCTTATGGGATTTTTTTAGGTTGGTATGGTCATGCAAGTGGAGGGAAACTGACCTCCTTTGAATTTGAATCAAGGAAAGGGTATAAAATAGAGTTTTTGGGTACAATAGTACTAGTCTTTCGAAACCACTTTTATCTTATTTTGAAGAACCATTTTTCTGAAAAGAAAAACCATTTGGGCCTAGCCAAAAACCTTGGAATTCCATTCTAGGAAAGTGGTTGGTTGAGTTTTCATGAGGAGAATTTGAGAAAGGACAAAGTTTGTGTTGTTTCTTTGAGAGTGAGTTGGAGAAGGAGGGAAGATTTAGATGCTTGTGTTTGGATGCTATATTCATAGCATGTTGATGTAATTTTCAGGTTTCTAAGGTGTTTTCATATCTTATATTGAGTTGTAATCACTTTTGAAAGAAGTATATCTTCTTGGATATTCATGTGACTACATTGTTCATCTTGATACATCTTCATTGTATCTTGTTGATCTTTGTTGAAGGAATTACTCTTGTGATCTGATTTGAATATATATATATATATATATATATATATATATATATATATATATATATATATATATATATATAAGTGTGTGGATCTGATTTTATTATCAATATAAGTGGCTTTATATGTTTATCATTGTGATTCTTGCATTGTTAATATTTCATTGAGAATACTATATGTTTTGATGTGTGTTCTACATGAGGTTGTGTGGTTAGGGTTTGAAGCACAAGTGTGAAATTTTTATTGGAGAATGATTCA
The DNA here is from genome assembly GCA_018340775.1 of Taxus wallichiana var. yunnanensis. Classification (NCBI taxonomy): domain Eukaryota; kingdom Viridiplantae; phylum Streptophyta; class Pinopsida; order Cupressales; family Taxaceae; genus Taxus; species Taxus wallichiana. Next base: position 864,899,705 of record CM031235.1, read on the forward strand.
TCCCCCTCTCGTGTAATTCCCACTAAAACAACCCACTTGAGACCCAAGAAACAACCTAGGATTAGTTAGGAAAATTATGGAATAATTTTTTTGTTTAAAGGAGTCTACTACTAGGTTACAAGGCAACAACTACCACTAACAGATTCGGAACAATTCAAATTCACTAGAACATACTTTTCTTTTATTAACAATTATTAGAGGTCACAAGGTCCAAAATTTAGGGTTAGAAGTTTCAATTAGGTTCAAAGGGTAAATTATCACCATACCCACTCTCTAACAGGCTTAGAGTTTCAACTTGATTTTTCTCACACTTAACACATTCAAAATTTCCTAAATCATTCCCATTGGATAGGAAATTTCCTCACCTTTCCAATGATATAAAGAAGTCCTCCTAACTCCTTATAAAACTCAAGTTATGGGCCGACGGGCCTTGGGGTGAAATTTTTCCCCAGAGCGGGCTTCATGGGCCCAGGGATGAAAATTTTCCCAAAAAGGCGGGTTGGCGGGCCACGGGGAGATCTTTTGAAATTGTCTTGTGTGGGGGTAAAATCCAATTTTTTTCCCGTGCTTCCGTGGGTTCGCCAGGGACACATGGTGCCCTCCAAGCCAAAGCGGGAAAAATGAGGGAAGGGTGGGGGCGACGAGAAGTTTGAGAAAATTTGCCAAAGGAGGGTGAAAGGGATAAGTTGCACGCGTGGGCCCGCGTGTCCACAGAAAGGATTTTTCCAAGGTAAGGGTGGGAGTGCCGGGCATGGAGGCGAAGTTACAAAAATTTTCCAATTTTTTTTTTTCAAAAATGATAAAGTTTCAAGAGTTCCGCCCCTTTGCCATACCACGTGGTAGTACCCGATTAGATGAGGGATTGCGGGCCATGAGGAAATTAAGAAAAATTTCCAAAAATTTAAAAACTGCCAAGGAAGAAAATGGTGCCGTGCCTCCACCATTGCCTCGTGAGGCCACGTGGTAGCTTCTGATTGGCTACAGGCCGGCGAGAAAATTTTAAAAATTTTCCCAAAATTGTTTTTCTAAGTCCCAAGGGAAAATTTCGGGCCTCGGGCCTCCCAAGGAAAATTTTCCCAAAAATTAATGCCAAGTGAGAAAACTTCAGAAGGCCATAAATTTTGATAGAAAGCTCAATTTTTGACAAACGAGGACTTTCTGGAAATCTCTCGATGCCCTCTTTGTACAGAAATCATTAATTTTAGATTTTGATAAAGTTTAAGGGGTCAATTTTAAGAAAACGTTCTGTAGTCTTTTTAAAAGCAAACTGGTAAAGTTTAACTTATAAATTTTGTTCAATTTGATCTTCTCCTTCACTCAACATGCCAAACAAACATGGAGAATTATTCTAAGAAGGATTTAGGATGCATTTGGAGGGTAATTTTGCTTGATTGATTTCCAATTTGAATTATTACAACTTCTGACAGCAAAGAGACTGTGAAAGGTTTGGGCCCGATTTTGTAATGTTTTAAATTATTTCCTTAAGTTTTTTTGTCAAATTGAGTTCATTGATATCATAGCATGCTAAATTTTAATGTTTCAATGTTGATTATTGTTTGCAGGTTCGAACTGTGCATTTTAGAGAAGTATTTGCCAGTTTTAAAATTTAAAACAAAGATCAATTTTCTAAAGGATCTGGATATCATTTTTTTCATCTTCCAAATATGAAAATTCATTTCTCTTCTAGTCTAATACATTTAGTGGATTCAAATCAAACTATTCTAGACCCAAAATGCAATTTTGATTTCCAATTTCACACATTTCCAAAAGAGACAAAATGTTGTATTTTTCTCACACACATTTCTTCCTTTCAAACAGAGATTCCAAAACATTGATATAATCAGTTTCAATTTAACAATGCAATTTGGGAAAAAATTCATTCATTCATTGATTTCCAAAGGCAATTTTACAACTTCTTTCTTTTATTCCTTCCAAAATCATTTATTAATTACATAGCAGAATATTACATTTTCTTTCACATTCTTTCAAAGCAAAAATAGAGTCTGTCTCTTTTCATTTCACTTTACAAATTTCATAATCCATACAACATCTTTCCATTTCCAAAACATTTACAATTTCATCCACTTCAAAGTGGGAAATGTTACAAAAGAATTTATTTCATAAGGGACTGTCAAACTGTCTTTCTCCTTTGCTCCAGAACAACAACATGTAAATTTCCCTTTTCTTCCAATTTGATCACAACAAAAGTGGGGGAAAGGCAATGCTCTCCACCCAACCAAGACATCCAATGAAGAGGAGAATCCATCCTTCTTCATTGGCCCTCGAGCCCCAACCACAATGCAATAAGAAATGTATTTCAACTCATGGAAAACACATGCTTCCACAAACACACGTCATTCTTTCAACATGCACATTTCAAATTAAAAATACAGTCCATATCAAAACAACAGTTTATAACTGCATTGAAACATTAAGACAGAACTCAGGCTTCATCATGCAAGGCAAATGAGTAAGAACTATGGGGGAAACTACTTATGTCTCCTAATGGGAATTGGGTATCCACCTGTAATAAACCACCAATATAAATCATCTCACATATCCTTATGCCCCCCACAATCCCTCCTTATGTCCCCCACAAATTTCCTTATGCCCCCCATAAAGTAAGAAATGCAAGCTATTTCTTTTCCATGGTGGATCCCAATCCCAAAATCCCTCCACAAGAATTATGATGCCACTAGCATTCCCTTATGCCCCCACATGGATTCCCCATAACCTTCTCCTACACCATTCCTAGGCAGTCTACCCACAACCCACAACAATAACAAACATACCAACATTTACATATTCATTAAAGGGAAAATAATAGTCTTTCCAAAAGCCAAGCTCTTACCTCTCCATGATGGAGTTTATTCCAAGTTCAAAACATCAAGGTCCTTCCAATGCAAGCAATCCCAAAAATCAACTCAATACAAGCATGCAATAGTCCTCCTAAAACTTCTCCAAAAAGCAAGAGCTCCCAAAAACAAGAAAATTCACCCCAAGGAAGCATTCCAAAATTTCAACAACCCAAAACAAAGCAAAGAGTTCAAATTTTATAGAGGAGGGAAGAGAAGAGGATGAGGTGGATCCATGTAGGATGCCACATCACACATCCTCAACTCCAACACAAAAGTCAAATTTCATACTCCAATGCACCATAAAGAGGTGGGTGAATAATATGACAAATAAACTTACACACTCCAAAAATCCCACACCCCAAAGGACTGCAAATTTAAAACATGAAGAAAGTGCAATTAAAACATGCAACTTGATTTATAAAAATGCATTAAAAGGGTCTAAAATCAACCCTCCAACCATAGGTATGGTTGGTAAATAACATTAAGAGGTATGGGACAAGTTTTACTTGTCCCACAAGCCTCCAAAAATAGCCTCAAGGAAAATTTGAATTTCCAAGGAGGTGGAGTGTTTCATACTCCAAAATTTGACTTACACATACTTACACACATCACTTACATATTTAATACAAAAGCCAACAACTTCTATAATTACTTTCTTATATCCCAAATTTGATTGATTTATTTATTTTAACAATATGATTACTCACATTAATTCTCCACAATTAAAAGAATAATGAAAGGGGTAAATGCATCACAAAATAAACACATGCAAACAATAATAAAATAAAACACATTAATAAAATACACAAATCCCCTTGGTCACATTCAAAGGTAATCCCCCATGGGAATCCCTAACAAAAAAACACACACACACACACACACAAAACATGTTGCCATGGTGACCTTGTTGAATTCATCTAGAATTCCAATGTGGTTGGTCTCCAATCCCCCAATGTTTGTTGTGATATTTTAACCTGCAAAACACAAATACCTCCTTCGGCCTTGTGGCCATATCAGAACATCTAACATGATATAAATATAATCACAAAATCATCTATACATATGAATCACAACAACATCAAGGAAATCAACAATATCACTTACAATTTATATCAACAACTATATCATCATCATATAATGTCCATTTTCTAGGTCTACTCACAATATCCAAAATCACATGTCCAAACAACATTCAAAATATATCCATGTCAAATAGTATATCATCATCCACATATGAAGTGGTCTCTAATAATCATCATGCATCATAACCAAATCAAGATCAACAATAATCCATGGTCCAACATCTAACATCATACTAAATCAAAACCATAATAATGTCCATAATGTAATCAACAATATCAAGATCAATATCAAAAGGTGTCAAAGGGAAGTGGGCACTACACTCAGTGTTTATCACCTACAACAATTGGTATTATAGCAGGCCCTTAGAAGTAGCCTAACAAGCTAGAGGTATCTTTGGTGACAAGATGACACCTCCATCATTGGAAATAATTGAGGGTAATACCTTCTTGATAAGGAGATGGTTAGGTGAGAATGCGGACAAGATTAACAATTTGGTTGCAGCTCATGAAGGAGTAGTCAAGGTTTTAAAAAATCAACTTGAGGAGGCCCAAGATGAGCTAAAGATTAAGAGGGAAGCATGTATCAAACATGAGGCTGAAAAAGAAGAAATAGTCAAAGTTTTAACTGCTCAACTTGAGGAGACCCAAGCTGAATTAAAGATCAAGAGGAAAGAAATAGAGGATTTGAAGAAAGATTTAGGCACTATGACAAGAAAAATACTATCTTTTCAAGGAATTTCAAATTTTTTGAGTAATATGTTGGAAAAAAAAAGGCTTATGGTGATAGGACATGCCTAGGATTCAATGAGGGCTCATTCAAATATGAAAATAATGAAGAAGAATCAAGTCAAGGATCTAATGAAAGAAGGAAGCCAAAAAGGTAGAGAGTTCAAGGATTCCACCTCATAATAGTTTCATCGTAATTTCTATAAATGTGGTGATTATGGACATAGGGCTAGTTTTTGTAGTCCTAAGGTTGAAAAGAAGAATGATGGAAAAGGAAAAGAACATTATGAAGGAAAGAAGGAAGAGGAATGTCAAGACAAGAGGGAGAAAATATAGGCCAAAGGTATGGAGCTGAATGTTATCATTGTAATGAGAAAGGACATCTTGCAAAGTATTGTGAGAAGGAACAATCAAACACAAGAAGGTATGTAAGGAAATTCAATAGATACTACTTTTCTTACAATGGATATGGACATAGGGCTTATGAGTGAAAATGAAGACAAGTGGAATGCTTTAGGTGCCACAAGGTAGGGCACATTACAAGGTTTTGTAATGCGGATTAGTTAAAGAAAGAGACTCAAAGACCTAAGCCACAAGCTCAAGTATACAAAAATAAGGATGAGGCTAGTCAAAGTGATAAAGAGGATTCCAAGAGTGTGACTAAGAAAAAGGAGGGATCTACTATGACAAAAGTTGAATTGAAAAAGGATGTATTAGTTAAGGTGCAAGAAGAGGGTTTGAGACCTTCTTAGGTCTCTCATCAAGCTCCTCCATGGTGACATATGCCTCTACTAGGCTTCTTAGAGGTGTATAGGTGCAAATGAAGCTTTGGAGTGAGGGGGAGCTGTCAGTGTCTTCTTCATGGTGTTGAGGTATGTTTCTTTAAGTCATTCAATATGTTCATGGTGTTCTTATTAGTTGGTCATGTTGTGTATGTCAAGTGTCATGTCTTGTTTTTCCTCAAAGCTAGTCTTGCATAGTTGATTGAGTTCTTGAGGTACGAGTATGTTCTGTCAAGAAGAAATAACATGGTTGGGATAACTTGGTGTAAGGAGTATGTCAGTGTTCTTGAAATCTTGAAGTATGTGTTATATACTTTGTGTATATGCTTAATAGTATTAAAAGTGCATATGGTCTATGAAAATCTTGGTGTTAAAGTCTATGTCTTAGTGGTATTTATGAGTTGTAATGACATGTGAAAAGTGTGTGTAGTATTCCTTAATGTGTATGAAGCTTTGGGGTGTCTTTGAAGTTGCAAAATCATAAGATAATTTTTGTGCATATTGAACACTTCTTTGCTCTAAACCGTGTTTTCATAGTGGCAATGTGAGATATAGATGGAATGTGGTGCTTGAAGGTCAAGATGAAGGAGGTCGGGGATAAAATTTTGAACAAATTATCTACAGATGAAGTGCTACATGATACAAAAGGTATGAAGTCATAAAAGTGTCTAGATTCATGTATACTTCTGACAGAGTTGAAAATTGACAATACTAGTACTAAAAGACCTAAATTTGAGATAATTATTCTACAAACTTGGTGTGTTTACTATGGAATGAGCACTCAAGGTTGTGGATAGAAGGTTTACAACCTAATAGGTGTCTAAATCATGTTTGATAACTTCATAAGGATAGGTGGATCAAGATTTGGTTGTGACTTCTTCTAAAACTAGGGCTTATTGAATGTGACTGTGCATCTTATATTAAAAGGAAGATATAGTGTTTTTATTTTGATGTATTTCAAAGTTTATGTGCCTCAAATGAGTGTTTTGAAGTCTTCGAGTATGAGGTCTTGGTATGTTGACAAGTTCAAGGAATATGTGAAGTTTCTATTCATTAGAAGGAATGATAACGAAGGTGCCAAGTGGTAGAGGTTAGAAGAAATGATTCTCTGTAGTTGTTGATGCTTCAAAGAGGGCTTCAATGCTCATAACCTGGTCTTTAAGGTAATAAATGAATCTCGCTTATAGGATTGAAAGTGATATTACATGCACAACCATGTATTTTGGGGCTTATATCATGTTTGAATGTGCTTAAACCACTAACACATCAAAATCTAGGTCAATACAAGGACTCAGTTATGAAAGAAGGTACATATATGATGGAGGTACTATGAAATATGTTAAATCTTAGGACCATAGGTCTCTCAGTATATGCTCACCGAGTTTGCTAAATGGTTGAGAATGTGTATCACCTGGGTTGAGATTATGATCATGGGTTAGAAATAGTGTACACAAGATGGTGATGACCTTTTCCCCGACTTTGTGTTTCATGTTTGGTCATCAAGAAGTTCTCGTGATATTACTTAAGAGAGAAGGTATTATGTGCAAAATAATGATCAAATTGGAAGGATATCTCCTGCTACATGTATAATGGTATTTCTCGATCATGTTGATAGCTATGTCAATAAATAGTAGGGAGTGTTTTCATGAGTCATGTTATGTCATGGAAATCATTTACATGGTCTCCTTTTGGTCTTGGTCCGTATTCATTACTAGTGGTGTTGTGTGTCGAAAGTAACTCAAATGGAAATGAGGTATGTATGATCATACTTTACATCCTCGAGGTATTGATGAAACCTGGTCTAGCAATCCGTGTCATTTAAAAATGATATAAGAGGTGATGTTTGTGCAAATAAAGGAAAATCTAAGTCTAAGCCTATGCGATATTTGTTATCATGCTTGTTATATTGATCCAAAATTTGTGTATGGTAGTTTGAAGTCTCATCTTTTAATATATTCTGAGATCTCTATCAATATCCTATCTTGCCCCGATTTTTGATGAGAAGTGTGAATGGCTTGTGTAATACATTTTCTGATTTAAAATTCCAAATTTTTCTCGAGGATTCAAAGTCTCTTGGTCTAGGTGTGAGTCAAACAAGTTATTTTTAGTCATCAAGATTGGATTAGGTGTCTCTATGTCATGTGCCAAGTGGCTCAAAGGAAATTCAAGCTTCAGTATAAAATATTTGAAATGACATGAGTCATCTAATGGTGACTGTGTCATTAAGTTATATACTTGTAAGCCATGGTAGTTATTTGCATCCACAAAAGTAACACTTTACAATGGACATGAGGAATGAATATCATATCTATTGCATAAGGTTGAAAGGGTTTATTGATATAAATGGAAAGATTTCAATTTATGTTGTTGAGACATAATGAAGAGCTTCAATGCAATAATAGGTCATCTTATGCTACAATGGAGTGTGTTTCCTGGAGAATAATGAGTAGAATATTTTGCGATTGGATGAGTTAAGTCTATGCATGAATAGAACTAGGACTACATGTGTATCAATAAGATGATCCTTATGTTCAAAAGTGATCAAGAAATCAAGGAATAAATCAAAAAAGGTATGTGCTAGAAAATTTGAACAAGATACTAGTATGATAAGGCGTCTACAAGAATTCCAGGTTTGAGAAGTGTCTTAGAGGTAGGGGAGAGCATGTTTGTTCTTCTTGAAGGTTCTCAATATAAATTATGAGCTTAAAGAGTATTGTTGATGATAACATTGATGATTCCAAGGATATTAAGGTATGATATTGATGTTCCTCTCTCGTAGTCCATTGAATTTTTACTCTTGAATTCATATTCTCGATCCAATAATGACTATCAAGAACTATGAAAGAGCTTCAGGACTGAGAAATATTGTTCAAGATGTTTCCAAGCCAAGATGACAAGGTAGGTTTCTCAAATTTGTGCCTATGGGCTAAATATGATGGATTTAAACCTAGGGGGAGTGTTGGTTTGACAAATCAAGGTATGTATAACATATTATAACGTGTCAAAGTTGGCTCTAAAAGCACTAAAAGTTTTGTTTTGGGCTCTTATTTCTAGTAAGGTATGGAAAGCAAGAATGTGAATGAAATTGCTAAAATCTAAGCCTAGACAAGGTGGTGAATGGTCAAGAAATATGGAGTGATCTTGTTATGCTCATTCTTAAAATTGTTGGCATGTCTATGGTGTATATGCTTCATATAATTCTCAGCTATAATGTTTTCATGAAGGCTAAAAACTACTTTTGCATGCCTAAATAGTGGAGGATGATGTTTTTCTCCAAAAAGGTAAAATTATGCTCCCTTCATGATTACCGAACATGCCCGATGTTGTAAATGATTTTCCTAGGGTGAGTATGGTGGTTACTTGCTTGAAATGAAGACAAAAATTAGATTTTGTGCAAAATTCAAGGTCGAGCTAGTTTGAGGCCTTTTGTTGATCGCCAGGGTTCATTTTACGAAGCCCCTAGTAAATTGGAGGTTGGAAAATCCCAAAGATAAAGAAGATGGAAAATTCACCATTACTTTGGTTGATGGTTGTGCATTCGAGTTCGGTGTTGATCTAGTTGATATCCATTGATTGATAGGCCTTCCATTTAAAGATTCCCCATAGTAACAACCAAAGCAACCCTGACTGAAGATGATAAGATTTACCTCAAATCTTGTTTTGGTTTCCATGTTGATTATACGTGTAATGTGATTTCATTTGTGAGATATTTATTTTGATATTAATTCAAATTGTGATTAATTCAACATCCAATGACTTTTTTGCAGCTCATGTCAACAAATCAAGATGAGGAGTAAATAGACAAGGAATTTCACACCACTTTATTGCTTCCATGATTTATTTTTGTAAGCCAAAATTTTTCTATAGGGTTGAAAAACTAATATTCTAAATTGGGCTATTTCATACATTCTTGCATCGATCGGAAGAGAAAATTTTATTGGTGAACATTTTTTCCTAATAAGATAAAAGCTGGCATTACAAATGTTGAAGTTGAGTAAAACCTAGTTATTCATTCCACTAACTATCTCCTTGGTCTTTATTACGAGGCATATTATAATTTAAAAGGTGAACCAACTCCCACTTGCATGAGCAAAACAATGAAGCAATTGTCAATTCCTATTGAAGAACAACAGGTTAATAGTTTATATTTCGATGTTAGTAAGGTTATTGTCTTGATTTTTCACTTGTGTGACAAATATTCTTCTCTCTACTAACATTATGTACTTCATTTGCATCTTTACCGTATGCAGAGAATATTTTTGGAGGCCCTTCCATGAAAAAAGAAACATCAAGAGGAAGAGGCCAACAACACGCTGAGGCATCAAGATATTCCCAATCTAAAATGGAAGCTCACTCATCACCTAACCCTCAAGCGTTTGCATTAGTTAAATGATCGAGACGTAATACCCTTAACATTCAATATAGGTTTTTTTAACACTTACCATTTAGTATTTACTATTTACCATTTACCATATTGATTTGACATGCAGATGTTGCAGGGACTTTGGACTATCCCATGCTTTTCAACAAGCATCACCCACTCACTTAGTCCAATCGCATGCATTTGTCGATGCTCAACCGCAAAAAATGCAACACCCTGCTCCACCATACCTATCACCCAAAAGTCCAATATAATTAATTCAAAAATTTTCATGTCTCCGCCTCCTTTGTAGCCACACGTTGCCCTCTATAAGGTATAACTTGTTGCTTTTGTGTACTTTTTAACAAATTTTATATAAGTTGGTAACGATTTTGTTCTTGGAATTTACAGTACATTGCAGTCCTTCGCCGTCTATTCAAACAATGCCACCGCCACATCCTCTATCAACAACATCATTATGATTCAAAATTCCCACAAGAGGTTTAGGTAAAAATACCATTGGTAAACACATGATGTCAATTCCAGCCCCTAGTGGGAAAATCAATTTTAAATGAAATAAATTTAGATGAAGATTATTTGGGCATTGATAGCAATGACCCAACATGTTTTTTTAACACATGTGATATGATTCAAGGCTCATAGGTATATTTCCATTTTGATGTACTTTATTTAACATTGATACATATCAATTTCTCATATCTTTTTAATTTTTATCACATACAATTTTAATATTAATATATTTTATCACAAATAGGATCAAGGTACCCAAAGGAAAAAAGAGGCAATAGACATTGCTTGAACTGAAATCCCCACACGTCTCCATTGACAACATCCTCTTTAGATATATATAGTGAATAGTTGACATCATTTCCTTTGGAGGGATTGATTGGTTATGATTGTGAAGCCCATATCAAAGAGTTTATTATGCCTCATATAAGTCAGTGCATAGAATGGGAGCGAAGGGCTAACATATTAATCAACGAGATAAATAATCATTATTACAACCATTGGCAAAGGGAAATTTTATATGCTGCAGTCCAAAATCAACCTGCTAAGATGGATGCCTTACTTAACCAAGCACAGGGTGGTAGTGTCACATATAACAACAATTATAAAAAAATGTTTTAGATAAAGGTTTGAATAAGTTAGAAAATATTAATGTTGAAGCCCATGCCTATTTCAAAAAATGGTCAAAGGAAAAAGATTTGGTGGCAATTGCAAATGCGGAAAGAGATAGAGTTGTAAGTATTATCAATTTGAAACAATATTTGTTATTAATTTCTTATTTTAGTAATATGTTTAATTGAGATCAATGTTTTTGTTGCAGTTGAAATATGAAAAATTAAAAAGTCAAGCAAAGGTGTTCCAAGTTCACTTGGAAACCACTAAGAAAATTTTATCTGCATCAATAAAGCTTAAGCAAACTATTGTTTTGGTTAACAAACAAAACAATACACTTAAGCGGATTATTAAAGAGAATGGCTTGATGTAGAGATTTTGTTCAAGGCAAAGGAAGTTGCAGATCCTTCTTTGGTATCCCATGGAGATGCTTCAAAGGAAGATGAAGCAATCATAAAGAATCTAAACATTGTTGTGGAGGATCTTATTAGTTCTGGAATTCTTGGAGTAGAGAATAGAGGAGGGGCAGCCATTAGGAAAAGCAACATAGAAATCACTAGAGAAATTGAAAAGGAAAGTTCCAATGGGCTGGGAATTTATTAATGACTCGAGAAAATAGTCCAAAGGTGTGGGAACTTGAAACTTGAAATATTTGATAGTTTGAATTATGAAACTTGAATATATATTTAATTTGAATAATGTTTTGAGCTGAATATACGATGCAATGGTTTTAATTTTCATGTAATCTCATTTTTTACATGTATTATGTTACAATCTGGATTTTTATATGTTGTTATATATTATATATAGAAATTCTAAATTGTATATGATGGTGTTTATTTTTGATATGGATGCGATGGTTATGATGATAATCATGATTCATGGATGATGATAATGGATTTAAACATTAGGTATTATTATTTCTCTTCCAGTTAATACAAAAATATTCTTCTCTCTACTTGTAATGATGATGACATTAGATGTGGATGATGACATTAGAATAGATATGGATGATGATGAATTATATTTAGACATAGATGTAGTTGTTAACACGATCATGGATGATGATAATGGATTTAAATGATTATGTTTTAAGAAAATTTAGAATGCGGTATGACAGTGACAAGATGTGATAGATTGCTTTAGACATTATTGATTCTCTTCCACTTAATATAGTAAAATCTTCTTCTCTCTACTTGTAAAACTTGAACTCAGTATCGTTTCTTCACATTTAAACCTTCTCAAAATCTTCTTCTCTCTAATTGAAAACCTTCTGAAAATCCTTAGGAATAATCACATTACAATTTTTTGTTATGTGTTGATATCAAAATATGTCTGGAATGAATTTTCTTTAATGAAGAAAGTTTAGTTATTTACAATGTGATGTTTTTTGGAATATCAATTTTTACACGTAATTTAATTGACTACCTCATTTATGATTTCACATGACCTGAGTACATTCAATATTTCATGTAATGATTCTCTTCCACTTAATACAACAAAATATTCATCTCTCTACTTGTAAAATTTGAACTCTGTAACAAGTTTCTTCACATTACCTCTGTAACAATTTTTCCTTATCAAAATATTCTTCTCTCTACTTGTAAAATTTGAACTTTGTAACATGTTTCTTCACATTACCTCTAATTACATATTTCAGTTTATTCTCATGGAATGCATTTGCTTTAATGTTGAAAGTTTAGTTATTTACATCTAATTATGATATTTAAAAAATAGTATTCCAAAAATGCATGCCATAAACACTACATCAAAGCATTTTGCAAATACCAAAATAAATTAAACATGATTGTTAAAACTCCAAGTATGATAGGGTTTAAGGTACCTCTAGTATTCTAGATGGGTGACAATGCATATGGAAGAAAAATGAGAAATCATCCTTCGCAGCGAGCTAGACGACCTTCGAATCTAGAGAACTCAACACGAAAAATGGATTAGTATATAGATGGGTGAGTTTCGACAATGTCACCATGAGAAGTGAGAGCTTCCTTAGATGGATTTCAACCCACATTTTTGATAAAGAAAATATGAAATATTGATTGAGCAGATGAAGGGATAAAAATAAACATCAATGTAATGAAGATAAACTAAAATGTAGATATGACCTAAGAAAATTAAAGGAAACCAAAACCTGTGCATGTCAACGGTGACACAAGTGTAAAAAATGAAGTGCACAACCGATAAAAGCTAGACTAGATCATCTAGAAGTCTGGAAGATACTAAGAGTGGTAGAATATATAGGTCTAAACTTTGAAGGCCTTGCAAATTAGTATTCCAAAAATGCATGTCACAAACACAACATCAAAGCAATTTGAAAAATCCAAAATACCAATTAAATAAAACAAATTTTTATAAATAATTGTATTTAAATAAATGTAAATATATATACCTGTAACATCTTCAATGATAACTAGAGCTGAAACAAAAATATTCAAAAGCCTCCTCATAGTCAATATTTACATCTATAGAATTACAATTGTATTACGTCTAACTATAAACAATTATATTCAAATCTATTAATATGAAATTGAATAAATAACAATAGTTAAAATGTAAGGTGACAAACAATAAAAGTAAGGTCAAGGTGATACCTATTTAAAGCTGAAACAATCCATTTTCAATAGCTTCTTCATAGTCGATATTCACATCTGCAGAGTTTGACGACACACCAATTCCAGTCTCATCGTTGAGAACATTTGTACTTGTATCTGTATTATTTACACCTCTTCTTTCATAAAGGGAATTCTAATGGGAAATGGTTACTTGAAAGGAAAGGTTTCCAAGGAGTAGCGAGAAACATAACACCTCATGTAACTTTCGAGATTTTTATCCAACCTATTTCTCAGTTTTGATTTTATAAAATATAAAGCACTGAAAACCCTTTCATCCTCCATAGATCCCAAAATCATTATTTGGCACAACTCATATAATAAAAATATTCACTGATGTCTTCCTGTAACACACTACTTTGGTAGATTTTTCGCTAGATCCTTGTAATAGCACCACTCTCGGAAGGTTCGTCTAAAAATTTATACTTTGGGACCTCATTTTCATTACAAAATCAGTTGATTGAGACTTTATTAAATCAATATTCAGTATACCTTTGATTTCGATACCCTTGACCTTTGACGTCTTGGTGAAATGATCCATTATTGTACCCATGGATTTATGGAAAAGCTTACTTACAAAATCTGCACGACCACCTTCAATATTCCAAAAATTTGGATTCATCACACCCATAGCTTCAAGAATTTTATCTTTGTTGAAACGTTCTCTAATTTCTAATGCTAAGGATTATGTAATTTTTCTAAGTTTTATTCTTGTTTCAACTGAAACGATATCAAAAAAATTACATGTCACATGAACTTCTTCTCTTTCCGATCCTGTAATATCTTGACATTTTTGCAAAATGTGTAGTGGTATCTCTCTCCCATTAACATTGATACAGAGGTGATCATGGATATTAAATCTCAAATAATTACTAGGATTCTTAAGATCTAATAAAACTTTCCAGTTATTGAAAATAGGTGTATCAAAACTATCTTGGGAAGTGTACAAGACATCAAGACTTGTCATATCATTTTTCTTATCCGTATAAAATCAACAATATAGATTAATCTCTCTTGTGCATGCTTCATAAATGTATTGATCTCCTTCAACATTGTAAGAATGCCAACCAATGTAAGCAATGTTTCCAAATCAGTTAAACGAAACAACAAGTCCCTCACCCTATCAATATCATGATGATATTTGTGCATGAAACCAACCAATGATAGATACTCCTCACGAATTCTGCATGTAGGCTTATACAAAGAAATCCACCTTGTCTCAACATCCTTCAGAAGTTTTTGCCATCTATAATTCCAATTGTAAATTTTTGAAACTCAAGAAATCGCTTTGGGCTGCTTTCCATATAGGCATGCAGTTCTCTGATAAGGTCTTCTTCTTTTACAACAAGCTTTCATAGTTTATAACCATTTTATATGCTAAATTCATTCTCGTGAGCTATACGGTGAATTTCTAACCTATAAAGGGTCATTGTTGTTTGCGAATCAAACACACATCCCGGGCTGGTGACCCTACATGACTGATGCACCATTTGCTCCAACACATACCAACTTCATAGCAATTTCATAATCAGTCATGCCAACAATATCTTTCAAATGAGAAACAACTATTTTATATAGGTTTTCAGCATTGCAATTTTCAACCATTTTCTGAACACCTAGCAGATGTGGTGTCCTTATATGATTTTATAAAGTATAAACGTGGATACATACCCATGTGGTGTTGTCAATTGTTGTCACTTCATCAATTGATAGAGAGATAAACTTTGCATTTTTAACACTCTCTTTCAAATCTTCCTTCTCTATCATTACAAGGCATTTAGCCATTTCCCATGCACTTGTTGTCGACCAATGAGATTGAGGAACGTTGTGCATTCCATTATATTGATACAAAACTTTGAAATCAAGGAAATCTCAAATTGGGTTTCCTTTCTTAAGAATGTGGAATAAAGTAAAGAACTATATCATTTTAGCATGTAAATTTTATTGATTCATCTTACCAATTTGTGATATGATCGTTCCACCCTTTTCCACGAGATGTTTACATCTTTTATGCTCTAGCTTCATACTCTACTACGTATTTAACATGCATGTATTCTTTTTCAATTTTCTATCTATGTGTTTTTATTTTCTGGCCATCCTCTCATGTTACAGTCAAATATTATTTTCCACAATGTTTTTCAATTTTGTCCAAATTTAGTTGCATTTTTTTCTTTCCCAATTTCGATGTACATATTATACATGTACATTTAGATGGGATATATTTTGAATTAGCTGGCTGTACAGGTTCGATAAAAGGAAATTTGGCAGCCCACTCAAACTTGTATGTCCTCCCAAGTGTCCACATATTCTTGTTTGTTTTCAATGTTTTACTTTTACGAGCAGAATTTTGAGGAATATCATGATCATTTGGTTTCCTCTTTCATGAACCAGAATTTGCATTTGATTTTTGTGTTACATTTTGCTTGAGTATTTGTATTTGAGATATCTTGATGCACTCCTGGTTGCACCTCAACAGAATATCTTCAAGCTCTGACATCTCAATAGGAATATCTTCAAGCTCTGACATCTCAACAGGAATATCTTCAAGCTCTAGCATGGTATCATCATAGGTGTCATTTGGTTGATACTGTGCAGAATGCATGTCCACTTCAATAACACCTTCCACATAGTCTGTACTTTGATTGATTCTAGTGGCAGTTGTATGGGTGTTGGTGGTTATGGTATTTATAGCAGCAGAGTTTCCAAAATACTTGAACAAGGACTTATGATATTTTTTTTACTTTTTGGGTGTTCTGAGCACTATAGCTTTCATTGTTCTAAAATACGAAGTTGAACCTTTGTCATGTGTCACTTAACCCTTTGTCATGTGTCAGCAATACAAAGTGTCTCTTGTCTATAACCTTCTGTCGTGGGTCTTCACAAGAGTTTCGTGTGTCAACAACTTCATGTCGTGCATCAACAACCACTTGTCATGTGTCAAAGAAAAACTCCTTGTCATGCGTCGTGAGAAACCTTGTCATGCGTCGCAGTAGAGCCTTATCACATGTTAATTGAAAACCTTTGTCACGTGTTAGTATAGAACCATTATCACGCGTCAACAAATAACACTTTTCACACATCAATAAATAGCCCTTATCACTCATTAGTAACTATCACTTGTCACACGTCGCTGGTTTAAGCTTGTTTCCGATTACAAATCTGATCTACACTTTGTGTACTAGTGCTTTGCAAGTTCACGGTACTTGATATACTCGGTACCTCAGTAAGTTAGTAGTAAGTTACTAGTACACTACCCGCGAATCACCTAGGTTTATATAGGATATTTTTTCAAGGGTAGGCAAGTCGACTGACCCTAGAAATTTATATTGTAAATTTTAGGCGAACAGGACACTGTCTTGCCAAATTACAAATATTCGCCACTAAAAAAATCCCTGTGTTGATGTTTCTAACCAAAGCATGATGTTATGAATCTGAAGAAGGTGAATTATACGATGATACATGTATGCCTTTGCCATAATGTAAAAAGGGGAGAAGTTCAGGGTGTTTTCCATTAATGACAAAGGGGGAGATTGTTGTCATGTGGTCCTATTAGGTGTTTTCATTCATGAAAAACCACATTAATGAAAAATTGGATGTTGTATTAGGGTCACATGGTGATGTACATGATGTTGACATATTGTTTCAAATGTGTTTATGTTAGCACAATGAAATTTAGTGAGAATTTCTTGCTCTTGCAAGCATATTCAGGTGTCTAGGTGATGTTGCATGATGGTATGAGTCTCTTGGATGCTTGAGAATTTTTTCATGATGGATAATAGGTTTGGAGTTTTCTTTGGCACTTGCACCAAAGGGCATGATGCAAATACAGGTGGTTCATCATGTTACATGTGCTCATTGGGAGCAGGTATGGTAGCTAAAAGATGTGAGATTGTGGTTTGGAGCCATGTGAGCTCATGGAATATTGCATTCAGTGTATCGGGTATGTTTTGTTCATTTGTAGAGGTTTTATGATGAGTTACTCTTGCATTATTTCAGTTGATCGTAGCTTCTACATTGAGAAACACACATGTAAGCAAAGGTAAGTATTAATGAATAGAGAGATTGAGGCATGGTATTGACTTTATGATGATTGAACATGTTAGTGTGATGTGTCATGATGATATGGGAAATATTTCAGGATTCCATGATGAGTATTTTGCAAGATGTGTCAAAGTTTGTGAAACAAGGTCAAAATCTAGTGAAGTTCCAGCTCGAGTTAGCACTTCTGATGCTCTTTGTGAATTGTGTGCTTTGCATGGGACCTTGTGTATTTTAGGGATGTTTCTATGGTGAGTTTATAATGTTTCACAAAAATAACTAGGAGTTTTGATCGTTATGTTTTTATGAATGAAGGTTAAGAAAATAAAGTACTTTAAAACCCTAGCTCGGACCGGGTTTACAAAAGAAGAGGTATGTTGAGCCGCTTTTAATTATTTATGAAAAATTGATGATTGGATGTTGTAGAGGACTCTTATAGATTTTGATAAATGTATGGTTGAGGTCATGGTGATATGTGGGCCACACCTTAAAATGCTCATTTATGAAGAGTTCCAATTTGTGGCAAAGTTGTCCAAATGAGGTATGAGCTTAATTGATGTTATGGAATGTATGAGAGTTTTTATTAATGTATATGAAGGTTTTAGATCATTTTTATGATGAAAAAGTGCAAGTTGAGCTCCATTCAGGTTGACTAGTCAAAGGACAATTTTGAAGCCATAAAAATAGTTCTCAGTAAATGGCCATAACATGAGCTACAGGTGGAATTTTGAGGTGATTAAAAATGTGTTAGAAATAAGATTCATATATATTTCCATTTATATAAGGTTTTTCTTATGATGAGGTGTTTTGATGAGGTTTCTAAATAATTATTTAGACATGAATGTTTTAACCGGTTCAGGGACATGATATGTTTTACTTTGTAACATTAAAGTTGTTTGAAGCATAAGATGGATTGGGTGATGTTTTATATCACATGTAATGTGAAGAGGGATGAATTTAGTATCAAATTAATCCATTTGGAGGTCTTAAATGTCTGTATAAGTGTTTTTATTAGCTGATATTTAGAAAATAATATTTGGGCAGGAAGATTTTGTGAAGGAAAAAGGTTTTGGTTTGAGCATGAGATTGTTTCAAGGATTCTAACTTTCTTAGAAGTGTTATACAGGTTCTCAAAATTTCCATAAAGTGGTTATATGGTATGGTTTTATATTTTTGAAGTTATTTGGTGATCAAATGAAGTTTCCAGGGTGCTGAAGGGTGTAGGAAACAACTGTTTTGAGAATTACAAAGTGAATTGGGCCTAGTAAATGAAATAATTTGATTGGTTGATCAAATGTATGACCATGTATGAATGTAAAATGATATTTTAATCATATGTAAGGGGTTTTGGGTCATGAATATGTATACATTTGATGTAAGGGCATTTTTATCTTTGTGCCCATGGGGTTTTGAACCATTTTTGGCACTTGTAATGAGGATTTTAGTTAGGCTGACCTATATGGCTCAATTTTTAATGTTATAGTGACTCTTATGGAATGTTTTTAGGCTGGTATGGTCATGTAAGTGGAGGGAAACTGACCTCCTTTTATTTTGAATCAAGGAAAGGCTATAAAATGGAGTTTTTGGGTACAATGGTACTAGTCTTTTGAAACCCTTTTTATCTTATTTTGAAGAGTCTTTTACCGTAAAGGAAAACCCTTTGGTCATATCCCAAAACCCCTATAATTCCATTCTAGGATAGTAGCTAGTTGAGTTTTCATGAGGAGAATTTGAGCAAGGACAAAGTTTGTGTTGTTTCTTTGAGAGTGAGTTGGAGAAGGAGGGAAAATTTGGATGCTTGTGTTTGGATGCTATCTTCATAGCATGTTGATGTAATTTGTAGGTTTATAAGGTGTTTTTAGATATGATATTGAGTTGTAATCACTTTTTAAATAAGTATATCTTCTTGGATATTCATGTGACTGCATAGTTCATCTTGATACATCTTCATTGTACCTTATTGATCTTTGTTGAAGGCATTACTCTTGTGATCTGATTTGAATATCTATATAAGTGTGTGGATATGATTTCATTATCAATCTAAGTGGATTTATATGTTTATCATTTTGATTCTTGCATTGTGCATCTTTCATTGAGAAGACTATATGTTTTGATGTGTGTTCTGCATGAGGTTGTGTGGTTAGGGTTTGAAGCACAAGTGTGAAAGTTTTATTGGGGAATGATTCACCCCTCTCTCGCTTATTTTCACCTAAAAAAGGTCTAGGTTTGGAATGGAACATACAATGTGCAATTTTTTTGTCCATGACTATTTAAAAATATGATTATTGTGTAGTTAATTAACACACAAATTCTATAAACCATTCGCAATACAAACCGCTAACATTATCAATGGAGGGGAATATGAAGAATTTGAGTAATTTAACACAAAAAGAAGTACATCATCACATAAGGTTTGATTGCATTATATATGTATTCACGATGGCTCCTTGATATTTTCACCATATTTTTCTTCAACATTGGCTATATTGCATTTTATCTCGCATCCCTCACTAAAATGTTACTGACCTTTAATCTTACAAAGAGCTTTCTCGGATGTAATTTTGGTCCTTTAAATAATGGGGATTTTTGTATTGTAGTGTATAACCAGAGAATACACCAAGAGATATGCCAAAGTAGTTTTGGCTGCCAGAGGCAAAACATGATGCAAAAAGTAGCAGAGTGTAGGGCTATTATGCGAGCATGCCCTTGTTATCCCTCCCAACTTGAAAAATCCAGAAAATTGTAGTGAAAGATTGTGGATTTTTCTAATACCGATTTTGACAGTTTATGTTTTTCTTTTGTAGTACTACATTCATCTATATGATGGAAAAACTGTATGGATCATTCTGTTGATCAATATTTTATGCCTTCGCGTATGGATCATTATGTTGATCGATGTTCCGCCTTCACATATCATTTTGTCCGAGTAGCATGGATCAAACCACTAATACAATTCGTGTTTCACTTCTAACTATTCTACAGATTCTCCTAAGGTAACAAACCGCTAATACAATTCTCATTTCACTTCTAGCCGCTCTGTAGATTCTCCCAAGGTAACGAACCCAAGGCTATGTAAGGAGAACATAACATTTTTTTGTTGAAGGTATGGACTAAATATAGTCTTCTTTAGCCTTTTGAAGATGCTTTAGGCCTTTGCACTCGACAAGAATTAATCCCAGTGGGATATTTGAGAGCCTAACAACTTCACCAATAGACCAAACAAGCTGTTGGCAAAGAGAACCTAACATTGAATAAAGAACCAAATCAAATTCCAAATGGTGATTGAATCTTGCATGTGCCAGTGTGAGCCAAATCCAAATGCCAACTTTGTTCTCGTATTGAACTAGAGCACCAAATATTGAATATTGTTGACATAATTTTTCCACAAAATTTTTAATTGTCAATATATTTCATATATTTATTTCAAAAACCTTCTATTAGACGTAGGATATTCATGAAAGTCATTAAACTTATAAGTGATCATTTTTGGGATTGTGAAACCGTAGTAAAATAGAATTTTTGTTTCAAGGTCCAACATGATCTCAACGAGCACAAGGAGGATTATATGTATGTTGGCATATCAATTTCACTTTGTCTTATTACAATTTGAAGGCCAAACAAAAATTTAAATGCTTATTTGATCTTGCAAAGAAGAGGGGATATTTTTTTACAATATGTCTCAATGAAATAAAAGAAGAAAGTAGTGTATTTATAATATTTTGATTGTTAGAAGAAATGTATATAGGTAACATGTGTAATGACATATAGGAATATCTAAAGAATTATGTTAGGTCTTAAATATTATATGAATTGTATTATAATGATATATCATATTATAAACATATTAATATGTTTTTCTTATTGAATTTGTAAATGTTATTTTGCTAGCGACACTCCATTGTCTACCAATAAAAATATAAGAAAACTAAAACTAATAAGCATGGAGGAAATATGAAAAAGAATTGTTTTCTAAATATCTAAGATACTTTACCGAATACAAATGTGTTGATGACTACTGATATGACAATTCTCATTAAAAATGTATGGTAGGATCATCTCAAAATTCATGTTCCCATACCAAATTCAATTAATGTCTCATCATTGTTTTAAATTATTAATGTATTCTCAATAGTATCATAGGAATTTTCGTGTCTAAGGGAAACATATTATTTTGTTTCCTCATCTCCATCCTATTCACTACCACTATCTTGGCCATGACATATTGCGGATTTGTTTATAGAATGTATTTGCATGTCAGTGCTTTTGTAGCTGCACAATTTCCGTAATAGTTTGATAATATTTAAATATAACCTATATGCATATTAAAACTCCTTTCTTTATCTGCTATAAAAAAACGTGAGAAAAATTCCATAACATGTGATTGAGAAGATTAAAAGCCGTTTTCAAGAATTTTCACTTGAGGAAGGCCTATCGGCCAATAAATGAAATACTATTTTATATAAATATATATTAATATATCTAATATATACTATAATTTGTCTTAATATTTTTGATGTAGTTATATTAAAACTCGAAATAATTATATAGAATGTACAGACTAATTTAAGATTAAAATATATAAATACCGTAAGAAAACTAGAGTAGCGGAACAACTTCCTACGCTAATTTTGAGGAGAGATATTATGCAAAACTTCTAAAAGTTAATCAAATAGTTACAGAAAATCTAGCAACACATTCACAACAAGAAAATAAAAAATTAACACAAACACCATATATTCGTGGGGAAAACCCTTTCGGATGAAAAACCCCACACTCCAAAAGCCCACTCAATTTATTTCAAATCCAATAACAAGATTACACTTACTTGCAGAGCAAGTTTATTATAGGAGTATTACTAGTAAACAATTCTAGAAGAAATCAGGGTGCATTCCAACATAACAGTACTTGCAAAACTCATCACACAAATTATTCCTCAAACCTTCAATTTATAGACCTTCGGTTATACAAGAAACCATATGTAGTTTACAAAACCATGTGCAAAACATCTCACGAGGTGGATTGCATCAAATGGCAAGATTTTAGTCTAAAATTAGGCTCACATGTTCATAATATTCACCTTTATTTCGACCCTCGAAATGTCATAAAAACTATCATATTATCTCTAAAAATAACCCTTCCATGATATACTATCATATGGGCATCTTTTGATAACTTATTTTCAAAGCACCGACAATGTGAAACAGCTCATAGGAAAATCTTAAATGAATAAATCAAATAGCAAGGTTGAGACACCTCATTTCCAACAATATCCCACTTGTCAAATACCTCGCATAAGGGTTAAGGGAAACATACCATCATGGATCAACTAATAGGGGCCCATAGAATTGGAATGCCACCTAAATTTTGATGTGCTCACGGGCTTAGTTAATGCATTTGCAACATTTGTAAGTGTTTATACCTTTTCCAACTTCACCCTTTCATCCTCGACCATATCTCTCATGAAGTGATACTTTGAACATCAATGTGTTTGGTCATGGCATGAAAAGTCAAGTTCTTCACAAGGTAGATTGCACTCTCGATCATTGTCATAGTAAATTGTAAATCGCACCTGCTTTCAATCCAATATTTGAACACAAATGCTCCACCAAATGGATTCTTTACGTGCATGAGTAGTTGTCATGTACTCTGCCTCGTAGTGGACAAAGCAACCACAACCTCGTCGCTTGCTCATCCAACCGATTGCACCACCATTAAGAGTAAACACATATGCACCGGCGGACCTTTTGCTATCGACATCACCAACCCAATCAATCCAAAAACCATGAATACTCGGGAATGTTGATCTCCTATGCCATGAAAACATATAGAATACTCATTCAGACACCCCAAATATCTCGAATACCCTCTTAATCGCATCCCAATGCACTCTTCTAGGATTAGACATAATACAAGAAATAACTCCCACTACTTGGTAAATGTCCTGGTCTTGCATGCACCATAACATACATTAAGCTTCCAACGACACTCTAGTAAGGCACTCTGCTTATGTATCCCATCTCCGATGAGGATGAAGGACATTGTGAAATATAGAGCTTTGTTCCCAATGTAACAGAACACAAAGTGGTTTACAATCCCGCATGTTGAACCTTTCTGCAAAGCGTAACAAACATACTTACTTTGGCCAAGCCATAGTTTTCTATTCTCACGATATCTTTTGATCTCCATCCTAAGTATGTGTTTTGATGCACCAAGATCTTTCATTTCAAATTTCGTAGAGAGATGAGATTTCAATTATGTATTCAAACCTTTGCATTTCCCAATAAACAACATGTGATCAACATGTAAAGCAATTAATAGGAAATAATCACCATCGATTTAAAATATACACAATGATCGGATTTAGACCGCACAAATCCCAAACTCAACACATGTGTATCAAAATTTTGGTACCACATCCTAGGACTTTATTTAAGGCCATACAGGATTTCTTTAACTTACAAACCAAATTTATTTTACCTTTCACCACGTAGTGTTTTGGCTGTTTCATATAAATTTATTCCTCCAAATCACCATGAAGGAAAACAATTTTCATATCCATTTGTTCAACCTCTAGGTCATAAGCTGCTGCAATAGATAATAAAAACTGAATGGATGTCATTTTAGCAACAAGATAAAAGATCTCACAATAATCAATACCCTTAACCTGAGAGTAACCATTCACAACCAACCGTGCCTTATACTTTTCAACATTTCCATCTAGAACCAATCTTTTTCTTAAACACCCATTTACATCCAACAAGTTTATGATCTTTAGGAAATGGTACAAGGTCCCATGTATCATTCCTTTTAAGAGATGCCATCTCTTCATCCATGGCTATTTTCTAGGTCTCTGCATCATTCATACCCAAAGCCTCTTGTATAGACCTCGATTCATCAATGTTAGTACTCAAAGAAAATATACACTTCCAATCATCAGGTGAATACCCATACCTTTTAGGTGGTTTCCTTTTCCTTGTAGACCTTCGAACAAGTTGAGGTGGAGATTCTTCCACTTCTTCCTCCTCTTCTTCCTCTTCTGAAGATTCAGAGCTTGATGAGCTCTCCTCAAATTCTTGTCTATTTTGGGGTCTCGATTCAAATTTCTCAGGTGTAGAAGGAAGTTGAACCACATCCTTTTTTTGTTCAATTTCTTTATGTTGTTTTGGCTGAAAATTAACAGGGGAAGATTTAGTCTCTCTAAAAATAACACTTTTGGAATGAATTACCTTTTGTGCAACATGGTCCCAAAGCTTGTATCCTTTCACACCATAGTTGTAGCCGATGAAGATACATTTGAAAACCTTAGAATCCAACTTTTTCTCTTTTCCTTAGACACATGTGCATATGCCTCACAACAAAAAAATATCATCTGTCTAAGTGAAGATTTTTCCCCGACCATGCCTCCATTGGTGTTTTATCAACAAGCATTGAAGTAGGAGATCTATTTATCAAATAACAAACAATAACAACAACTTCAGCACAAAATTTTTGTTCTAGGCTAGCTCCACTCAACATGCTCCTAGCCTTCTCCATCAACATTCTATTTATTCTTTCTACAAATCCATTCTACTCGCAGAGAATACGGAGTTTTTTTTTTTGTCCTTTAATTCTACAATTTGTACAAAATCTATCAAAGTCTGCATAATAGTACTCACCACCATTGTTAGTTCTCAAACATTTAATTTTCTTTCTAGTATGAGTTTTAATCATAGCCTTGAAGCAATTGAAAACTTCAAATTTACTCTTTAAAAATATATCCATGTTCTTCTCGCTAAAATCATCAATGAAAGTAACATAATAAACTGATTTTGGAATAGAAGTGACATTAATAGGACCAAATACATCCGAATGGATCAGATCCAAGATACATGAAGACTTATGAGTATAAGAGTAAAAATGAACGTGGTTCTATTTGCCATAAATACAATGCTCATAGAAATCAAACTCCAAATTGCAATCATTCAACCCCTCAACGAGGTTCTTATTTTTTAGGGATTTTAAACCGCTCTCTCCAATGTGGCCAAGCCTTTGGTTCCATAACATGGTATTCTCTGTGGAAAATTTTGATTTGGTAGATAGAGCACCCTTGGGTTCCAAGAGGCCACGACCATCTGCGAGATAAGAAACCCTCTCCTTTTTCAGCAAAGTAGTTTCGGCTTAGTTTTATTAGAAGTGCTATTGCACTCAATCGTGCATGCATCAAGTTGGTACAATGTACCCAATATGCTTCCTCTTTCTACCACCATAGCACCTCTCACCATTTTCACACCTGTTTCAGAAAACTGTACATGCACACCCGCATCTATTAGCTTTCTAATAGATAATAAATTTATTTCCAGTCTGGGATATGCAAGACACCACCAAATATTCTAACTCTACCATCAAAAATTTCACATGAATACTACCACAACCAACAATGTCAAGGAAAGAATTATCATCCAAATACACCTTACTACCATCATAATTTTCATACTTACTAAACTAGTTTTTGTTAGGATTCATGTGGAAGATGCACTTGATTCTATCAACCATGCATTATCACATGCACGAGTGGCCAAAGCTACAATAAAGGCATCTCCATCTTCCTTTTCAGACTCAAAATCAAAATCTTGCTTCTTCTTCTTCTTCTTTTTCTTTTCTTCTTTGCATTCCTTTCTTTAAGTGTCCAGATTTGCTACAGTTCCCAAGATATCACCTTGGACTTACCAGAGATTTTGATCTCCCTTATTCTTGGAATGACCATGCTTCTTCTCATATTTTCCTCGTTCTTTTGGTCTTCCTTGAACACTCAAAGCCTCTTTGGCATTCAGAGATACCTTCCTTCTCATCTCTTCAGAGAGTAGAGAACCAACAACATCCTCCATCTTCGTAGTGACTCAAGTGTTCCCAATGGCCATGACTAGGATTTCCCATGAGTCCGATGATGAACACAAAAAGTTTTACACATTTCTTCTTCGTCCATCTTAACCCCAATCGAGATCAACTGGGTCACCAACATATTGAATATTTCTAGATATTCGAGAGATTTTTCCACCTTCTTCCATTCTCAAGGAATACAACTTCTTCCTCAAGAAAATCTTATTTACTATATATTTAGCTTGGTATATCTCACCCAAATTCTTCCAAAAATTATTCAAGTGGATTCTTTGTGAACATTTATTAGGATTAAATTTTTAAGACATAGTTTATGAGACCTTTAGCTTTTCTATCTATTACATCATATTTGCAACCAAAACTGGATCTCGTAAGCCTCTCGAACATTTTCATCCACTACATCCTATAGATCCCGATCAATCAAAAATAGTACATCTTCAGCTTCCACATTTCAAAGTTCGCTTCAAGAAAACTTCTCTACCTCAATCCTCCCGGATGTGCTCATGATTTGAACAATATCTGCAACAAGATCACAAAGTATCCTCTCGCATAAGCTCCCAAAGGTGAAACCTTGATTAGCAAAAAAAAAACAACCCATAACTAAAACCAAAGGTGATCGACTCGATACCACTTGTAAGGAAATTAGAGTAGCGTAACAACTTCCTACGCCAATCTTGAGGAGAGATATTATGTAAAAATTTTAAAAGTTAATCAAATAGTTACAAAAATTCCAGCAATTCACAACAAGAAATTAAACAATTAATACAAACACAAGATATTTGTGGGGAAAACCCTTCGATGAAAAAAACCCCACACTCCAAAATCCCACTCAATGTATTTTAAATCTAACAATAAGAGTACATACACTTGCAAAACAAGTTTATTACGGGAGTATTACCAAGAAAGAATTATGGAAGAATTCAAGCTATATTCAAACATAACAATACTTGCAAAACTCACCACACAAACTATTCCTCAAATCTTCAATTTATAGACCTCTGTTATACAACAAACCATATATGGTTTACAATAACATGTGCAAAACCTCTCATGAGGTGGATTTCATTAAACGGCAAGATTTCGGTCTAAAATTAGGCTTTCACGTTCATAATATTCTCTTGGATTTCGACCCTCAAAATGTCATGAAAAATGTCATATTATCTCTAAAAATAACCCTTCCATGATATACTATCATATGGGCATCTTTTGATAGCTTATTTTCAAAGCACCGACAATGTGAAACAATTATAGGAAAATCTTAAATGAATAAATCAAGTAACAAGGTTGAGACACCTCATTTCCAACAAATACACTGACATTCCAACAATGTATTTTTATATTTGTAATTGATTTAAAATAGATTAACAACAAAAAATTAAACATTGAAGAGATTAAAGTAGGGATGTTGGCAACCGGCAAGTGTTGACTTGGCAAGTATGTAAGTAACATGTATTGTTTAGTTCACGTAATGGAAATTAATGGGCTTGGTTGGTAGTGAGCACTAGAGGTAGGTGTTATAACTAGCTAGGAGCCTAACAAAATATGCAGAAAATGATTGAAAACTAACTTGCCACATGGCCAATGGTACAAGCAAGAGTTAAATTTGTTGGTTGTTTAGATGTTTTTCACTATTTTAGTCGTAAAATACTTACAAATATTTGAAAAACATGTCACATGTGACTTGTAAATTTTAAGGATATCTGTCATTTTAATATATATTTATAGGTAAATTATACAAATCTAGATTAAAATAGTTATTTATATATACAATAATCTTGTATATATCTTATTAACATTGTGAAAATAACATTATTTTATATTTTTGAAAGGTAAGATTTGAAATTTCATGTCACCTAAAATTTGTTTGATACATATAGGTGGCCGTCAAATTCAACCCCTAGGCCTAAGGTTTAATTTACCAACTAGAAACACCCATGCTCGAAGTTCGATGTTAAGCCTATTACCATGAGAAAATTGACATATATGAAAATAAAAAAGGTTAATATTTAAATGTAAACGTCAATTTGAAGGTTCTAAAAATAATTGCTCAATTTCGTTGTATTCTACAGTTAAAACCATAAAAACATCTAAACGCACGTCAAATTTAACCCTTGGTTGGACCGACGTAGCAGAGAAACCTTCTTCATGTAAACAACCTATCATCCAATTAGTCAGGACTCAAAGCTCCTTGATCCTCGCTATTTATAAAGAGATGGGAATTTTTCCTTATATTCTAAAATGAAAAAATGGCATGTTGTTTCCCAATTCCCCATATTCACATTGATTAGGCATTTTAAAGCGATCACAATTTTCAAGGCAATTGGGATTTTTAATATGAGTGGACATTTAAAAATGATGGAAATTGATAAATATTTGATGGGATCCTCACAATAGACCAAATTGGGTGGTGTTTGAACTCAAAATACACGTAAAAGATTAAGTTTGAGGTATTGAAATGTTGACCAAACACATATCAAAGCTAGTCTTCGAGCCAAATAATCCAAGTAGCTAATATGATTCTCATGATACGAGGACTACAAATAACCAAAAAAATTGATCATCAAGCATGAAACGAGATGATATGACAAGTACACAAAGAAGACTTTATAAAAGGCTGAAAACCAAACATGTTGATTAATATATTGAGATCCCAATTAAGAGAAACTTTAGATTATGTAACCCTTCAAATTTAACACACATAAACATTACAAGATGCATAATATAATATGTCAATTGTATTATTCATTCACACCATGAAAAACACACTCATACATAGACTCGTCGATAATGATGTAACCTAAATAATCTCTAATATATATATATATATATATATATATATATATATAAAAAATCTCACTTAAATAATTTATGTTGTCTCATATTGTTCATCAAATACTACACCAAAAGTTTCCAATTCCTTCCATTTCCTTAGCTCTACCCCATATGCTAAGGCACATATGTTCTTTTATATAGGAATGCAAGCCACCTAAAACCACCATTAAAATTAACAACACACTACCAATTAAGACTCCTAATAAAATGGAATGCTACAAATATAAGGTCCAACATACCCATACAAGAAAGTTGGCTTGATCCATAGTTTTTATAATATCACCATCTTAATTTTCAGCATTACACGACATCGTAGACCATCAAAACATAGATAAACCATCATGCCATTGGTAACCTTTACAACATTGATAAAATAACATGGTATTGATAAACTATCATGATATCAATAGACCTTTGCAACATTAGTAGACCTTTGTGACATGAAATACACCTTCACAACAAGACTTAGACCTTCATGATGATGTACAAAACAAAAGAATCTACTCTAACTATTTTTTGTTGATATAGGATTTATTTTCAACCCAGATGCTCTTGCATCATACACCTTGGGTAATTTGTAGTCACGAGCTCCGGATCATATTTTATTTTCTTCCAAATTTATGTGCCTTGTAGCTTTTGTTTCACTTATCCAAGTGACATCTTTAACCTCTCTTCCCTTCTACTTTACCACTTCAACTTGTTATATGTGCCTCTTAGAAATATGTCCTTCAACAAATGAGTTAGAATCAAATCTCTAACTTAAACTACATATTCCATTCTTATCACATTTGTCATTTGTTTTTACTACACATTCACTTCTTCCAACTTCCTACACACTTGTTATGCACATCCCTCATGTGTTATACAAAACCTTTGCTTCAGAACTTTTTTGTGTCATCGTTGACATTCTATAACTCCACTACTTCCCTTAGGATACTTTGCCATACTATCCGAAATGGTTTTTCCTCACGATTTAGTTTATGGAGTTATCATATGTAAATTCCACTTGTTACAATACTAAATTCCATGTTCCTCAATTATCTCTTGCTGAAAATATGAGTAAATCACCAAGACCTATATTCACTACCTATTATCCAATTTCATCCCCCAGTGAAATTAGACAACATGGAAAGCTTGCAGACCGGGAGATTCTTGTAGCCATTCAAAGCTCCTAAGTGGATTTCAATACCCAAGGAAGAATCGAGTCTTTGGGAAGAGTTGAAGGTTGCATGAGGAATTTTTCCTCTTCTTGGTCTTTGTTGAATATCAAGTTTATTAAATTTAAGAACCAATAGGGCCCGCCTTGCAAGAAAATAAGAGAAAATTTGATAATTTTCATAAAAGGCCCTTAGCACAACTCTATGACATGTTGCAATGCAAGAAATTCAAATGGGAACTGAAAGGGTTGAAATTTTGTCTTGGGACCTCAATGATGGATGATATTATGCAATCGAGCTCTAGAACTGCTCATCAAGTTGAGTCTTAATCTCAGACAGAGCTGCACAAAGACATGACCAAGCCATTCTTATTGGTGACCAAGCTCATTAGGTTGTTGAGTGCAACCAAGCTACTTCATTGCTAGATCGAGCTGGGTCAACCTTGCATCACCACCAAAGCCAAGTGGCTCTTTTTATTAAGTTGGTTATTTGATGAAGCAACGGTTGAGCCATTGCATTTTCGGGATGATTTTTGCACCATCGAGTTTCTCTATGAAGGGTTCTCACCGGTTTCACGTTGAGAGTCGAGCTATGTGGAGAGTTGAGTTTGTTGAACCCCTCTATCGAGCTAATTGTGGCTTTGAGTAGATCAATTTTACATCAAACCATGATAGAATGAACCGAGTGACACATCGCTTTTGTTAGAGGAGCCGAGATCTACACTCATCAAGTTATCCATAGCTATAAAGGTCGAGTTACACACATGAAGCGATATTTTTTTATAAAGCAAAGACCAAACTTGAAGGGGCTTGGGAGAGATAGAAATCAAACTCTACAATACCATGAATGATTACACCATGATAACGGAGTTCGCGAGGGGGACAACATAGGAAGTACACGAGAACCCAATATAAAAGGCTTGGTGGGAGAAAGCGATGATCTAGTTAATTCTAAAGTATACACAATACTTTGGTAGGCTCAAATTTGCGAGCAACAAAGAAAGCTAATTTTGAGCTAGTGGAGATTCTCATTGCATGGGTCATACGGGTGAAGGATGTGAGTTTCACAGGGTTGCCACATGGTCCCTCGGTGTAACTCGAAAAGGTCAAGAGAGGAGGAGACCTCAAAGCTACGTGGGGCCTCCATGTGGAGCATGGAGCTCAATGACCCATACAAAAGGATTCGACCGTGGTTGAGGTCAGAGGGCCGAAGAAATAAACAACTCGGTGCTTAGGAAATAATGACTCGTCACACGTGTGGTCATCAGTGCAATGCACATGGAGCATGGAGTACTAGGTCAATTCTTAAGTGAAAGGGCTCGACACTCAAATAGACATGACCCGGATCAATTTTGAGCCATCGGTGAGTTGTCGGCATGGCACCGAGCTTGGAGAATCGGCTGAATAGCTCAAGTTATAGCAATAATGAGGTATGCACGCCGGGTCGGCCACCTCTCGAGTGGAGATATGCACGTGATGGCACATCGATTGGTTTTAAAGGGCGAGTAGTTGTAATTATACTTGAGCTAACACATTGGTAACACAAGCCTCGGGGAAACAAATAGATGGGTTGGTCAAAATGAAGAGCTCAATATTTAGATCTGACTTGGCCATGTACAAAGAGGGAGATTGACACATAAACCAAAAATGATCCAATGCAACGGAAGGCTTGACACGCTCGGCGAAGAAAAAAAAATGCCATCTCAAATGAGCCGGCACATTCAAAACATTAAAAGAAAAATTCCCTCCCATAATAAAACACAAGAGGTAAATCAATGTGGACCCCATTATATTTAAATGATCCAAATAGTCAAACAATTCAAGGAAACATTGGAAAAAGAGAGAAATATTTAAATTGTGATTTCCAACCAAGATTTAATTGCACAGTCTCGTGTATTACAAGAAAACTGGGTGATTCTCAAAAAAGGTTGCATGTGCTCAAAAGGCCATAACTTGAGCATTTATTAACAAAATTACACAAAATTGGTGTCATTGGAATCATGATTCCAAGCCCAACGTAGAACAACCAAGAAATTTAGGGATTTATGAAGATTTGATGGTGAATTTCATAGAAAACGATCCTAGTTCAGTTTGGTTGTTGGAGAGTGGTTGAAATGCAATTAATGGGCATGACCATCATTTTTTCTCTACTACAGATCATGGGACAACATGGGGAGATTTTTCAAATAAATTTCCATCATTTCACCTCATTTATTGCATCTTGCAAGTGGTTAGAAAATAAATTTCAGGATTACACTCCTCTCTCTTTCTCATTCTATAAATTGTAATTTTGGGCTCATTTGTAAGTGTGTGGGTCATTTTTCTCCTGCCCCCTCTCTCTCTTCTCTGCTAGTGTTGACTGTGGAGCTTAGGCCTCCTTACCAAGCTTTGTAATGACATTTTCTTGCCTCTTTCCCATTGATGTTGTATTTTGTAAAGATAGGGAGCAATAAACTATGTTTTTGCGATGCATTTTGTCCATCATTTACATATTTTGTTGTCTCTACTTGCCTCTCTTCATTGTAGGGTATACTGTGCATATTCTTGATGATAATTACATGAGATGTGTTTAATGGGTATGAAAGGGTGTTTTGTGTGAATCTATCTCTGTCTGTGGTGCATATTTTCCACCCTCTCCTTTGCTCACCTCTCTCCATTTTAGGTAGTTGGATTCTTGGCTAGCATCCTCCTCTGTATCACACTACTTTTAGTGTACATTTCATTTTCATGCACTCTCTCTCCCTGGTCCCTTGGAATGTTAGAATAGGATTAGGATTAGTTTTCTTACCTACATTAGGAGTAGATTGTGGTAGGTAGTTTAGGAGAAGGAACCAACCTTCTCTAGAGGGTCATCTCAAGCCCGCAAGTCCCACAGCTTGAGAGATAATCCAATGTTACACAAATTGCATTAAGCTCCCCATCCACATTTCGTGGCCATTTGAGGGTGCTTTGTAATTTGGTGATAACAATTCTGGCATGCCCAGTGGGACCTCACAGAAGTTAGAGTTTTATCTTTCAAAAGTGTTCTATTTCAAGCAAATCATTAGTTGGAGTGCAGTTCAATCATTTGTAGCAGACTCCATTTCAATAGGTTGGTGTGTTCTTGTTGAAATTTCAGCTTTTGGGAAGCATTCACAAACATACATGGCGACTCCATTTGGTCCAAACAACCCAATCTCTAAAGTTGCAGACCTTCTCTCTTTCCACTTTCATCCATTTTCATTCATTTCCTTTCCATCTCTTTCATTTTCTTCCATTCTATGAAGTTGTGCAATCATGGCTTCATTCCCACGCACTGAATTCACCCACACAATGCAATGCAAAGACCTCGAATGAGCTTCACAACTCCTCTAAATCAACATTATGATCAGATTTAGAATCACTATGCTTACCCATATGAGCAATGTCAAAACCAGTTTGGCTATGGAGTTTATCAAGAGCAAGGGTATGCATACAATGACAATAGTCAAATGGAAATGCTGATTTGTTTGAGAAGATCCAAAGAATAGAGGTGACATGGTCCAATCAAGGGCTACAACACATATGATACATTCGTAATTGGTTGTAGGGAACCTTGTCCATGGGAAGGCCCTTTTCCAAGACACTATAGCTCACAAGAGAAGCTTGATTTCATGGTTGAATGTTTCCTCAACTTGCACAATGGACTAAGGAGATAGAAGCCTATGAGAAAGGTGCAAGACAACCTTTTCAATGGGTAAGTCAAGCACCAATTCCTTTTTCTTCTTTTTCCCCTTCCCAAGCTTTATCACTTCAACATTACCGTGATTTAAGCCCATTGGCTACTACCATGAGTTTTGAATTCACTTTTCCATCCTCTAGTCGCCCACTTCACCTCAATTCTTCATCCCTTTTCCCTTCTAAGCACTCATCCCCTCCAAAAAAAGAATTTCCATTTTCTTCACTACCACAAACAATAGTGAAATCTGTTGAATCCTAACCCACCCCTCTCTTACATTCCCAAGTCGTGTTGGAAATAAAACCAAAAACCATTCAAGAGGATCAATAAGAAGGAGATCCAAGAAAATAAGAAATGATAAAGAAAATTGGTAAGCTTAGCTCTAAAATTCGGGATCAATAAAATCCCCTTGCTGGTCAAGACTTCAAGAGGAGGACAACGTTAGAGAAGAACAAGTAACAAAAGTTGATCCAATTGCAGCAATAGTAGTAGAATGAGAGGAAGTTCACTAGTCGGGCTTTACTCAGATGTAGTGTCCATGATGGAACTTTTTGAAGAGAATTTCCAATCCAAGTTCAATTAGTCAAGGGAGGAAAACAACACAAGTTCCATTGAAGAAGGAGCACATGGAGGTGAAAAAGATGGATTCAAAGGCACCGAATCATGAGTAGGTTACACAAGAAATTGCAGATCCTCATCAAACTTCATCTCTCCAAAATATTGTTTTTTTGGAAGAATTTGAGCTCACTAGCTTCATGTTTGAAGATGAAGCTTCACATGGTGAAAAGAATGTAGATTTGTAGGCCACCATGCAAGAGGGAAATACCTTGTTGTAGCAAGAAAACCAAGATCTTGAATGCGTATCAAAATTGGAGGAATGCTTTGATGAAGAAGAGCCCATGGAAATATTATTTTCTACCTCGTCATTCATCCTTCAATAATGATCCCTCTTCCATAGAGAAGAATGTGCAAGAACAACTTGCAGTTTTCAATATGCCTCTTGAATCAAAATTGGAAGATTTTTATTTTCCAAATGCCATACTAGATGCAGAGGAAGGGAAAAGTCACAAATATGTCACCCTTTCATGAATTTCATTCAAAGGGGACATTATTTTTCTCGAAATGTGCAAGAAGAAGAAAATCAAGTTACAGAGAGTCACATTTCCTAGAAAAATCTGTATGAAGACTTTCTTATCAAAGTTGGAGTTCGAGCAAGAGGGGAAAATCAGCAGGACTGCACCAGACCATTCCCAATCAGATACTTGGCTTAATTGGAGCCAAGAGAGAATCCACAACCTATCATGCTTACTTTTGGGCTTGAGGATGAGCCACAATGCACCAAGGATCAACCACTATGCCTCCTAAAACCAGATGAACAACAATTGGAGGAGGTATTTATCTTGCTTCTAGTTGATACCTTGATGTATGGAGTGAAGATCCAATTTGTAGAAAATATTTCACTCCTAATATCAATCATGCTCATTTCCAAATCATCCACATGGCTAGAAATTGTGAGAAAGGGCAGCTACTTTGCATTACTAGTATCAAGTTTTGTTTGAGTTTCTCATTTCTCTCGGTTAGTGTAGGGTAGGAGTAGGTTTTCTTTCAGTAGAAGAAGTGCTTGTGCACACTCTACATGTCTTACTTGAGGCATGTATGATTTTGTTTCTTTGTACATAGATTTTGTTCATTTGCTTAGGGAAGTACAATGCACCATACCCTTCAATTATTACAATATAGAAGCTCATAGCCATGGGAAACAATTACAAATTTCAAATTCAAACAAATATAGAGCAACTAAAGTCAATTAAGGAATAAATATGGATTATTCTCTCCAAAAATAGTTGTAGCAAGCCCTATGCCATGGAACAATTAAAGAGTATCCAACAACCCCAAACAACGATGTTTCAAGCATCATGGGGTCGATATTTTTAGATTTTAGATCATCTCATAGACTCCATGCCTAATGGATTGCTACAGGTAACTGGTCATGCTCCGTTTAGTAGGAAAATGGCCCCATAAGTCACCAAATTTTTATCCAATTTCACCCTCGGGTGAAAATGGACAACATGGCAAGCTTGCACTAGACGATTCTCATAGCCATTCAAGCTCCTAAGTGGATTTCAATACCTGAGGCGGAATCAACATCTTTGGGAAGATTTGAAGGTTGTAGGAGGAATTTTTCTTCTTCTTGGTCTTCATTGAATCTCAAGTTTATTCAATTTAAGAACCAAGAGGGGCCCACCTTGCAAGCAAAGAAGAGGAAATTCGATGATTTGCCTAAAATCCCCAACATAGCTCTCTCGACATGTTGTAATGCAAGAAATTCAAATGGGAACTAAAAGGGTTGAAAATTTGTTTTAGGACCTCAATGATGGATGATATTATGTAACCGAGCTCTAGAATCGACATCGAGTTGAGTCTTAAGCTCAGACATGAGCTGCACAAAGACATGATTTTACGAGTCTTATTGGTGACCGATCTCATTAGGTTGTTGAGTGCAACCAAGCTACTTCATTGGAAGATCAAGATGGTTCAACCTTGCATCACCACCAAAGCTAAGTTGGCTCTTTCTATTGAGCTAGTT
The DNA here is from genome assembly GCA_018340775.1 of Taxus wallichiana var. yunnanensis. Lineage (NCBI taxonomy): Eukaryota > Viridiplantae > Streptophyta > Pinopsida > Cupressales > Taxaceae > Taxus > Taxus wallichiana. The sequence goes on from CM031235.1 coordinate 864,936,464, forward strand.
ATTTTATGAAGCAACGGTCAAGCCATTGCATTGTCAGGCCAAGTTATGCACCATTGAGTTTCTCTATAAAGGTTTGTGACTGGTTTCATGATGAGAGTCGAGCTATGAGGAGAGTCGAGTTTCTTAAACCCCTCTATCGAGATAATTGTGGCTTTGAGTAAACTGACTTTACATCAAACTATGGTGGGATGAAGTGAGTGAAAAATTACATTTGTTAGAGGATCCGAGCTCTATGCTCATTAGGTTCACCATATCCGTAAAGGCCGAGTTACACCAATGAACCAAGCTCTCTTTTGTAGCAAAGACCAAACTTGAAGGGGATCGAGAGAGCTAGAAATTAGACTTTGTAATACTATGAATGATTACACCATGATAGCAGAGTTCATGAGGGGGAAAACACAAGAAGTGTATGAGAACCAAATACAAAAGGCTTGGTGGGAGAAAGCAATGAGCTAGTTGATACTAAAGTCTAAACAATATCATGTTAGGCTCAATGCTAAAGCAATGTCGGTAGGAAGATCAAACATGATGCATCGTTTTTAGTTGAGCGAGAATGAACAAAGGGGACTTGGACATGGTAATGGAGTCATGGGTTCATGATTGAGTAGGGTCAGTCACAAGGAGATGAGGAGTGATATTTTTAATGACATGTTGAGTTATGTTGGGGGAGAGTCGAGATGAAATCTACGAGCAACAAAGCGATCTAAGTCCAAGCTAGTGGTGGTTCTCATTGTGGGTCATGCCGGAAAAAAGGATTCGAGTTACACGGGGTTGCCATGTGGTCCCTCGGTGCAACTCCAAAAATTTCAAGAGTGAAGGAGACCCCAAAGATGTGTGGGGCCTCCACATGGATCAAGGAGCTTAGTGACCCATGAAAAGGACTCTGGTGATAGTTGAGGGGTTAGGACCCAAGCAATGAACAACTTGGCACCTAGGAAAGAATTACTCGGGAATGCATGTGGTCACAATCACTATGCACATGGAACATGGAGTACCGGGTCGATGCTTAAGTGAAAGGGCTCGACACTTGAAGAGATAGGAAACTTATCGATTTCGAGCCATCGGTGCGTCGTCGTCATGGCACAAAGCTTGGAGGATCGATATAATAGCTCAAGTTGTAGTGATTCTTAGGCATGCACATCGGGTCAGCCAACTCTAAGTTGGAGATATGCACGTGATGGAATGTTGGCTGGTGTTAAAGGGTGAGTTGTTGTAAATATGTTGAGTTAGAACGATGGTAGCACAAGCCTCGGGGAAACGAATGGATGGGTTGTCTGAAATGAAGAGCTCAATATTCAAATGTGACTCGGCCACATACAAAGAGGTAGATTGGCACATAAACCAAGAATGAACCAATGTAAAGAAGGAGGGCTTGACATTCTCGATGATGCAAAAAAAGCTAGCTCAAATCGGCCAAGCTGGTCACATTCAAAACATTAAAAGCACAATTCCCTCCCACATTAAAACACAAGAGGTAAATCAAGGTGGACCCTATTATATTTAAATGATCCCAATAGTCAAACCATGAAAGGAAAAAGAGATAAATAATTAAAGTGTGATTTCCAACCAAGATTTAATTGCATAGTCCCATGTATTACAAGCGAACCTGGTGATTGTCAAAAAGGGGTTGCATGTGCTCGAAACCCATAACTTGAGCATTTCTCAACAAAATTACACAAAATTGGTGTCATTGGAATTGTGATTCCAATCCTGATGTACAACATCCAAGAACTTTAGGGATTGATGAAGATTCTATGGAAAATTTCATGGAAAACAAGCCCATTTTAGTTTGGTTGTTAGAAAGTGGTTGGAAATGTAATTAATGGGCATGGCCATCATTCTTTCTCTGTTGCACATCATGGGACATCATGGGGAGATTTTGCAAATCAATTTCCATAATTTCACCTCATTTATTACATCTTGCAAGTGGTTGGAAAAGCAATTTTGGGATTACACTCTCTCTCTTTCTCATTCTATAAATTGTAATCTTGGGCTCATTTGTAAGTGCATGGGTCATTTTTCTCTCTTTCCCCTCTCTCTTTCTTCTCTGCTAGGGTTGAATGTGGAGCTTAAGCCTCCTTCCCAAGCTTTGTAATGGAATTTTATTTCCTCTTTCCCACTAATGTTGTATTGTGTAAACTCATGGAGCAATAAACTATGTTTTTGTGATGCATTTTGTCCATCCTTTACATATTTTGTTGTCTCTACTTTCCTCTCTTCATTGTAAGGTATATTGTGCATATTCTGATGCTTATTGTAGGTTTTGGGAGTTGTGTTTAATGGGTATGAAATGGTGTTCTATGTGAATCTATCTTTGGTCTATGGTGCATCTTGTCCACCCTCTCCTTTTCTCACCTCTCTCCATTTCAGGCAGTTGGATTCTTGGCTAACAACCTCCTTTTTTGGTGTATCACCACTTTTAGTGTAGGTTTTATTTTCATGCATTCTCTCTCCTTGGTCCCTTGGAATGTTAGAATAGGATTAGAATTAGTTTTCTTACCTACATTAGGAGTAGATTTTGGTAGGTAGTTTAGGAGCAGGAACCAACCTTCTCTAGAGGGTCATCTCAAGCCCGCAAGTCCCATAGCTTGAGAGATAACCCAATGTTACAAATTACACTGAATGCCCCATCCACATTTCAGACATTCGGGGGTGTTGTAATTTGGTGATAACACTACCTTTGTATGTTTATATGTTTACAGATGATATGCTTTGAGTTAAATTGTATGTTTTTATCCAACTTCTTCCAAGACAACATTTTGAAATGACCAACAAAATCGGATCCTTGTTAGACACAATATTGTGTAATAACCCATGTAACCTTACCTTCTCCTTGAAGAAAATATTTGAAATGTGTGTTACATCACTTGTCTTCGTGTAATCAATAAATTTTTCTATCTTTGAATGTCTATTCACTGCAACATAGATTGAATCAAATACCATTTTTGTCATGGGTGATCCCAACAAAAACCGTACTTTTATCCTCACAAGGTCCTTATGTGATGTGAAAATTTTGGTACAACCCAACATTTTGTGATCTTCCTTTGGCCAATGGACATAGTCTACACTCTTGCACAAATTTGAGCACATCCATACTTATCTATGGTTAAGAATAACTCTCTTAGCTATTTTATATTTTTATCCATTCTAAAGTTCCTTCTAATCCTCCATTGTGCTCTTTTTTCACCAAATTCTCCTACATTGACCCTATGGGAATGCTCAACTATATACCTTTGAATAATAGGCCATTTTTAAAAAAATAATCCAGCAAATAAAACCTATCAATGCTCACCAATTTTGTGCATGCCTTCCATCTTGGTGAAATATTCATCACTTACATACATTTCCTTCATGGGTTAAAAACCCAAAAAATGTTCTCATCTCTTTCAACAAAATATCGTTTTACTCAATGCATTAGAACCTTCTCCAAGTTTCCAATTGAATCCCCTAACACAAATGCATATCCCAAAAAATATTTTACCCACTTCATATGCCCTAATCTAATCTTCCTTGGATTTTTATGAATTATAGTGTCTAATGATCAATATAAAGAAAAATTATTTTGGAAATATAAAATGCCTCCACTTCTTGAGTGCTTGCACAATTGCATAGAAATCCTAATAATACACACTATACTTATTTACATCATTTAAATTCTCACTAAAGTATGTTACATGGCTTCCTTTCTAACTCAACACTACAACAATGGTTATGTCAATAACATCAAAATCTATTTGGAATACCTTCACAATTTCGATAATGCTAATACCACATGTTCAATAATTTTTTTAATTTAAATCTTGAAAACATATGTTTGCATATGAACTCTAGATTAAATCCTTCCTATCCCCTTGCATGGCCTTTGTGATAGGCATGCATTGTTTCTAAAACTCTTGATGAATTTACATTAGAAACTTATTAAACCTCAATGATGTGTGCTTCAAAAATATTCCACGTGAAAGTCATTCCAATTTAACTCTCACCTTTTTCGGATCCATATTCATACTTTCATGAGAAATAAAAATCCTAAACATACATTCTTTTATTACATGAAACTGAACTTCTTTAAATTGATCAACAATTTCTCTTCCCATAACCATTATAAAATGGGATCTTAAATGCCTCAAATGATCTTCCCATGTCTTGTTGAATATCGAATGTCATCTAGGAACACAATCATAAAATTCCCTAATAATGGATTCAAGAATTGAATCATCAATCTCAAAAAGGTACTAAGTGTAGTAATCAACCTAAATGACACTGCAATCCATTCATATAGTACCTTTTGAGGAGAGCTACAACCGATTTACACATAAAAATTTCATATTGCAATGCATGATCAACAAAATACACACACACACACACACACACACACACACACACACACACACACACACACACACACACACACACAAAGGAATAACCATGTCCTTATTAAGGATCCTATAATCACTCACATAAAATATACAAGTTGTTTTAGCAACTCGTAACAAATCCAAAACCAATTGATAAATAACGTGAGTTGTTATAATAATAACTCACCTATAAACACTATACAACACAAAAATATAATTTCATTCACTAAATAATGTTTACACTAATAATATTCCTAACATTCACCCCCTTAGTGTGAACATTATTAACTACTAATATCACCCCTTAATGTGAACATTGGGGAAAAATGTAACATTGAACTAGAAATAGAATCGTATGCCTCCACATACTTTTAGGTATGCACACCGTTGGTTTGGATCTCATTGCACATGACCATCCAATTCAAAAAGTGAATCCTCACCAAATGATCACATTTCCAACAATACACCTACATACGTGAACTCAACAGTTCCTTCTTTCACTTCCATTGAATGTTATTTCACCAACCGATCAATGAAGAATTCCAACAGAGAAAAAAATCTCAACAATCGAGGATCAATCTAGTTCAACTGCCCTCCTATACAATTTTTATCATATTCCAAAATGCACATTATCCTCATTTAAATCATAACATGGGAAGGAAACCACACACCATTTTATTCTGCACACACCACACAACTGAAAAGAGATGCCACCATACCAAAATGCGTCTCGTGTGATAACAAATCACAAATAAACAATATAAAACACACAAATATAATTTCATCCACTAAATAATGTTTACACTAATAATATTCCTAACACCTTTTGCATCTTGAATGTAAGATTCCATTCATCTCCTTCTCTTATGAAAATATGATGATATCCACTATTCAAATAGATCTTAGTGAAGTATCTTTCTCCACCTAAACAATCCATGAGATCATCTATATGTGACAATGGAAGCCTATAATTAATGGTGATATCATTGATCACCCTTGAGTTTGTATAAATACAATACCTTCCATCCTTCTTGGGCACTAGAAATATCAATACTATGGACATACTCAAATTTTCTATGATCAACCCCTAACCCAACAAATCTTGACCTTGTCTATATGCCTATATATTATCTTGTGGCATCATCTATTGAGCCACCTTGTTTGAAAAGTTTAGCATGAAATTACATCTATGTGGTGTCATATGAATTATAGTGGTTTTCCATTTAGTATATTACTTGATAGTACCTCTAAAAATTCTTTTCCAACACATCTTTCACCTTGGCCAAAACCGATTAATTTTTTTCCATTATACTTGTACCTCCTTTTTGGGTTTCACTAATAGCATGAAACATGCACCATTTTTCTTTACTTCACTCAATAATTGTTTTCCCAACATAATAAAAATATTTGGACTTTGTTCTACCTTTTTGTTCCTGTAGTCATTTTTACCCTTAACACAAAAGAAAGGAACCCCATGCGCATTGGCCTATCACCCAACGAAAGTTGGGTGCTCACCCGAGGCATGCGCGGTGCCGAGTCTCTCTTTTATGTGAGTTAAGTGGGAAACATCATCTATGATTTGTGTTTAAAATACTTTCAAATGGGTTTAGGACATACAAGAACCATAGAGCTTAGAACGGCCTCTAGATCCTTGCAGTCATTTTAGATAGAGTACTTAACAGAATCTATAATGTGTATCATATCAGAAAGAAACATACAAGCATCCATATTTAGCATAAAAGGAAAGAGAACTCATGAGAGAGAAGTATGCATCAGAATCATTGATATTCATGTATATATAACATGTAACCTCATTACATCCATGGAGCCATTACAGAGTGTCACAAAGAAGCAAACCTACAATCATGCATTGCAACTGGAATTATGTAACTAAGCTACTAAAAAGAAAAATATTACAATCCCCATGCCCAATACATCCTTTCCCAAATGCAATTACCCATTAACAAAGTTTTTGCAATATTTCTACAAATCTTCGCCCACTCTCTAAGTCTCTCTATGTACTATGTAGGCATTTGTATTTATAGCTTTTCTAGACTGCCAAATCATCCTCCAGCGCCCTCAGATTTGATGCCAAGTGTCTGAATGTGGTCCTCCATGCGAGCATGCTCCTCCAAGCTTGAGATTCCCACTTTATCCCATGATGTGCTTCTAGAAGATTCTACCACATGCATGCTCCTTCCTGGGCCAACTCACACCGGGATGGCATCTTATCGATGCCCAGATCGGTCATGCTTTTCATGTGTTCTCCCCGAACATCCAATTTTTTAAGTCTCGAACCTTGGTTATGTCCACATGCGTAGCATGTTCCACGAGCTTCCTTAAACCCTTTTCTAAAACCCTACCTTGCATGCTTTGTCCTACGCACCTTTCTTTAACTGGGACCTTGCACGCCTTTTGTACTTAGTCAATATTCTAGGGGCCCAACATCACCCCACACTATGCATGTTCTCTCATGTCTGTGGGAACACTTCCCTTAGTGAGAGAAAGAATACAAATAGGCTTATGCCTAGGAAAAATAATAAGAGGATGAAAGAATGGGAAAGAAGAAAGAATGGGAGAGTGAAAGAATCACTGCAATAGACTGGGAAAATCCTTTTACAAGTCGCCTCCAATTTATTCCAGGCATCACTTCATCCTGCGCTCTTTGACAGAGGTCGCCGACTAGGGCGCTTACCTCCCCAAAATTTAGTCCATCTCCTTGCACACTCATAGTATCCGTGATTTTCTCCAACTCCTTACATATATCCTCCAATGCGTCCATTCTTCATGTGATATGCAGATATAGCTCCTTCAACTGGTTTTTGATTGAAACCCTTAAGGTTTCAATGGCCTCTGATTTCTTCTCAACCTCGACAAGGATTTTGTCTCTTTCCACCTTATTCCCCTTGTTTTTCTCTTAGAAATCCTTGAGTTCTCGCTTCATGAGTGGAAACCAGGGTGCCTGCCACTTTGTCTCTATCCACGTAATTATCGTATGCGGCCTCAGTGGTCCGAAGCGACCCTTACATTAGCAAGCACTTTGTTGTACTTTGCGACGAGTGCTACGATTTTCAACTTATCTTCCTTTTCTAAATGCGCTGCCACTTCCTCTGTAGACTCCAAGGATGGCGGTTATCTTTCCATGGTGAGGACCCTTGTTAAATCCTCCAGGCATCCCAAAGTAGATCCATACTTCTATGCGGGGCGATGCTAAGTCCGGATGCTTTAATAGTATGGCCCCGTTGATGGATTCTACTTTCTTGTACACAACACTCACCTTGGCCTTTTCATCCTTTAATTCCCACTACCACTTGGGTGTTGATTAACTTTTCTTGGCTTAGCTCCTTGGTTAATGTAGCTAGCTCTTCCTCTTTCTCCTTTAGCTCCCCTTCTAGATCCCTGATCCTATCATTTCACCCGAAGAGTCTAGCTTCTATCTCAATGGAGACTTTGTTAAGCGCATTGCTCAGTTGTTCATCCAAGAGCTGTTAGGTATCCACCACTGGGTTATCTTCTCCTGGTCCTGGAAATGTTACTATTGCCCCTTGGCTTACCTCAAACTCTAGTTCATCAAGGTGGGACTTAATTGCCCAAGAGATCATCTTCCTTGTCCACGGGTAGGCAGCCTCCTTGTCAAAAGATGACATGCATACAAGCTCCTCCATTGGAAGTGTACTCTGAACCGCACGTGAAACACCTTCTTGGGGTCATCAATATAACCCATCTCTAGCCTCCCCCTACGCGCGCCTTCCTCCTATGCACATACCCTTGGGTATACTTATAGTTAAAACCAGGCCTCTAGTGCTACCGCATTCCTCTTCCACACTCTCCTTCTTCTTGTTCAACACTGGACTCAACGCTATGCTCCACCTTGTCCTCCACCAGGTTCTCAATGTCTCTTGTCTCCTCTTCTTCTGCCACCTTGGCCATTTGCTCTTGTGCCGAGCTTGGAACCTCTTGTTTCTACGTGTGCTATCCTCTTCATCTTTTCCCATGTCCTAGGCACTTCCTCCTGCCTAGCTATCCTTACGCCACACAAAAAGGAAACCTTGTTCTTCTTCTCTGCCTTCCTCTTTTGAATCATGAATATTGAAAATAGGCAGCCCTTAATCTTTCTCGGGTCCTCTTCCCCACTTACTTCTTCCTCACTACCATCCTTCTCTCCTATGTACTTGCCCATACTTCCAGCTTCTTCCGAGGTGGTCTCCTCTTCTACCCTCTACTTTTTCCTAACCGAGATTCTGGTGTAGGTGACTCTATCTTCTTCTTCTGATGACTCCTTATTTGATGGTTCTTCTAGTTTTGGAGTCTTTTCTCTGATTATGGCCTTTTTCTTGTGCACGTACGTGCTGGTTTTGCACTTGTCTCGGGGGAACCTATTTCTTGTGTCTCCACCACACTTGGGATTTTATTTTCTGTTCTTTTTCCTCCCATTTGGGCACGAGTCTTTTCCTCCCAGTTGGATCCTGAGGTATAGATACCTCATTCTCTAGGTATGTGCCCTTCTCCGACTTGGGCCTTATGTGAATGTAAACACACACCATGGATCCTCCTACAATGGGCAGAGTCATGGGCCTTGTCATTTGTACTTCATGTGACACGTACCACTCTATGTATGCATGCTTTCCAGGGTAGACCAACCCTTTGCGCACAATTCCTTGTGGTCTTTGTCTAAACTACCAAGGTCTAACTTAAACTATTTGGACTCCTTGAATCCGTTTACTCCAACTTGGAAGTACTTGAGTCAGGAAGGAAAAGGGGAGCTTGCACCATGGGCTCCAAGAGTCATCTATTAACTTGAATCTACCTAGGTAGTAATGCTTTGGTACACAACAAATTTTGCCTCTCCCCTAGTGGCCACTGGTAGTTGTTCAGGAATTCTCCATTCTGCCCCGAACGCGTTCCTTAGGCACGTGTACCACTTTTCCAAGTGTGCCTTGTGCACTATTGTCATAGTGTCACAAGCGTACTTCTCAAATCTTTTGGCGGGTGAGGGGTTTTCATCAGGTACTCCCATACGAATTTATCTTGATGCATCTAGTACCCCGATCTCTAAAAACACGATGGTCAGCAACACATTTCCAAAAAGGATCCTGTCACCTTCCTTCACGTAGTTGATAATTTCATCCATGATGAATGCGGAAAAATTATAGATGGTGCCCTCTGAAATCTTTCTAGCAAATGTTTAACCATGGCTTATTGACTTGAGTCCATCTCTCCTAGCCATTTATCTTTGACACTAGGTGCGCGGCCATCTTCATTATTGGATCCTTGATGTTTACGACATCATAATACCTTGACCCCTTTTTGCAAGCAAGAGTGGTGATAGTTTCCTTAATCACTTCCTTTTCTGTCAAATCATCTTCCAACCCATCTCCTTCACAAATGAGGCCTGTGAAATGTGAAATGAGCTAGGAGTTATGCGCATCTTGCACCCCGCAAAGTGGAAATAGTCCTCATGCACACGTGACATCAGCCACTGATATAGTCGCTCAGGTTTCCCAAAGTAGGGAAACTCAAAGAGTTGTAGTAACCCTACCTTCTCCAATTTGACCTTCACGTCATCATTATATATGGGAAAACCTTCTGGCATCCTCTTGTTTTTGGGCGCACTAACTCCAACACCAACTCCTTTTCAATTGTGCTTGTTCGATGATTATAATCATTTACAGACATATCCCTAAGATGGGACTCCCACTCCTTCCCCAACAACACTCCATCTGGGTACTACATTTCTGCATACCATTCCTCATTTGTGCTTGCTTCAATTTCTTGTTGCTTGCCCTTGCCCTTTCCTTTTCCCTTCTTGGGTGTACTAGCTGGTTTCTTGGGTGCCATTTTCTAGGTCTTCTACCCACTTCAATCACTTCTGTTACTTCATTCTTCCACTCTCTCCAACCCTAGATCTCAAACTTGTGAAGAAAATTACTTAACCCCATGCCCTAGTTCTTCAAACCCTAACTGGGATACTCCCTTCACAAGATGACATCTTCTCACACTTTCTCCCACGCCCGTGAAATCCCTTCCTCCTAGTTTGCAAATCCGAACTAGCTACTCATGCTTCAATTTCTCCAAATTTTTCTTCACACGGATCAATTTTTTTGAAGCCCTAGTTTGCAAAGGTGTAAAAAGCACTTCGTTCTCTTATACGCAAAGTGAAAAATGAAGTGTCCTCCACCCCCTTTATTTATAGTTTTTCCCTTTTTGAGCATTAAGTGATACTTCACCTACCACCATACTTTCTTCATTTAATGCAGCTTTTTCAAACAAAGCATGACTTAAGCGCTTTCCCTCATGCGCCCAACCTACGTGAAAATCCTCCAACCTTCTAGTGCGCAACCAATCCAACCTGACAGGAGACTCTTACACATGTAAAACCAATGCCGAAGGCACTTCTTCTATCCTGATTTTTTCTCTCACCTACCTCATGTTGCTTAATGTGATTTCTCCTCCTTTGTATGTGGGATCTAAAAGTAGCTTTATCTTGGCACCAACCATCCTTTTTCTATATTTTCTCTTCATACACCTCTTTCAACTGGGCCATTCAACTGGGATTTTTAATACAAACTTCCTTGGCACTTTAACCATGCACTCCTTCATATTACTCCACCCCACACTTAAAATGATGCATGGTCCTTTGCACACTCACAAATTCTCAAAAAGTAGTAATAAGGTTACCGATGCCCAAGGCGTAAAACAAAACAACAACGCAAAAGGGAAACACAAGAAAAGAAATGCATAAGGAAAATTCTAAACTAACTGCCAAAACTACCTTATTTTACAAACACCAAGAAGACTTATTTATAGTAGGGCTTCAACCTACTCCCATTGAAGTGTCCAAGAAATTTCGTCCCATCCAACGCTTATAACTAGCACGCACCCGAATCAAGGATGTATGAGATTGTGTAAGGACCCAACCAATGGACTTTCAACTTCCCAAGATGGTGCAGAAACTTAGAATCATATAGTAAAACCATCTTGCCCAACCTCAAACTTCTTGTTTCTAATGTGGTGATCATGCCAAGCTTTCTACTTTTCTTTCTCTAGTTGTTTGGCTCCACCTGGCGAGTGATCGTCTCTCATCTAATTTCATTAACTCCTCAATTCTTTCTTCCATTTCTTGCTCATTGGCCAACTCTCCTACGTGCGCTATTCGTAGAGAAGGTAACATGAATTTAACTGATAGAACAACTTCCACGCTAAACACCAACTCAAACGGTGTAAGCTTTGTTCATTTTATACTACCCATACTTTGTCATCCCAATCTTGTCTTTCGACATCACAAATCTTGGTCGTGTATGACTCAAGATGTTATTGAATACTTCTACGGTTCCATTTTCTTGTGGGTGATAGGGTGTAGTCTTGTGATGAGCCACCATGAACTCTGCTAACAAGATCCTCACGGTCTCATTCAAGAAATGCGTACCCCTATCACTGGTCAAACTCAACGGACATCCATACCTCGTGATAATGTTCTCCCATAAGAACCTTGCCACTGTGGTTGCTATGCAATCTTTAGTTGGGGCTACCTCTACCCACCTAGTCAAATAATCCGTGCAAGTGATGACATAACATGACCTAGTCCTATGCATCGTTGGCGTAATAAGGCCTAAAAATTCTATTTCCAAATTTTCCAAAGGTTCCGTGCTAGGGATAGGGTGCAAAGGCATTTCATCTCTCCTTCCTGGTTTTCCAATGCGCTGACAATGGTCACATGCTTTATAATAGTATTTACAATCCTTGTATACAGGTTTCCCACCATGAACCTTGCCATTAATATCTTACACGCGGTGGCATCACCTACATAATGCCCACTCGCACTTCCTTTGTGTGCTTCCTCCATGATGGCCAGGCGCTCTTTCTCTAATACATACCTGCACAAAACTTCATCACGTCCCAACTTGTATAAGTCTCCACTGATTAACATGTAGGGCATGACGCGTATGGCTAACTACTTTTTCTCTAATGCCTTCATTCCTTCCGTGCCACACCTTCCTTTAAAAATATTGCAATCTCTTCCAAATCTGAGGGTGCGTGCCACAACCTAAATAGTTACGCATCTGGAATTGTCTCCTCAATACTTTGCGTGTCCTCCCCTGAATCAATTATTGATAGATGATCAGGTCCACAATTTCTTTTCCCAGATTCACTACAACGGTGAATTCAAACTCTTGAAACAACAACACCCACCGACATATGCACCCTTGTAGAATAAGCTTGTTCACCAAATACTTTAATGCCATGTGGTCGGTGTAAAACACAAAGGGTGTTGCTAAGCAGATATTGTCTAAACTTAAAAAGTGCTTAGATCATTGAAAATGCCTCACTCTCGCTTATGGTGTAGTTTTGCTCACTGCTGGTGTCACTTCCGCTTGCAAAACACAGAGGGTGATCAACAATTCCTTCACCTGGATATGCAAGCACTACTCCAATAGCAGGTCCCTGAGGCATCTACATGGACATGAAAGGGCTTATCCTAAGAGGGAAAACATAATATAGGCGTGGTGACAAGCCTATCTTTTAGTGTATCAAACGCCCTCTGTTGCGCCTCTCCCCAATGGAAGGAAATTTATGTCCGAGTAGCTCCTTTAAAGGCACATCGATCCTGGCATATCCTTTGATGAATTTCCTGTAATAACCCGTATGCCCAAGGAATCACAGATCGCTCTCAAGCTAGTAGGCTCCCTAACCCAACAATAATCAGAACTTTAGCGGATCTACCAGAAATCCCTCCTTATATATGATATGCCCCAATAAAGCCCCAAAGGGTGTAGCAAACAACACACACTTCTTAATGTTGAGGGATATCCTCAACTACCTACACCTCTCAAACATTAACCTTAAATTTTCACAATGGTCTTTAACTAGACCATACACTGTCCAATCATCCAAATAGACCTGAAGAAACTTATGGATGAAGTCCTGAACGCTTGCACCACTATGCGCAAAAAAATAGCAGGTGCATTCTTCAACCCAAAGGGCATGACCATGTATGCAAAACTTCCCCACTCAATGGTGAAAGTTGTCTTCTCCTGGTCCTCCTTTGTAATCCGGACTTGGTGGTACCCTAAAATCCATCCGTAAAGGAATAGATTTCACACCCAACTGACTCCTTCCAAAATTTATTTAGTGAAGGGGGTCGGAAAGGGATCAATGACACAAACTGCATTTAGCTCCCTATAATCCACACAGATCCTAATCCACCCATCCTTCTTGATGTTGATTACCATCAGACTTATCCATTCTGATTCCTCCACTGCTTCAATGATCCCATAAGCTATCATTTTTTCTATCTCCTCCTTAACCTTCATGCGTAAATTGGGATTCATTTGGTAGGGCCTCTTCCTGACCGGGCGCGCACCATCCTTCAGCTTTATCTTCATCTCCCCCAAGGAATGGTGAATGCCTTTGAGCTCATGGTACCCGCACAGAATAAATCCTCAAATTCACGCAATAGATCAATGATCTTAGAGACTTCCTTCTCCGACCAATAATCTCCAATAATAGCTTCCTTAGGTTCTTCTCCTAAACCAATGTTAACCTTCTTTATTTTTAAGGGCTCATGGTAGGTGAGTGTGTGAGTATCACCACTGTCCACTTCTTCGTGTCCCTATATAATGGATAACATCCATGCTTTCCGATCCTCTCCATCAATCACATACACCAAATTTCCTTTCTCCTTTTCCAAGCACGCGCACTTAAGTCAGTAACTCTTCTATTTCCTCTACTTCTTCTTCAAAGCACACCTCCAAACTTGTTCCACCCAGTAACTCCAACAACCTATCTTCCACCATGGCACTATCCCCCATGGTAAGGTGCTTGATACCCTACAAGGCCTTATCAACTGATGGCTTGGTACTTCGATACTCAAAGGTTTGAATAAGGTCATCCATGAGCTCTTTCCAATTCCCTGTCTGGTGGCATGTCTCCGAATGAATGTACCATGCGCGCGTGTAACCTTGTAGTGTAGAATACAACTTGTGCACCTAGAGGGATGGTGGAAAAGCTTCCACGCCTTCTCTCTAGACCCGCTCACACTCCTAGATATGGAAAGAGGCGGGCTCCTTCCCATGGTAGTCCTTGATGGTGGTGGGCACGTTGCTCCTAGAGAATCTGATAGAGAGAGAAATTCTTACTTCGTGCCATTCCAAAAGGCTCTCCTGATGTGTAGCCCACCACCATGCTACTGTGCTGAGTAGGACATAACTTAGCATCCCTCTCCATTCCTTCTCATCCTTCCACTGAGCTTCCACCTCCTACAGAAAGATCTCAGGGAAGGCTCCTCCTAAATACTTGGGAAAATCTTTTCCTCCTAGGCACCGAACTATGTGCGCCTTTGTTACCTTGGTCACCAACCCTCTCAACTACCGTCCCATCAATTCATAAGTTCCCTGCACCCAATTGTCACATGCTAGACTAGTGGTATCACTTACTGATTGAGCATCCTCAAACTAGATAACTCCGTTAGTAGGATGTATCATCTCTGGGTCCCTAATTGAGCGCACGTATATCCTGTCCAGAACTTCTTCCCCCAAAGGTTCAATATAGGGTGTCAACTTCCCATCAGCCAGGGGTATAATGACCCGATCCTCCTTGTTTTCAAATCTGATGTACCCTTTTTTGAACCGAAGGTCCGCATTGTTCTTGTAACACCATGGGCGCCTAAGTAGCGCTAGTAAATTTTATGCCTCGACGAGTGCCAAGACTTCGAAGTCCCCAGTAAACTTAGCTCCTTAGATAGTAATAACTGCATCCTTTAAAACACCGATGGGTATTGCCTTAGTCTTGTTTTCCATATACAACACATTCGAAGATGGCCAGAATAATGTGTCTTCCCATCTGATGCCACACATGCAAATTTAGAACATTAACCTTCGCACCAGTGTTAATGAGGATATTACTAAGGAGCCATCCATCTACAACTGCATTCAACGTGATCTCCTTGTCATAGTCAAGGTTGTGAGGGGGAAGGTTTGCATGCAAGACCTACCTCTCGTGCTCTCCTCTGGCACGTGGTACCTTCTCTCTCAACCATGATCATAACAAGGGAATTATATTCTCTTGCCTTGGCATTTTACACACCTCCTTGATCTCATCCAGTCATCCTTTGGCACCTCGAATCTTCTTGTTCCTCCCTCCTGGATTGCTCCTTTAGACACTAGATTTCTCCTTTAGACATTGGATTTCACCTTGTAAACTTTGAATGAAATCCATAGTGTCTTGATACACCTCCTTCTTCGTGCATGCAGGTCTAGATACTTCTCCATGAACTACTTCCTCCCTTGAAACCGGGTTTTTTTGTCTGGTATCTCTCTTGCGCACGCAACTTCTTCGCCCTTGTTGTTACACAAGATAGGCTCCAAACCTGCATCCCGTGTTACCCAAGGCATCCACTGGGTGTCTGCCTTCTTAATACTGACCATTGTAGTGCCCTTGTCTTTCCAGTGTTGTTGATTCATGTGCTCAAACAATTTCAGAACTCCTCATACTTATGCTTCTTTCCACACCACAAGCACCGCAACAGTCCGAGAATTCATGTTTGTAATGATCTCAGTAGATCCACAGCTTAAAACAAGTTCCACATGGGAACTCAGTTCTTCCTCCTCCGTGGTTACCATGACCATGAAATCCTCCTCAAAACCTCTTCCACGTGTGCCTCCATCTGTGTGCTCCTCATAATGGCGATCATCACCCTTGGAACTACTAGAAATGCTGGTCTGGCGCACCCCATGATCAATGGCCTCATGGATCTGATCAATGAGCATACAGTCCTTAGTATCATGAGTTGTAGAGGTGAAAATATTGTAGTAACAAGATACATTCTTTCAGATTACGTGCTGCAGTAAGGGGAACCTACTTGCATCATGGTCCCCATGAAAAATTTCACAATCTACACAAGGCGCGTAATCATCCTGGGGAAATTATCCTTAACGTGCCCCTCTACTTCACAATCTATGCACCACAAACCACTACGAGTCTCATGGGCTAAGTTTACAGATAAATTTTCCAATTACTAGGCCATAGTAGCAATCTGAGCCTCCAAGAATGGGCTAACACCAAAGATCAACACTTCTAACAACCTCAAAGGTGCACGTAGTAGCTTCCAATGCCTCGCATGGGTCTGTAAAAGTTTTATGAGATAAGGCCCTTCTAAAAGGAGTGTTCAACCCTCCAACAAACCACTAAGCATGTTGTGAAGGGTGAATATCTAATGATAATTTAGACAAGAGAATTTTAAAGCGTGCATCATACTCCCGCACACTCTCTTCCATTCCTTTTTGAATCTCCTTCAAAGTGCTAATGCTCTTCTGCTCAAACTTAGAATGTGGAATTCTACCAAGAATGCATTCTTTAAAGTAGTATAGTCCACCACTATCTGATGAGGGTCATACTTCCTATACCAGCTATGTGTGCACCCTTGTAATGTGGTTGCAAACTGACTAGCCTTCCATTCTAGGGGTTGTGATACCCTTTGCACACCATAGCAGTTCACACTTGTGAACATGTTTTGCAGCATCCTCAATACCTCTATAATTGGGTAAATGTAGAGACATTTCAAAGAAAACTTGTGGGGGTGGTTGGGGCCTAAATCCTCTTGAGCCAGAGCCTTGGTTTCCACCTGTGTTTCCTCCGCCACCTGATCCACCAGGTCCACCAGGTCTTGAACCACTAGATCCACCAGACCCACCAACTCCTATTCCTCCTAAACCACCAGACCCACCAGGTCCTAAAGTGGTCGTGCCAAGGGTCCCCACAGTTCCACTGAGCTGCGCACCTATGGTCTGCAACAATGCCCCACTACCAATAGTATACCCCACGCCACTCCCAGATGTGAGACCAAAAGCTTGTGTGTCTATACCTTGCCCAAAAATTCCTAACACTGGGTTGGTGTTTGCAGCCATAGAAGGCCCAAATGAGAAATTATACCTCCTGGGTGTAGACCGATCACTTCCAATGTAACCAACTAGACTAGTAATATTTTCCCCCTGATCTGGAAAACCAAGCGCTAGGGTCTGGTCACTAGGTGGGCTTAGATGCGCACCAATGGTTCTTCTTTCTCCGCGTGACGAACTCTCATCAAAATTTGAAGGGGTCTCTCTTATGTGCTTGTTAAGATGGGATCGCATGCATCGCTCAGTTCCATGTCCTTTGCGTGAACCTCAAATCCTTCCCGCAATGTCTATTGCGATACATCCATCACACCTGTAACCTCACATGGTCTAGTAATCTACCTTTCATGCGCTTCACCATACTTGAGTCATCTTTCCTCCCTATCCTTCTCTGTTCGCAACATCTGCCATCTTCCTCCACCCTAGCTTCCTCACCCAAAGACTCGTATGGTTTAAACGGCCATTGGGAATGCCTTTAAACTCATGGTAACCATCAATATTTTCATAGCCGGGGACAACTCGTAGAAACGATCCTATGGGCTCCCGCAGAAACTCAAACTCAGCAACCTCCAGACAAGAATATGTGGAAATGGCATACTCCAGAGTGTAGCTAGCCAATACTCCTTTCCACCAATGATCCACAACACGGGTCCACGTCAGATCTACATCCTGTAGCCTTTGATATTATTCTTGGGTCCACACATGCGATCCATAATGTTAACTTGATCTAGATGCATAGGTTGTGAGCCATTCATATAGTTCCACTGGGGAGCAGCAGAAAAAATTCTCATACATATCATGGTACAGGTTCTCTTCTACCCATCTACATGCATTAAACTCAAGTCCAGTGCTAAATCTCTAAGCGAATTCATCCTCTCGTGATCTTAAACCATGATTCAACACTTTCCAAAGTTAACTGCTCTATCATTACTCATTACACAAATCATGATGAATGCTAATTCCCACTACAACTTCAAAAAGAGGTCCCAGCAATGGAACCAAGATGTAGTCATTTTTACCCTTAACACAAAAGAAAGGAACCCCATGCACGCCGGCCTATCACCCAACGAAAGCTGGGCACTCACCCGAGGCACGCACGGGTGCCGAGTCTCTCTTTTATGTGAGTTTAGTGGGAAACATCATCTATGATTTGTGTTTAAAAGACTTTCAAATGGGTTTAGGACATACAAGAACCATATAGCTCAGAATGGCCTCTATATCCTTGCAGTCATTTCAGATAGAGTACTTAATAGAATCTATAATGTGTATTTTATTAGAAAGAAACATACAAGCATCCATATTTAGCATAAAAGGAAAGAGAACTCATGAGAGAGAAGTATGCATCAGAATCATTGATATTCATGTATATATAATAGGTAACCTCATTACATCCATGGATCCATTACAGAGTGTCACAGAGAAGCAGACCGTAGTCATGCATTACAACTAGACTTATGTAACTAAGCTACCAAAAATAAAACTATTACAATCCCCATGCCCAATACATCCTTTCCCGAATGTAATTACCCATTAACAGAGTTCTTGTAGTATTTTTGTAGAGCTCCACCCACTCTCTAAGTCTCTCTGTTTACTTTGTAGGTGCTTGTATTTATAGCTTTTCTGGACTGCCAACTCATCCTCCAGCACCCTCAGATCTCGATGCCAAGTGTCTGAATGTGGTCCTCCATGCGAGCATGCTCCTCCAGCCCGAGCTTCCCACTTTATCCCATGATGTGCTTCTAGAAGATTCTACCGTAGGCATGCTCCTTCCTAGGCCAACCTGTTGCTAGGCTGACATCTTATCCACGTGCAGTCGGGTCATGCTTTTCATGTGTTCTACCCCGAACGTCCAATTTTTCTAAGTCCCGAACCCTTGGTTCTGTCTGCGCGCATGTCGCGTGCGCCACGGGATTCCTTAAACCCTTTTCTAAAACCCTACCTTGCGTGCTTTGTCCTTGCGCACCTTTCTTTAACTGGGACCTTGTGCGCCTTTTGTACTTAGTCAATATTCTAGGGGCCCAACAATTCCACTCCCCATAAGATTTAGAGTGTACTCATGTCCATTATTCACTACCTTGTATATTTTTACATGGCCATCATATCACACCTTTTGATCAAAATTCCATGACCTCCAAATAAACACACAACAAACACACATGAGAATTACATCACACATGACCTCGTATTCATATCTCCCAATCTAGAACTTAACCAAACCTTTTTTAGTCACTAGGAGATGGTGTCCCTTTCTTAACTATGAAACCTTATACGGATTAAGATGTGTAATCCTCTTCAACTCCAATTTGTACACCATATCTTGCACTACCAATTTTTTTATGCTACCACTATCCATAATTTACAAACATTTCCTCCCAACCACATTTATTTCTAACATCCTTCCTTTGCATTGGGCCAACTTCTTTTATTGGATTAAAAAAATTCTTTATCATTAATGGTTCTCCCATATCTAGGTCTTCTCTAAAGTTTGATGATGCTTTGAACAATATCTTCTTCTTTTGAAATGTATGCACTTGTATAATTGTGTTTTCCCATGTCATCATTTTTTTCATGTGGGTAGTCAAAATATCTATCTAGTTTCTCTCTACACCTATAACATGTGTCATCAATCGCCTAAATATCTCTACATATAAATGATCTCGCACCCCTATAATAATATCCTCTTCCTCCTTATGCAATGAAGTGTTGGCATCTCCTCATTGTACATGAATTCCCTTATTGCCTCCTTATCCACATTCTTATATGAATTTTCCCTTACTTTACGCCATTTTTTTGTTTGTTTGATAACTTCTCTTTGACCATTAATGCACGAAAATAATATTTATCCAAAGATCATGCTTGGATCATCGAAAACTCTTATTGAATTGAGAGATACAACTTGTTCGTGCAAAATGATATATTATCCACATCAACCTCTACATGATCCTCTCAAATGGAGAGCCTATAAAATTCCTCAGTGTATTCCTTCACACTAATTTCTCTTTGTTGTAGATTCTTCAACTTCTTGAACATATTGATATTATAATCTGTGAGAAATAATCACTTTCATCTTTGTTACTAGTATTTTCCAAGTCGTGATCGTATGCTTTTCACTACACACTCATTCTTCAAGTACATGCTCCCACGAAAGAGATGTTTGAACATTGTATTTGGTGTATGTAAAATTGAATCTTTTGGGATCTTCCATATCTTCATAATCAAATTATTTCTCAAACTCCATTATCCAATCAACAAGTTTCTCCAAATCCACACTTTTGGAATAACTTAGGTATCTAATCTAGGCTTACTCCTCATTCTCCAAATTACACATGAGGATCTTCTCTTGCCATCATATTAGACTGATTATTCTTACAAAAACTACACCCTTGATTCTATAGGTTCCATTTCATCATCACTAACATATCTACTATGATGCATGTGTATTACATGGTTTAATATCCTCCAATCATGCTTACATAATCTCATAAAATCAATTGAGTCATCAAGTATTACACCTCGAGTTATAAAATATACATAACCTTCAAACCTTCTACCCAATACTTTACCTATTATGAGCTTGAAACATATTTCTACCCACACTCACAAATGTGTAAAATTTCCAATGTTCAATGTGAAAACTTCACACCTACCTAAAAATCACTTTTCTAGAATACGTCCACGATAATTTTCTACCCACATTCAAAAATATGGAGAATCGCCAATGTATGTCATGCGTCACTTAAGGAAATAAAATATTTCTTTAATACCAAATGATGCAAACATGGTTAGAGAGCCCAAATTCAAAGCATGGACCACTCTACCCTTCAAATTTAATTCATTAAAAAGAAAAGATATGTAATATAATATAATAATTTTATTATGCATTCACAAGAGTAAACCACACTCATACATAGACCAGCCTTTCCAATGGTGTGGTATCAATAATCTTTGAAGGATACATAAAATTATATTTAGGAAAATCTCACTTAGAGAATCTACTCTATCTTATAAGGATTGCCAATTTGCACCAAAAATTACCAATTCCTTTCCCATCCTTGGCTCTATAATCTATCTTAGGGCACATGAGTTTATTTATGTAAGCATGCAAGCCACCCAAAAGAACCATTGTATTTAGCTACACACTACCCATCAAGACTCATAAGAACATGGAATGCAAAAATTATAAGGTCCAACAAAATCATACACAAAATTTGGATTCATATGGACATTTTTTAGGATTGGAATCTTCATTTGCATGGCATTATGTGACATGGTTACTATCACAACATTAATATACCATCACAACATTGGAATACATTATCAAAAAGATCATGTGGCATTCATAGACCATCATGACATTGGTAGACCTTCGCAACATGAGTTATGCCTCCATGACATGGCTTAGAACTTATCTATGAAGACCTTCATGGTTACAAACACAACACAATAATATACTACTAGTTATGGTTGATACATGATTATAGGTGAGCCTAGATTCTATTTCATCATAATTAATAACCATATTTTAAAACCCAAGTTGATAATTCTAACCAAATGACATTAGTTGAGGTAATGAGTTCCATGTGTGAAGAAGAGATAACATGTCCTCATTTTTTTAATATTCAAGTTGAAAAAGGAGCATGGTATGAAAGGTGAAGTTCAAACAAAGTGTTTGATCAAGGATCCACTAGCTCGAGGTGTGAATGGGGAATAAGATCACAACTCATATGATTGAAAGTCAAGTTTAGAGAATTACATTTCAATTTGAGCCAAAATCGCAATATTCCAATGTTTAGGATTGATTTAAGATCAAATCTATAACACAATTGAATGTTAAGAGGTGAGACTATCATATAAACTTAGAACACTAAAATAAACCAAGAGATCATGAAGAGGTGATCCAATCAACCAAGAAGGGGATGTTGTAATCATGGTAGGGTTTCCAACTAAGAGACGCTTGTAATTATCTAGTAGTGTCACATAGTGCCAAAGGGACAAAAAACCATCTATATTTTATTAATCTTATGCCTTAACAACATAAAAAAGCATTGTGAAATTTCAAAAACTTATTACACCCTCTATTCAAGCCTTAAAGGGATTTATAACAATATTTTTAGATTCTAGAATATGTTATGCTCTCTGTTTGATTCTTGGAGCTTTCTCTCACCTCAAAATCTTGTCCTTCAAATAAGTTAGGATACCCCTTTCTCCTTGAAGTATTAACCATTCTCATTATCTCTTTGCAAATTCTCTCCTTATTCTAGTTGAGTTCTTAATGTTTTCTTAGGAACTTGATCTCCGTGTGTCTCAATTTAAGCATCTAAAACTAATTATGATCCAAACCCCTTTTCCTCATGAGATTCACACCATTAAATACAATATGGGATGTATATCTCATACCATAACTATTATTTTAAGTTCAATTCAAAAATACCTCAAACGAATTGGGTTTTTGTCAAATAATAAAGAATGGTTAAAATTATCCATAGGATATTTGAACACATTTTACCTCACATGTGGGGAAAACAACTTTGGGATAACTATAATTCAAAATATCTTCAAGATATATTTCCAAATTTTCAAAGTTGTATTCACACATTCCCTCTAATGGAAGTTATTCCCACTTGAAATTCAACATGTTATTCATCCTTTTGTTTTGAAAAGTGACTTAAAATACCCCAAATGATTATGTCATGTGTAAATATCATTGGCTCATTATACTCCCCATGGAAATAGACACTATGACCAATGAATAATTAGGTTCCTATTTCCACTCATCACCATTTCATAGTTCTTGGGCTCACAAAGTTTATTTACACTGTGTGGAATCCACAATTTGAATGCTCCAAGTATGTGAAGTTTGAATGAACAATGTGTTGTTCTTGCATTTACTACTGAAATATTTATATTTCTATTATTAAATATGCTAATCAAGGTATATACTTTAGGTTAAATATTTAATATTGTGAAATAATTATATTTCTAATATTAAATATTATAAACCTAGGTGTATGTGTCAACCATTTTAGGTTTGAAAAGATATCGGGAAACCCAATCTCCTATATAAAAAGGACTTTAGGTCCTCATTTGATATATTCGGAAATATATCAAGTGATTTGGATTTTTTTACCCTTGGTAAATAGGGTTTTAAAGGAGGAGGTGATCTTACTTTGATGTAAAATAAGTTCTCTAAAGTAGAAAAAGGTTATTTTCAAAGTGGTTTTTACTCTATTGGGGTTTTCACTATAAATAATGTGTCACATGTGTTATTTATTTCTGTAAGTATTTCTTTATTACTTATGTTATGATGTAATGCTTATTTAAATATTTATTGTAATATTATATAATATGTAAGTTGATTAAATCTATATTATTAGAATCCTCAAATTCTAACATGGTAACAGAGCAAGATAAATTAAATAAATTAAGATCAAATGTTTTGTATTTTATTTATTTAATTTGTACAAGTTTTTTCAACCAACCCGAAAGGGTATTTAAAAGTATTTTGTCCCCTTCTTTTTTTCCTCAATTTATTTTGACATTACATTTGTGCAATTAAACTCTCGGTAAAATTTTTAGGGTTTTTCAATTTTAAATCTCTAATTTTTTTTGGGAGGAAATGTAATATGATATGATTCTTAATTTCATTTACATTTTGTAAATTATATGGAATTAATATTTGTTTAGAGATTGATGTGTGCACAGGGAAAGAGGCTTCAAATATTTATTTATTAAAATCACATATATGAAATAAAAAGATTTATTACTATATGAAATAATTTTCATGTTTTCTATATAATTCAAATGTTTGCAGTTAAATATTTTGGAAGGTAAATTCATACCTGTGTTCTTTGGTCCCTTTAAAAGGATTTGATTTGAAAAACTATAGTTTATAGTTAATCTATAACTATATCTATATAATTTGAAAACTATATTATTATTTTTAAATAAAAATATATATAATATAGAATAAAGTTTATATAATAATTTATATAAACATCATATTAAAATTTATATAGTTTTGAAAAAAAAACTATATATTAAAAGCCTTAAACCATATTAAAATTACATGGGATTGAGGGAAGAGTCAACAGACCATATTCTAAGCCTAAGTTTAAATCATATTTAAACTTAACTTATAAATCTAGGCATATATAGTTTTTTAAAAAAAAAAAAACCTAAGTTTGAATCATATTTTATATATATGGTTATTTTAAACCGCTTAAAATATAAATTTTATTAGATTTGGTTTATATATGTTTAAAAAAAAAAAAAGTGCTTACTTTTTTTTTAGTAGTAAGGGGGCTCGTGTTTATTTCTTGGCCATGAAGAGATTACTTTTTAAATCTTAATACTTATTAAATAAAACCTAACATGTGTCCCTAACCATTTATATTATCCATGTAAGGGGGCAGCCCCATTCATTTATATCTTATAGTTTATAAAAACTATATAAATAAACCTATTTAAAGGTTTTCTTTTATATAAGAGTGGGAGTGGAGAATAAAATGAGATAATATCTCAGGTATAAATGTGGAATTCTCAAGTATAAATGAGAATTAAAAAAAAATCTAGTTTATTGGTGGCCCACGTGAAGTGTGGTAAATATTTATTAAAATATTGGTAGTTATAGCCACATAAAAGTTTTAAAGTTTTTAGCTTGCAAGAATTATATAAAATATTTTACAATCTTTCTATAGTTTTAAATGTGTGCAGGGTAAAATTAAGAGTAAATGAAGGGAGGAGACAAGGTTCATGAAAATAGGGATTTCAATTTATTTCATTGGTCGGTGAAATTACTTGTCCCCTCTGTAAAAAATGCATGTTAATCTATACTCTCATAAATCTACTTGCACTTAGTAAAATTCTTTTAACCTAGTCTATGTCTTTAAACCCCTTTAATAAGGGTTATGTGTTTTTTATATAAAAATATACTATAGTTTATAATTTTATGAACTATATGTTGTTTTTTATTTACATTCTATAAACTATATACCTTTTTTTAAAAAATGTATATATTTTTACATTATAAATTATAATAGGTTATTATAATGTATTAAAATATAACCTCCTAATATTATAAAGAAGAAAAAATTATGGAATTTCACATTCTAGAAATACACAACAAGTTTTGGCTTCATTAAATTTGATGGTCAAATGACCGTCACAGTAGACCAAACATAAGATAATATGACGGTCATTTAGACGTCAAATTTAAGCTCATAGGTTCTAGAAAACTTTCACTATGTTAAAATTGATGGTCAAATGACCATCATGATAGACCAAAAAAAAATAAGCCATTATGATGATCATTTAGACGTCAAATTTAAGTTGGTTAGATCTTTGTCTACATTAATTTTTTTCAAAATTTGAAGTTATGCATTCTTAGGGGTCTCTTCTTCACTTCTATATGGTTAGAAATATTTTTATATAAATATGGGTATAATGCAGCCCTTTATATTATGGGTTATTATTTTGATCATGGGAGGGTAATTAGTATGCATTATAATGACAAAATTAGTTATGATCAAATAGTTTCTTTAGATCTATAAAATTTAGATCTGATTCTATTAAAAGTGTTATTTTTATTATCGATAAATATGTATCTAACTTTGTGGTACATTGTATATTATAATGAGGTGTGTTTTACAAGTTTAGGAAAACAATGACATCCAACTATTTCTGTCTTGACAAAACTCAGATCCTGAATGAAACCAACTACAACATTTGGGTCAAAATAAAATTTATGGCGAGGAAACTCTAGACGATTGTTTCTGGATCTAAGGTTTCTCCCACTAGTCATCAAAAACTATAGATAACATGAATACATTCTTACAATGAATGCAAGAGGCTCTTTCTATGATTCTACGCAATGTGAACAATGAGTACCTTCTACACATTGGTAATATCAAACATCTGAAAGAGGTATGGACACAACTAGAATCCATGCATGAAGGATACTTGGTATATCAAGGATAGTAATGAGAGTACAATAGCTGAAGAATTCAAAGAAATGGTCTATATTTTTTGATGATTTCTCTTCTACATCTTGTTTTATATCTCAAAGTTTGAATAATTCAAAACTATGGCATGAAAGGTTAGGACATGTTAATTATCGAAGCTTATATGAAATGTCTAGATATAATCTAGTGAAAAAGGTTTATATGTGTTGTCTTCTTCTCTTGAAGTTACTTCATTAAATGTTTCTAAATGATGGTTTTGATTCTGATTTAGTAAATGGTCATGATGATGTTTTGATGCTATAGATGTTTCTGAAACTCTTATCTTCCTAGATAAGAAATTAAATTGGGTTCAATCTATGTTAGAAAGTTTAAATCCTATTAACCTTAGAAAATGACCAAAGTCATCATATGTACCATGCATTAATTACCTTGTATGAACTTGAGCCGCAAAGTATTATAGGGTCTAGGTGGATATACAAAGTAAAATATAATGTTGATGGTAGTATTAACAAACATAAAGCTAGACTTGTTGCTAGAGGTTTCACTCAGAAACTTGGTATTGATTATGTTGAGACATTTCATATAGCTAAAATGAGTACTGTTAGGGCCTTATTTGCAATCGCCGCTCAATTTGGGTGGAAATCCACCAAATGGATAAGAAAATATTTTTTTGAATTGTGATTTAAAAGAAGAACTTTACATGTTTCAACCTAAAGGATTTGAAGAAACTAGTAAAGAAAACTATGTTTGTAAGTTGAGAAATCCTTGTATGGTTTAAAACAAGCTCTTAGAGCTTGGTATGCAAAAATTATTTCCTTCTTTAAACTATTAGGTTTTGTTAATTATTCTTCTAACAATGATATATTCATTAAGCAATAAGGCTCACATATTATCATTATATGTATATATGTTGATGATTTTCTTATGTCTAGTGACAATTCTGATTTAATTCATAGGATTAAAGAGAAATTAAAGCAATACTTTGAAATGAATGAGTTAGGTCTCTCACATCATGTTATTTGTATGATTGTATTTCATTCTATTGTTATTTTTCAAAACACAATATGCAACCATTGTATTGAAAAAATTTCTTATGATTGATTGTAAACCATTTTCTACTTCAATGGAAGTTGGAATAAATATTGATCCTAAATCTGCATATGAAAAAGGTTGATCCTATTTTATATATGTTGTTAGTTGATAGTTTGATTTATCTAACTATAACTAGATCAGATATTTCCTATACAGTAGGAATTACTTCAAGGTTTATGCAGGAACCTTTTTTAGAGATCATTAGAATCTTGCAAAAAATAATTTTTTTAGATATTTGAAAGGAACAATCAATTATGGGTTACATTATACTAAGAATGAAAATGCTATCTTATATGGATTTTGTGATTCTAACCATATTGATGTTGTGTTATAAAATATACTAGATATGTGTTCAAGTTTTTTGGTGTAGGAACCATTA
The DNA here is from genome assembly GCA_018340775.1 of Taxus wallichiana var. yunnanensis. Classification (NCBI taxonomy): domain Eukaryota; kingdom Viridiplantae; phylum Streptophyta; class Pinopsida; order Cupressales; family Taxaceae; genus Taxus; species Taxus wallichiana. Next base: position 864,964,140 of record CM031235.1, read on the forward strand.
CTTGAACAAAAATACAATCAACAGTCTCCATTTCTTCTACTAAGGTAGAGAAGTACAATGGAAGAAGTAAAGAAGCCATGTGGCTGCAACGGCTGTTGGTAGAGATACACATGGAAGCTAAAGGAAGTATTTATCTTCTATGTGGTGGTCAAAGTTGTATTACTCTTGATTAAGAATCTAGTTCAACATCAGAGGATGAAAACATATTGAGATACATATACGCTTCACCCGTGAGAAGGTGCAAAGTGATGAGATAAATCTCAAGTTCATGTTGACTAAAGAAGAGCAAGTTGTTGACATCTTCACAAAGTCCCTGAGTGCTGTAAAGTTTTGTCACTTTCGTGAAAAAGTTTGGATTGTCAGAGTTTTCACATTGAGGGGGAGTGTGCATGATAATGTCACCTCCTAATGGAACTTGGTTTTTGTAAAAATACCTTCGGGCATTTGTAAAAGACCTTCGGAAAGTGTAAAAAAAGACCTTCGAGCAAGTGTAAAAAGACCTTTGAGCATGTATACCTCCTCAACTTATTTTTTAGAAAGAAGTGTAGAAAGATCTTAAAGGTAATCTTCAATAAACTCTTTAGTGCTATTGAGTTTATTGGTAAACATCCAATACAAGCATATTGTTAAGGAGGTCCTTGGTTGTAAAAGGATCCTATATGCTTGGGTTCAATAACCTTTTATGAGAACCTGTGAGAACATGTAAAACTCACAAATCATACTTAGCCACTGATCATGGGATGATCTTTGGGATTCCAAATCTTTTTGTACCAAAAGGTAAATTGAGTATGATGAAGGTGTTATAATTCCTTCAACCGATATGCTAGCCTAAAACCTTTATGGTTTAAGGATTGTAAATCTTGTAGTGTACCATGGGTAGGTAATCTATTGGCATATGTTATGTTATCCCACTTAACATTAAGGGGAGTGTTGGAACATAATGATTAAGTGGTCTAGCCAACCCTTAATGTATATGGGTCCATCACTAATATATAGGTTAATATTTAATAATATGAAATATTTATATTTCTATTATTAAATATGCTAACCTAGGTATATACTTTAGGTTAAATATTTAATATCATGAAATGATTATATTTCTAATATTAAATATTATAAACCTAGGTGTATGTGTCAACCATTTTAGGTTGAAAAGGTGGGTCAGGAGACATACCCGATCACCTTATATAAAAAGGACTTTAGGTCCTCATTTGATATATTTGGGAAATATATCAAAGGTGTGCAAATCAAGTGATTTGGTTTTACCCTTAGTAAATAGGGTTTTAAAGGAGGAGGTGATCTTACTGGATGTAAAATAAGTTCTCTGAAGTAAAAATGTTATTTTCAAAGTGGTTTTTACCCTATTGGGGTTTTCCACTATAAATAATGTGTCACCTGTGTTATTTATTTCTTGTAAGTATTTCTTTATTTACTTATGTTATGATGTAATGTTTATTTAAATATTTATTTTAACATTATATAATATGTAAGTTGATTAAATTCATTTATTAGAATCCTCATGTAAGACTTTTGCATATTATTTTTCCAACCTCTATTCCATCCCTTTTCTAGTCTCTTCATCACTCCTCTATTTTGGGATCTTAGGCTTACCATATCCCGACAAATGTGAGAAATAGGTATGTATTTTTAGGTTGTCTACAATGTTAATCACCTTTCATAATTTTAGTGTGCATTTACATTTTACATGAAAATTGCAATTAAATCCCTAATGTCTAATTTACTCTATCTCGCTTTATTGATCGACAATCGAGTTTTGATGTAAAAATACGTTTTACATGCAAAATGTATTTTGACCTCCATTCTCCTAGTCAATGATTAAATGCCCAATGATTGAACTTCACACACATGTTAAAACCCCATAATTAATATTATTTTTATAAATGGGGTTTTGGAACATCATTTTCACATTGTGTACTTAAAATTCGAGTTTCTTTCTCTACTTAGATTCTCCACCTACATTTTTTAAAGGATTCATTTACATTTTTAGTCAAACCCTCAAACTCATTGTGTAAACCAGGTGAGTAAATAAATTTGTGTATGATTTTTCTTGATTTTGAATCTGAATTCCTTAAAATTTATAAATAAAATATCATGACTAAGGAAGGCTAACACCATTGCCACATCTAGTCAAGGATCCGAGTCTAAGAATGTAAAACTAAATATAAAAGCTTAATGGAATGTTAACTAACATGAATATAATTCAAAATCTAGCTAATCACGCCTACTAATATATTGAATTGCTAAACTAACAAAGACCTAAATAGATCTAAGAGGGTAATCAAATTGGTATGGTTACTACTCCAAACAAGGTGAAATGGCCTCTCCAAATGACTACATGGTCATTTTGGATATCCATCTACTAACCCCATTGAGGACTTTAAGAAATGATTGAGCTTGAGTATAAATAATATTTCTTATATGAGATGTAAATAAAAGAATATTAACTACCATTGGTCAGCAGATGAACCGCCATCGGTCAGGGTAATTGACACCGTTACATGTGCATGAAAGTTTATATTTAACTCACGTGAATTAGATCTAAATTTGTTATAAAGTTGATCTAAAGGTTGTAAATGCATAACTAAGGTACCCTAAGTTTTTAGATGCTCATATAAGCATGAAAGCTAGGGTTAAATGTTATGATGGCATGTAATTGATTATTATTGTATGTGGAATCCTTAATTGAGAGGATGAAGAAGAAGAGAAATAAAGCACATGTTACATGAAGACAAAGCTTCCATGGAGAGGAGATGGATAGAAGGAAATAACATTTATCTCGAATGGTGAGAAGAGGGTAAAATCTTCTACTATATTTCCTTTGTAGAGTTATTGTCTCATTGTAATGGCTTACATAGTATGCAAAGCACATAGAATTTCTTCTTGTAGATCCACATGTTAGTGAGATATTGTATTGTAGATCTAGTATTATATTGTTAGATCCATAGGTTGTTGTGAGATCTTGTATTCATAGATCCATGAGATCATATTGTATTTTTAATCCATGTAGATCTAGATATTGTAGAGGATGTTGTCTTTATGTTTGCATAGGTTCATGTGGTGATGGAGAGATAAACTTACTTCTTAGTACATGGTTATAATTGCACATATGGTGGACCCATGTGGGAGGTATTATTGCAGATCCACAGAGAGCTTGGTTATAGTTCATAGATGCGTAGTTCTTGGTTATGTGAGATCTGTTAGTGCTTTGGAGGCACGGTTATAGTGCACTCATGGAGATCTGTTTAAAAATCTGGAGGAGATGAGATAGTCTTGGAGATATGCATTTTACTCTTGTATTTGAAGAGTTGGTTTGTACTCTTGTTATATTATATATATGAGATGTCTATCTTTGGTGGATGTAGATCACATTGAGTGAACTAGGGTACATGTTATGTTATGTGTGTGTACTTTGTTTTGATTTAGATTATTCTAGTTTATACTTCCACTACTGTAGATTTTGGGGAATTGTTTAGATCCTGTGTGCATGATTTTGTTTGTTATTAAATCATAGCACTATTCCACAGTCCCGAATTCCCAACAACTGGTATCAGAGCTTGGTTATTTTAGAGCAAGGTTTTGCTTCAGTATATTGTTAGTGGTTTATTTACAGTGTATGAGAGCAGGGTTTGTTTTTCCTGATGTGAAAATTGCAGAAGATATTTAAATATCAAGTGGAAGCTATAAATGTGAGGTTTCTGGAGAATACAATAACCGACATCGGTTAGGTGGCAACCGGTGTCAGAAGGGTGACCATGGTTGGTTACTGGGAAATTAGGTTTTAAATAGAAAATTATAGATCCGAAGTTTTTATAAGATGCAGTGAATGTATCTTATTTGCTGAGGTGTTCATGTTTCTTGGAGGCATAGGCATGATTTTCATATTGCAGATCTGGTTTATAGAGGTATGGTTTTGTTACCTTGGTATTGTAGTGCTTGTATTATTTTGGTTGCACATGCATGTTTGGGATTGCAGATCTGAGTATGAGATAGAGGAGAAATTATGCATCCTTTGGTGTAGTTAGATGCATGGGTTTCGTTAGAGAATCATAATATAGTAGCAGAGAATGAAGATGAGGTTTCCATCAAAGAAGCATGTTCTTCAGTTGAATATAGGGTTTCCATCAACGAAGAAAGGGTTAAGTATCTTGGTGTTGGTAAGCTGATGTATTTCATCTTGGTGCAACTTTATTGCATGTATTATCGTTAAATTTTTTTGTAAGATTTGGGTACTTCTTGAAATGACTAGCTCAACACACCTATTGGATTTGGTCGGAGTAGGCACTCGGTTTGGTGACCTATGCCAATTTGTGGCATTCTATTCGATCCAGAAGCACCAACATCATTAAAGGAACTGACATCAATCACGAGGGTAACCAAGATCGATCGGTGAACCATGGTAATTCTTTGTGATAACGAGTTTGCACAAGGTTTCTTATAGTAGAAGAGGGCATAGATGGTTCAGTGTCCTATTTTGGAGGATCAAGTTTCGACATAGTGTGTACAGTAGAAATGGTGCATATCACTTCAATGTTTGGATCAGAAAGAGGACAGAGTTGGCTCCGTTATTCCAGTGATACTTTGAGTTAGGTATCTCTATATGATTCATGTTTTATTTCTTTCATTTTGAGTAATTGATATTATGTTTTGATAGTGTGCACAGATTTACACCATGGTTTTTGGTGTTTGACTTTTATTTCCTAGTTGTGTGGAATCTTGAGGACAAGGGTATTCAGTCTAAGGAAGATATCCTCAATGAAAATTCATGTTTAGACACAGTTGTAGAAACAAAAGATGTTGAGTATACATGATGAAAAGAAGTTGATTCACCTACTTCACAAGAAGTCCAAACTTCTTTGATAAGAAGGGAATCACTTTATATTTTCTTTCATCTATTTTATTTATCACTTGACATATATAGCTCTTAAGATTGGTGTTAGAAGCGAGTGCATGGGAGTTCAAGTTAAGTGGGAGTAAGCCACGGTTGATGGTATTACAGGTTGGACATAGTTGCACGTGCAGAGTGAGAGGAGGGTGTTACTATTCAGAGTGATATGTGGCATAATTTATTTTGGAGGAAATTCTTAGTCTTTACATGTATTTTGAGTTTATTAGTTTGTGATGTCACTTCTAGTTTATTTTTTGGTGCTTGGATATTCCTTAGGGAAGGCAGTTGATGGTTGATTCAGCTGGTTTTAGATGATAAAGAATTTTTCAAAGTTTAAAGGGTGAAAAAGGAGAAAATCTGATAGTTACAGAGATTGGTGTCGGTTAGGGTTAACCATGCGGTCGGTCATCTAGTAACCATGGTCATCGAGAAGTGACCGGGGTCCGCTTAGGAAAGCTGTGGTCGGTTTGGTCACACATTTGAAAATAGTGTTTATTTATCCTTTTTAGATGGTGCCCTATTTTTGCTTTCATCTTGGTTGTTTTGTGCGGTATGTTAATGACATGTATACTTTGGTATTTACACTTGGTATTAGTGGCATGGTTTAGCATGGATGTTTGTTATTGACATTGATGGTCACAAGACTCATATTTGGCTTTAGAGTTAGCTGATGAGAAACTTTGAGCCTCTAGAGAGCACAGTGATATGGATGGATGTACATACCGAGTTTTTACATGTGGATAGATTCTATTTTACGAGTCTATGATGATGCAGATATTATATTTGTACATGGATTCCTATGAGAAAGGTTTAGATGCCTTGAGCATGAGTAGGGGATGTTTGTATTTCCTCTTGTTACTATATTACTCCTTGATAGATATGTTATCTACAGATGATTGTCTTGGACATGATAGTTGTTTATGCAGGGTTGGATTTGCAGATTGCAGTGTTTGGATTGGTTTGAGTTATGTAAGTGTTTGTGGATTAATCACCCATTGTTGCATATAGAACTCATTTAGGGTTGTTTTTACTTGGGATCTTGTTTTGATTTTGCATATTCTAGTTTGACTTGTCTTAGTCAGTTCCATTGGTGGTTACATGGAGACATGGATAGATGGATGAAGAACGTGTTTGGTTTACAGGTATGGCTATGGTTGCATTTGAAGCTCGGTACTTAATTTTGAGTGGGAGATCTTGCATGTGTGTTAGTCATAATGGCTTATTGCATGAGGAGCTTGATTGGCTTAATTTCATAATACCAACAATTGGTATGGTGTTACGATTCAATGGGAGCTTGTGGCTTAGTGTCACAGATCAATTGTAGCTTCATGTAGGTTTGGTAAGTCATGATTTTATCTTCTTGGTTTGAGAAGATGGTTTGATCGTCTTGGTTTTATTTTTGAGAGAATTTTAGAAGTAAAGAATAGATGGTATTCATGGTATGTAGAGGATGGTGATGTATAGGTACAAGTACAAAGGTTCAAAAATTTATCTCCAAGTGGGAGATTGTTAGGTTGTGGAGCTAGATTGCTTCACAATAAGCATGCATTACATGTGGCTAGTTTACACAACAAGCGTTGGTCATCATATCAACCACTGTTTGTCAGCATATCAACCGTCGTTGGTTAGTAGATTAACCGACATTAGTCACGAGATGAACCACTATCGGTAAGGGTAATCGGCACCAATTACCTGTGTGTGAAATTTTATATTTAACTCATGGGAATTAGATCTAACTTTGTTATAAAGTTGATCTAAAGGTTGTAAATGCATAACTAAGGTGCCCTAAGTTTGTAGATGCTTATATAAGCATGAAATATAGGGTTAGATGTTATGATGACATGTAATTGATTATTATTGCATGTGGAATCCTTGATTGAGAGGATGAAGAAGAAGAGAAAGAAAGAACATGTTACATGAAGACAAAGCTTCCATGGAGAGGAGATGGACGAAAGAAATAACAGTATCTCTCGAATGGTGAGAAGAGGGTAATATCTTCTATTGCATTTCCTTTACAGAGTTATTGTCTCATTGTAATGGCTTGCATAGTATGCAAAGCACATAGAGTTTCTTCTTGTAGATCGACATGTTGGTGAGATATTGTATTGTAGATCCATGTAGATCTAGTATTATATTTTTAGATCCACATGTTGTTGTGAGATCTTGTATTCATAGATCTATGAGATCATGTTGTATTTTTGATCCATGTAGATCTAGATATTGTAGAGGATAATGTCTTTATGTTTGCATAGTTTGATGCAAAGGATGGAGAGACAAACTTACTTGCATGGTTATAATTGCACATATGGTAGACCCATGTGAGAGGTTTTGTTCTGAGATCCATAGAGAGCTTGGTTTCAGTTCATAGATGCAATAGTTTTTGGTTATGTGAGATCTGCTTGTTGTTTGGAGGCATAGTTGTAGTACACTCATGGAGATCTCTTTAGAGATTTGGAGGAGATGAGATACTCTTGGAGAGATGCATTGTACTTTTGTATTTGAAGAGTTGATTTGTAATCTTGTTATATTATATATATGAGATCTCTATCTTTGATGGATGTAGCCCACATTGGGTGAAACACGGTACATGTTATGTTATGTGTGTGTACTTTGTTTTGATTTGGATTATTCTAGTTTATACTTCCACTTTCTTTGTAGATTTTGGGGAATTGTTTAGATCCTGTGTGCATGATTTTGTTTGTTATAAAATCATAGCACTATTCCACAAATCCTAAATTCCCAACGCCAATAGTAGGGTATATTAACTAAAACTAGGGCAAAATAGTCTTAATTAGCTAATAATCGCTAATTATCTATTTTGAAGGGGATTTTGACTTACGATTAGTCGTAAAGTGGCACCCCTGAATGCGAAAGAGGTTTAGTAACCAACAAAGCACTTGTTAATTGAAAAAATTGGTAAGAAACGTTAGTTAATTAGTGGAAATCACTAATTATGATGGAATTAGGAAGAATGATAGTGATTTGTGTGTGTTTTTGTAATAAGATTGCAAAAGTGGAATATAGGTGTCTACATAACCTATTATGTTTACAAATGATCCTACATATTTTAAAGTTAGTATTTTTATCATTTTATTATTGTCAGTTGGGTTTATAAGAAAATATATTGTGTCTCAATGAAGATATATGTAGACACCTATAATTTGGATCAAATAATTTGAATACTTAAATTACGTTAATTATCTCCTTTCCCACAAATTAGAGACATATCATCAATAACGCACTTTTGAGTTCTCTTATATCACCATTAATTAGTTACATTACACTAATTAATTAACCCTTTTATATTGCTCAAGACGTTGATTAACGACCTTCCATTAATTAGTGAATCAATTAATTATTCCTAATTAATTAACTCTCTCTTTTATTTAATCAATAAATCGTCATTTATTGGATTAAACTCCTCTCATAACCTAGATCATGCTAACTTTCCTCTAAAAATATTCTATAAGCTTACACCTACCTATTAGTTAATCACTCTTGATTAATTAATACACCCCTCAACTCCCATGAATCACTAATGATATATTAATCTCTCCTAAAGAAAACTTAAAGTATGCTTATCCCTAACTAACCTAGCTTTGTTATTATCCCACATGCAATAGGATGCAAAGCTTCTTCAAACCAAAGGGTTATATAAAGAACCCTCCTCCTACCTTTCTTCTTACACCTTTTCATGCATATAGCATAAACTATAGGCATTTTCATCTTTGAGCATCCTCCATTAGTGTTGAGCTAGGTATCTTCATCTTGCATTTCATCCATCCAAGCTTTGGGTAATATGGAGAGAATCAAAATGGCCTTATAGCCATGTCTTGATGAGATTCCATTCTCAAACCCTTGGGATAAAAAAACAACCACATTTTGATTGCTAATGATCTACATAGGTCCATTTCTAGTTAGATTTCATAAAATAGATAATAATGCTTAACATGTTAGTTTGATTTCCTTCAAATTTCTATGCATGGTGTTGATGTTTAGTCTCTTTAAGCTCTTAGCATGATGATCTATGTTTAGTTAGCTTTGTTTTGGAACTATTAGGTGTTAGTTTCAATTCTCTTAGCTTAGCTAACTAATACATAGATACATTTGGCATGCCCGGTGGGATAGATTCATAGTCTCTTTGATTTTAATGAGTTTTACTAGTTTTTCTCAAATTTTACTAACCCAAATCATGCACATGTGAAATAAGCTAAATCCTTAGGTTATTTCACTAAATTTAAATTTATTGAGTATCTCTTGTGGGGTTTATTGTGATGGGTTGTCATTAGATTTGAGTTAAATTAGGAAAAAATTGATCTTTTTGAGGGTACATATGTCAGATTTCTGTATTTTGACGTCATCTATAGGTACATACGTAGGTAATTTTTAGAGGGGCATGCACATATTCAAACTCACACGTAGGTGTCAAAATGGCATGCACACACTTTGATCCACGCATATGTCATACCGCCATTTGTACCTGTGTCGGAGTTTTAGGTAAACTGCATACATTGGAAAGGCTGCACATACACTTATCGACCACGTGCATGAAATTTATCCCTCTGTGTTTTTCTACAGTTTTTTTCCACGCATATGCTTGAAACTAAACATAGGTACCTCTCTGAGTGCGTACATGTTTGTTAGGCCTCTGTTTACCATTTATTTGATAGGTGCGTGCACTGTCAAATTCCTCGCGCACATGCTTAGCTCACTATCATTTTTAGGAGAGGCACACACATGTTGTTATTTGTGCACACATGTTTCTAAGGGTTTATATACAATCTAAAAGGAGTGCAAGCATCACAATACAAATCTGAGTGTTATTTTAAAATTCACAAAAGCTTGTGTTCTTAATGTGCTAACACTTTTCAGGGTTATTTGGGATTAACTTATGTTTTACAGGGTATATCTTCATGATTTTTGTTAATTTGGCTTGTTTAAGGTTAATGAATGTTGCATGTTTTTATGAGATTAGAATTGCATATGCTCTTCCCTCACACCTTTTAGGTGATCTTGGGAATCGAAATGATTTCTATATCTTTTCTATGATTTTGAAAACATCTCATTACACTTGTGGCTAAGGGAATGAATGTCAATTGGATAAAATGAACAAATTGTGCATTTAATTTAAGTGTTTTTCCATTGTTAGTTAAATAGTTGGATTCTACGTCATGTATGCTCTTCTCTTGTGTCTTAGGATGATATTGAGAATTAGAAATGACATCTTATCCTCTTTTATTTGTGGAAAACTACTAAAATATTTGTATAGGACCTAAAAACGCTTGCCAAAGAAAGGAGAATTGAAACAAAATTTATAATTACACGTGTTGCAGGTTGCCAAATGGTGTGTGAAAAAAACCACATTAAGTCTAAAAGATAAAAACACACCACATTCATCACATTGTATATGCAGGTTTGGATAAGGGTACGCCCCATCCACTTTAAACTAAGACATAAAACCTTTGGCATAAGCCTTAAACTAAAACAATGGGGGTGGTCCTATGAACCCCAAAATAGTCCACACAAGAGGGAACCTTGTGGACAAAACAGGAAGTGCTCTGCACACCTACTTGACAAGTTTATACGTGAGATTTAGCGCCAAAGTTATCCATATTACGACCTTAGTGAGAATACAATTGAACGCATTCATTTCTCATTGTATTTGAAGGGGTTAAAGTAAATCTAGGATACTCCAAGACTATTCAATGTGAATTTCTTGGAAAACCGAGCTCACAAGGGTATCTTGTGACACCTAGTTGACGGAACCACCTAGAAACCCATTCATCTTAGAGCCAACTTGACCGTATCAAGCCAATAATTTTTGTAAAGATCCTTCAAAGTGAGAAATTTATCAGAGTTGAAACCTTGTTTTTCGAACAAGGGGAGAGTCCATTAAAGTTTAAAAAAGCATCATTCACCACAAAATTTATGAAGCATTAAATTTTCTTAGTTTTTCACTTGTCATAAGGTGGGGTGGAAATTTTCTGAAGTGAAGCCAAACATTTTTCAATATCACTTTATCTACTTCCTTTTCTTTATTTTGACACTTTTTTAACCATAAGAAGAGTGACCATATGTGTGTTATCAATAAATGATGTCCACCACTTTTGCACCCGTTTACATTTATCCTTGCTTTAGACTGGATGGTAAATGTTGAAAGTGTGTTGGTACATTTTCATATCTTGATAGCCATTTGATCTTGATACCCAAGTTAATATTTTCATTGTAGTTAGGCTTGATTCTTCACTCGATTCTCCTTTGAAGTGTTACATTGCTTGTATCGTATCGCAAAAATTTTGATACTTACATCTTATTTCTTGCAAACTCGACCTAAGTGTCTAGATTATAACGTTACACTACGCACACCTTAACAATTCCTTGGTATAATTTATCCTTGGTTTGATTTCAAACATTACCTCGATTTTGAAAGGTGTTGTTATTACCTTGTGCACATCGTACTAATATTATTTTGATATTAATACCTTACTTTTTCGTAAAGTTTGGTTAACGTATCTTAGTGGTATTGTTGCATTGTTCATATTCATAACCTCCACTTTTTGAGATTTAGGTCTTGCTTGGATTTGAACTCACTTTAAGTATACTTTGATTGGAAATCATATAAAACTCTTGTTATTACTTACGCCTTGTTCATTTTTGAACTTGACATAAGTGGTGACATTTCGTTGATCATTTTAAATGTCAAACTATTGCTTGGAAACATTTAGGAGTAGTTCATTGATTGATTAGTTTTCATATGACCTTTTTTGGTGATTGTACCTTGTGATTTATTCATCATTTGGACTTATCCCTTTAGGAAAATCACTTCAATCCTTTGATTGATTGACCTTCATTATTCTTTAGGTTATTTATATTCTTTATGTGTCCTTAGTAAACATATAACTCAAAAAAAACCTTAGTGAAATTCTCATTTGCTATGCCCCCCATTACAAGAATGGGATCCAAGAGACAAGTATGGGAAACATAGAACAAACAAGGGTCAAATACCTTTATCGGTTATGATTTAGGACCTCTCTTCTCCGCGGAAAAGGAAGTGGGTGAGATGGAAGATCATAGTGGTGATAAGTTAAGAGTCACCACACACGAAGTTATAATTTGATCCCACCCAATTAGATGAGTTCCTCTTTCTAAAAAAAGATAGAGTGCTTACAAGAGTTATGGAATTAGGTGCTAGAATTCCAACTGAACATGAATCTATTCCACCCACCAACAACGCTAATGAGGAAGAATGCCCCCTCATTAATATGGACAACATTTTAGTACATGGACAAGCTTCCACCTCAAACACTAGAAACAACAACACATGTGATTTTAAAATGCCACTCATCAAGATACCACGTAGGGTAAGAGTGGAACATGAAAACATATAACAACCTCCTCAACATAAAAATGAAGAAGTCATTATACAACAAAAAATTCAACACCTTAGTAAACAATTAGCTTACCTAGCTTCCCATGTGCAAAAATGTGCATAGGGTAAAACCTAAGGTTAGAAATAGTGAGCTTCACACAGAAAACCAAGAGGGAGAAATATCGAAATATAGTCACATGTATATGTCAAATTCCCCCACTAAAGAGTAACTTCTTTCACAAGAGTTACAATCTATGAAAGCAATACTCACAAGCCTTCAAGAAAGCAATGTAGGACATAACAAGAAATATCAATATGAAGAGTTATGCCCTTATCCATTTGATAAGGCTATGTTGTATACACCTTTTCCTAAGAAATTTGATTGCCCAAAATTTGATAAATACAAAGGAAAGGTGACCCATGAGATCATGTAAAATATTTTTACATGGCATGCCAAGAAGTGGTGTACAATGAAAATTACCTCATACGACTATTTCCAAGAAGTCTAGGAGGACAAGCATTAGAGTGGTTCCTTCACTTACCTCATGGGTCTATCTTCACATGGCCGAACTAGCGGAAATGTTTTTACGACATTTATCATTTAATGTGGAAAGTGACATAACCATGTTATACCTATATAATTCCAAACAACAACCAAATTAAACCTTTGCAAGTTTCTTACAAAGATGGCGGGGGTTAGCTAGGCACTTCCTTTGTTTGATCCCTAATAAGCAACTCATTAGCATATTTTTACCCAACCTAAATTCGACATTGTCTTTCACCTACAAATGCATTGTGTTGGAAACTTTGAAGAGGTAATTGAGAAAGGAAGCCAAATAGAAAAGGATCTAATCACGAAAGGGACAATCAAACCCTTTTCAAAAGATAATTAGTCTTCAAAACCTATGGACAAGCCAAAATTATTTAATAAAAATAAGAATGTCGTAGGAGATGGAATCACAGATTCTAAACACATACAAGTAGTCCAAGTTGGTCCACCTTTTAAATTGACCAAAGGGCCAATCCAACCACCAGTTAAACAAAGAGTATTCACTCCCTTTTTGGACTCATTATCTACAATCTTAAAACAACTAGATGCAGTACACCTAGTGACATATCCTACAATGATACCCTTTGTCGACAATGCCCCTAAACCTTCATGGTATAAATAACATGAGTATTGTGACTTCCACTGTGTTAAAGGAAATAAGACGGAAAAATGCTTAAAACTACGCCACTTCATCCAAGACATTATTGATAGTGGAGAGATAGAAGTTGATTCACCAAAATTAAATCCAAATCCAAATCAAAAGATGGGAATATTCAAGGAGACTTTCCCAAAACATGGTAGACAGGGTGAGAAAAATCCAGATCAGGAAGAGTCTTCCCAGAGCTACAAAGCCACAAATTATGTTTATACCCAATCTGACAATCAATATGACTCACTTATTGGATGTGTTCGTTCTTCAAACAAACGTGTAAATACCATTAGGATCAAAGGAAGATATTGCACTGTGGTAGCAAGGTACACTCATCTCGTGATCCCAAAACCTCTTTTGTCTACCCTTAGGATAGTTAGTATAATATCCTAGACCAACTTGAGAAGATGTTTGCTAATATTTTAATCTTAGATCTTCTTATAAAACTCTCTGGGGACAAAATCTGTCAATCAAGTAGATCCTTCTCACCTACATGTTATGGTGGAAAATATTGTGCCAAGTAAAAAATTTCATTTAACCACAATGAAATGACTAATGAAGATCATATGCATAACCTTCCTCTTTACATATAAGTATTTGTTACTTGCCAAAAGAAAAAGAGGGTGCTTGTGGATAATGAGTCGCGGTTAAACATATGCACATTGAAACTAATTAAATAGTTAGGATGCACATCAGAATATCTATAGCCCCACGTTCATGGTTGTCCATGGATTCATGCAATATAGGCCATACCATAGACATTCCACCAATGTACCACTTAAGACATGAAGGACACACTATTACTATTCAAGGAAATCCATAACCCTTCACCCATTATAGAGATCTCAATAGCTTTGAGCATAGGGGTGCATACAAATGTCCCTCTTTTGATATTGTTATTCCCCTTTAGTCTAAAGCTTTTGAGTCACGGAGTAGATTCGAATCTCTAATTTCTTGTACTCACAAGTGCTTCTTCATCTGCGCTCTCCCTTCGATTCATGGGAGATGACAATTATTGAGTACAATTGTGGATAATATGGCTAAAAAGAGGGTTAAGGATGAAGAGAGCGATGGAGGAAGAGAGTGATGGGGAACAATAAGCATTGGTTATATTGTTTTGGATGCAGAATGTCTACTTTTTCACCCAGGATATGACTTGAAGGGACCGCATTCGACTTGGAATAGACGGTTGATAAGCTGCAAGCATAGCCCGCGTGGGAAACTACACCTTTAGCTTGGAAAATGATATTGCTACAGCAAAACCCTCTGATCAAGAATGTGGGTCCGTAATCTCCAGCTAAGGGGCAGTTCATGTGGGAGAAGGACAAGGAAGGTGTGACCTATTTGAAGGTGCCAGATGGTTGTCTACATCGGGATTTGGACAAAGTGAATCTTTCCCTTGTAGGTAAGTTTCTCGGCCCTAGACCTAATATTGATGTCATTAGAAAATGGGCGTGTAGAAAGTGGCAACCAAAAGGGGATCTGAATATCACCATTATGTCAAGGGGATTTTTCCTAGCCAAATTCAATCAGCAGATGGATTTGGAATCGGTGCTTCTGGGAGGCCCATGGTGGTTGGGGAATATGGGTTTATTTTTGAAAAGATGGTATCCTGGATTTGATCCTAGCACTGAGAATATTCATACCATTCCAATATGGTGTAGGCTTCCAGGGCTACCCCTATAATTTTGGGATGATGAGATTCTACTAAATATCACCAAATCTCTCGGTTCTCCGATTGGGCTGGATGGGCCTATGAGGAATAGATCCAGACTAGCTTTTGCTAGATTCTATATCTCTTCTGAATTGGAGCAGGAGCTACCGAATCTTATTATTCTTCATTCCAAATTTGGTAGTTGGTCTCAACAGATCGAATATGAAACCTTTCATCTGAGATGTTGAAAATGTTAGAAATTAGGACATTTTACCAATAGATGTCCTAATAAAGAAATCTCGCAAGAGGATAAACTTGATAACCCCTGTGGAGAAACTCAAAAGAAAAAGGAAACTTGGCTGGATAACAAGGAGGTGGAAAAGATAGAAGATCAAGGACGGGGGAAGGGATACCCCTCAACCTCCCAGAGCTGAAATATAAGAAAGGAAAAAAGAGTTTTAGAACTCCTATTAGGAAACCGTTGATCTGCAAAAAGCTCTGGTGTCCCAAAACTCCAGCGGTGGGTGCAACAGTAAGTCTTCCAGCCTCCACTAAAGAACTTGATCCTGTTAAGGTGTCTCTGGAGGTGGACGAACTTACTAAAACTGTGATAGTTAACCTTCTCTCCAAGGAGAAAAAGGTGACTTGGTTTAAGGACATTACAGATATGCCAGGATTTTTAGCCTCGGATAGCGATTTTTTTGATCCACTAAGGTCCATTGAGGAAGTTTTAAATGAGGAAAAGATATGGCTACTTATGAATCTTCATTTATGCAAGACCCTTTGTTGGTAAAGAGCGACTCTCCAAAAAATGGAAGCCCCCTTGGCCTTCCCAAGACAATGAGGAGGGTGAGAAAGAGGAAGGTGAAGTTACGCCATTTAAAGAAGAAAAGATGGGGGACGAAGATCCCGATCCCACTGGTTTTTTAGAAGTTAAATCTAGAAAAAATAAAAGAATGAAGGGGTTTGAGAGGATCCCAGATTCTTTATATAATGAGAAGAAAAATAAAATTGACAACTGGGAAACCTCAACATCCAGAACTACAAGATCCTCTACTAGGAGAGCAGTGGATTTTGGAAGCAACTCTAAAAGAGGTAGACCTTCTAAAAAGGCTCTAAGAACCAAAAGAACAGAAGAAGATATTGCTGATGGCACTCAAAGCCAACTGAGTCATTAGGAAATCACACTACCAATATATTTTTGATGAAGGTCATCTCTTGGAACATCCGAGGTCTGAATGGAAATTCTAAACAAAGAATAATCAAATATTTAAGAATTTCTAGTAGACCAAGCATTCTACGCTTCTATAGGAAATGAAGATGAATTCTAAAATTCTTGGGCATTGTAAAAACATTTTTTGGGAAAATTTAGACATGGCTACGGTGGACTCTCAGGGAGTGTCAGGTGGCTTGGCTACCTTTTGGGACAAGAAACATTTCACTGTATGATTCTTTTTAAAACTAATAATCATCTTGCTATTAAATTCCTTTCTACTTGATAAAAACAATACTTGGATCCTCTCCAATATCTATGCACCAAATATGGTTAGTGAAAGAAGGAAGATTTGGAGAGATTTAAGGGTTTTTAGATCTCAGCATAGTATTGATAATTGGCTGATAATGGGGACTTCAATTCCCCTCTAAATCCTAGAGAAAAACAAGGGGGAAACTCTTCTTTCTCTAGGGGTATGGATGATTTTGTTGACTTTGTGGCTGAGCTGAATCTCATAGATATTGATCTCCATGGCAATCAATATACCTGGACAAATAGGAGGTTGGGAAAGGATATGATCCAAGTCGATTGGATCATGCCCTTATTTTGGCTAGTTGGATTCTTCATCAAGATTTTCATCTCACTTCTCTACCCAGAATCGGGTCCGATCACAATCCAATTGTTTTAAATTTTGTTAACTGGATTAAGCGATCAGGAGCTCCTTCAAATTTGAAAAAATGTGGATGGAGCATGATGACATTTTAGATAGGATTAAGGATTGGTGGATCTGGGGTGGTGAGGAATTGCCCAGTTTAGGCTTGTTCAAAAGCTTAAAAATGTTAAAAAACAAGTTAAAGTTTGGAATAAAGAAGTCTTTGGGAATGTTTTTGTAAAAAAAAGGAGCTAAAGCAAAGGCTTCAAGATCTAGAAAAAAAAAAAAACTTTCGGGGAGGTCTAGGGAGGATCATGAGGTGGAGAAAAACTCCTCTCTAAATTGCACATGGTTTGTAGCAGAGAAGAATCCCTTTGGAGACTCAAATCTAGAGCTATATGGCTGAAAGAGGGAGACAAAAACACAAAATTTTTTCATATGACCACTTTGAAGCATCGGGCTTGCAATAGGATTACGGAAGTTTCTAAAGGAAAAGATAACATTATAAAAGATCCACAATTATCAAGGAAGAGGCTCTCAGATTCTATGTTAAATTGTTGAATGAGCAGAATGTTGTAAGTGAGGTGGCTGATTCTTTCATGCTTGAAGCCATTCCGTATGGGAAAATTGAGGAGCTTAGATTTAAAGACATTACCAAAACTATTACTTTGGAGGAGCTTTAGAAAGTTGTCTTCACTCTGGAGGGTGACAAGGCACCAGACCTAGATGGCTTCTCTGTAATTTTTTTTCAAAATTTTTGGGAAATTTGTTCAAATGATCTCCTTAGGGCAGCTAATGAATTTCTCATAACCGGAGATCTTTTGAAAGAGCTTAACAATACCCATATAGTTTTGGCCCCTAAAAATATGGATGCTAAATATTTCAAAGACTTTAGACCCATTAGTTTGGTTAATGTTGTTTATAGAATTTTCACTAAGATTATTGCCACCAGACTGTAGGCCATTTTGAATGATTTAATCTCAAAACAACAAAGTGGATTCATCAGAGGGAGGATTATCCAAGATGGGGTGATCATGGTTCATGAGGTTATTCATTCTATGGATAATAACAAAAAGGCTGGCATGGTTCTTAAACTTGACATGAATAAAGCCTTTGACAAAGTCTCCTGGGCTTTTCTGGACAAAGTTTTGGCCAAATTTGGATTTCTAGATAAATTCAAAAGAATCATTAAAGCTTGCATTTCTTCAGCCAGATTCTCAGTAGTGGTTAATGGGGAACATGGGGGTACTTCACCAGTAGTAGGGGGCTAAGACAGGGGGATCCTATATCCCCTCTTCTCTTTATTCTAATGGTTGACAACCTTAGCAGAACAATCTCCAAAGTTGTTAAAGATGGTCTGATAAAAGGCATCAAACCTACCTCCACGAATCAAGTAGCTTCTCATCAGAAATTTTTGGATGACACTATCCTACTCTTAATGGCTTCCTTCTAGAAGCTAAGGTGATCAAGTCTATTTTAAAATTCTATGAGGCAACCTCTGGACAAGAGATTAACTTTGACAAAAGCTCCATTTACTTTTTTAATACTCCTATGGAGAGGCAAAATAAAATTGCTAAAGTATTGGGATGTAAAATTAATGTGCTTCCCACTACATATTTGGGTCTCCCCTAGGTACTAAAAAAGTTTCCAATAAAGTCTGGAATGACTTACTAGAAAGATTCCAAAAGAAATTGGCTGGTTGGAAAGGAGCCATTCTCTCCAGCGCTGGGAAATGTTTGCTTATCAAAATCACCCTTCAGAATTTACCTATATACATTATGTCT
This sequence comes from Taxus wallichiana var. yunnanensis, assembly GCA_018340775.1. Lineage (NCBI taxonomy): Eukaryota > Viridiplantae > Streptophyta > Pinopsida > Cupressales > Taxaceae > Taxus > Taxus wallichiana. The sequence goes on from CM031235.1 coordinate 864,982,917, forward strand.
ATGTATAACATCCCATCTACATTCAGAGATAAAATTGACAGGATTCAGAAACATTTTTATGGCAGGGAATGGAGGAAAAATTCAAGTACCACCTGGTTTCCTAGGATCAAGTGTGTACTCCTAAAAGGATTGGAGGCTTGGGTATAAAAGACATTAGCAAAATGAATATGGCCTTAATTGCAAAAATGGGGTGGAGATTGATCTCGGAAGATCAACCTTGGGTTGATCTCATTAAGAATAAATATTTGGGTCAGCAAACTTGCTTCCTCCTTTCTACATTCTGAACTTCTTCCTCATGGCTCTATATTCTGGAACAATCTGATTCTTACTAGGAATTTTATCAAGCAAGGAAGTAGATGGAAAGTTGGAAATGGCAGGGATATTAGTTTCTAGAATGACAATTGGTCTAATGGAAGCCTCAATGAAATATTTGGTGTAGCTAAGGAGAAACTGGAGCAGAAATATGGTACTAAGGTCATAGACTATATGGAAATTGATGGTAATCTTAAGAGATGGAAGAAACTTTCTATGGATGGTATGGATGAGAACTTTGTGCTATCATCTCTTCAGAACATTTAGATCTCATTCCTTTGAATCAATTGGATGTCAAAGATGAAATTGTTTGGTACAATTCTAAAGATGGGGTCTATTCGGTGAAAGTTGGATACAATTCCTACTTTGTGAATACCCAGAATGAATTTGATTGGAGAAAAATATGGATGACTGAGCTTACCCCTAAAATAAAATTTTTCTTTTGGCTTGTTCTCAGAGGTAGAATTCTTACCAATGATAACCTGATTAAGAAAGGATTCATCATGCCCAATAGATGTCATCTCTACAAAAATATTCTGAAGATATTAAACACCTTCTTATCCACTTTGTGATTATGCTACCATGATTTGGAGCCATGCCCTTTCCAAGTTTAATGTCCTCTGGATGGTCCCTAAGGACTTCATTCAATTCTGGACCCAATGGAACCCCCTTTAAACACTGCATTGTGAGAAGACTTTGGAAACTAATCATGCCCCATATTATCTAGAGAATATGGAAAGATAGGAATGATATCATCTTCAGAAATAACAAATAGAATTACAAGACCAACTTCACTAAGATTGGGCATGTTGTTAAAGCTGATATTGGGAGATTTAAACCCCCAAAACAAAAAAATATCCTGTAGATGAAGAGTACATTTTATCCAATTGGAAGATTGGAGATGCTAGAAGGCTGATCAGGAATACCTCAAATATTGATAGGTCTTTGGTCCACTGGATTCCTCCTGAGAGAAACTGGTATAAACTCAATTTTGATGGTGCTTCTAAGGGTAATCCTGGCATGGCAGCTGGGGAGGAATTATAAGGGATCAAAAAGGTTGTTTAGTTGTTGCTTATGCCAGTAAAATGGGGATTCAGATGAACAACTATGTTGAAGCCCTGGCTGCTCTTTGGGGCTTAGGATTGCAAAAGATCTAGATATCCATAATTTAATCTTGGAAGGAGACTCTCTTAATATTATCAATCATTTGAACCAATCTTCTCCTCCTAGCTGGACCACCAAGGATTTTATTATGGAAGGCATAAATATTTGTAATAATATTGAGCATATTATTATTAGACACACCTATAGAGAGGGGAATAAGGCAACGACACTTTGGCCAATGTGGGCATTAACATTAATTTCACCATGTGGAATAATGCAAAAAACATCCCCAAGGAGGTTCAAATCAGTATTAATGAGGATAATAATGGAATTACATACGTGGTGTAATTTCAATTATGACATGGTGCGAGATCTTAATGGAAGTGAAAGATCTCACTTGTGTGATTTATCCCCCTCTCTACGGAAACTATAAATAAATCAAGCCTCATGCATGATGGGAGGTATTTCAAAATATAGGATAGATACAGGAAAATTGCAGTCCCTTACGAGGGTTTTGAGTAGGATTTTTGTCAAATTTGTAGGAAGAAGGAAAATATGGGAGGGCTCCGTGTCAGTTAGAGCCGAGTTATGACCCAACCTAGAAAAATAATGTGATACTCTGGAATCTCCTACACAAAGGAGGCATTTCTAATTTCATCGAATGAATTTAGGGGCAAGACCTGAATATCTCGGTCCAATTTGCTACGGAGTGGAAGGACAGGAGGGTTAAGTATGGTGGGCATAACATTATTATCAATGAAGAGCTGATCACCGAGGCAATGGGCCTAGGAATTAGAGGGCTTTCGTTCTTTAGTAAGAGGGTGGATAGGGCCACAGAGGCCAAGAAATTTATAGATGAGGGAGAAGAGCTGGATTTTGTTGTTGGGGTTTAAAGGTAAGTTCCATCCCCATGCCATTTGATGAAGTGACTAACATGATGGTTAGATACATTTCATTGGAGGGGCGGTATAAAACAGTCCCCATAAAGCATCTTGTTTTTAAAATCATTTTAGAAGAGATCTCACTATCTGTTTCCCACACTACCTTCTTAACTCTCTTCAGCACTATGCTTGACTTCCAAAAGCATGCCCGAGCTATTCCCTTACATCAGGGCCTTATCCTTTTACTTCACAAGCTCTGTGTTGCCAAGTACCCTAGTTTTCCATTCACTCCTAGCGAGCCACTCATTACCACCTCCTATGTTCCCTTTACCATGCCTGCCGCCCCTTCCAAGTCTAAATCCAAGAACCCCGTGAAAGATGACATTCCTACTACTGGCGGATCCTCAGAAGCTCCAAGGATTTGGAGGTTGCCCAAAACCTACTTCATATCAGCAATGCAAGTACTGAATAGGCCCTGCATCCGGAAAATTCTCAAATGTCTATTAGACTGGATGCCCTAGAGATTGAGGTTAAACAGATGCAGAAGGAATTTCAGCGGTTGAGCAAGCAAAAAGGGAAGAGAAAATTTGAGGAAGAGAGTGACACTGATAAGGAATAGTTCTCTGAGATTTACAAGAAGTTGAGCTCTCTTGATACTAGGCTGGGAAGAGAAAAAGATAGACATGAACATAATTTGGCTATTTTTAAAGCCATAAGTGATTTCTTGGAACAATAGGTCGAGCATTGCGAGGTTAAGTGGGATCCCTGATACTATATGGGGAAATGAGAAAGAGAGGAATATGACCATTTCACAGATTGGATGCTTCGGACTCAACACACACAACCACTTTGGCACTTTTCACCTCGTTGTAGATGATTTAGTCCAGAATTGAAAGAGCATCCAAAAAATAATTTGTCTTGGGCTAGTGGAATTCAGTTTTGTGGCTATTTCTGTGCTTTCCTTTTGCTATATAGTTGCTAATTTTTTGTGGTCTAGCTGCAGGCTACGTCCTTCTTTTGTTCCTTGTTGTTCCCCAATTTTGGTTACCTTGGGTAACAATGTTACTTCAGTTTTTGCTCTTTTGTTGTTGTATACTCATTGTTATATCTAGTTGGTGAGCCTTCCTTGTAATTGGGTATAGTCCCACCAAAACTATTTACCAATAATAAAATATATATATAATGTTCAACATGCTCTCTTAGACTCAAACCTATCCTTGTCACCAAAAATAAGGAGCAAACCCAACTACCACTACAAAAGTCCTAGAGATGAACAAACAATTGGGACATTCTAACCTAGTGGTCCTTGTAGAAGAGAAATTGTTATACCCTCCTAAAATTTGGGTCCTCGAGAAACTAATCCTATCTAATATAAAACTCTAGAATACACAAAATCTAGTGGAATGATGTCTTTCATGGGTTATAAAGGACTCGAGATGTGGAAATTTTGAACAAGGGATAAGGAAACCAATCCCAACTCCACATTTAAAAATAGAGGGATATGGTGTGATATTCAACCCTATGGGGTGTACCCCATGGACCAAATTACTACCTCCTCTGAACGTAAGGATAACTTTGTTTATTCGGATAGAAACATAGATTCCCATCATAGCCAATACAAGGATCTTGCCACTACGAACCTTTTCATGGATACTACTATATTAACCATAACCCCTGTCAATCCAAAAATTGAACTTATATACCCTACTCTTCTCGATTGTGACCAACAACGTTACGTGCCACTGGACCTCTTTGAGAATGGTGAGGCTATTGTAGAATTTATGGGCATACGTGACACTATTCCTATTAGAGACCACAAGAATGGTTTTTTCGATTGACCTAAATACCTGTGTACTTTGGGAAGGAATTTGAGCTTCATGGTTAGAAAAATATAAGAAAAAGTGAGGGAAAAAGTCCCTCAACTAAGCCTAAAAAAATAAGTCCAAGTCACACAGTGAAAACCTCATCAGTCGTTGACCGAACAACAAATAAAAAAATCAATGGACAAAATAAGTGACCACATTGAGGGTGAAAATATCATTGAGACACCCTTAGAAGAAGATCTCAACCTCCCTCTCAATCCTACGCATATGGAGGATATGTCAAAGATGCTTGTGGAAGAAACTATTGACGTTAATATTAGAATCGAGAAGAGCAACCAAAGATAGTCAAGTTGGGAGCTTTACTTTCAACACAAGAACAAAAAAATTTCACTATTCTTCTCAGAGAATTTGTGGACATATTCACATGGTCTTATGTGGATATGTCGGGATTAGATACATCTTTTGTGGTGCATAGCATAGTTGTGTATACAGATGTGAATCCCATTAAACAGAAGCTACAAAAAATGCATCCACGAGTGGCCCTTATGGTAAAAAAAGAGTTAGAAAAATTGTTAGCAACAGGGTTTATCAAACCCATTGACTACTCAGAGTGGGTATCTAACATAGTTTTAATTAAGAAGAAACCTATTGGAATCAACATCTACACTGCATTTCGAGATATCAACAAGGAATGTCCTAAAGATGATTTTCCCCTACCCAACATCAAAATGATTTTCGATTTGACTGTAGGCTATGAAATGCTATCTCTTATGGATGGATTTTACTGGTCTACAACCAAATCAAAATAGCAGAGGAAGATCAACATAAGACAACCTTTACAACCCCTTAGGGGACATTTTGTTATCAGGTAATTCCCTTCGGCCTCAAAAATGCTGACGCAACTTATCAAAGGGAAATGACCATAATATTCCATGACATGCTTAACGACATCATGGAGGACTATGTGGATGATATCCTAGGAAAATCAAAGACAAGAGAAGACCATCCTGAGGTCTTGAGGCACATTTTGAATGTCTCCAAGAATATAAGGTTAGGTTAAATCCAAGGAAGTGTGTCTTTGGAGTATTATTAGGGAATCTATTGGGCTTTATTGTATCAAGAAGAGGGATCGAGGTAGACCCTACTAAAGTAACTACTATTATTGAAATTCCTCCTCCCAAGAACATCAAGTAACTACACAACTTGCAAGGAAAAATACAAGCCATCCGTCGCTTTATCTCACAGCTTACCGACAAATGTCACTCCTTCACCCATTTTATTAAAAGGATGTTGACTTCATTTGGGGACTAGAGCAATAATAGGCCTTTTCCTTGCTCAAACAATATTTGGAAAATCCACCAGTCCTCATGCCACCAACCCCAGGCAAGCCATTATTGTTATATATATTTGCAACCCAATTTGCTATTGGCGCCTTTCTTGCTCAGTATGACCTAAGCCAAAAATAAAAAGTAGTGTACTATCTCATTCATACCCTAATTGCATATGAGCTCAACTATCCCCAAATTGAAAAATATTGTTTGGTTGTTGTTTTTACCTTCCAAAAACTTCACCATTATCTATTGAATAACAAAACCAAGCTTATATCCAAATTTGACCTGCTCAAGTACTTGTTATCAAAACCCACCCTTATTGGTAGGATGGATAATTGGATCATCCTACTCAATGAATTTGACATTGAGTATGTACACCAAAATTCAATAAAAGGATAGGTGCTCATAGACCACCAAGGCGGAGGCATTGTTACAGTATAGAGCCATGTGTTTGGACCTACCTAATGCATCATTAATGTACATTGAGGAATCTTTCATATGGCAAGTACATTTTGACAGATCATTTACTTTCCATGGTTCAGGGCAAGTGTAGTGCTAATCACTCTGCAAGATACCCCATACCCCAAGCCTTCTATCTCATATTTCTATGCACAAATAACATTACATAATATGAAGCACTCATCACTAGGATGAAGTTGGCTATAAAATGGAATATCCACCACCTTAAGGTCATTGGTGACTCACAACTAATTATCAAGAAATTCAATGATGAATACAAAGTCAAGGATGAAAAAATCATCCCATATAAAAGGTTGGTAGAAAATCTAAAAGAATATTTTTGTGTATCACCTTTGAACAAATTCCAAGGGCACAAAATAGGTTTATAGATGCAATGAAAATAGTGGGTTCTATGCTATGGATTCCACCAGAGAATAATGATATGCCATTTTTTGTTGAAAATCTACATCAACCTTGTATATGAAATTTTGGAATTGTGCCTAGCATGTGAAGATGTTCCCTTTTGCCCATGGTATGAACCCATCTTTAACTACCTCCAAAGCGGTACCTTTCCTCCAAATATCACCCATTCTAAAAAACAAATCCTTATCCACAAAATATCCCATTATACCCTCCTAGGAGGCACCCTCTACTATCGTGGCTATGATGGGAATCTATTGCATTGTTTAGATGTAACAGTTCCATGCGAGAAATCAAGGAGGTACACGAAGGAGTGTGTGGAGCCCATACAAATGGGATGGTTTTAGAAAAGAAGTTGTTGAGGGTAGGATATTACTTGGCCTACCATGGAGACAAATTGCTGCAATTATGTAAAGAAGTGTGTGTTATGCCAGAAGTATGGGAACTTCATCCATGCACCGTCACAACCTTTATAGCCAATCACAACATTGTGGCCATTCTCTAAATGGGGATTATACCTAATAGGGAAGCTTACCCTACTTCATCCGATGGTCATACACACATTATAACAGCCAAAAATACTTCACCAAGTGGGTGGAGGTTGTTCCACTAACATATGTTATAGGGGCTCAAATATCAAAGTTCATCATGAACCATCTCATCTGTCGTTATGGCATTCCTTCCGCCATTATCGCTGAAAATGGAAAATATTTCAAGAACAAGACGATGAAAGCTCTATGCCTTTCATATATGATTAAAGTGGTCCATGCCATATTACCCTCAAGGTAATGGGCAAGCGAGGCCTCTAATAAAACACTTGTTCGAGATCATGGAGAATATGGTGAGTAAAATAGGTCACAATTGGCATTTGCAAATTCACCCTACCCTTTGGGCTTATAAGACCTCCATTCACACCCCTACTAGTGCAACACCTTATTCCCTAGTGTTTGGAACTAAATCCATCATCCCCTTGGAAATAGAGATTCCTTCCCTGAGAATATCTCTTAGGGACTATCTAGATAAAGATGAGGATTACAGAGTGGCTAGACTAGAAAAACTGGAGCTACTAGATGAAAGACACATCCATATGTTGATTGAGAAACAGGACGGAAGCTTTGTGTAGATTTTATTGATCTCAATCAAGTAAACATTACAAGAATAGGCTGCAATATTTATAGATATTGCACATGACCAAATACATCCGGGAGAATAAGTTGCACAGTGCAACCAAGTGCGAGAATAAACAAGCTTCCAATAACATCCGGAAGCAACAATTACATAAAAACAAATATATTGTTGAAAACAATATAACAGGGATGTATAAAGACAAATATGGTTGAATAACCATATAACAATAATTATTTAATCAAATTAAATAATCTAAACTATGCAAAATTAATATTAGGATAATAATATTAAATCCTAACATTCCCCCTTAATTGTGGATTATCGAACAGATGAGGAGAGAAATGCTCGAACAACTCAAACTTGTCACGTCAAGTGACTTTGTGAAAATATCGCTCGTTGTTCACCATTGGACAAAGCTCAAGGCTGGATGTTGTGCTTCAACACATGTTCACGTATGAAATGAACCTCGAACTTCAATGTGTTTTGTTCTCTCATGAAAAACTGGATTGCGAACAAGTTTGAGAACACCTTCATTGTCAACATTCATGGTGGTCGGTTTGTCTGTGGTATTCCAAGTCCTTCCAAGGATGCGACGTAGCCAAATCACTTCACGAGACGGCTTCTCCTACGAACGATACTCGGCTTCTATGGAAGAGCGAGAAACAAAGTGTTGTTTCTTACTTCCCCATGATATTGGTCCAGATCCCATAAAGAATACAAATCCAGAAGTGGATTTTCTATCATCAATGTTACCTGCATGATCTGAATCCGAATATCCAGTCAAGAAGAAGTTTTCGTTCTTCTTGTATTCTAGACCAAGATCCACTAATCCTTTGAGATATCTCAAAATGCGTTTTTCTGCTTTCCAATGACAAATTTTGGGTTCTGCATGAACCTGGATAGATAGCTCACTGCAAAGCTGATATCTGGTCTAGTGTAGGTCAGGTAAATGAGACTCCCAATCAGCTACCGATAGAGAGTGGCACTTACCTCAGGAGATGGATCTGAACGAGATAACTGTAATCTATTCTCCATAGGTGTAGCAATTGGTGTGCAATCCATCATCCTAAACTTCTCGAGTGTTGTCTTGGTATATTTCATCTGAGAAACAAAGATGTGATTCTCTTTCTGCCATACTTCTAGTCCAAGACAGTAGTGCATAAGCCCGAGATCTGTCATGTCGAATGATCGCTTAAGATCTTTCTTCGTTTCATCAATCATCTTCACTGAACTGCCAGTGATGACTAGATCATCGACATAAACTACAACAATCACCATCTCCCCCCCTTGCTTTTTGAGGTAGAGATTGGGATCGTATGGATTTCTGACGAATCCATGTTGTATGAGATGCTCATCAATCTTGATGTACCATGCCCGGGGTGCTGTTTTAGGCCATACAGAGATTTCCTGAGTCTGCATACCTTTTCTTCTTGACCAGGTACTACATATCCCTCAGGTTGAGTCATGTAGACTTCTTCTTGTAAATCTCCATTCAGGAAGGCACTTTTTACATCCATTTGGTGAACTTTCCATCCAAACTATGCAGCTAGAGCAAAGATCATCCTGATCGTTTTGATCTTAGCTGTGGGAGAAAATGTCTCCTCATAGTCAATGCCTTCTTTTGTGTGCACCCCTTTGCTACAAGTCTTTCTTTGTACTTGTCCATTGTCCCATCTACTTTGTACTTAGTTTTGAATATCCATCTGCATCCAATGGGTTTCTTCCCTGGTGGAAGATCAACAAGCTACCAAGTGTTATTCTTCATCACTGATTGATATTCAGAATCCATGGCATCTTTCCAAGCTTTTGACTGTAGGGCTTCCTGGACTGTAGAGGGCTCGTCTGATTCAATAACTCTACTCATCAAAGCAAAGTTAACTTCTTCTCTTGCTTTACTGTGCGAGTCCGTGGTCTAGGGGTGGATGTATCTGGTGGAGCATCCAATCTTGCATCTCGTAATGTACTTGTACACCATTTAGGCATACGTTGAACTGTTCCCATGGGTTGTGGTTCTATCTGATCAACACCATCATCCCCATCATCACTTTCATATTCTGAGGGAACATTAGCTTCAACTTTTACAGTAGGTGAAAAATCTACATCTTGCGAGTCCGGAGGAGGAGTCTCTACTTCCTTCTTCTCGAAAAATTCAACATCTCTGCTTGTGTAGACTTTTCTGGTCTTAGGATCCATCAATCTATACCCAAGAGTCTCTTCACTGTATCCAATGAAGATGAGATTTTGTGACTTCATATCTAATTTCTTTCTGTTCTGTTTGGGTATGTGCATGCTGGCTTTGCACCCGAATACTCTGAGGTGTGTAATGGATGGTTTCCTTTTTGACCATGCTTCTTGTGGTGTAATTCCATCAAGAGCAGTTGTGGGTGCTTTGTTTAACAAATACACTGTTGTTTTTGCTGCTTCTACCCAAAATGTCTTTGCAAGTCCGGAATCATCGATCATGCATCGCACCATTTCCATGATAGTATGATTTCTTCTCTCAACAACACCATTTTGCTGCGGTGTGTGTGGAGGAGGCATTTGTCGATGAATCCCGTGAGTTTGTAGGTAGTCTCTGAACTCATCACTGGTGAATTCCCCCTTGATCTGAGCGGAGAGTTCTGATGTGATGACCAGTTTCTTTCTCAACTGCTACTTTGAACTTTTTGAATGTTTCAAAGGCTTCACTTTTCTTGCGAAGACAAAAAATCCACATTTTTCGTGAATAGTCGTCAACACAGCATGAAGTACTGGAACCCTGAATGACTTGGCTGCATCGGACCACAAAGATCGGTATGAACCAGGTCAAGTTTACCATGAGCTCGAAAAGTACTCTTTTGGAATGAAACTCTGTGTTGTTTTCTGCTTTAGCGGTGAGGACACTTATGCTGTATCCTTAAGAGATGGTAGCCCATGTACCATATTACACCGGCGAAGTGTTTCGAGATAGTTTGAAACTTACGTGACCAAATCTCCGATGCCACAACTGAGCTGAGGTGGAGTTTTTAGCCACAAGTGCTTGATCATTTTTGTGAATGAAATCAAGTTGAAACATTCGTCCCACATTTGAGGCTTTTGCAATTATTTTCAAGCCTCTGGATTTATCTCGAATCAAACACATTTTCTTGCCAGATTGACTATCAAAGTCAATTTTCAGGTTGTGATCTAGGAGTTGACTGACCGAAAGAAGGTTCTTTGTCAACCCAGGGACATATAGAACATCTGATAGTCTACATTTACGTGAACCAAGGGGTAGAGAAATGTTTCCAATCCCCTGAATTGTATATGAAGAATCATCTCCCAACGAAACATGATTTTTCGATGGTGTGTCCCTCATTGAAATAAACCAGTCTCTGTGGCCGGTCATGTGTCGAGTGGCTCCCGAATCAACATACCAGACATCACTAGATGACGTGGATGGTTCACTTGATCGAGCAGTGAACAAGAAGTCTTCATTGTCTGACTGTTCTTGTTGCTCAGCAATATTACCTTGCTGGTGGGGTCTTCTTTTCCAGTTCCCCTTTTTCTGCCCGTGATAGTTGTTTGACTGTCCCTTGTAAGTTTGTTGTTGTTGTGGTCCAGAATTGCTTGATGAACCTTTCTTATATGTGTTAAACCAACAATATTGTAAGTCATGTCCTCTTTGCAAATTGGACATTGCTTCTTACCGTTGATTGTCCCCATGATAATCGATTACGATGTGGGGACTTCGAAATGATTTAGGTTTTCCTTTACCTTTTCCTTTCCATTTTTGATGTGAAGACAGTGCCTGCTCCTCTTCATCATCCTTGTTGTGCATTGCTTCCTCTTGTTGCAGTAGGTTTACTAGCTTGTCAAAACTAATTGTCGTATCTGACAAGTTTAGAGTTGTGACAAAAATTCGGTAAGAAGAAGGGAGAGCTCTCAGAACAATGGGAATGAGAGACTCATCTTTGACCTCTTCTCCTAGGGCTAGAAGTGAAGCCCTCAACTCTGCAACTCTTCTTAGGAAGGCTTCAATTTTCTCATTCTGTTTGAATTTCAATGTATGTAACTGACTCTGCAAATTGAGTATGACATTCTTGTTCTTGGCCTCATATATTGTGCTCAGCTTATCCCAAGCTTCTTTTGCTGATGTGGCATCTCGAATGTGGGCTTGCACATCGTCGGATACTCCAAACAAGATGATGAGTTTTGCTTTCTGATCTGCTCTATCAAATTGTCGTTGTTGTGTTGCATCAGTTGGTGATCTGGTTAGAGTACCCATCCTGTGAGCCGATTTCTTCAAACTCAAGCTGTGTCTTGATTTTTGTCTTCCAAGCAGCATAGTTGCTTCCTCTGAGCAATTGTGAATCCGGAAGAAAAAATTTGGGGGCATTGGTGCCCATTTTGTAGAGATCACTGACAGGGTTTGGCTCTTATCACTCCGTATTAGGTCGCGATCTATATACCGTCGATCAGATATATCGAACCTTTCTATATACGTGCCCTTCCGATATACACGGTGCGTGGAAGAAGCTCGCCCTTTCTATATACCCTACCGTGATGCGTGAAAGAGGCGTTAACGTGCGTGAAAGAATTCGATACGTGGTACCAAGAAATCTTGATGGGGTGCAATGCAATGCGATTATTGACACCGCTCAAAGAAATATCCTCATACGCGCGTAACTTCACTATATACTCGGATAATTTCTCGGTCCGGATTTATGTCTTGCTGCAATCATTCACGAGACGGATGGGATGGTTCATAGTGTGTGCTTTGTGACCTTATTACTCCCAAATCGATTTATAGGGACGATGCCCAAATGAGCGTTGTTGCAGCTATATTAGGTATTAAGTGCGGTAGTAGTCGCGACGGCTTTACCCGTAAGCGCTTCCCAGAGGCACTGTATATACCGAACGCTACGAATGAGATCTAGGATCTCGAGAGTGTTACAGAACCAATTTTACTGTTTTTTATTACAATTACGCCGGTTTAAAGCGATTCATAAAGTTTTGCGATTGATATGGCAACTGCAAATTAGTACAATATATAGTACAATTTGAATGACAGGCAAAAAATTTCAGTTTCGGGTTCCTGGTGACCTCCTGAGCCCAAAATGCTAAAAATTGCAAAAAAATAGCTGAAAATGCAATTTTTAGATGGGTCTCCTTTTGCAAAAAATGTCTGGAATGATAAAAGCAGACCGAGTTGGGAGAAAAAAAATTTACCCTAAACTAGGGATTTCTCAGCTAAATTTAGTTAGTTGTAACTAAATTCAAAAAAACTGCTAAATTTAGCAGATTCACGGCCAATTTCTGCCGGATGCAAAAGGAGAGTTTTTGAGTGTTTTTGTGGGATTTGATCCTCAAACCTCTCACTCCCAAGGCACATGCACTAACCAACTTGCCCACTTGGGGCGCTTGGACTATGAAAGGAAGAAATTTGTATTTATTGACAAGTAAATGGACTTACCTCTTGGAAAATGAATGCCACGTGGCGCATGCTGGTGAAGAGGCATTTTTAGGGTTGTAATTGCCTAAAAACCAGATCTGAGGCTTTATTTCCTTGCTCAGGCCGCATTTACTTGCTCAGGCCGCATTTTCTCCTTCCCACGCATTGATTTGCAAGTGCAGGCCGCGTTTTTTTGTGTTTGGGCGCGTTTTTTTTCTCCTGGGGCGCGTTTTTTCCTTTGGATGCACTGTACAGGCCATATTTGCTGTATTTATCTTCCTTTCTTTGATTCTTGCTTCGATTCTTGCTCAATCTACAATGCAGGTCGCGTTTTTTGAGTTGGGGCGCATCTTTTCGCTTTTTTTGCTTGTCACGGCATTTTTATTACTGTGCCTTGCTTTGTTTTGTTTGTACAGGCCAATGGAGGCTCAAATGGCACGATTTTTGCTTCAACAAAACGCTTCCTTGATGCAGGCCGCGCAGGGACAGAGAATGGGCGCATATGCTCACAAAAAAATGTTTTTTTTTGTACAGGTTGCTGGATCAAGAAAAACGCCTCCTTTTTTTTTTTTTTTTCTTTGCTCTGTTTGATGCTTGATCACTGCAGGTACATATACAGACAAGCAAAACAACCTCCAAATACAGTAAAACAAAACCCTTATTGGGAAATTTTTTTTTATTATTATTATCAATACCTGGAGCAATTTTTGCCTGGTGCTGAGTGCACCAGTGCAAAAAAAAAATTGCCTTCCAAGTACCTGGAAGGAACAGGAGGATGTGGGGGAGGCAGGGATGGGGCTGGGAGTTTGCACGAGGCTGCACAGGCTCTCAAATGCTGCAAACACGTCTCCAATCTCCTCTCTCTCTGCTGCTCTCTCTTCCACACCTTCACAGGGCCAGAATTTCACTCTGGTACCAAATGTTGATTGAGAAACAGGGACGGAAGCCTGTGTAGATTTTATTGATCTCAATCAAGTAAACATTACAGTGAATAGGCTGCAATATTTATAGATATTGCACAGCCAAATACATCTGGGAGAATAAGTTGCACAGGTGCAACCAAGTGCCAGAATAAACAAGCTTCCAATAACATCCGGGAAGCAACAATTACATAAAAACAAATATATTGTTGAAAACAATATAACAGTATGTATAAAGACAAATATGGTTGATTAACCATATAACAATAATTATTTAATCAAATTAAATAATCTAAACTATGCAGAATTAATATTAGGATAATAATATTAAATCCTAACACCACACACTCAACTACCTTAAAATGTATCGAGAATAGAGTATCACAAAGCTACAAAAAAATCATACCTCATCAGTTTGAGGTAGGATATTTGGTGTTGAAGGAAAACCAATTCAACACAGTGAAGGAGAGAGAAAAGAAAGGAAAGTTCAAACCTAATTGGTTAGGACCCTATGTCATTGTGGCCAAATTTGGGTCAGGAGCATACAAGTTTGCCTATCTTGACAGAGATGATCTATGAGAATCTATGAATGCCATGCACCTCAAGTGGTTCTATGCTTGAACATGGCGCAAAAAAAAAAAAAAAAAGTAAAAAACATGAAAAATAAAAAAAAATAAAAAAGAGAAAAAGAAAAAGAGAAAACAAGTCATCCAAATGTGAAAACCACACAATTATGGCACTTTGGATAGGTCCCTGGTGAAAAACAATTTCCGGTGCCTTGGGAGGATTCATTGTTCACAAGCATCTCGCATCTGGAAGGGTACATTTGCTTAGTTTAGAGCTAGTTCTGCACCTACATATGAGATTCTTTGTGAGCCTATCCTATCAAAGCCTTGATCTAGTTGGTTCTCCTCTTGTAAATCAGTGAAGAGATTGCCTTTGTGTATTCCCATGTAATGTTGGGGAATCTTCACATCTTCACCTTCTTGTTTATAACATGTGGCATCTTCCTTTGTATATTCCCATCTAACGTTGGGGGCATCCACATTTCTTAGTTTCCTATACATAGCTTTAGAAAATCATTAGAAAATCCAAAAACATTCAAATATGTTGAAAATCCAAAAACATTCAAATATTTTGAAATCACAAAAACATTCAAATAGGATTGAAAACCCCAAAAAATTAGAAAACCAGAAAATATAAAAATAATAGAAAATTGTTTCACAAAACTCCCAAAAACAACACAAAACACATTAAAAACAGTCTTACAAAACATAGTAGTAGTTTACTTGTTTTGTTTCTTTGTTTGTTTCTTGCTTTGTTTAGTGTATGTACATTGTTTGTATAGTTTTTCTTGCTTGTACATTTGTATAGTGTGTTTCTTAAACATACCTTTTAGATTGATCTTTTCTTTCTTAGATTAGATTCATTCTTATTTGTACATATGGAGTGTGTTTTTACATGCTTGTGAATGATTGTACATAGTTGTGTTGTTACGTTGTTTAGTGTGTATATTTGGTAGATTTGTTAACTTTTGTTTGTGCTTATTTGGTCGTTACTTGTACATTATTTTTTATCACATCATCATCTAAATCATCACATCTAACATCATATATCAATAAAATGCTCAGTCTACATCATACATGTATGCTAAGCTAATCATCACATATCATATCATCAATGGGGCAAGAGGGGTCGCAAATATCAAAATATATCCCCACGCCAGTATCATACAAATCATCAAGTGGACTAATCAAAAGCATCTCATGTACAATACAAATGATATCATCTAAGGATATATCATAAATCAAAAACATGTGATACATATACAACAACATCATAATATAGAGTCCAATCATCATAATCATCATACATGTCAAAATCAAGTGTCCATATACATATGTGTCTCAAGGTATACATCATCAGGATACAAAATAAGCCTTCATCATGAGGCATAATAAAAAAATGATACATCATATACATCGATCAAAATTGAGCCTTCATATCGAGGCATACATACATATATCTGTGTGTACATCAAAATGAGTCATGTCTGACTCGATCCCTCATGAGGAATAGGTAGTCTATGATTTGGAGGAGGACCCATAACACGTGGACCCTCTTGCCTAACGGATGCCACAATCTACTACCATCGTGGCAGCTCAACTGATCTCGTTCTTTGATTGTAGCGTGCCACCTCTGTGTGTTTATGATCAACTTCTCAATTGTGCAACATTGGGCTTACACAAAACTCCCACATTTCTTCCACTGATGGTTTTCTCCGGCTTCTACCAACAACCTTACCCAATTGGTTTTGCAAGTTCACCAAAACCTTACACAATTGGTTTTATAGGTTCACCAAAAACTTTACACAATTGGTTTTCCTGGTTTACCAATAACCTTCACATCATGATTGCTACAATACATTTTGATCAATATTCTACAATGTTTCTACAAAAGGGGTTACATGAGGAATACTCACAAGTGAACAGGAATTTACATCATCTGTTCTTATTTTTCACTCCACACTGAAAAACAAAAATCCTCACAACACAATTGAAACAAATGTCATCATACCAGAAGTGCAGCCTCATCATTGATGACTAACAAGAGGTCGTTGATTGACCTCTAACCTCTGTTGCCTCCGTCCTCCATCAACATGCTACTAGCTCAGATTAGATTAATCTGTGATGCTCAATTGTTTCCACATTGTTTATTATATAGTATTCCTCTCATGCAATGTGAAACAACTTATTTATCGGCAGGTAAGAGGACCATCACCCTAGAGGTCATTCACATGATTAATAGATTGCCCATACATGGAGCAGACATATATTATATTGATGATATTGAGAGGGAGGAGGTTATGAGGATATTGTACGGGGATGATGTTGATGATGTTAGGTATACTACAGGTGGATTCTATTATCAGGCTTTATGTTCTTCAGAGAGGGAGGGATGTACTCGGATGACTATGATGATGATGGGGATTACCCATTTTACTTTTCCTAACTCTAGTGGTGGTTTGTTTCCTGAATGATTATGGGGGTAGTAGTAGAGATGATGGAGCATCAAACAGTATTTGCATGGGCCCCCACTTTATTAGGACAGACTTATTATAGGGATCTATAGGCCTATAATATTTAGAGGATATTTAGGATATATATTAATTTTCTATTATAATGTTGGGCATTTGAGCTTATTTTCATGGCTCATCCTCATGGTTTACTATGGGGAGGCAAAGATATAATTGGTAAATTGGCTAGTTTCATGCAATGTAATAATAGTGAAGGGTAGTACGGAGGAGTACAAAGTGATGACCATTACATACAACTCTTTGTAGGGTTACATGTGATGGATTTATTATGAAGGCTCTATATTGGATTTCAAGTATAATTGGGTCGGGAGATGGAGCTTAATGAAACTCATCAAGATATATGGATCTAGGGGATACATAGAGGAGAGTAAGAGCTCATTATATTTAATCATTTCAGGAGATAGTTTAGATTAATACAGGATGTTCCTGAGGCTCTAGTACTATATGGACGAGATGATGGGGATGTGGATACTCCCAAGGAAGTTGTAGGACCATATTTTTCTATGCATGATGAGGAGGGAGTCATGGGTATCGATGAGCATGGAGATGTGGTTCCCATAGATGATGTTGGTTTCATTGCGGTATATAGAGCATGGTGGACTAGGGTGTATATCACATGGTAGAGAGATCATTTGGCTTAAGGGGATAGGATAATATGGGTTTGAGTGGAGAGAGAACATCATAAGGGTGGTGGTGTAGTAGAGAGGGGGAAAATATGGAGATAGGGTAACCCTGGAGGCTACAATTGCATGATTGATAACAGAGAAGGCTGCAGTGGTGAAAGAGAGTGATGGTCTCGAGGATGAATAGGGATGGATTAGTGATAGAGAGGGATAGTTTGTGGAATAAATGTGATATCCTTAGCCACTCACAAACATCGATTCCTGACTATAACTAGGTGCTCTCTGACACTTAGGAATAGCCTCATAGTCAATGATCTATAATAAGATACCCTCCCATTCGTTGTTACCAAGTCCATGTGCATGCACAATGTCACTGTGACTCAATTAGTGTGTTAAAATGAGGCCACCTCTCACGAAAGTCTAGTGATCTCGGCTTTTCCCACTTTGCCCGCTCATTTCGGAGTTGATCTCGGTCCATTATCACTACCTAAGCTTTGTGCCCCTATGGAACTCATCGATCCCTCTTTGTAGTAATAATTTGTACTTGTGCCCTACCCTAGTTTCTCTTTGCAAACAACTATTGTACAGGCCATAGCCTCTCTGCAATAGACCTATAACTGCGCAAACATCTGTATTGTCATCTATTGAATATGTGCTAAGTATCTTTGCTCCATCTCCTCCATCACCCCCATCTCCTCCACCTCCATCACCACCACCCCCTCCACCTCTTAATGGGCTATGTGGTGGGATACCAACCGGTCCCTATTGTGATGCTTGCTTTGTGTGGTCAACCTTGTGTTGCTACTCTATGAGGAGGCACCTGCTGTAACAATGCCTATATCCCAACTATTATGCCCACTTGGGGAATCTCTATCTATGTAGAAACTTGGATCTGTCTCTATTTGGGCATCTGCCTCTGACCTTGTGTTGGTCCCTCTCCATCGCCACCATCATGACCTTGACCATCAAGTCCATCATCATCATATGAGCCCTCATCGATGTCACTGAACTACTTTGCTAGTGCCTAACCCCTGCGCATCCCATGCATCCTACAGAATGGTAAGACGACATGGTAAAAATATCATGTACCACAGCCCATACTTTTTCATCACTCTAGGATATCTGATCCATCTCAGTGGATCCCATACATGTGGTACCATCTGATCAAAGTTAAGATGGGCCCTAGCTGTCTAGATCAGTGGACCTATATCAAATGTCTCTGCATCTTGGTATGTGTACCACATTTTAGTATCATGTACATCCTTTACCACCCCACACTATCGTTGGCATAGATATAATTTGTAACTTTGTGATGTATCACAGATTTCAATCAAGAAATGCTCTACCATGGCTATACTCAGCTCATCTGCATCCTCAGCCCACTGATACTAGCGGTAAGGCCTCCATACTATCATATGTTGTTGAATGTCATCAAAAAATCTATGGTAATGGTAGGTATCCCCCATGTGCCCACAGATGTCATCCCCAACTGGGACCCATCCCATCACTGATGTCTCATCTGGAGCCCACTCATAGAATGCCTGTAGGATGACCAACGACTATGTGATCCCATACCCATATCTATAACAACATGGCAGGACCCACAGTATTCTAACCGTGGTATGTAATCAAGTGTAAATCCCAATATAGATGTGTCAACATACACTGGCCCCACCAATACCTCTCACCTCATAGTAATCCTCATATAACACTAATGAGGACAACTAGAAAAGAAGTACCTGTCTTTTCAGTAAGTAGAAAGTCAATGATAAGAGCTATCAAGTACATGGGCATGCAATGTAGCCTTGGAAATGTAATGCATCGGTGCAACTACACCATCATACCTCAACGAGGTATCTCATCATGACCAAAAACCTCGATCGAGGCAATCTCGGCTCTGTCACTAATATACTCAATCAACTACCCCTAGATAGGCACACACAATATGCATCATACATCCTCTAATGTGATGGTCATCTCTCCAGTAGGGAGACGAAAGAACTAGCTCTCATTATGCCATCTCTCAGCTAAGGCTATGAGTAGGTCATGGTCTAGGGTAATCTATGCCATCCATGCCACGTGAGCTAACCCTATGACCTATAACAGGATATCCATCATCCATGTATGTCGTGGATGAAAGTTGGCCTCTAAGGTAACTAGACGGCCATATTGGTCTCTAGTTTGTAGTGTTGATCTTCGTCTTTGTAAAATAACACAAAATTCTTATGAATTTATTTTCTTCTATTTTTCTTCTAAG